>CM053606.1:115613284-115699612 GCA_028646535.1 Procyon lotor
TTTCTAGGATGTAGGGTTTTGTGTTTGTGTGAGAAAAAAAAAAAGGCCAACACCTTTTTAAGAATAATCTTTTAAACAAAACTGCTCAAATGAATTAAGGAAGAAAATCTCATTTTTGTATCAGAGCACATTTTATATTAGTTCTAATAATTTTATATTAGTTATATTCAAAAAAAGTGAAACTGTTAAAATGTCTTCGAATCCATTTCTAGAGTATCTCAAGTTTCAGTCCTAATACTTGTAAATAAAAATATTTATGAAATTTTTTGCAATCAATGAAAATACTAAACATTATTTTCCTTAGAATTTTAATTATTCTGCTATTAAAATTTTTATTTGATGCTTATTATTAATTAGAAAATGGATGTTTTGAGGAAGATTTAAAAACAATATGCCCTTTAGCAAATTCCTCCTCTAACTCTGAGACCCAGAAGCAGCCCAAGCTGGCAGTTAATAAGCAAAAGAATAAAATATCTCTAGGTCAACTTCCTAATACTGAATTTATTATTTATGGTTTGGAAATTTAAGCATCTCAGATTATTTCCTTGCTCAGAAAGTTCCAGAATATTTTGACACCTGAAAGGTTTCCTCCTTGTAATCAGAGCAAGCCTGGGCATTAAACTAATCTGCTTAAGAACATCATTGTGAATAAAAACAAAACAAAACAAAAACTGTAAAGCACACAAATACTCAACAGCCCCAGTAAAAGCAAAAGAGTCTGGCATATTTTAAGGTGAAAAACCCAAAATAAACTGACACAAGAATAAGTTCATGATGTGCCTGTTACTGTTTGCGAACAAACAAGTTTTTGATATTACTAACATTGGTTTAGAAAAAAATGACCTAATAATTATGTGTAATTATATATAATTATATCATTTCCAATCTGGAAGGCAGGCTTTCATATGAGTTTCAAAAATATGAAACTAAAATTGGATAAATATATGAAAATCCAAAGAAAATTACAAGTACAGAAAATTTAGAAAGAGAACAGAAATTTAAAAAGTATAAGTAATCAAAATTAAAGATCATGTCACAGTGCTTTTAGATTTAAATTTTGCTTATCACTGTACATCAAAGTAATTCTTTGAAAAAGGTTTTTATAAAATTTAAATTGTTACTATTGTTATTATTATGATTGCTATTGTAGTCATGGTCTATATTATTTACAGCTGAAGAATATCTGATTGTTTGAGAAGTGGAATATTAATAAGGGGTTATTAGTTATACTTGAAATACCTTAATTTTTTTTTCCTCCATCATCTTTTATGGGAAACTGAGCTCATAAATTTACTTTTGACCCATCCAGGTAAGAGGGGAAGAAAAAGTTTATTCTAATCAGAAAAACTGCAATGAACTGAAATTATAGTATATAATTATAACTATATAATTACATACTATATTATATATATAATATATATATTATATATAATTACATTAAATAATAATTATATAGTACACATTTTATTTTTATAGGCAGTTTTT
This sequence comes from Procyon lotor, assembly GCA_028646535.1. NCBI lineage: Eukaryota > Metazoa > Chordata > Mammalia > Carnivora > Procyonidae > Procyon > Procyon lotor. The sequence continues at coordinate 115,614,770 of CM053606.1, forward strand.
GCTATTCACTTTTTGGGAAATAAGGAAATTAAAAAAATTAAAATAGTGGATCTTTTCCTCTCCTGAACTTCTTTATATTTCACAACAAATCCCATTTGATTGTGAGCTTCTGGAGGACAGAAGACATACACCATCCTGTCAGAATTCTAACTGTTATACCGGCTGTCACAGAGACATATCCCAAGTTTCAGATAAAAGCTGAATAAAATAAAAAGGAATAAATCCTAATACATCACATAGCATTTGAACATTGTTGCTTTGGTGAATGGTGATGCCATTAACTGAAATAGGATAAAAGCTGATGACACAGAGACAGCCTGTCTGGGAAGAAGGGGTCCCTTATGTAGGAAATGAGGGTAGAGCTGGCTTTTGGGGCACATTGATGCCTTATTTGAAGTCAGCGAACAGTATGAACAATGGGCAGTTGTAGAAAGAATATAAATGCATAATATATTCTCCAAAGGTAAATGATATATGAATGTGTGTGTGCATGTGCATATGTGTGTGTGTGACTGAAACAAACCTTAGATAGATGTTGCTTTTTTAAAATTTTTTAAAGATTTTATTTATTTATTTGACAGAAGGAGAAAGAGAGCACAAGCAGAGGGGGCAGGAGAAGGAGATGCAGGGATCCCTTTGAGCAGGGAACCTGATGGAGGGCTCAGATCCCAGGACCCTAGGATCATGACCTGGGCCAAAGGCAGACGCTTAACCGACTAAGCCACCCAGGTACTTCAAGATAAATGCTGGTTATACACAGCTTATAGGCTGTGATCAAAAAAAAAAGTTCCTCTGAAATTGCCACTAACTCTTCAGTAAAAGTCCTTTTTTTTTTTTTTAAGATTTTATTTATTTGACAGAGAGAAACATAGTAAGAGAGGGAACACAAGCAGAGGGAGTGGTAGCGGGAGAAGCAGGCTTCCCGCTGAGCAGGGAGCCCGATGCAGGGCTTGATCCCAGGACCCTGGGATCATGACTTGAGCTGAAGGCAGATGATTAACGACTGAGCCACTCAGGCGCCCCTCTTCAGTAAAAGTCTTAAAATGATTTTAAGTTTCAGGTGAGAGCTCCAATTCAGTAATTAGAATCTATCTAGTCTGCTTTAGTAATCAATATTTTATTCTTAATCAAATTTAGTGTTTATTCTCCTCTCCCACCATGGTGAGGTCTATAATCGGCCTGGAAGGAGTGGGATATTCAGTGTCTACTCTCCCTATTCACTTTCTCTGGTTCCTATTGTAGAGTTGAAATGGGAGGAGGCAGGAGAGGTTGGGGATGGGACAGAAGTTTTTGTTTACCGGGTGGCTTCACACTCCCTGAGCCTGGGGTTGGTTAGGGTAACCTTTTTCTGTAAGAGGGACTTCGGTGAAATTCAGAGTTCATCATCAGGGAGCATAACTCTGTAACACTCTTCCTTCTAACCAAGTCTTACTCCTGGCTTACTTTGCAGTCCCTTTGTGGACCAGGCTCTCTTCCAAAGTATGACATAATGGTGGAGGGTAGACCTATTAAGGCCACCACTTCTAACCTACTGCTTTCCCAGGGGTGAAATGGGCATTACTACACTCTCCCTGATCTCACCTGCCTTTGGGGGTAACATAACAGATACATAACAGATGCTTTCCATAGGCCTGTGGTACCCCCTCATAAGACATAAGGTAAGGTTGTAGTACCCCTCAGTCCTCTCCATTTGGAGACGGAAATAACTGTGTTGTTCATTTCACTTCAAAGACGTGATTTTACAACTCTCTCATAACCATAACACTTCCTAGTTCCCTGCTCTGGCCAATGGTCTTGGAGGTGCAAAACTCATAAGTGTTCCCACAGTAAATTCTGTATTTCAAATCTTTTATATATTTTATTCTCCACAGAATCTTCCATTTTATCATCTATTACAACTTCATTGCAAAAGATGTGAAAGAGGAGGGAAATTAAGTTGGTAAATACTTTGAAGACAGACAAATATTTGGCCAAGTTTCTAAATGGTGGAACTACTTAATCAAAGAAAAATCTTACTTATACGGCAAAAAAAAAGAAAAAAAAGAATTGTACTCATTGAAGTAGAGTTGGTAAGCTTGAAAGGTGGATCTCCCTCCCTCTCCCTCCAATTCCCTGCCCTTGATACCACTTCCCTCCACAGACACCACTGGATATGAAGAGTATGTATTGGAAAACCCCTCTTGAAGACTATATGATGAACAGTCAGAAGGTTTACAATAAAGAAGTCTGAAAAATCAGATCTGTGCTGGGGAGATAAAAAAGACTATGAAAACAATTAGGAAGTAATAAAATGTTTGCAAAAAAAAAAAAGGTAGAAGGAAAAGAAGTGAGAAAGATTTGAAAGGATAGTATATCGTTAGAGAGCAAAAAGACACAAATGACAGAGGCTTCTTTCAACCTGATGGGCCAAATGGACATGCTTGTGCCATTAACCAATACAATAAAAGGGAAAGAAACATCATTTTTGCAGATGAAGAAGAAAAATCTTTTGTTGACATATTACTCTGGAAGAGCTTGCAAGATATCTCAGGCAAGGATGTGCCATTAGCATATGAGGTCATGAACTCTCTGACTTGCTTACTGTATTGAAAAATTCACATGCATAACTTTATACTTTTTGATTATTCTTCCAATAAAGAATTCTGTCTTTGTGGGCATCTAATCCTCAAAGATTACCTCATTCACACAATAAAACAATCACTAGAAAACATGATAGTTAATTGGGACTCTTGAAATTAAATGTGGTGGTGGTTTTGCTTGTGAAAGGATACTAAATGGTTCATGATTTTAATTATAATTATAAGAATGATTTTCTAATAGTCATAACTGCCTTTAAAGAGGTAATATATTTCTTGTTACTGGAAATGTTCAGTCTTAATAAAGAATATCTATTCAACAGGTATGTTTGTCAAAGCACTCATGTAGCTGGTAAGTGGTTGAATCCTACTTTGTAAATTGTTTTGCAGTTTTCAGTATCTGTGAGTCTATGACCCCTCTTGAATTTTAAGCTAAAATATGCATATATAAGAAAAACTATTACTGTTCAATTGCTAAGTTTCCATGGTCTCAACATGAACTTTTTCTCACTTTCTCAGTTTATCCATAAGCCACCCTCCACAAGACAACTATGCAAGTAAATAGCCTACAAAGAAGATGTAATTTTGTACTGATACATTTTATTGCTCTTCAGATGACATTATAGTTCACCTGATGACATAAGGTAGAAACATGAGACTTATTTCTATTATTTCCCTCCTACCAGCTAACCCTACCACATTTCCTGAAGATTTTACAGTGTCCACCCCTACTTCGCACTGTCAGTAACTTCACTTTTCAGGTAAAATTTAAGATCCTCAGCATGGGAAACAAAATCTTCATAATCTGATCTTGGGTAATCAGTAGAGCATCATCCTTCGATTCTACATTTTTCCTATTATGCTTTATTTTCTAGCAAAAATGACTTTTCATTCCACAGACATGCACTAATGCCAAATATATCTGTGCCTTAAATGCCTTGGTTCCTTTTCTATACTGAAAATATTCTACTTTCAAAACTTGATCAAGTTTTAAAAATTTTTTCTTTAATGACATTTTTATCCTACTTCAATATCTAATAAATAATTACATTGTTACAAATATATAGTGAGTATCCATTGACCTCTAAACCACCATTTTAGAAATATAATGTGATCTACATGTACAATTTTAAATTTCTAGGACTTATGTTGAAAAGGGGGGGAATTGGAGGGGGAGATGAACCATGAGAGACTGTGGACTCTGAGCAACAGACTGAGGGTTTTGGAGGGGAGGGGGTGGGCGGTTGGGCGAGCCTAGTGGTGAGTATTGAGGAGGGCAAGTATTGCATGGAGCATTGGGTGTGGAGCATAAACAGTGAATCTTGAAATACTGAAAAAATAAAAGTATTTGGGGAAAAAAAACATGGAGGGGGAAAGGGAAGCCTGGTTTTTCAGTCACTTGGGCAGCTAACTCTTGGTTTTGGCTCAGGTCATGATCTCAGGGTCCTGGGATATAGCCCTGCATCTGGCTCCATGATCACTGGGGAACCTACTTATGGATTCTCTCTTGGTCTCCTTTGCCCCTCCTCCAGCTCACTTTCTGTCTCTCTTTAAAATGAATCAATCAGTCAATCAATCAGTCTTTAAAAAAGGGGGGACCAAGTGAACCTAATTTATTCATATTTAACTCATATTCAATCTTATTATTTCAAGCTATAATTGATATAAAAATTATAAATGAGGCACTTAAAATGTTTTACATTGTCTTTAAAATCTAGTGTGTTTTACACTTACAGCCCATCTCGATTTGGACAAGCTAAAATTTAAGTACTCAATAGCCACATGTGGCTATTGTCATTTATATCTACAAAGCAGCAGTAGGATTTGGCCTGTATTGGTTCATGACCAAATCTAGCCGAATACCTGTTTTATTTATTTTATTTTTTTATTTTATTTTATTTTATTTTATTTTATTTTATTTTATTTTATTTTATTTATTTTATTATTTTAAAACCTGTTTTAGTGTAGTTTGGGAGCAAAGGTAGATTCTCACATTCTTAAATTATTGAAAAAGATGAGAAGAATATTTATTGACACCTGAAAATGATAAAATTCAAATTTCAGAGTCCTTAATAAAAATTTATTAAAGCATAGCCACGCTCATTCACTTATAGATTTTCTGTGGCAAATTTCATGCTAAAAACAACAGAGCCAATTAATTTTGAGTGGCTGTATAACCCTAAAAGCATAAAATATTTACCTTTTGGCCCTTTTAGAAAAAGTTTGCTAACCTCTTCTTTAAAGCGTTCCTTCTCCTAGGACCATGATCACATATCAGTTATCTCTGTTTGTACTCAGCACATGGCTGACCCACAAAGGAGACTCAAAAATTTCAGAATAAAATATATTTTATAAATTCAATGAAACAAGCATTTATTGAACAACTACAATCCTAAAACACACCCTCTATACCTAGAAATCATACTTCAGAATTTTTCCAGTTCAAAATACGTACCACCAGGACAGAGAAGTGATAAAACATAGTCAAAACCAGAATTCTCAATTTAGATGGATCCAGGTCCAAGCTCCAGTTTTGCCCCATATGTAATCTTGAGTAATTTATGTCCCTACCAATATTAAGGGCAAAAATTTGCACACATCCCTTTGCAGTCAATCCTCAAACTCCCCATCCCAGGCAACAATGAATCTACCTTCTGTCACTATATATTTATTTTGCCTTTTCTAAGATTTTATATGAATGAGATTTATAATGTAAAAATAAATTTACTTCCTCTGTAATCCTTTGATTCAATATCCATAAAAAGGGCAAAATAATGCTTAACTCACAGGGTTGTTGCAACAATTAATTGAGATGGTATGTATAATAATAGTATAGTGACCGAACATGGTAAGTTTTCAAAAAATGTTAGTTATTTTTGTACATATATCTAAAATTTCCTAATCTAATTTATTCTTTTCAATACCTTTCAGTTACTGTTTTTGAAGGAAGTGATACTTCTTAATTAATATGGTTATTAAGACTATGAGTATTCACTTAGGAAAGCCTCAGCAAAACTATATAGGTTAGTAAAAAGTATTTTGGACACCAAAACACACTGTTAGACTATCAGAACTGGATATGTCCTTTAAATGTATATAAATACGTAGTCTATTTAAATGGAAATGAAGAATATCTTCAAAGGAAAATGGGGGATTTATGCACAAAGAACATGAAAGAAATACTACTCAGAAGCTTTAATAATATTAGAATCAGAAATACACACGTTTTAGTAATATTCTATATAGATTTACCCTAGACCCATAAAATATTTTTAAAATTGCAATGTAAAAATTAATGAGTGATGGTTAAATATTACAAAATATTGTTCTATTTAATATTATAAAATTATTCAAATCACATAGTTCTATTTATTTCCCTTGTTGAAATGTTAACATTGCTGAAAATAATTCTTTGGACAGTTATGTTTCATTTAGGTTTTATGAGTCCTTGGAGTGAAGAGAGGAAGAGAGTTGTAATTTTCTGGACGTAGAGAATCATTTGCGATGGTAAACTGGATAAATGCTTGCGCTGCCTCACGGGCATAGCACAGAAAAGAGTAGCTGGTTCTATTCTGCTAGATGCCAAGGTCTCCATATTCTTTCAAAATCAGTGGCCTTAGAGGGTTCATGAATTGCTGAGGTAGAACAATCCTCGCTTCTCTTTATCGCTTATCTACTGCCTTTGAAATCAACTGGAGCTGTATACTTGGACACAGCACAAAGGGTGAGGCTGGAAATAAAAATATGGCATAGGATTTGTGATGCTCAAGTGATTCGGATTCATTTCTCCAATAGCTGCAGTATTGAAATATGCTAGACTTACCACTGATACATGGCAGCTCATAGCGTTCTAATTCATTTTACAGAAGTAATCCTATCCCAGCGCTACCATTACTCTTTTCAGTAGAACTTATGTTCGGTTCCATTTGAAATCATTCATCATTAAGCTCATAAGACCTGACGTTATCAAATTATGCAGATATAGAAAGCGTCCACGCCTTCTTTGTGGGCAAAATTAAAGTGGTTAAAAATGCCTAGGATATGCAATGCTCACGTCTGATATAAAACAAACTCTTGAAATGCGAAACTTTTCTCTCCCTTCATTTGAGCAGTTTCTGGAATTCTACATCTTTCTGTCCTAATTAAATATGGGGATAAACAAAACTCTTTGCATCTTTATTCCGCATACAACAAAATACACTTATTCTTTTTTATGTGTAGGATTGATATTTTAAAAATAATGTTCTGCATAACAGCTGTTCAATTTTATGGGTGCACTGCACATCTAAGTTAACATATACCTTATAGAAACCATGTTCTGTGTCTACTTAACTAGCTTTATATTAATATATATTACTTTTGTTTTGTATTGATAGTTCTTCATTATCAGTTATGAGGATTTTGATTTTACTACCTCATCAAAAATAAAAATAAAAAAGGAAAATAAAATGTGTTACATGCACAGGAAACATATGTAAGGATATGTAAGAAGATACATATCCTTATCCTTATCCATATGTAAGAAGATAATTATCACTGTGTAATGTTTTACAATAGAATGTTACAGGTTATTACTGATTCATATGTTGATTTTACTCTTTTCTCTTAATTTATATCACTGTTTCCCACTTTGTTAGGTTTACTTTATGCATCAAAAGTAGACCTATTTTTTTGAAATATTTATTCCCATGAAATGGTCACTAACGACAATAATGACATAATTATATTGTGTTTAGCTTCCTTGGAGTTAGTGATATTTGTCCTGCAAAGAAGTAATCACATGGTTTTAAATGAGAGAAGCCAACCATTTAATGAGGATGAAAGAGGATAAAGGGTCCAAAATTTAACTTTATTTTACCGATAAACACATAATGAGTGTTACATTTTTGCAAATAATTTCAGGATTTAAAAAAATTACTCTGTAGTTTATTTTAAAAGTATCATCATGTAAATAATATTTTATTTTATATAAGTGTATAATTATTAACCCGTTTCAATTCGAAATAACATAATCTTTCGGATTCTTCAGACTCTAGTTACACACTGAGTAGGCAGTCTCTTATTTTAAGTCAAACTTCTATCACTAATCATGGAGGAACAAAGATGTGTCCAAATTTTGAAGGAACATGGGTGTCCCAAAGCTCAGATAATGAATTTTAGCTCTCTCTGGAGAAAAGCCTTTCCTGTATGTAGCCTGGCAATATTCCAAGATTTCTTTTTAAAAGTAACTCCATATGTGTACTGAAAATAAGCTAGTGATGTTTTAAATCAACTGGAAAGAGAGGCTGTTCTTTTCAATATTTTTTTCCTGAGCATAACTTTGAAGTGCAGCATTTGGGGATTATGAAGGTTTGGGTTACCTGCTGAATGAAGGCATGGAAAATTATTTGAAAGTACCCTTTTTTTGAAACTCTACTTTAAACTTATGAAATATCACCTGTGGTTAAGCGAAGGTATGCAATTCAAAGCATTTTTTCCGATCTAAAGACAAAGAGTTAATTTTAAATTGTGATTATATTTTCCAAGTTTTCTATGGCTACGAGATCATAATCAAAAGTTTGTGGTTCACTTCTTTTTAAAGGCAGGGGATGATGGGGACGAGTAAAAGCTATTAAAGAAAATCTGGGCAAATTTATAATGAGTTAGGTACTGTGAGCAAAACTCAACCAAAGACCACAGCTTACAATGCTCTAATGATTGTCTCACAGCAGGTATTTTAAGCAATTTCATTTCCAAATAAATTCAACCTGCATCTATTTCTTGGTAATGTGTTCTGAATTTGCTTGATGCATTCAATATTACTTCAAAATACTTAAGTAATATTTTTAGCAAGGAGATAACTGCTGTTTGGCCAAATTTGCATCATGTAAATTTGAAGGAAAATGTATTTGAATACGCATTCTTTTACAGAAAGCACAGGAACTGTAATAATATGTCTTATTTACATCATGAAAGATATACTTTGCCTAATATATCACAGACACACTTGATACAGTTGAATACTAATAGCCTTGTGAAAAGATATGAACGGTTATATATATAAATATTTAGTTTAGTATGTAAAATATTTCACTATATGCAAACAGAAAGAAGCCTGCATTTTCTTTCAGAGGGAACATAATATGATAAAAAAGTAACAAAACAGCTGATACCTATTAAAGTAAAGGGCAATTGAGTTATAAACCATGTGCAAAGATACTGTAAAAAAGTCACTACAGAAACTCAGTTCCAAAGTAAGTCAACATTTACAAAGAGGTAAATTATTTTTAACATATATTTTAATTGTAATATAGTAAGTTTTTAACTTACAGGAAGATAGTAACGTTCACTAAAAAGTGTGTTTCTTGAAATTAAGGGATATTTATTGAAGTTGCCTATGGTGCAGCAGACACTGCTCTAGGGGCTGAGAAGCCAGTAAGATAGAGGAAAAAAAGAAAATAGTGCAGGAAAGGAGAATATAATATTTTGGGTGTGTGGGAGGTTGTGGGCTTTGGAGTAAGGAGCTAAGTTGCACATGGGAGGAGACATAGCATGTATCTGGAGGAAGAGTGTTCCAGCCTCCAGGCACACACATGGGAATGTGCTTGGGGAGAGAGCACTGTGGCTCTAGCTGCATGAACAAAGGCAAGAGAAGTTTTCACACAAGAGGTCTGAGAGGTAATAGAGGCAAGATCATCTTGAACACCATGCAAAGAGTTTAGATTTTAGTTAGAGTGAATTAGAGGATCTTGAGCCGAAGAATGACAATATGTGAATTATGTTTCGGCTGAGCACTATTATTTTGAGAATAGACAGTAAGTGGGCAGGAATGGAGACAGTAAGATACTTTAGGTGTCCATTGCAACAGTCAGGGAAGAGATGATGGTTTCTTCAACTGTGGATTAGAACAGCGGTTAGGGTGGATTTATTTAAAAGTGGCTGAATATTACACCTACAGTATTTTGAAAATAGAGTCAACAAGACTCAGTGATTAATTTCATGTGGAATATAGGAGTAAAAGAGTAAGGGATGGCGGGAGAAGAAGTTAAAAGTTTGGAGTTTTCACCGACTGTGATGGAGAAGATTGTTAAAGGAGTGGGTTTGGGGAGAAAATGTCTGAAACTGACATGGACAAATTAAGTTTAGAATGGCTATTAGACATTCAAGCTATGAGTGGTCCGATAGCAATTGTCTATACAGAACTGGAATCAATGTGGAAAGCTAGAGTTGAGACAGGAATTTGGGAGTCACATAGTATATTGATTGTATCAAAATGATTAGACTGGATGGTAGACCCAGTGAGTAAGTGAAGACAGAGATGAATATCTAATGACTGATTACAAAATTAAATATAGTCTTAATTACTTCCTTTTTAAATATTTTCAGATTCATACATATAAAGAAAGCTCAAGAGACAAAATTGGACAATGTAACATCAAGAAAAAAAAATAACAAAATATTGACAAATAAAGAAACGGAAAACTGGTAGAATTGCCACAACTACTCTGGGGAACAATTTACTGTTATGTATTGTTTTTCAATATGTGTATGCCTTGTGACTTAAAGTTTACACTTACGGGTATATAATAAGAACATGTTATAAATAATATTTATCATATTATGTTATAATAATATTTATATATGTTATATAAATAATGTGTTATTATATATAATATAATATATTATATCATATGTTATAAATAGTATTTATCATATTACCATAGCTCCAAAAAGACGCATGGAAGGGCTTTTTTAAAACATTGTAACTCAGCACCTATCAGAAGGGAAATGGAGGAATACATGTTAGATATTCAAACACTAGGATATTATGAAGCTCTCATTTGGTATAAAGCAGAACTCTATGTATCAAGTTGTGATTGGTTTCAGACATAAGTCAACAAAGCAAAATGCAGAGCATTTGTATAGTTTCGAAATCCTTTTGTCTCAATGAAAAATAAGTGTTATGCATGTATGTAGATATATATGTTGTGATTATTATATGAAATGAAATATAAAAACCTGATTGACTTCAAACTTAATTATAATTATTGCTTGTGGGGCATAAGACTGTAGAGGAAACACAGAAGATCACAATATTATTTGTACTGATTGATTTATCAAAAAATATAAAATGATCTGATACAACTGTGTCAGAATGTCTTCATTCCTTAGTTGTGTGTATGCTATTTTATGTTCCTTTTTTACACATTTTTACATCTTTTTAAAGGAAAACATCCAAGTGTGTGTGTGTGTGTGTGTGTGTGTGTGTGTGTGAAAATTGAATTAGGAACATTTCCAGAAATTGAGTCACTATGCTACAGAGTTGGATTGCTCATAAACTATTAAATCAATTGTAAGATATTTGGCTCTTAGTAAAGGGCTTCACTAAACTCTAGTATTAACTTTTCTCAGTGAAGATGTTAGTGTTTTCTTTCCACTAGTTTCTCATTGTCAGATATAAATTCATAGCATCACCCAGCCCAAAATGAAAAGGGAGGAAACAGGCTACATCTTAAAAGGAAAATTTCAGCCCCCACACAACCTGGTTTGAAACTGAAATAGACATCATGGGGAGAAAATTCACAAACAGCAGATGTTGTGGTTCACTTTTCAATTGTTGATATTAAACAAGAACACCTCTGAGATTCCACATCCTGTGTTTATGGATTGCAGTTAAAATGGTAAAATGGTATATTCTGGTACTTTTAAATATTTTATGATGCGGCATTTATGATGAAGAATCATTTTACTCACAAAATGTTAGATTTCTTCCTGTATTCTATTAACGTGGAAGAACACTACACCTTTAACCTCTACTGAATGAGATTGGAAACAAGGAGTAATATAGTGATGTAAAGTGATTTTGTTCAAAGTAAATGACTTTATTTTCAGAGAGATAAATGTTCAACATAATCTGTAATATATGATTATTTTTTCATATTGTATTCAGTAAGATTCCCAAAACAATAAATTAATGGAACTGATAAATAAATATGCAGAATCCTCAAGTTTAGTAATTTGAGTTAAATATTAATAATGAGAAAATATATTTTCTACTAATATAGATATAAAATTGGGGTGTTTTAATAGATAAGGTAGCAAAAGTAAAACTTGTCAAGTTACTTGTCAACCTTCCATTAGGTCTACTTAGGTTTACATTCTAGATGTTTTGTAGACACATGAAGAAAAACTATGTTCTCGAAAGCTTCTATTTTTAATTCTTCATATGTCTTGCATATGTCTGCTATTGATTACAAAGTGTGAGAGAGCAAAGGTATTTTTACAATGAATTTTCTTTTACCTGAAACAAAACAGTGTACTTGCTGAGCTTATGATCTCTGGCTGCAGATTGCCTGGGTTTGAATTATTTAACCTCTTCTGTTTTCCTCACCTTTCAAATGAGGCTCATTGGAGTGCCTGGGTGGCTCAGTGGGTTAAAGCCGCTGCCTTCGGCTCAGGTCATGATCTCAGGGTCCTGGGATCGAACCCCACATAGGGGTCTCTGCTCAGCAGGGAGCCTGCTTCCCCCTCTCTCTCTGCCTGCCTCTCTGCCTACTTGTGATCTCTCCCTCTCTATCAAATAAATAAATAAAAATCTTTTAAAAAAATGAGTCTCATTGTTTTGTAAAGACTCAAGAGGATAATACATAAAGATATGTAAGTACATAAAGATACATTAATAATGTTTGGCAGCTGGTAAATACTCAGATCTCATCTTCCTACAGAATAATAATATTATTGTTATTGTTGTTGTTGCTATTAGAAAGGAAGTAGTTTTTGTAAATGTTCTTTGGCTTCTCAGCAACTAACTGCCTTGGATCCCCTTTAATTCATTCCCCTTTAAGGATCATTTAGAAAATCACATCTGATTACTATTCCCTTCCCTAATTAAAACTATTAACACTTTTTAATTACCTTTAGAGCAAAGACCAAATATCCATAATATACCCTTTAGTGTCCTGCATGATATGGCCATTACCTTCCTCAAACAATTTCACTGCTTTTTGCCCTCCAGACGTACTTTGCCTTCTCAAAATCACTAACCTCCTCCTGGCTTTAGAACAACCTCTTATACATGCAATACTTCTACCCAGTTAATTCCTATTTATCCTTTAGAGCTATGTTCTAAATTCAATTTCTCTGAGTCTTCCTGGAAACTCTCCGAAGTCTCTCATCCAGGTCAGTTCTACTATACAACACACATTTCTTAAAGCTCCATTGTCACTTTTATTATGGGATGATATTTTAACATATTAACAAAGAGCGTTTTCCACCTGGAAAGCATATAATGAGTTAGAGCAAGCATCACGGCATCTCACCCAATTGCCCATGACTATATAAAGTTCATTCAGGCTATAGAAAGGAAGAGGAGGAATTAGAGGAGTAACAGGAGAGCTCAGACCTTATTGAGTCCCAGAGTGAGGGTAGGTAGGCAGAGTAAGCAATAGGAAGCACACTAAGTTTGGGAAATTTAAGAGTTTGCAAAATGTAGGAGCTCAGGAAACTGGCTAGGTCTCTAGATAAAGTCAGGAAATTGACCCAATCCTTCAGTATCTGACTACACATCATGATGAAGGAGCATGAAAACAGTCCTACTGATATTTCTAGGCATTCATCCTTGAAACAACTTCAGGTGTCCCCGTAGTCTTAGACAGACAGGGTTCCTATACCTCAGAACAGCATAGATGTTCCTTAGAGAACTGTTGTACCCAAACAGATAGCATCAGTATATAGCAGAAATACACAGAGTGGAGCTGGAAGGAAACCACTGAGGATGCCCCAAAATAAACGGCAGGTATGGATGCCTCGCCCCCACCACCATATCAATGACATTGACCACTAAGTCTGGACTGACTCACCAAATGATCTCAAGAATTTAGATGAATTCTCAGAGAAAATGTGTCCACTAATAAATTAGAGACCAGAATATAATTTAAGTTCAATTATGAGAAGATTATTACTTTGTTACAATATTGTTTTATTGCATATATGTATTGGCTCTCTAAAATTCTAGTCTAGTCCATGCTAGACTGTAAGCTACACAAAGATAGGGACTCTTCTATCTTACTTCTCTATCTTCACTAAACAGTATAGTCTCTGGCATAGGTAAATGAGTATATATTTTCTGCTTGAAAGAATAGTGATGATGAACAAGACCAGATGTTCCAAGAACATTATGGAAATATATGTATTTGAATTAAAACTCAGATATTACAAAAAAGATTCCTTGACTTAAAGGCAAAGATGTTGCCACTGGACCTTCGAACACTTGGCCAGTCTGAGCCTTAACTCTTACATCTGTAAAATAGACATAATATTAACCTCTATCACTGAGTGTTGAAAGAGATAAGGTGAAATGATGTATATATACCATATATAAGGTTCTTTTATTTAATATCTCCATTAATTTACTTTTTTTTTTAAGATTTTATTTATTAGAGAGAGAGTGAGAGAGACCATGAGAGGGGAGAAGGTCAGAGGGAGAAGCAGACTCCCCGTGGAGCTCGGAGCCCGATGTGGGACTCCATCCCGTGACTCTGGGATCATGACCCAATCTGAAGGCAGTTGCTCAACCAACTGAGCCACCCAGGTGCCCTATTTTTCCTTTCTAACCTGGTGTGAAAGCAGAAAACATTTTTCTTAACTCTATTTTGTAGGAAATAAAGCAATGCTCATACTTTTACACAGCACGATATATAATCATATGACTTAAATTAAAAATTCTTTATAATTGGTAATAGTTCTTCCATATAGATGTAGCTATCTGAGGAAATTCTAATTTCCTCACTGGTACATAAGGATTTCAATACTTTATCAAATGTTGCCTTTAAGTTATTCTCTAAAAGTATTTAGGGATATATCACATCTATTTAGGTCTATGAATTAGTATTCATGGAATTGTTCTTTTAGGAGTCCAGAGATTTTTTTAGATATTTAATGTCTGAAGATCCACAAAAGAAATTATTACTCTGGACCAAATTACACTCCCTTGCCCAAATTCATAGGTTGAAACTTAATCCCCAAGAACCTCAGAATGTGACTGTTTTGTAAATAGAGCATTTAAAAGGGTAATTATGTTAGAGCGAGGCCTTCAGGATGGGCCCTAATTCAACCTGATTGATGTCCTTATAATGAGAGTAGATTAGAACACACGGGGAGACACCGGGTATACATGGACACAGTTGAAGGGCCATGTGAGGACACAGGGAACAGTCAGCCATCCATCCGCAAGCCAGAGAGACAGGTCTCAGGAAAAAACCAAACCTGACAACACCTTGAGATCTTGGACTTCCAACCTCCAGAACAGTGAGGAAATAAATTTCTGTTGTTTAAGCCACCCCAGTCTGTGGTAGTTTTTTATGGCAGCCTTAGCAAACCAATAGGGCTACCGTCAGTATCATTTGTTTTTCTGTAATATTCTACCGTGTCAAAATATAAAAGCAAACTTCAATTTCCAAGATAATGATATTTAATACTTTCTTGAACTAAACATGACCCAGGATTTCATTTAGGAGTATATGCCCAACAGAAACGTCTGCTGACGTCCACGATAAAGCTATTCACAGCAGCTTTATTCCTTACAGCCCCAACCTGGAAACAACCTAAATGTGCATCAACATGAAAGAGGATAAATGCATTGTGGTCTATTCGCAAATGGAATAGGACACAGATTTTAAAAAATATGGATACGTGCAATAAGCCGATGAATCTCAAAATATATTTTTGATTGAAAGAAGCCAGATATAACAGAATACATGCTGTGTGATTTTATTTAAATGAACTTCATAAAAAGTCCAAACTAATTTATGATGATGATCACAGACATCAGACTCATGATGTCACTGGGTAGGTAGGTAGTGAATGGGAAAGGGAGTTCAGAGGACAAGTATGCTGAAAATTTTGTGTACATGATCTGATTGGTGGTTACGTGAGTGAGTACATAAATTTAAAAAAAAAAATCACGGAGCAGAATATTTAATGGCAGCATGGTTTTTGTAAGTTATATCTCAATTATAAAATGAAAAGTAATATTATCCATTTCATATTATTTTTAAGTGTACATTTCATGATGAATAGGTCACTGTGCTTATATCAAATCTCTGGTACATCTTCCTCAATTTGGAATTTATAAGTTGGGCAGGAATCAGGAAGTTATAAATTTTGCTTAGGCAACTCTTCTTGGGAATAATGCCATTTTTTTCCAAGTGTGATAAAACTTTCCTAAACACTTGATCTTTCACATTCTTTGTTTGTACATGTTGCTCCCCACCTGCCCAGGGGACTTTCTTTATCCTCTTCTTCAGATACTTGCCTCCAATATGGAAAACTACCTGTTCTTCCAGAGACTTTTCCAATGTCACTTTTGTGTCCTCTCTGAAGTCTCTTTCTACTGTCTAAAGCCAACTTAATTAGTTGTTTGTGTTCCTGAACTTAAACTACATTGTAGTATGCCTCCTGCACTTAAAAGATGCCCAAATTGTTGAATGAATAAGTTAATGGAAATCAGAGCTGGAGATGAACCATGAGATATTGTGGACTCTGAGCAACGAACTGAAGGTTTTGGAGGGGAGGGGGGTGGGGGTTGGGTGAGCCTGGTAGTGGGTATTGAGGAGGGCATGTATTGCATGGAGCACTGGGTGTGGTGCATGAACAATAAATCTTGGAACACTGGGGAAAAACCTGAAAAAAAATAAGTTAGTGGAATAAATTGTATGTAGACTTAACCATGGGGTAAGAGTGAGGTTGGCTTTTCGAATTATGTTAAGAGAATATTGTTTCTTTGATTAGAAGAGTTATCCTTCTTTATCGCTCATATGGTAATTTGTGCATTTCTTCTGATAGCTTGAATCAAAGTATAATTTATATGTCAATCTCCCCCACATGCTAGAAAATTTCACAAGTACCAGCACTGACTGTACTTTATTTATTCTTATTATTCCATTACTGCACTTATTGGCATTATAGACAGTAGTTGGCACTTAATAGATGTTTGTTATATGATTATCAATCAGTGAATTTAGAAGCAGTCATTTAAACAATGAATACAAAAAAGCTGTCCTATTCATCTATTCATGAGATTTCCCATACTATTAGTTACCATTTTCTGAGCTGAGTAAATTTTTTGAAGATCCCTACTACCAGAGTACAATTTGCATCAGAAAATTTGAAAAGTCCTTCATAGGTAACAAAGTTTCTTAATAAATAATGAAAAATAAAGGTTTACTAGGAACTTATCTTGAAAAGAGAATTATGATAAGTTTACCTGACATTGCATTTAACTAAATTTAAGTTTTCAGTATTATTAGAATAAAGAATGAATAAAATATTGATTAGGGGATATGTATAATTATGTGATAATTGTAATATGAATTCTTCCATTTTGTCTTTGATTTGAGTATGACTTTGAATTTACTTGTCAATAAAGTCATTAAAGAGCAGTAAAATGTCTCATTAATTTCATCAACTATCTTTCTTGATCCTTTGATGGCCATCTATTGTCATCATCTTTGTTCCAACATTCTTCTTTTATATTAACTAATATAAATAAGTCAAATTTTCATTTGTGAGTAATTTCAACTGTAATTTGAACATTTCTTACCATATGACTCTCATTAAATGCAAGATATCCTGCAACCTTTTCAAGATTCATAAATTATCTTTACAAAAATTTGTAGTGTATTCTTAGTTTCTTGAGACACTGTCCATCAATTACAGAGACTTAAATACAATTGATGGAGTAAATAATTTTAAACAGACAGCAAATTTTGAATGACCAATCTTGAAAGAATTACATCAGTAAAAATGCTCCTATAATGACTAGATTTTTGCTTCCTTTCATAACTTCAGAACTCTGGATAGTAATTATATAATAATGCATACTCATATAGTAAATATGAGTAATCTATGGAATAAAATACATTAAATATAAGTGAGAATATATATAACATTTATTAGTAAATATATATTAAGTTTAAATATGTATATTAAATTGATATAACTATTCAATATATAAAACTTAAATACATATTATATACATATATTATGTATTAAATATAAGTATATATGTATATTTCTAGGTAGTATTCTACATCATCTATACACATCATTATTCTTCAGAACAATTTTAGGACATATGCAGTTTTTATCCCTATTATGTAGATTAAAAACAACAACAACAAAAACAACTTTGGTACATAAGATTAAGACACTTACCCAAGAGGTAGAGACAGGCTTCAAACCAGAAAAATCTGAATTGTCAGTTTCTTTACATACAATGATATATAGACATCCTTTTACATTTTTATAACTCTAGCTAACCTTTTCTTGGACCAATCTCAATTAATGAAGTTTTAGGGAGTTGGGCTAAATGATCTCTAGAAGCCTTCTATCTCTGTAACACATTAATATTGAACTATGTTCACTGGAACCATTAATTTTGATAATTATAGAATATATCTGAAACTTTTATGTTTCTAATGCACATTACAAATTTCCATTTTAGTATATGAACAATTCAGAAGCCTCTTTATTACAGAACACTAACACCTTATAAAATGCAGTTTGGAAAATGTTGGCTAAAAACAGGAATCTTTTTCCCCTTTAAATTGTTTTACTCTTCACCTTTCATCAGACATTCACCATTTGGAACATGCCTGTGTTCACAATGAGCTTAATTGTTCAACTCCTGACTGTTTTATGTAAATAGATGTTTCTTTAGATAATGTATTGTTAGTCAATACGATTTATCTTTAAACAGATTTTGAATGGCAATTTTTATGGAAATCAAGAAAACTTCAAATGATAGCCAATATACCCAATCTAATTGCAAATGTCCCTCCTGAATATGAAAACTTGGGAACATTTTTAAAAAGTTTGCTTTCCAATCAGGCAAAATGCAACAACAGTAAGAAGTTTCCTTCTTTCAGTGTAATAAAAGTAAATTTAAAGAGTACCTCCCCAGAATGGTTGGACAACACCAAAAAATATTGTGATATCAATATCCACACTTTTTACAAGATCCTGTCTTTTACTGCCATTCCATGGCCTCTAGTGCCAAATATAATCCCAATACAGACTCTCTGCAATTTATGTCCCATATATTAAAAACAAACCACATTTTACAATCTAAAAGGAAAATAAATTTATTCACTATTTTTTTCTAAAATAGGAAACTTATTCTGAAGTATTTGCAAGTTTTTTTTTAAATAACAATCTTCAAAATTAGGATGTGACAGATAGAAGCAGTTAAATATTTCATTAAGCTTTAGTATCTTCACTACTTCAGTCAACTTTGCTCTAACTTTATAGAAAGTGAAACAAGCTTACTATATATCTAATTTCCAGAGATCAGACAGAAATTTTGATAAAACAAAGTAATTCAATATTTGTAGGAAAGCACATCGGTAGAACCTACTCTGTTGTTCTGCCTCCTCTCTGTGGCACCAGGAAGTGGTTTAAAGCCCTATAAAAACACGGCATTGCTGGAGAAACTAATAGGTTGATGTAAGTGGAAATTCAATATAACCGGGTTTGACAAATGTGGGGAAATTTAACATTGAGCCTCTGGGATTTTTGGCCAGACTTTTAAATTTGATTGATAGATTTAAGAATTTTATATATATGGATTCAATACAAGGGGGTATCATGGTATCAAAAAAGCAATATTATCAACTAAAGAAGTTGCAAAACTCTATCTCCCAGGCACTGAATGTGTAATTTCTTTTTTTCTTTTTTTAGCTACTAAAGTTAACTGTTGCTATCCATTTTTTTTTAACCTAGTCTTGAGGTGGTTTTGCATTTGACGTCAGCATTTAGTGATGTACTCTGAGGACAATCTTTTCTACTACTTTTTGCTAGATTACAGTTTTGTTTTCTAATGTTATTTTAAAATTCAGTTAAATAGAGGTGCCTGGGTGGCTCAGCGGGTTAAAGCCTCTGCCTCCAGCTTGGGTCATGATCTCAGTGTCCTGAGATCAAGCCCCATATGGGGCTCTCTGCTTAGCAGCGAGCCTGCTTCCCCATCTCTCTCTCTGCCTCTCTGCCTACTTGTGATCTCTCTGTCAAATAAATAAAATCTTAAAAAAAAATTCAGTTAAATAAAATGTCTTCTAATTTCGTTTCTCAGAGAAACTTCCTTCATACATTGTACATATTCTTGTACATATTCTCTCTAATGGAAAGGAGAAACATGCTAAACTATGTGAGTAAAAGTAATATTTTAAAAGATTAGTTTTCCTTTTTCTAGCCAGCTTGGGGAACCCTGAAATCTTAAAGTCATATACTAGAAAAACAAAATTAGCAATTATGAATGTGGCCTTACACTGCAATTTAAAAAATATGTATTTTTTTAAAACAAAATTCTTTTTTAATTCCTTTTTTATTCTTTTTAATTTTTTTTTTATTTTTTCAGTGTTCCAAGATTAATTGTTTATGCATCACACCCAACTTATATCTTGCTCAAGTCTGTATTAGTTTACTTGGAGTTTCCCTACACATCATGAGCATGCCTATGTGAGATATTATCAGATTTGTGATACACTTCTCTATTATACCAGATCCTATCTATTTAACAAATAATAATTTCATATTTAGCAATATAAATTAACAAATGATAGCCATGATCAAACATGTTGGAATTGTGGCTTCTGGATAATTTTGCTCAATGAAACACACATAAATCTAAAATTAAAGAAAATGAATTAGTCCATTCAGTCATACTATTACTTGCAAGGTAGACTATAAGCATGAACTAGCTTAGCTCTAAAGATATAGATTAAATAATAATAAGACTGGATAGTATGCCAATGAGAAGAGTATTTGGAAATATTTATATAAATAAATATATGTAAATTATATATGTGTATATGAATAGATAGACAAACATATACATGTGAGAACATACAGACTAGTATATTTAAATTTATGTTTAGATTTAAGAAGATTTAAGTTTACCAAAATATTAAAATAGTAATTATGAAATTAATATGTAAGTAAATACTTTAAGTGCTGAAACCTATATCCAAATTTAAAAGAATAATATTTTTGCTCTAAAGGATTTTTGGTGTTGTTTATTCTCTGCAGATCTAAAACTAATTCACACAAGAATGAAATCTCTATAATATGTATTTCAATAAGATATAATGTATTATATAAATTATTATAAAAAGTTCTTGTGCCAGCATCCACTTTTTTAAATAAATTTTTAAAATATATTTATTCATATTTCAAATATAAGACATCTGTGATTATTAGATTCCATGAGAATTCACTAAAGTAGCATCACTTTGCCTAGCAATTCATATTGTAGCACTAGAGGATTCGTAAAGTTTAAATCATAAAAATATTGTCCCTTATTAATAAATGTGTTACCTACTGTTTCACTTACCTAAGTGTATTAGATTTCTCCATAGAATAAGGACCACCAGGAGGTTGAGAGTGTCATGATGTGTCATCTGCAGGCCAGAGGCTAAAGAAAGCCAGTGGTGTAGTTCTAATCCTTACCAGAAGGCCTGAGAATCAGGGGAGCCTATGGTGTGAGTCCTGGTCCAGGTCTTAAGGACCGAGAACCAGGAGCACCAATGTGAGGAGGAATGTCTCCACTTAAGGAGAGGATAAATTCACCCTTCCTCAGAATTTTTATTCTATTCAGACCCTCCAAGGATTAGATGATGCCCACCCACACTGGTGAGGGAGGATCTTCTTTACTCAGCCTACCAATTCAAAGGCTAACCTTTTCCAGAATCACCTTCTCAGACACATTAAGAATGTTTTTACCAACTCTCTGGGCATCCCTTAGTCCAGTCAAGTTGCCACATATAATTAACTATCACAGTAATTGTCTTATAATCAGTTGGATAGTGATTTAAATACAGAGTCTGGGCCACAATACAGCCTTATCTATTGCTTTTCCTGGCATACTCTCAAAATAAATACGATCATGCATTTTATATATTTTCTCTAAGAAGAATTTTTTTACATTTACTCGTTTAAGTGTAAAAAGAAGAAAAGTGGCAAAAATTTTTCAGCCTTAGAAAAGAAGAAAATTCTGTCATTTGCAACAACATGGATAAATCTGAAGGATAGTATGCTAAGTAAAATGTTAGAAAGATGAATACTACATGAACTTACATATATGGAATCTAAAAAAGTTGTAATGATAGAAACAGAGAGTGGAATGGTGCTTGCCAGGGGCTGGGTGGTGAGGGAAAAGACAGATATTGTTGGTCAAAGGACACAAAGTTTCAGATATGCAGGATGTATCAATTATAGAGAGCAATGTAGAGCAATGGGATGATGGTTAATAATACTGTATTATATACTTGAAATTTGCTGAGAGTGGATTTTGTTAATCCCTTAAGATTTATTTTTCCTTTATTTATTTTATGGAGAGAGTGAATGTGCATATGCATGCACTCGTGATCATGTGTATGAGAGGGGGGCGGAGTGCAGAGGGAGAGGATCCCAAGCAGACTCCTTGCTAAGTGCAGAGCCTGCGCTGCGGCTCAAGGTGGGGCTTGATCCCAGGACCCTGAGATCACGATCTGAGCCAAAACCAAGACACAGAAGCTTAACCAACTGAGCCACCCGGGCACCTCACTGAGAGTGGATCTTAAGTTTCCTTGCCACACATAAAAATTAGTCACTATATCAAGGAAAGGACTTATTAGCATGATTGTAATAATCATTTCACAATGTATAGGTATGTCAAATCATCATGCTGCGTATCTTAAAAATATACATAATTTTGTCAATTATATCTCAATAAAGGTGAAAAAATCTGTATCATCATATATGACAATAGGGAAAAATGTAGTAAGGACATAATTTCATTATTCTTCAAATGTATGAGGATCTACAAGGAAGAGAAGATACAACAGAAGCTTGTTGGTGTTATGGCTTCAATGCAAGTTTGGCCAGTACACCACTTTAAACCATATTATATAGCATAGACATCACACTAGGCACTTCATTAACATAAATATTAATACAAACTGAAAAAAAACATAAAAAAGGATTACTTTTGTCATAAACCATCACACATTTGCCAACACCTAAGTCCTCTTTTGATTTTAATCATTTCAAGCAAAGTTCTTATGAAATTGTAAATTGAATGTATACACTTGTGTTTGTAACATAGTTTAATTTTATATAAGAATCTTCACTAATTTATGCATTATTTTAAAAGCACAATTTCATTTCAACAATTTATCTCCTAATTTTCTGAGCTAAGCGCACTGACACCTTTTTTTTTCCTTGTTTTTATTATCCTTCTTTTCAAAGTTTGATTATTTTTTCCTTTGCAATTATTCTTTTTGGATATTTAACCAAAGTGTGATTACTACATCAAAGTTTTTCTGTCTTCTTTTACATATCACCTACTATTCTCCAGAAAGACTATTCAGTTTTTATTTCTGTACATAAAATTTGAAAGCCAAATATTGGTTTATTCTTTTCAAAACTTTAAAGAGTAATATTTTACAGTATTGGTATATATGCATAATTTTTGAAGTTAAGCTTTCTTCTATATTTTTCATGGTACATTTGGTTGTGTGTTTAACTTTATATTATTGAATGTATCAAGTTTCAGTGGCATTTTAAATGCACGGTTTTCTCTGAGACACCATTTATTCATTTATTCCACAGATATTTGCTGAGTTCTTACTTGTAGGACCTAACATACCCTGTAATGGGAGGCCTTTCCCATACTCAGTCATGTTGAAGACTTAATAAAGCATCAGCCAAGCTGTATGACAGTGGCCCACCCTGTGTGAGGCACCTGCTGATGTGGATACGTAGGGTTTTTGCCACCCAATCTTTACATTCTTTACGATAACAAGGTTACGTTTGGGCTTTGGTGATTCGTCATTCTCTCCTTCTGCCCAGCTGCACTAGGTAAGAATGATTCCCCACCACCCACTCCCCAGCAACACAAGCAGACAGCGTCGTCCAGGCCTGTGTCATTTAGTGCATTTCTTTCGTTCAGACGTCAGTGACGCTCAGAGATGGACACATCATCAAATGGAGCCAGTGAAATGTACCAGGACTCCTCCTTCTTCCTACAACACCCGGAACATGAGCAGAGCAGCTGGAGCTGCTGGAGCTGTTGCTGCTGCCACAGAGATGTCACTGGGACCCGACGCTGCAGAAGCTGGTCTCTTCTGGAGACGAAGAAAGCTTCAGCTCCACCAGATAGATGGAGGGTCCGCTCCTTCACGCAAACACTAGGACTGCACCTGCTTCCACAGCCACACCAGTCTGTATGTTTGCTTGAGGCCTCAGTCAGTTAAGTTTTTAATCACTTCCAACCTAAACAATATCAATACACATTTTGGGTTCATGATGAACACAGGATGATAAAAACCATCCCTGTTCTGTTGGACTTACGGGGCCAATAGACTAGTTAGACCTACAGATTTTATCAGAGACTTGTGAATATGGTGCGTCAGTGTCTGTAGTACAGTAGTAGCTGTGAGTGGCATGAGATAGCTCTAACTTAGGTTTCCCCACATTAGGTAGCCCTCTGGGATCCGAGGCTCTATCTATCTGGTGAGTATATATATTACACGGAGTTCTCTGCAGGTGCTTGAGATACAGCATTCCCAAGAAGGGATAGGTAAGTAATTTGGAGTGGCATTGTAAACATCTGGGAAATACACAAAATCATGCGGTAGGAAAGAACACGAGCAAAAGAAAGTTTGGCTGGAAAGTTTGTGGGAAGTTAGTGAGTGAAATGTGAGTGGGACGAGCTCGAATCTTCGAAAGCCAGGATGAGGCTTTTGCTAATTACCTTATGAGTGAACATTGAAGAATGAAAGGGGGCTCTGGAAAAGGGGCACACGGATGAGATTTGCTCTTTAAGGAGATAGCTCCTATTGCAGCGTGGAGAGCAGAGTGGTGGAGAGAAGTGGAGGCAAGGCTTTGCTGGATGAGGTGCGGTGGGAGAGGGCCCCTAGAAGGAACCTAGTACGTCGGCAAAACACACACACACGGAGGTGGAGGAAATGTTTATTTTGCCATTTTGTCTAAAACATCAGTGGCCTTGAAGCCATATTCAAACCTTGTTTTCATTTCACAATTTTGTTTTTTTGTCCCTTGCGCTACAAATGGGGAACGATTGGAAGCGACTCTACAATTTGCTTACCCCAGACTTTTCAAAAAATGTACAAACCTGGGGCGCCTGGGTGGCTCAGTGGGTTAAAGCCTCTGCCTTCGGCTCAGGTCATGGTCTCAGGGTCCTGGGATCGAGCCCCGCATCAGGCTCTCTGCTCAGCAGGGAGCCTGCTTCCCCCTGTCTCTCTGCCTGCCTCTCTGCCTACTTGTAATCTTTCTATCTCTCTGTCAAATAAATAAATAAAATCTTAAAAAAAAAAGTGCTGCTTTTTAAAAAAAAAATGTACAAACCTTTTCACAAGAATATCACCTCTTTTACTTAACTATTTTCTTCACTTACTCAACCCACTTTTAAGTATAAATACAACTTGAAAGTGGTCTCATAAGATTCACTTCATGAAAGATTTTTTCAAACTCAAAGAAAAAACTTCCATCTACTTACTTGATTTTTCCTTCCTTAATTTTCTCAAGTGATAATTGTAGGAAATATCACTGAATATTTACTAAAATCTAAAAATCAGTAATTACAATTTACTGGTAATATGAAAAGCAAGACTTCTTATTTTCAAACTGACACGGGCTGATTATTAGCTCAACCATTTCATGTCATACTTTATCACATGTAAAATTATAAAAAGCACCTTAAAATGGCATGAAAGATAATTTTTAAAAATTAAATTACCTGGGGCGCCTGGGTGGCTCAGTGAGTTAAAGCCTCTGCCTTCAGCTCAGGTCATGATCTCAGGGTCCTGGGATCAAGCCCCGCATTGGGCTCTCTGCTCAGGGGGGACCCTGCTTCCCCCTCTCTCTCTGCCTGCCTCTCTGCCTACTCGTGATCTCTCTCTCTCTGTGTCAAATAAATAAATAAAATCTTTAAAAATTAAATTACCTATTCTGTCGTTACAAGTATTTTCAGTTTGTATATTTCCTTCAGATACATATGTATATTTATCTCTGTGATTTTAATAAAAATAAACATGCATTTATCTCTACTTGATACAATTCATTTCTTAAGCACAGTCTTCATAATTATAATTTCATGATTATATAACATCCTGTTGAAATGTCTGTCATCTTATACAAACTTATTCTCTCTTAGCTGACAATTTATTTACAAATTTTTACTTTTTTAGATAGTACTGTAACAAATGATTTTATATTGCATATTTTTAACATATCGCCATTGTCCACTTCAGGAAATAGAGAAGCAGAGTCAACCCTGGTTAAGAATCACGGCACTCTATAACAAAACCCACCTGACCTCAAACTCTACCTGGTACCGGTTCCTTGATTCAAGTAAAAATATTCATTTAATTAGTTTGAGTCTGCCTGTTTTAGTAAACTCAATCAAATTCAATTGGTCATTATTATTTATCTTATTGTTGTTATTACTGCTAATACTTGGGATCTCCCACCAATAATGATTTGCATATGGTTTCCACCCAGTCAGGAGCAGTTTGGGCATCCTCCAGGTGCCATTTTTCTTTTCCCAAATACTATTTTGGAACTAGTAGTTTTGCTTCTTACAAATAATTTTGAAAGCAATTTTTCCTTTTTGAGGTACAAGATTTTGTCTTATGCTTACAATTTTTTTTTTTTTTTTTAAGATTTTATTTATCTGACAGAGAGAAACACAGCGAGAGAGGGAACACAAGCAGAGGGAATGGTAGCGGGAGAAGCAGGCTCCCCGCTGCGCAGAGAGCCCGATGCGGGGCTCGATCCCAGGATCCTGGGATCATGACCTGAGCCGAAGGCAGATGCTTAACCACTGAGCCACCCAGGCGCCCCTTATGCTTACAATTTTAAGGTGAAAGAAATGTAAGCAAAAAAACTTTGTCTCCCTATGCTTATGTAACTGATTAGAAGGGGTAAATATACATGCTTCTTTTCTAGACATCTATGTATTAATTAATTTACTCATTTACTCGTCTATTCACCATTCATTCATATGCTTATTGGTGATTCATAGGCATGTGGTTCCAGGTATACCTTGGAAAACAAGTTAGCCTTTTCCCTCAAGGACTTTATTAGATAAAATTAACATTTGAGAACAAATATCTAATAGGAGGAAATAATAATATAAGGTAAGTACTGAGTGCTAAGGGAATGGCACCCAATTTCTTTACAACTCAATAGGTAAGAGCCTGGCTTAATTCTGGGGTTCATTGTTGGAAAAATTTTAGGTATATTCTTAATTCAGGGTAGTAAGTCTATAGATTTCTGCTTTCTATAAGGAAAGAAAGGTTTGTATTCTATAACATTCTTTATTCTAGGACAGTCCTTGAAAAATGCTATTATATATAAGTTCATAGTAATCAATTTGGTTTGATTTATGAGGAAATTTTGACCTTGTGAATTAAACTTTTTCTTATCACTTAAGATTATTTCTTTCAATAATGAGATAAAGCATAGGAATATAGATTTTGATAAATATTTGACAAAATTTGACAAATTTGATAAATTTGTCAAAATTTGATAAATTTGTCAAAATTTGACAAAATTGACAAGATTTGACAAAATTTTGACATTAAATTATAAAAGGGATTTCCTTTTTCTCTAGTTTTATTGAGATATAATTGACATATAACACTGTCAACAAAGTGTACAATTTGACTTTATTTTTTTTCAATATTTTATTTATTTATTTATTTATTTATTTATTTATTTATTTATTTATTTATAGAGTGGGAGTGGGGAGAGGTGCAAAGGGAGAGAGAGAACCTCAAGCAGACTCCACCTTGAGTGCAGAGCCCGATGCAGGGCTTCATCTTATGACCCTGAGATCATGACCTAAGTTGAAATCAAGCATCAGACACTTAACAGACTGAGCCACCGAGGTGCCCCTATTTGGTACACTTAAATATTGAGGAATGATTACCACCATAGCATTAGCTAACATTGCCGTTATATCACATAATTACCACGTCCCTTTATGATGAGAACATTTAAGATTTTCAGTCCTGGCAAGTGTATGAAATAGCATTATTAACCATGATTGTCGTGCTACACATTAGATCCCCAGAACTTACTCATCTTATAACTGGAAATTTATACCCTTTGACCAACATCTCCACATTTCTCTATTCCAGCCTCTGGTGATCACTGTTCTTTCTGTTCCTATGGTTTCAGTTTTTTTAGATTCTACATAAAAGTGATATTATATGGTACTTGTTTTTGTCTGACTTAGTTCATTTGTGTCCTGAAGGGCATAATGTCTCTTCAGGTCAGGCAACTGGGTCTATAGTATCAACAACTCTGTGGTCCTTGATGAGCACTGCAGGATGTCTACAATGGCTGCAAGGGTTCCTGGGTCCTCAGACGCTTCCAGGCCAAGTGGCTCCAGAGCAGGGCAGGCAACATGGTAGCTATTGCTGGTTGTGTGCACCCTCTTGGTTGAGGGACGAGCTGCAGTTACCTATGTAGTGGCAGTGGCTGCTTACAGATGCACATAGAGTGGTGGGAGTCCCGCTAGAGAGCAGGTGCTGGGTCAACTTTGGGTACACTGGTAGTTGTGGAGATCCTGGCTGTCACCGGGTACTGCTGAGTTTTGTCATGGATGCATGACAGTAGAAGCCAGGGATGGGAGTTGTGCAAGAGGTGTCCAGGTGCACAACTGAAGATGCTAGCTGAAGATGAGTGCAGTGGTGTGGGCTAGTGACAGGGGACAGGGCCTCATCTGTGTCCATAAACATCTGTGGGGGCCCTGGCTATTGGAGGTGCTCTCCTATAGATGCACAGTTTTCCTCAGGTCATGGAAGTCAGTGCCAGGCATGAGGCCAGTGGCATCTAAGTGCACTAATAGAGGGGTTAGCCCGGAGTACACACAAGATGGGGAGTGGCAGCAATAGGAGAAGGGAGGGACCAGGTGTCTGGTGTCAGTGAATACAAATGCCTATGAGGCAAAGGCTGGAGAAATCTGAAGGGGGTGGTGACAGACTTTGATTCCTTCTTCAGTGGCCTGAACTGCTGAGTTTGTCTGTTGACCAGGTCACCGTGATCTGCCATTGCTCCCGCTGCAGGACTGCTATTGGTGGCTTCTGCTTTTCTTTCTTGTTCTTATCAGGGTCTCAATATGTCTTGCTTTATGGTCTGAGTGGGGTGAAATTGAAGCTGGACCTTGTACAATGGTCTGAAAAGCTTGGAAAGCTGCCTCCTCATCCCATTCTCCCTTTCTTGTTGAGGGGAACTCTCCAACTGGGAAGTTGGGTCTTGGATCTGAGCAATGCTGGCTTGGGTGATAGGACGATGCAGGTAAAACAAAATGTCTCTCTTCTTTTTTTGTGTGGTTACTCTCAGATTTTTTTGTTCTACTGGATTGCTGAAGTTTCTTAAGTGAACTCCAGAGCTGTTTCGAATGTGGATAGCTGTTGAATTGCTGATCTTGGTGGGAGGACAGGAGCTTGAGTCTTCTGTACCACCAGAAAGTGTGAAAAGGATTTCTGATGACTTTCACAGTTAGAACTTTATAACTGTATCTATTATATATGTTTTTTTTTTGAGAGGAGGGGGAGATACAGAGGGAGAAAGAGAGCGAGAACCTTAAGCAGGCTCCATGCCCAATGTAGAACCTGACTTGGGGCTCGATCTCACAATCCTGAGATTATGACCTGAATTGAAATCAAGAGTCAGATGCTTAACCGACTGAGCCACCCAGGTGCTCCTATTACATTTAATTTTAAGTTCATCTCAAATGTTCAGCTTGAGAACATCGTATTAGATCAGTTTATGTCATTCACAAATCTGATGAGCCATTCTTCCAAGTACATAAAGGACTAAACAAAAAATGTTAGCTCCCCAGATCTCCCTATAGATCGATAATAATGCCATTAATCCTACTCATTGTAACTTAGTAGTTAAAAGCAGAGACCCAGGATCCAGACTGCCGGTATTTGAATGAATGCCAGCAACTCTATTGTTGGTAATAGCTTTGTGATCATTGCTCAGCTGTGAAACGAGGAGTAAAATTATATCCTATCTTACAGGTGAGAATTAGATGGCTTATTACAGGGTAAAACACAAAACTGTGGGCAGACACTCATTACAATAGGTAGGACTATTAATGGTATTAGGGTTCTTCAGACATTTACAAACCTATCTGTCTTCACTGGCAACTTTCCACCTGTTATCATCTTTCCGAGATCCATCACAAGAGATAATTACTTCAGATAAAACACAAGAAAAATATGAAGAATTTAGTTTCAAAAATTCCAAGATTTCTTATCTTTTCTGTTAATGTAGCTTGGAATATGATAATTTAAAAATTCCCACATTCATGACAACTGGCTGTAGAAGATGACATTTTGTGCGGAATTTTTATTTATGCTCTCTACTTTCATCAGAAAATTTGTCCCCTGACAGCTTTAAGTGTCTTTAAATATTTTTACGTTATGAGACAAAATAAGAATAAATTTTGATTTAATAATTCACGATGTTTTAAGGTTTTTTCCAAAATGTAAATTGTTCCTGCTCCCATTTTATTACTTATTACATATTATTAACATATATAACAGATGAGTCTCAGAAGGGTATTATAATATTAATTTTGATTTGACTTTGGTTAGATTTTTATTATCTCTTCCACTATGTATTATCCACACTAATACTATAATAGGCTTTTGTGTATAATAATCAAAGATTTATTGCATTAGCCATTTAAAAAATATCAATGGTGCTACGCATTGAATCATGATTAAAAAGTATGCTACTTTGACTGTAGGACATTTTTCAGCTCTGAAAAAAATGGTATTCCTTATAAAATGCAGCAGTGTTTTTAAAGTCTATACCGCTATTTGAAAAATATGAATATGTGTATTGTTCTTAAATAGCTGCAGATGGAAAGATAACATTGAAGACCTACCCATATTACCCTCATATATTTCCCATACAGTCAGCTTCAGAACAATCCTACATTGTCCGTCATTCCTTATAAATTAAAGGGTAAATGTTTATTTAACATATGCACATCCATTTCCTTAATATTCCAGATTTACAACTAGTAAAAAATGTGCTAGACTAGCATTTACATATAATTTTTTAAAAAATTTTGGAATAGTTTGAGAAAACATGGGATTTAGAAATCCTTTTCCTCTTCACTTCTTTTTGCCCTGGGTAAGCTTAATTGTGTAGAAGGTACTAAGCTTCCTTTCCTGCACCCTCACCACGAAGTGAGGAACATTGCGCTTTATTTCTCTCCATTCTTGTGACACCCAGCAGAGAAGCATGCAAGCCTGGTCCCTGTTTTCCTTCTGACCATTAGGTTTTCCTTCTGGCCATTGAATTGTACAAGCAGCCAATGCATAACGCATCCCCCCGGAAACGGCTGCAAGATGAAAGAAAATGATTTGAATTATATAGTCTAACTACTTTACCCTCCATCATAGTAGAACTGCATTTTGATGTGAAGTAAGTTTTCACGAAATTGACATTATTTCAGGGAAAAATTGTTGAGTCACTCCTATGTCGTTGTTTTTGTTTTTAATCATACCCGTTACGAAAGAAAAAAGCCACACGCATCTATGGCCTACATGAAATAGCAGTCACATAGATAACACTCTGAGTTAAACTCTTTCAGTCAGCTAAGAACATTAAAACTAGCAATGGCGAATCTGTAGTGGGAAAATTATAGCCTTCTTTTAAATAAGAAAATAAGATTGTCTCACTGCACTTTTCATGGCATATAAATTCATTAGCTCTACACCTCGGTTGCTCACAACACCCAAGGCAGAATCTTCCCCTTCACCTAATGGCTTATAGAACGTGTAGAGGGCACTATTCTACCCACCCTGATGCTTATGCAAACAATGATCACACAAAGAGTTCTCAATAATCTTTCGTACCCTCTTAGAAAAATGGATTGTACGCCATGTGAGGGAAGAGATTCGTTTTTAAATATCTTTTTATTCTGTGCCCCCCTCCTCAGTTATGCAGCTCTTCTACATCTCACAGTTTTGATACATGTTTATTTGACTAGAAATTACAAGAGTTACCCCCATTAAGCTTTTCGTCTTCTAAAAATATCGGAAATACACTGCAACTCTTGGCATATCTTGCACATTCCAAAACCCTTAAAGAGTCAACCAACAGAAGCTATTTCTTACATGTAAAATTTCCAGAACTGCCCCAAAAGAGAAGAAACTCTAAACATGCAAAAGGTTGCATGCAAAGGGTGAATTAGGAATAAAATAACACCTAAAACAAACAAACTTGTAAACAAGCAAAGAAAAACACCCTCAGGCTCTCAGAGCATGAGAGCCTGTGAATCATTATCAGTCATTGGTCAGGACTTGAACTACTGGGTTCAAAAATCTTACGAAGGGTCTGGGGCGCCTGGGTGGCTCAGTGGGTTAAAGCCTCTGCCTTCGGCTCAGGTCACGATCTTAGGGTTCTGGGATGGAACCCCAGGTCGGGCTCTCTGCTCAGCAGGGAGCCTGCTTTCCCCTCTCTCTCTGCCTGCCTCTCTGCCTCCTTGTAATCTCTCTCCTTCTCTCAAATAAATAAATAAGATGTTTAAAAAAATGTTTAAAAAAAAAATCTTAAGAAGGTCTGATAGAACCAAACAATCTGTATAAGGGATCCATAGTAAAAATCTCAATATTTATCAAAGTAGATAATGAAATTCTACTGTAAGTAAGTGAAGCAGCAGCAAAATTGAATAGAGTAGGTGATGACACATGTACACACGATTCCAAAACGTATGAAAATGCATCACATACAAAGCTAAACAGAACAAGGACCCATTCCATCTTTAGGAAAAAAACAAAATAAAAAAAAACCTGACTTGAATTAAAACAACCTCTGGAGGTAGACTAATGTATGTAATAAAAAACGAGTAAGTGTAGGGCGTGGGAAAAGTTCAGACATTCCTTCCGCATATTGAATCAATTAATAGCATGTACAAGGAAACCCTGATTATTTGAAGGAGTGGAGAAAAATGACTTGATTCTTTACAAGTAGTACAGACTATTATTAGTATTCCAGATAGACTGTGTTGTAGAGAGTCCATCATAGGCTTTGATCTGTCTGCATCCACAGCTGGAAATTCTACGCCTGGCTCTAGAAGCAGTGTGATCTGACAGTCGACTCCATCAGGAAAGCGAGTTAATGGTTGCAAATGTTAATCAGTGGATCAAAGCACAAAGGTGCATGCAATTGGGTTCTTTATAAAAACTGATATCATTTCTGATGGACTAAAACAATTAAAACATTTGTAATTTACTTCTCAACATACCCTTTATTTCTTATCTCTAACTCTCTAACTCCTTGATTTGTTCCTTTTCTCCTCTCCTCTTACCTTTCCTTCCTCCCTCCCTCCCTTACTTCCTCCCCTTTTCTCCTCTCCCTCACTTTCTCTCTTTTCTTCTTTCTTTCTGAAATTTTGTGGAGATATATATATATATGATTTTATTTATTTGACAGAGAGAGAGCAGGAACAGGGGGAGCAGGAACAGGGGGCAGAGACAGTTGGAGAGCAGAGAGCTGACACATGGCTTAGGGCTCAATCCCAGGACCTGGAGATCTTGACCCGAGCCAAAGGCAGACACTTAACTGACTGAGCCACCCAGGTGCCTTGGCATTTTGTATATTTTTAGCTTAATGAGTAATCTGTGTTTCAAGTGATCAGATCAGTAAAGTTATTTAAAATATACATATGATATAGGGGTGCCTGGGTGGCTCTCTCGAATAAATAAATAAAATTTAAAAATATATATACATATGACATAATTTAAATAGGCACTCCACACATATATGGGCAGGTGTGCCCACTTACACATGTCCATTCCCACTGCTGTTTGGAAATGCATTTAACTAAGAGATATCATATTGAATTAGAGATATCAAACCGGTTTGGATTATGCAAACATCTGACAATGACAATGACACCAAGGCAGGCCGAAAAGAGCCAACTAACATTTTGTCTTAACTCCTATGTCCAGACCCACTTGCACCGTCAGAATTGCTTGCGGAGGGAATTGCTAAAACCTGCTATGATTCTACAATTTTGAAAATGAAATCTTCCACATAATCTTGTTCCTCTTATTTAATCAGTCAAAAGGCTGGTTATGATAGTGAAAAAAATATTTCATACTAAAAGGCAAGAAGTGTTCTAACAGGAATAAAGAGAACTTGCTGAAAGTCAGAGAATCTATGTTTGACAGTGTGGACTGATAAGAGTGAAAGTATCACTTCTCTAAAATTCCCTTAGAATGGGAAAACTCCAGCCAGTGTGGGAGACACTTAACGACATCATCCATTATGCCAATGAAGTTTAAATGACCACATTTCAAACTGAATATGTTAACCTTTTAAGCATTTAAAATTTGTTCATGAAAAATTAAGGGGGCATTAATGCACTTAACCAGTGTGCCAAATTTATAGAAAATGGATCAGAAATTACACCTTGCAAATATTCCTCCTCCTATTCCCACACCCCCCTACCCACGTCCCTCCAGTTGTCTTCACTATGTAGAACTTTCTATTTCCCAAGCTTGTTTACTTGCACTGCTTCAAATTTGGTTTTATCTATTGGAGCATCAATCCTACCTATACTAGAATCACTGATATCTCTAACCTATAGAGTTTGAAATTTGTCATGTTTGTCGTGCTTGCTTATTAAGCACATAGAAATCAGATCCTATTTTCTAGCGGTGGTATATTCTGTTACTTTATATAATGGAAACTGTACTTATAATTACTCTCCAGTGTTCATTCTCATGTTCGTGCCAACCTACTTAAATTTTAAAATTAAAATTTTAAACTTAAATATGCATTACTGAAAATAATGTGTTTTAACGTTACTTTCATCATTCCTAATTCCCAAAGTGGTAAAGGTGGAGAATGTAATTATGCCTTGTCTCTCAGAGTCTGAGCATCACGTTCTGTTAGCTGCTCTTTAACCAAACTATCCTAGCATTCCAAGGCACTTAAACTCCCACTCTTTAGTAGCTGTCATGTCTAAACACTTGGGGACATTTTTTGCCTCAAAACATGTCCTCAGAATACTTCGAATGTTCAACTAGTGTTCATGCAACTTACCATCAATTGTAGGTGTATTTTATGCATGCATGCAATTTATTTTACTGTGACTGCTTGCTTACATTGACTTTTAGTTTTCCTAATAAAATGGCAAGGATTCAAAGATAGTTTAAATATTTACCTAAGGCAGCATTAATTAGGCTAAGTAGCTGTTTTTTTGCTGCTGAAAATATATATGATTGACTAATACAATTTTTTTATTTCAATATGTAAACTCTAAGCATCTCTGAATTCCCTCTGAATTTTGATTATTTTTGTTTATATTGTTGCTGTTGTTAACTATTTTGTGTTATCTTATTATTTTTTTGTCTTCTATTAGATATATAGGCACTAGCTTCTAGTTACCAAGCTGCTTTCTTAGTCAGTTTGCCTTTAACTTCTGAGTCATCTTATTTTTGCATTTTTCATTATTAGAATGTATATACATTTAATAGAGGAAAGTCTTTTGTCCCATTTTGTGGGAATTATTTGCCTTAGCAGTGCTGTATGAGGACTCTTTCCAAAAGATTTGGAGTAGCTCCAATAAATTTTAAGCAGCAGATTCTCATTTGTCTTTACTTTTATCAACCCAATATACGTGGAAGATCTGGTGTTTTGGGTTACTCTGCAAAGATGCATTGGGGACCTTAAATTTTTTTAAATATTTTATTTGTTTGTTTGCTTGTTTGTTGAGAGAGAGAAAGCACCAGAAAGCGAGAGAGTGCAGGAGCAGGGAGGAAAGGGAAAAGCAGGCTCTCCCCTGACAGGGACCTTGACCTGGGGCTCCATCTCAAGACTCTGGGATCAAGTCCTGAGCTGAAGGCAGATGCTTAACTGACTGAGCCAACTGGGTGCCCCAGAGACTTTGATTTTTAAATACGTATTTGTGTCAGTTAGCTTTCTCTGTGTAACATGTCACCTCTACATGTAGTGACATAAAACAACAACTATTGACTTCATGCTTCTGTTGGTCTGTTGGGTATTTATTATTTTCCAGGTGACTTGTGTTTGCAATTAGCTGGGAATAGATGGAAAACTGGCTAGTGGTTGGATGATCTAGAATATTTTCACAAATAAGTGAGAAATTTGGCAAGTAGTTGGCCAAGGAGATAGGGACGACTAGGAGGCGTGTGTCTTGTTATTATACAAGCTATCTTAGACTTCTTGGTGTTCCAAGAGCAATAAAAGAGCAAGTCCCAATACAGAAACACTTTCCAAGCATTTACTTGTATCTTACTTCATGATACAACATTGGCCAAAGCAACTCAGAAGACTAGCAAAGACACAAGGGATGAGAAAGTAGGCCTCTTGATGGCGTGGGGGTGGGGGGGGTGGGATATATGGGCATTCGTGTAAATTGTCCCACATTGAACTAGCGTTTAGAGTGTCAATCCTTACCCTGTTCTGTGACCTTGGGCAAGTCATTTGCTGCTCTGCTTTTCTGCTTCTCCTGTAAAACGAGATGTTGGATTATATGCAGTTCAAGTTTTTCTACCTCCTTTGTTTAAAAGAAAATATTTCAAAGAAATATTGAAAACCAGTAATTTCCATAGTTTGTTTTTCATTTCATTTGTCATAATTTTTGACATATCAAATGTTATTAGAGTGAATTAATAAATTCACTCTTTTGAAAATTCAAGTTCATTTTTAGAAAATATAAATTTAAAATATATAGATTAGGAAACAGGCTCAATTTTATTTATTTCATTTTGAGGTAGTTGAATTTCAATTGATAAATGATGCAATACTTTTTATAGCAACTAAGAATGTGTAATTAGAATTTCAGTGTCTCATATTAATTTATATTCAAATAGTTGTCTCTCAGGACAGATAACGTTCTTTCAATGAACTGTAATATATCCATTTAAAAAGTACTGTTTCTGTCTTTTAGGTGGCTCAGTCAGTTAAGCCTCAGGTCATTATCGGTGCTCAGCGGGGAGTGTACTTCTTCCTCCCCCCCACCCCCCCAAGGCCCTGCTCACACTCTCCTCTTAAATAAATAAAATCTTTTAAAAAATATAAAAATTACTGGGGCGCCTGGATGGCTCACTGGGTTAAATCCTCTGCCTTCAGCTCAGGTCAGGATCCCAGGGTCCTGGAATCGAGCCCCACATCAGGCTCTCTGCTCATCAGGGAGCCTGCTTCTCCCTCTCAGCCTGCCTCTCTGCCTACTTGTGATCTCTCTCTGTCAAATAAATAAATAAAATCTTTAAAAAAATAAAAAATATAAAAATTACTATATCCATGTATATTATATATTATTTAACTGAGGACAGAATGTGTACTTTTCTAAGTTAGCAACTTGAATACATTCTTTCTGCCATTAGAAAACATCTTCAGTCTTGAGGATTAGGGACATTCACTATCATTGTCTTCTCAAATGTGTGCGGACTGAGAGGAAAAAAAAGATGGCTTTTGTTGTCCCGATGGTTGATTTTAAAATGCAATAAAGCCAAACTTTAGAGAAGCTACAAAGGCAGCTTGCTAAACTATTCCTCATTTCCTTTCTTTAACCCTTTCCTCACTCAAAGTTCCTTACTCAAGACTAAGCTTACACCCTCTTTCACCACCGCTGGCCAACACTGCATTACTAAGTGAGTATCCCAGTGTCCTTGAGGTTTCTTTATTCCTCACCCTCATTCTCACTCGTTCTCTTGCCAAAATTTGAGTTAATGAGCCACATGGTTTGGCGTCACCAACTTATTGGTTTGGAGGTTAGCTCTGCAGTTTTACAAATATAATTAGACAATTCAGTCAATGTCTCTAAGCCTAAATTTCTCTATTACTAAAATAGAATTGATAGTACCTTTTTTGGTAGGGTCATTGGAATATTAAATGACATTATTCTTAGCAAAATTCCAAAGTAAGCATTCAATAAATTGGAAGTGGTTATTTTCTCTCACAAGAATGAGCCATTTTCTTAGGAAATTATTTCTAAACCTCCAGTACCTTGTGAGATTTGACTTTGCTGACTAAATAGTGATGTGAGTCAAAAAAAAAAAAAAATAGTTGTGTGAGTCTAGCTTATTTTTTGTAGTTTGTACCACCCTTACGATGACTCATCTACTAAGGACTCTTAACAGATGGGTAAACCAAAATAAACAGGCCATTGTCTTTGTACTGTCTTTTTATCTACTCATGTTACCAATATTCAAGTCATATTTTAGTTCATATTTCTTAGTACGTATTATTAATTGACCACTGTAATAATAGTCCAAATTCAATAAAGACAGAGCATTGTTATTTTTATGATAGTTTTCCCATTAAAAGACTTTAGTATTCATCACTCTTTCTAGAGTTCTGAGTGATCAAGTGTTAAAATTAATGGCATTGTCTGTCAGGATAAAACTATACCTGTTATTAAGCTTTTCATATTTGTTCTATTGTGGAACCCTTTAGGGAAAGCATTTGTCAATTTGGGGTAAAAAGAATTGCATTGCAGATTATACCAACTATGGGGGCACCTGGGTGGCTCAGTCGTTAACTGTCTGCCTTCGACTCAGGTTATGATCCCAGGGTCCTGGGATCGAGTCCCGCATGGGGCTCCCTGCTCAGCAGGAAGCCTGCTTCTCCCACTACCACTCCCTCTGCTTGTGTTCCCTCTCTTGCTGTGTTTCTCTCTGTCAAATAAATAAAATCTTTAAAAAAAAAAATGATTATACCAACTGTGAATGGAAATCTAGTCACATGAAAAAGACTGGGTTAGATTGAGTCAGGTGGGACATCCAGCCACACTTTCAGGATACACACTCTTCCATGTATGCCTCTTGCTGAACTTCATGAACTTTGCTCCCCAGAAGCACCTTGTTCATCCTAGGGGCAGGAACTCAAGTCCCAATAGTAAGTGAAAATTTTTGTTTAGCCTTTCACAAGCCTTTTTCTTTTCTTTTTTTCTTCCCTTCCCTTCCCATCTCTTCTTTTTCTTGTCTCCTCTCCTCCCCTCCCCTCCTCTCTTCCCTTCCCTTCTCCTCTTCTCTCTTCTCCTCTCCCCCATCCCCTCCCTTCCTCCTCTTCCTTCCTTCCTTCTTTTCTTTCCTTCTTTCCTTTCCTCCCCCCCCTCCTTCCCTCCCTTCCTTCCTTCCTTCTTTTAAAATATGGACATAAAATATACTTTGGCATGTTATTTAACAATATAAGACCATTCCTTAGATTCAATTTTATTTTTATTTA
The DNA here is from genome assembly GCA_028646535.1 of Procyon lotor. NCBI lineage: Eukaryota > Metazoa > Chordata > Mammalia > Carnivora > Procyonidae > Procyon > Procyon lotor. The sequence continues at coordinate 115,653,616 of CM053606.1, forward strand.
TTTTTTAAATTTTTTAAAAAGATTTTATCTATTTATTTGACAGAGAGGAGAGAGATCACAAGTAGGCAGAGAAGCAGGCAGAGAGAGAGGGGGAAGCAGGCTTCCTCCTGAGCAGAGAGCCCGATGAGGGGCTCCATCCTAAGACCCTAAAATCATGACCTTAGCCAAAGGCAAAGGCTTTAACCCACTGAGCCACCCAGGTGCCCCACCTTAGATTCAATTTTAGGTCATATATTCCTTGGATATCTTTTCTTTGGCTGAGTTCTTACATACATACAACTTTTGCAACATTTTAAGCAAAGAAAAAAAAAAAGCACTTACTAAGTGGAAATATTTATGTCTAATTCAGCTACACCAAACTTCACCAGCCCATATGATTATAAGCTGCCTGCTGAGTCACAAAGAAACAATATCATTGTGAATCCTGACTACTAAATGTGGAATCAAAATTGTTTCCATTTGTAATTCAGATTACAATCTGAACCTATTAGGTTATATATTACTTAGCCATTTGCTAGAGAATCTACAGACCTTTTTGACATTCTTGTAATGGAGAAAACTGACAAGTAGTTGTGTAAGCCAGATCATCCTTTAGAAGTACTTATCAATATCAAGACTTCCATAATGGCCCACATCCTATTTGGGCTAGTAGCTTAAAACAAAAGAGTGTGTTTTCTGTCTCATGGAATCCTGATTTGGTTATGACATGAAAAGAAATTATGGAATAATCAAAAAAATTAAAAAGAGAGAAACAGCATTAGTTAATTCATCAAGCATACTACAGGAAAATATTTGATGTAAATACTATTTCCCCTTCTATATCACCAGGCCCTGTCTAAAGAGGAATTCCTCTTACCTGAAGAGTATATTTCTAAATTCATATGGCATATTTGACCTTAGTAGCATATTTGTTTCTGTATAACTTTTCTGTTGTTACAGTTTAATATGTTTACTACATAAGTAGCTAGCATGATAAAACTTCTCTATTTTTCCCAAGATCTAACAAAAGTACACAGCTTTGTAATGCTTTAAATTCCTTTAGTTTTAGCAGTATTTGTAAACTTATCTTGGAAAAAGTATATTAAGTAAAATTTTGAGAAAAATAAGCTGCATCCCATGGTTTTTGTAATTATTAAAAACACAGAATGATTATTTCTGTTTCTTCCAGGAAACTTTACATTACCTATGAGGGTATGGGAATTACAAGCATTCCTATTGGCAATTGAAATTGTTTTTAATATAAAAAACATGTGCAAATGTCTGTTATTCTCAAAACACTTCTGAAAAATATGCAAATGTCTTATGTCTCAAAATATTAAGGTTGTCCATTTTCCCCCTATTTCCCAAATGCCTGCTTATTTTCTTTCATATGTGGGTAATATTCTAAACCTTGGTTTGTTATCAAATTAAATTAAGATCAGAGTTAATTCCCCCTTGTTTCATATTCAGAATCCCATTATGGTGTGTTTAAATTTAAGGGCTTCATATTCAAGGATACAAACTGAATAGTATATGACCCATTTAAGGTTTATCTTTTTAGAGAAATACATTTTAAAATCCAGTATTTGATTAAATGAATAAATACTTGCATTTACCCACTTGTGTGGTTCATATATTCATAATAATTCTTTGTAAAAATCAGTTGCATTTTATGCATGTTATACGTTAATCTTATATATGCCATATTTGAGTTTTGCACTGATGATTACAATCTTTAATTAAAAGAAAACTAATCACATTTCATTATAATCCCAAGGGTTGAAACAAAACTGTGATTCTAATATGAATGCTTTGAAGAATATTTTTTCTATCAAAACTGGTAGGAAAGTGATCATTTCAAGCACATAGTCATTAAGGTATTCTTGGTTAATTTATTCTCACCTCCTTTTAATACATATGAAAAACTGAGTTTGACAAAGGAAATCAAACCAAATCATTATTTGGTCTTTTGCTTTACTGCTATGTATATAAATGGCTCATTGAATTGACTGAAATGACCTATTTCACAATATTGTCTTCTGTATGGTTTTAGTTTTCAGAATTCTTTTAATTTTAAGTTATCATCATACTAAACAAAAATTTTCAAACTAAACAAAAAATACTAAACAAAAATTTTCAAACTAAACAAAAAATACTAAACATCATACTAAACAAAAATTTTCACATTTACCATCTACTTAGTTCTTAGAATCTATTGGGAGATCAATAAGAGTAACCATAAGTTTGTTTATTAGACAGAGACACTGACACTCAGAGAAGATAAGAGGAACTATCTGAAGTTAAATGAGGAGGTATTAAATGGACTTGAACCCTGATTGTTGCAGAAAAACATGGGATAAATGGGTAAAATTGGGCATTGAATAAGAAGCAAAACAGGTTTTATGAATATGAAAGATAGAAAAAGATTAGTAAATAAAGCTGATATAATTGTCCAATATAAATTGAGCACCAAAAGCATAAAACCAACATATGAAAGGAACCAGGAAGAAAGGGTCATTGGCTTGTCACGATTTGATTGATGGTATTAAATACATAAACATGTGTATGTGAAGTCTTTTTTTCCTTCTCTCTCTTTCTTTCTGTCCTTATGTGTGTATCTCCTCTCTTTTTATCTATTATCTATCTATCATTGACTGTATATCCATCCATCTAAATATTACTTATTTACTGACACCCTCCTATGTCACACAGTTATTTATTACCATTCTCCACTTCCTCAGCTGTTTGACTTAATAACAAATAATGAATAGACTGGTATAAAATAGAGGGCTGGAGGGGGAAAGAGTTGGTGTTGTAGTCTTGGAAATTGAAAACAAGTTCATCAGTGTCTGAAAAATAGAGGTAAATGAATGTTAATTTTGCAGAAAGAATCATAAATTCCATTCAGTGTGAAGCAAATTGGAAAAAATGTAGGATTTTAATGGCTTAACCAGCTGTGAACTGAAAGACATGCAATACACATGGAATTTATATTTTTTTCAGCATATGCAAGGACTTAGTTCCCCATCATCACTCATGGCAGTTGTTCAGCTAATTTTTGGCAGGTTGTAGAAACAGTGTCTTGATAGTCACCAAGTGGCTCATTTCATTTATATAATGAACACCATTTAGCATTCAAAAATAAAAAATACATATCAAATGGATTGCAAAAATACAAAGAGGGCACAATAAAGTGGGATGCCACTAAATTATTATCTACCAGCTTTTCCATTTTATTGCCCATATGAACTAAATTGAAGAATTCCCGATGTTTTAGGGCTTCTGATAGATACAAGTTAAACTTCCTCTCTATCATTCTTTCTAGTCAATTAGTTCTTCATTTTCTAGCATTGCTACTACTTGTAATTGTAGCAGAAAGAAAAAACTGGTTTATTGTAGCTTGAAAGACCACCAAAAGTCCATTTTCTGACCCACTGATTTTTTTTCTCCACGTCGTCTTTTTACCAATTTTTAGTAAAATGACCCTTATTGAACGTGATAGAACCCAAGGTCTCAATTATAAAATACTTTAGAAAATATTTTTTAGGCATGAGTTCTCTTGACATTTGATTCACTTCTCTTTTTCCTCTGTGTATATAACTACAGGCTTAAAGTATTTTTGTTTATTTGCTTGCCAGTTTTGGAGACATGGAATGCCATTGTTATTGGGATCTACTGACCTCCATCAAAAACATCATTCTTTTTGATGTATTTGGATAACTGGGCCTCCAAAAGAAGCATTCTGGCTTTCTAAACTAATACTTTTTAACCTGTGATTAGGGTACTTTCTTGGTTTTCCAATTTTCTTGTCATGATTTCTTAGAATTTCCATTGCTTTGATGACTAAACTAGGATAAGCAAAAGTCATTCTTAGTATTTTAAAGACATGTACTCGAACTATTACATATTCATAACATAAAATTAAAAATTTCATTTTCAGATGATATTGACAGATAGCTTCTTTTTGTCCCTCAAGAAAAGAGAAGAATCCATCTAATGTAAAAGTGGTAATCCTTACATTTTAATTATTTGTATTAATGCTTATAATTTAGTTTGGAAATATACACTGAAAGAAGTAATTTCTTCTTAAGTTAAATGTACAAGTTTAATGTATTTTCTTAAATCTTAAAAATAAGATTTATATACATTTTAAGCTTGCTGATTAAATTAGACAACTAATATGGAGAAAACTAAATTTTAGAAGGTAAACAATCTATATATATACTAACCTTTTTCCCAAGCTTCACTTAGATATATATCCTAAGGCAATAAATGAGAGAATTAAAATAATGTTGATAAACAAATGGTGGCTTAACTTGTATGGTGATCTTAAGGGTAGAGAAATCATCATTTAAATATCTAATTATAAATTCTGTTGTTCTTTATCTAATTTACAAATAATAACAGTGATTAGTGCCATGATTAATATTTTTTAATATTTAAAAAGATTTAAACAAAGTGTCAAAGGTTTTATACTTTGTAAGTGGTGAAATTTGACTCTCCAAAGGGTGGTAACAAATTCCCACACTCATGTGCACACACACACACAGATAATAAATAGTAATAAAAAATAAGGACTAAGAGAAAAAGGTGTCTGGAGACATAAATTGGATGGCCATTTAATTTATCATTCAAATCAGGATACTTTTGAGAATAAAAGGGAAAGCCAATAATAATTACATAGGGACCCAGATATAAACTGGGAAAACCAAGATGTATTCTAACTTTAGATATAAAGGAGCTAAGATCGGTGAGATATGCTATAGTTTGAATTTAAACAAGGTCAAAAGTCTTGATCAGTTAAGTAATTAATTTGTCATTTTAATACAAACCAAATATATCTATTGAGAACTTACCATAAACTAGACACTTCACTAGTCATAAGGGTTTTAACATTAAGAAATAAATGTACTGTATGGTGACTAACATAGCATAATAAAAATAAATGAGTAAAAATAAGTAAATAGTTCTTATCTCCTTTGGTGAGCTTTTAGGCAAATGGGAGGAATAGACAAAGACAAGAAAGAAAGTAATAAATAATTATGAAAGTGATACCTACTATGAAAGAATGATGTGTACTTAAACATTTCTCTTTGAAGGAGAGACAATTAAACTTTTGCATTCTAGTGTCAGTATATCATTGGTACAAGTCTGGGAGAAGGCGGAGGGGAGGGGAGAAAATCCTTCTGTTGGAGGTGTGCTGTGTTGCTGACAGCAGTTCTCAGAGAAGCAGGTAGCCATGATTTGTTATCAGCGAGAACATACAGCAACATGGAATGGATCCTCTATGTGAAATATAAAGAAAACACTATCAAGCAAAGGGGAAAGAAAATACACAAAAATGGCATCATTTTTGTTGGTCATGGGGACTTAAGGATAGTTCTGTGAACTGGGGTGTGGTGGGGGGAGGCAGGTGTGCAGTGGAGATAAGTCAAAAAATGAGTTTAGAATCAGGCAGGAGCCAGATCACTTAGGGTCTATGTAGAGCATGAAAAGCTGATGAGTTTAATTCTCAAGGCTGTTACATGCCACTAAGAGTTAAGAAAAGCAGTATCATGATTTGATACAAATTTCAGAAAAGAATTATTTTGGCTTCATTCTTTATCTTTTTGCATCAATCAGCAACTCCATTAACGTCTTACACTGTGATCCAGATTTAAAACAAATAATAAACAAAATTTAAGCACTGGTATAACTTTTTTCCTCTTCCTTCATATCCCTTCTTTATTTTTATTAAGGAAGTAAGAAACCACTTTAGAATATAAGTCTGGCCAGACCACAACTGTCCAACTCTCTTGTAACATATTTGTTTTAAGTCAGTAGTTGGGTGGTATTTTCTTGATTTTAGTCAAAATGAAGTGGAGATATTAAAAAAAAAAGACTTTTTAGAGATCTGACTACTAGAAAAAAAAATCTATTCCCACTGTGGTTGGCAAACCTCTAAGATAGTTTCTAATAAATCTCACTTCCCAGGACTCATGCCCTTGTGCAACCTGTTCCCCCAAGGATAGACTGATTCTAGTGACCAATAGAATGTGGTAAGTTTATGTCATGTCAGTTCTGTGATTAGCCTACAAAAGATTGTAACTTTAATATTGCCTGCAGTTTCCCTTTATTGAATTCTTGGCTTATACACTTTGATGAGGCAAACTATAATTTGAAGAGATCTAAGTGGCAAGGAACTGAGGGAGGCCTCTAACCAATAACCAATGGGGAACTGAATTCTGCCAACAACCGCTGAGCTTGGAATTAAATCCTTCACCAGTCAAACCTTCAGATGAGACTCCTGTCTGACACTTTGATTGCCATCTTATGAGAGACCTTTAGGCAGAGCACCTTGCAAAATCATATCCAGATGATTATAAGGTAAGAAATGTGTGTTGTTTTGAGTTGTTAAATTTTGTGATCATTTGCTTTACATAAATAAATAATGAATACACAGTGAAATATATAATTTTACTCTCCTACACGGGCATTGTGGGCTTTTAAGAAAAATCTCTCTCTTTGTATTATAGGATTTACAAACCCAATAGGTGACCTAACACATTATCATTAAAGCACTGGAAGTCAGTAATTGTATTTGAACAGAAAGGCACAGATATTTAAGCATTAGTTACCTTCAAATAATGAAAAATTAATGATTTCATTTTTCTATTAAGGAAAATATGTTATTCTTTTGTTCAGCACTTTTAAAGGCTTGATTTGAAGTGTGTTTGTCAGTAAGGTATCAATTATTTCATATTCCTTCTGAAATTCAATGACTATTTTTCTCACTGATTTTATTAGATTAGGTTCTCTAGAAATGGAGACTAAAACTGGGATTCTTGTTCAAGTGTTTTATCAAGGGATAGCTTTCAGAAGAAGAGTAAGAGAAACAAGATAAGGCAGGAAATGAGCTAAACAAAGACCTTGTCTCAGTTGGAGATTAACTGGAGTCTGAGCCCATGGAATTTCTGGAACACAACTATACCAGAGAGTGAGTTTCTCTCACTTGATGGAGTGACTCAGTCTTTTGTATCCTGCTGACAGCTAGTTATTGAAGTAAGGGGAGTATAGCTTCCATAGAGTGGAAGTTCTCAGCTGGGTGAGGACAACTTTCAGAGAAAGCAGAAGTTCTAAGCTGTTATTAGCCAACATTCACAACAGCTGGGAAATGGGTGCTCCCTAACCAAAGGATGGGGAACCAACAACATTTACTATAAGGATTATATATTCTGATTCATTTTTCCCTTTTCAGACATACTGGAGAAATGAACCCCTGCAACATTTTTAGTCATGACACTTCATAAAAGTTGTCTATAACATCTAACTTTAGGGTGATAAAAATTTTGAAGGTAGGTATAATTTCTTTTTAGGTATATGAAGTCAATCATTCCATAAACATTCATTGAGAAACTTTTGCATAAGAATCAACTATTGAATATTTTAAATAATGCAGAGATTTTTTTCTTTAAGCATTTTATAACTCGGCTATAAGGAAAACAGATTTTTTTAAGTTTGCTAATTTGGCAAATAATTGGATATTAAATCAGAATTTGACAAAAATTTAGTAAGTTTTCATTTATAAAGGGTTCCCTTTCTATTAGAGATTAAAAAAAAAAAAACTTCAGACATTCCCCTACTGGCACAAATTAATTAATTAACATGTATAAAGTTAGATCTCAAATACATATATTGATTAAAATGGAATGACAATAGTTTTAAAAATGGCCATAATCCAGAATATGCTTATTTTTATTTAAAAATCATTGTTAAATGAAATCACAACAAAATCATGGAGCTTTCACCACCCCAAAACATGTCTCAACTCCTAGCAGGCTATAAAATCTAAATAGAGAAAAGATTATTTTACTGCCAAACAAGTAAATAGAACAGAAATTCAGAAAAAGGAAAAGAAATCACAGATAAGTTAGATGTGTGTTATAGATGAAGAATAGGACATCTTGGACTTACTGAAGAGAAAGGATAGGGTAGAGCCCAGGAGAGAAGACCAAATTTGGAGACAAGAATAAATATGTTTTGGCAAAATTTAGATCATTGTATTAGTGACTTTGGTTTCAGGATCCTGTTACTATAATTATGGAACCCAAAAATAATAGTACATAAGACTGTGCATTGCTTTGCACACAGTACACTACACTACACAAATTTCTATGAACTAATGTAAATCAATATATCCACCTGCACATTTACTGAAAGTTTTATACTCTTAGATAATAGCATTCACCTACTATGTTTGCTTTGAGTATGATAGTCCACTGAGTTTATGTATGCTTTCTCTTTTGAAGATTCTTGGCTGGCTACCGATAAGCTATGATCCTAAATGTTTCTGGATTTTCACTCTTTAGAAAATGCATTCAATTTCTTCCCACTTTTGACACTGACATTAGGTCAGCCCACCTCTGAAAGCATTGTGTTGAAATGGCTGTCTTCATATATTCCTCATTGTTGTTCTTTGGCGAAATTGTCACTTGAGGGTCAAATTAGAGCTCATTCAACCAGAGCCATAGCAGTGACAGTAATCAGCCTCAGGTCATTTCTTCCACTTGAGAATTTTCAGGACAAGTACTTGTAGTTCATTTCTTACTTTTACAAAGCATTACTGTCTTATTGGTTGCATTGTGTAATGAATCTGAGCCTGGGTTTACAATTTTATAAATTTAAGTTTCCGATTATCAGTCTTTTATTTGGTTTTCACCCTTTATCCCAGGTTTTCGTTTTTACAAAAATTTTATCCTTTTAACACTTTTCAATGTTAAATTTTATTGGATCAATTCATTAACCAATTCATAGCATGTCATTTTTGTTCATATATCTTCCTAACTTAGGAAAAATTTCTCATGAAATTTACCAGCAAGATAGGTATACTAGCCTTCCATGTAATGCTGGAATAATTATCATTTTGTGTACATTCTATAATAGCAATAGCTAAGAGACCCTGAAAAACCATAAACATGGTCCTTTGAAAGGTATCAGTGAAACAGTTCAGTGAAAGGGATAAGAGATAGACCTGCTGAGTTCAAATAGTTAATTTGTTTTCAGATATTTCTCTTTTCATGAAGATCAAGAAACTATATTTTAAAATTTGGAAGAGATTAACTATGAAGAATCTTTTATAAGGAACATAATTTTCAAAATTTTAATCTCATATATACTTTACTTTTTAAAATTTGCACACAACTGTGCTGTTTTAAGTCTTCAATAGGTGTTAGAAATAAATATTTATCAATTAACAAGGGCAGAATTCATCAACATGGAAACAATGATTTTTAGACATTTGAAATTCTGACTGTGTAGGTATGAATTGCATCATTTTAGTTCAGTGGATTGTGGAAGTGATCTTTGATATTCACATATTTTGAGTAATTTAGTTCTGTCAACAGCATTTAACATAGTTAAACGATCACAGTAGAGTTCCTGAAAATGATAATTAATAATCTATAGTTTACTAATCTATAAATATTTAAGAGTCTACAGTATCTGTCTTCGTGGAGTGAATAAACACTAAATTATAAGTATCTATGCACCATTTATTATATCCTTCTTTGATCCTGTCTATGTGTCCCTCCCTACTCAGCAGAGATTAAATGGCTGACCATGTTCTCAGGACACTCTGCTGCATTGTGGCCACCAAACCTTCAGATCAATTCAAGTTTAGTTTGAAGAAATGAAGTAGATGATGAAGTAGAGAATCATTAGGTAAAGTCACAGTACATAGAGGGACCGTGCTCTTCTCAGTATCCTCCAGGTATCAAAATGTAAGAAGCTTAAGTCACAATTCATTACCTTCACTTCCTCAAGCCTACTACAATCCCAACTTAACTAACCCATAGCACAATTTTCGAAAGCCCTTCAATTTTCTCTTGCTCTAGACCTAGATGTAATTCATCACTAATTCCTATTGACTTTACCTCCCAAATACACATCCAGTTTATTCCCCTTCCCTAATACCCCTGCTATTTCCCAACTCATGTCAACACTTAACCATCTTTTGTCTGAGCCACTGGGTTTCTGAATTCACTGCTTCTAGCTAGTTTTTTCTAAAATGCAAACATGACTATGACATTCCAGTTGTTAAAGCATTCCAATGATTTCCCATCATTCTTCAAATTAAATCTGCCTCATTTTCTGGCACTATGTTTAATGGCTTAGTAACAAAGAGCTCTTGACCTTTTCACAGATACTATTATTCTGTGCCTTTATTTATATTTTATCCCATATATAGAATTCCTGTTCAATACCTTTTGCTTAGTTACCATTTAGTAAGAGGCATCTTTGCTTCCAGAAACCTTCCCCTCATCCCCATACTGGGCCTGTTTCCCCTACTCTATAATCCATCACTCCTTGTCTTTCTTAACTTTTACCATATTTTTTTAAATGATCAGTTTAGCCATCATCTAGAGTCCTTGAGAGAAGAAATGATGTAATAATCATCACTCTTTAAAGCGAGATCTTAGTGCAATGTCTGATACACCCACATAAAAATACAGGTTGAACCAAAAATTAATACACCTGTTGTTAATATTATTTTCAGTCTTATATGCTTCTTCTGTGTTTATTTTATGGTGGGTAATTGGTGCCAAATTTGCTTGAATTACATAAAGAAATGATGCAGTAATTACAGTGTTATTACTTATACTATTGAGTGAAAATAGTTCATATTTTCCTTTTGAAATGCCATGTCACAGGACCTATCCAATATCTGTTGGTTAGACAATTGCTTCAGAGTTTTGCTTTAGCTCTTGCTTTTTTAGAATGTAAAGCTCCATGAGGAGGAGGGATAGTGTGTGTCTTATATGTGGCTTTATATCCACTGTCTACAAGTCAGTATGGCACATGATTTTAGCTCAGTCACTATTTGTTAAATGTGTCAAGTCTATTATGATAATAGAATTGAGAGACATTGATTGTCTGTATGTTATTAATTTCCTTTTGATTTGCTGAGTGTATATTGCTTCTTCCTCTTGTGTGCAGAGCAAAGGCACCTTTTCTGGAGAAACAGCACAACACATAATTTCTTGCATTCTGGTTTTTCTCATTCTACTTAGAAAAATCTGCTGTCTAGACTTTTATTTCATGTGCATCCTGAACCTTTAATTTTATCCATTGCTCTTAATTTGTGTATTTAGCCTGTCAAATAAGAGAATTGGAAAACATGCACAGAAAATGGAAAAATTTTTTAAAATAGACAAAAACAGGTAAGTAAAAGGTAAATTTTTTAAGAAGTTGTATTACCAAATTTAGGACATTCTTTGGTGACCAGAACTTTCAAAGTTCCTTTGGAGAGCCCCCAAACATGACAGTGGTAATGTATTTCTGGTTGGGATGCTTGTTAGATGAGTGAGTAAATCTGTATGTAGTTATTATTTCTGTATGTCATTTTAAACATGTGAATATCTAAGATGATTGTAATGTTCCTATGAACAATTAACATTGGTCTTACAAGGGCTTTTTTAAAGTAAATTTTCCTTGGGAATAAAAGATCTTAGACGGCAAGAACCTTAGCTCTACATTTCCCTGTCTCATTCAGGATTTCCTTACAGGAAACACAAAAACATCATTCCCCAATTCAAACTTGTAAACAGAGCTAGATGCATGTAGTAAATGTGTGCCCTCTGACTTCTTATAATTTCTGTCTTTTTTTTAGTAGCAAAGTCATCATGTATTAATCTATAACAAATTCAGGGAGTTTTGTTTGGCTGATTTAAAAGCACTTTCTTCCAAACTCTTATAAAAATAGAGACTATAAATTGGTTAGCATGGATTGCCCATGGCAGCACATTTTTTTTTAATGAAAATTTTCATTATCAATGGATTTTATGCAGAGCCTTTAGAGGTTGTTCAAATCGCCAGCAGTCAATTTAACCATGCTAATCTTTATACCTGAGGGCCTAATTCTTAGCAAAGCTTTTGGCATGTTTTCATAGACTACTCATAATAATTATATGGATGAACCGTGGATTCTAGTTGTCTGTATTATAATCACCTCATTTTATGTTTTGGAAAATGGAAAGAAAAGTCACTTTCCCCCAATTACACACCATGTACCCACACACAAATAGCCATAATCTTCTGGAAGAAGGTTCTGAGCATCCATCTGAAAGGAATAAATATTTCTTTGTGAAGAAAATATTAAAAATGGAGCTTGTATAAATTTGAACCGAGCTAGTACAGCTATAAACATGTGCTCTGTTTAACCATTTTACACAATTGTTTACAGTTTTATAAGACATACATAGTTACCATAGCAACAACTCAGAATAAGCATGGTATAAAACTTATTCTAGTCCCCCAAAGAAAGCCTCTTTAACAAAGTGTGTGACACATTATAGTCTGAAGTTGAATTTTTATCTTACTTTTCCAAGAATTTTGTTCCATAAATCTTGGCTGGTCTGTTGAAATGTATTATCTTGGAAAGAAAATATAGTCCACTGGGCAAGTAGTCTGACCAAAAAGAATACTACTAAACCACTCTATACACATAATTCCACAGATTGCCGGGACTGCTATTCAGGGAAAAAGTTGTTATAATCTATATGATTGTGTTGTATCCTACCATTCCCTATTTCTTACATTATAAAATCCAATTTGCTTCTAGTCTAAATTCATGATTTAGTGTCTTTAATGTGCTTATTCTAGTTGACTGTATTATAATAATCTGATTTTGCACATGAAAATAGATTCATTATTTAATTCTTTAAATCTATAAAATGTTATGGAGTGTTTACTTTGTCCCAAGTACTATTCAAGGAATAGAGAATTCAAAGAAAAACAAAAATATGTATATACTCTTAAAAAAATAAGGATCTGGGTAATTCTTTTTGTTTTGTTTCTTTTATAAAGTGATAAGAAACATCTTGGGGATGTTTCTTTTTTAACTTTTATATTATTATTAATGCATATTTCATGTTAATACACTCACATTTCTAAATATTTACTTATGCATATGTATTGAAATGTGCACTCCTTATTTGATTAATAATTCATGATAAATTACTTTTGGAGATAATAGAACAAGTATATTTACTTTTATGGGACCTAGAAAATATTTAGTTGTGGATAATGTGTTAGCTAATTACACTAATGTAACAAAACTTTATTTTCATTTGAAGCATGCAAGTCATAGCACCAACCAAAGATGTTGTAAAGCATAATCTCTGACCACAAGAATTTTATAAGAAAACAGAAAGTCTAAAATAACGTGTATTGAGGGGCACCTGAGTGGCTCAGTAATTAAGCATCTGCTTTTGGCTCAGGTCATGATCCCGGGGTCCTGGGATCAGGCCCCACATAGGGCTCCCTGCTCAGTGGGAAGCTTGCTTCTCCCTCTCCAATTCCCCCTCCTTGTGTTCCCTCTCGCTGTGTCTTTCTCTGTCAAATAAATAAATAAAATCTTAAAAAATGTTTATTAAAAACAATATTAGTAGAATGGTGCATTTGTGCTATTGGTTGGGGAAAAAGGGGGGATTTCTTTTCTTTCAGGAAATGTAATCATGGAAGACAATCTAACTTGGAGGTGCTCTTGTCCAGGATCTCCAAAAGTGTGTAGGATTAGATGATTCAGTGGTCTGTAACCGTAGTTGAACATTAGAACCAATTAGCAAACTTAATAGAAGATTCCCTAAGACCTACCCCATAACAATGAAATAACAAAATAAAGTCTGGGGCCCACAAAAGGGCAGTTTGCAAGGTCCTCAGTTAATTCCGATAATCGGCCCACTTTGGTAAGGTAAACATAGAAACTAAACATATCCTGGGAGAAACACTATTTGCAAAGATTGGAGGGAAAATAAATATAGCACACTGTAGCAGAAAGTTTCCAACGAAATATTCAGAATACCCTAAGAAAAGGAAGTTGAATTAATTTTGTTGCTGAAGGTAGGGTCCTAAAACAAATTTATTCAAAAGACAATAGATTTTAATGGAGCTTGACAAATTAAAAAGGGAAGAGGAAGAAGTAGGAGGATAAAGAAAAAGTGAAAATTAATCTTATTTCATATCATACATAACGTTTGGTTGTTATTTTGTATTTTGCACAGTAAGTTGGATTCTAGTGAAGTATTATTTTCATTCAAGCTTTTGTGTTGAACATTATCATGACAATTAATACTCTTTTTTTTTAATTCCATAGGATCCAAACCCACGACTAATTTTGACTCATTTCCACAACATCCTGGATCTGTAGAATGCTAATATTCTTAAGGAAAAACAATTCTTTCATAAGATATATCTTAGAAGTATCTTAACTGACTTTCAAAATTTTACAGTTTGACACCTCAATGAACTGGCCAGCTACATTGGACATTTATTATATTCATAGCTTGGCTTTCTTTAGCGTTCTCCTAAAATAGACTAGAATAGCTGTGCAGCCTGGCTCTCTTAGAGAGAAAGAAAGCAGTGACCTCTCTCTTGAGAGCCTCTTAGCAAAGCTCCATTCTGATCAAGAGTCACTTAGTGACTAGTTAACATACAGCCTATTTCCTGCTGAATACTGGTTTGGATTTTTTTCCTTTTGTGGGTGTGAAATATTCATTCAGTATGATAGCTATCACCCAGTTTTGATACTAAAAAAGGACATTCAGTGCACGTATGTGAAATCATTCCTGTGTACTCATTTGCTCAAGAACTTTTAATTTCTCAAACCACATGCATGACATTACTTTACTTTTGATTTAAAAATATTTTATTTGCTATTGTGGTTACTTTTTGTTTAAAAAGTTGGCTTAGGGTAACACAGCCTGATCCAAACCATAAAAGAGCCATAAATTGGAATTTTATGAGAGAAAACAATACTTCAATACTGTATTTTCTAAAATTGCACTTATCAAATTTGGTGGTTGTAAGTGCTCTTAACATATTATATACATATACACACTATATATGTGTGTGTGTATATATGTGTATATTAATATACACATATATGTATATATATGAATCCGTATATATGTATATACATTCAATAAGACAGACTTTTAAAAGTCCTTTTGAAATAAATAACATACTCTTTGTTAAAGTTATTTCGACTGTTTTCAGTTCAATTGTTGTGTCCTTGAGTGTTAAAAACTATGAAAAGAGGCTGAATTTTCAGCAGAATTGCTTGCAAAGAATGTGGTCCTCTAAGCATTATCATCAAAGACCCTTACGCTTGTTTATGAAACTTTGAATTCAAAAATCTTTTTTGCTTCTTTGGGTTTCTCCATCAGTAATAGACACTTATCAGTACGAAACGTTAAAGAAGGATATGTGATGTGATCAGCTAATTGATTTTTAGGATCTTTAATTTCACCTTTATCCTTACCCTTTCGAAGATTACCTTCACCTTGTATAAATTTCAACAGCACATAAAAAGGCAATCTGTTGCTTACTTTAAAGACAATTATTTCAGTAAAACAGTGTCAAGGCTTTGTGGATCCAGAATCCAAGCCACATGGTATCACTTTGAATCCAATTTAGACAAGTTTGACTAATCTCACCCTGCCTAAAAGAACTATAAATTTTAAGCGGTGACTAAAAGCTCTTTGTGATGTCCCTGTCTCCTCTTCGATTCCTCTCTCCCCTTCCGTTAATTTGCAACAGCTTTTACATCTGGCAGGTGACTTGATCCATGATCCACCAAGTAATTCCCAATTCTTCAAACTCCATACGTTGTGCTTCTTTGTTATTAATTATCACTATTTACTTTTGGACTTTTGTCCAAATGTCACCAAGCCTTTTTTTTTTTTTTTAAATATCAGCCTTTGCGCAATCCTCTGATTTTATTTGGTATTTTGCAAATTGAATTATCTTCATTTTGCTGATAATTGAATGTCAAAATAAGAGTTGAATGTCTGTTTCCGTGCTCGGAAGAACAAGGGTGGGGGGTGACTTTTGACCCGTAGGTAGAATGTTGAGTAATTTTATCTTGGTTGTGCATATGGCAAAAATAAGTAACTGGATATCAGAGAATGTGAGAATGGGTTATAAGAATCAAAAGCCATTCACTTACGCTTTCTGGTGGAATGCATTCTGCTTTAGGCCGGACTTTTGGTGAAGGCATTTTTGTAAAAAATTAAGTTACTACAGTTAAACTTCTAGTCTCCTTTTTTTCAAAAGTGGCATGAATTTATTGTGTTGGTGCATTGGATTATTTTGGGTTTTGTTATCATCATCATAATCAAAATAAATAAGGGCAAAATAAATCAAGTTCTAACGTTTATCAGAACTGTAACATTTATCAGAACTGTTTTCTACATACTGTACAGTATACCACTTTTTTTGCCAAAGTTCATTTATCATAAATTTGTAGCATTTAGCCTTAAGATGTATATTTGCACAATTCCCTCCTGTTTACCTGTCAGTTCAATTCTTTATCCTTTTGTAAGCTGATCCAATCACAATCAAAACAGATAAGTCTTTTCACTTTCTTTTCTAAATTCCTGATTCCTCAACAGACTCACATGTCACAATAACTCCTAGCAAGATAGAGAAGTTAATTCTGAAATGTATTGCCAATCCTGGTAGACATAGCTTTATTATTTTGTTTAAAGAATTGCAACAATTTCTTCATTTTTTAGAAGAGTGAGTTTTGAGTATAACATGTTAATGTAGCTACTTTCCTTGGTAATTTTACCAAAAAATGAAAGGAGGTCCAGGTTTTGCTTAGTGGTAAGAGTATAATTTGATAGTAAAACTTTTAATCTTCTTGGTTTTCTTTGTGATATGACTCTGGATTTTTGGAGAAAGCCTCCCTTGATCTATTTCTAGCAATGGAGGCATCTAGATCAGTAGCCCTGAGGAACACCCACATTTTTCAGATCATCAAAAGGCACACATCAGTGTGGCGAATGCATCCCCTCATGAAGAACAAAGGGAGAGCTCTACACAGAGCACCTGATTGTACCAGATCAGAAGGACAGCGTTTGACCCTGGCTGGGGGAAAAAAAAGAAAGAAAGAAAGAAAAAGAAAAGAAAAGAGAAAAGTTGGATAAATAAAAATACCACCATCAAACTGCAAACTGCTACAAATTGATGGATGCGCTCACTGCGCATTTGTTTTTGTGTGCATGCAAGGATTGACGTATCCTGAAAGGAACATAAAATAGCCAAAGTTCATCTTTAAGCTATGTAGTTTTGTGACTGCCACAAGGTTTCACTTGTGTTATTAAATTTACTGAAAGTGTTGAAGGAAAGAAAACTCAGGGGAGCCACAGATGTTTGCAGTTTTCAATTTGCAGACTTGAATACTTTGCAACTGGTTACTTAACACATATAGGATTTTAGTTGATGATTATTTTCATATATGCTTTCAATCAGTATTTCATGTAATTAGAAGGAGTTTTGTAATTCCTATGACCGGTTTTGGGTTAGGTCAAGTAGTTATGCTCTATATTTCTATAGCTGACCTTTACATTAAAAGATTTTTCTCCTACAATTTTCTCTAAGTTTTCATTTCTCCTATCTCATTAGTCCCTTACTGTCAGCCTTAGTTAATATCATTGCTTTGGGGGAAATGTCCTAATTATCTAGTACACAGAACATATTGGATAGGTTAACATTTCAGGTGCACAGTTATAATAGACATTAATATGTATAACACACACTTTCAATTGCAATAAAAAGTGAAAAACCAATCTTTAAAAATATTGATCTTTTGATGATTTCATTTGAAAGAGTTTGAAAGACTTGGTGTAAATATTTTATATTTTGACATAGGAGCATCTTTTAAGTACAAGATAAACTTAATTGAAGAAACATACAAAACTTAGAAACAAAGTAGAAAAATGCCTAACACTGAATTTTTCAGCAAGGACATTATGAAACTATTCAGTATTAATTAATTTACCAAAATGATTACTTCTTACCATATACAGACATTGATTTTGGGAATCTAGGTTATTAGCTAATAAATAGCACCTTAATCTTGCATATTCGAGCTGATGGTTTATTTCGGTGACTTTCTTTATTTGAATTCACTGGAAACGATTGAATGAGACGAGCCAATAGATATTTAATGACCCTTCTTGTAATCAGAGAATAAGATTTCCAAATGTCTAGTCAGGAATAAAATTAATTATTTAACATATATATATTTAGTTTAATGCTCTTTGATTACAGAAAGAATCCTTACAAAATAGGCAACTTCCAACATTTAAAAATTTTAATTTTAAACTGTGACCTTATGAACCAAAAACAGTTTTAGCACTAAATTTGCGGCATCAGTGAAATAACATGCAAGAAAAGTGAGGATAGAAACTTGAGATCTTGAGAACAAAGAAATACAACCAGGGAGCATGTGTTTGACAAAAATCCATAGGAACTGGGGGTTTCACATTTCACTCAATTCCATTATATTCAATTCAACAAACCTTTGTGAAACACTATACTGTGGGAGATACAAAGGTGGCTGTCAGAGTCACCATGTTTGAAATTTACCTCTTGCGGATGATATTTGAAGGGAGGTGGTAGTGGGAAGTAACAGCTCATCATTGCCTCGCCCACTGAGACAAAGGGACATATAGGTACTTTTAGTGTATCTTCTGCAGTACTAAAAGGTTAGGAAGTCTGCTTGTCATCTCTACAATATGAGCTTGACAAGCTTTTTGAATGTGTGGAGTAACTGCTTGTTACTTAGGCAAGTAACATCCATGTTAAGGCGAGTAACACCCATGTAGGTAGAAGATAACATATATGGAAAATCTGGTTTCTAGTCTTGACCCCTGGCTTACCCTAAGATGTGATTTTTGGACACATCAACTAAGTTCCTTAGGTCTCTGCTTTCTCATTTGTAAGCTTGAAGTGTCAACAGCTGCTGATATTCAACTGCAAGTGACCTGCAAAATTGATCCTCAAATACTTGATGAGATTGTATTCGGAGGAGAATTGAAATATATTGTGACAAAGATTCCTTCCTTGATCAAACTTTACTCTGGCTCCTGAACCTTCTCCTAGACTCATCTGTACACTTCTCTGTAGAAATCCAGTTTTAGCAAGTACACAGTGAAGTCAGTTTAACCAGAATTCTCCATCCTTGGTATCCGATTGGTTTCCTCATCTTCCACTATTGCCTAGGTGATGTCTGATCATCCTGACCTGTCTTCAGCAAAGAGTCTTTTAGATTCTTTTAGGTAAGTTTAGCTAGAATCCTCCTCACCCCTGATGTTTCCCCTTAGTAATTTTCTTTCAACTGACCCCCACCTTGTTCCTTGGCTGTAAATTCCCACTTGTGTATGCTGCATTAAGAATTTACCTGGTCTTGGGGCACCTGGGTGGCTCAGTGGGTTAAAGCCTCTGCCTTTGGCTCAGGTCATGATCTCGGGGTCCTGGGATCCAGCCCCGCATCGGGCTCCCTGCTCAGCAGGGAGCCTGCTTCCCCCTTCTCTCTGCCTGCCTCTCTGCCTACTTGTGATCTCTCTCTGTCAAATAAATAAATAAAAAATCTTTAAAAAAAAAAAAAGAATTTACCTGGTCTTAACCCAGGTCTTGTTAATTCTATTGCTCTAAGTACCTATAATTCTAATTGTTCTAAGTAAAATATGTTTTTCCTTTTTAAATTACTGTCCATCTATGGCTGTTCTTGACAGTTACAGTTTTGTTTTATGCATGTGCTTTGTTAACATACTAAAAGCATGCCCTTTGTCCGAACCACGTGATTTTTTTATTATCTTACCTTGTGATAGCGAGTTACAACATGTTATAGAAGTAAATGAATAAACATTTAATAATGAATAATGTCCAGATTTACAAGTACCTCATGATTGTCATGTCAGTAGAATACAAGATTTTTAGTCACCATGAATTCGTAATCAAACCTAAAAATCCATGTTAGGATTATGAAAACTAGTACATGAACTCTGGTTAGAAATTTGAAATGGTACTGTAGATTCTGGAAGTGTTCCTCACTCATTGATCTCTTTATGAACCAAATGTTATTGAGTGCTTATTATTAACAAGATAATTTTCTAAGTGCTGGAGATGCTGATGTGAATAAAAGACTCCAAATTCCTGTCTTTATAGTGACTTTAAGTATTTTATTTATTTATGTTTGTTTATTTGTTTATTTATTTGATTCATTCATTCACTCATTCATTCATTGTGCTTGGGAATGGAGGGAGGAGCCTAAGGGAAGGGAAAGGGAGGGGAAAGAATCTTCAGCAGACTGCACTGAGCGTGAAGCCCCTTGAGGAACTTGGAGCCCGACTTAGGGCTTGATTTCATGACCCTGAGATACTGACCTGAGTCAAAACCAAGAGTTAAATGGTTAACCAACTTAGCCACCCAGGACCTCCCTTTAGGGACTTTCTATTAGTAGGGAGGATAGTATACAAACAAGTAAACACAGAAATAGGAAATGCAAATTGAGAACTTTAAGCTAAAGGAAGGAATTGCCATGCTAATAAATATAAGATATTAAAAGATTAACCTTGTTTTTTAAAATACGATACTTTGAAACGATATCATATTTAATTTTTATTAAATATGTAGCTGAAGTGGATGTTGTAGTCCATCACTCAGATCTCCTCTTTAGGGTTGCAACACTCATTCTCCCAGCTCCCTGGTTGCTGCTGGCCTAACAGCTAAGTCATTTCTCAAAGAATTGTCTCCTGTAGGAAGAAATGCCTTGACCAAGGTTATGGCCCTTTCCCAGATACAGTTTGTTAGCAGTGGTAGAAGTGCAAGAAGGATAACTTGGCTCCTTTGCCTATCTGGGACAACTCTGAAGGTGCATCCCAGTTCCAGAGGTCTGTCTGGATTGGCTAAGGTGTCTGCTGCAACTGCACTGCAGTTCACCTTTTCTTCTGCCCAGTTCTGCTTTTTTCACTCTTTACCCATGCCAATTCTGAGAGAAGAGTCGTTGAATTTGCCTCATGAAAATTCTCTCAGAATCCATGTCCTGGAGACCTTGTCCTTAGATAATAGGTCTAAGGAGTGGGAATTTGCAAAGTGCCAGTACTTTAAAAAGGAATTTTTTTTCACAAGTTCAAAATTAGAGTTGGATACAGTTATGAATTTCAGTGAAACATAATGAGAATTTTCACAATATATTTCAATGAGACTTCTTGCCCAAGTTGTGTGAATCCTCACAATTTCTTCAAAATTGCAGTGAGTTTGAAATGGACTGATAAAGGAAAACGAAACATGGATATTTTCTGTTGGAAATTCTGAGCACTGACCCAACATTTTTTTAAAAGCTTTCATTTATTTATTTGACAGAGAGAGACACAGCAAGAGAGGGAACACAAGCAGGGGGAGCAGCAGGGGAAGAGGGAGAAGCAGGCTTCCCGCTGAGCAGGGAGACCAATGTGAGGCTTGATTCTAGGACCCGGGATCATGACCTGAGCCAAAGACAGATGCTTAATAACTGAGCCACCCATGTATTGAGCATTTACTCCATATTATACACTGATTCAAGTGATGTCATTTAAAGAACAAACACAGACCCCATTTGCAAGGAAAAAACATTTAATAGTTGTATGCTGAATAAATATGTATAGTTCTCACTATCAAATATAAAATGGTGGCAATATTTTCTTTTTAAGATTTTAAGTAATCCCTACATGCAACGTGGGCCTTGAACTCACAACCCTGTGATCAAGAATCATACACTCTACTGACTGAGTCCAGCAGGTGCCCCAAAGTAGTGGTAATATGAATTCCTCCCTTATTGGCTTGTAAAAAACCAGATGACACAATTCAAAAACAATAACTAAAGAACACTGAGAAAAATATGTCAAAGAAGATTTTATAACTTGAAAAATAATACAGATATTTACTACTGTTATAAATGATATTGGATAATTGACATTCAGAATCTACTGTTGTGATACATGCTTTAGCTCCTTCAAGAAAGACCACCAAATACCAATGAGCAATATATAATCGTAGGAAGGACAGTTTTCACCTCTGTAACTGTTAGTGTTTTTTAAGCTATTCATATAGCTTGTCAACAGATTGTTCAAAATATCATCAGAGAAGTTGGAAACATAAAAGAAAGTGTTAATATTATTTCATCTGTATAAAACCTTTTATAGTAGCTCCTTTGAAGGCTGAGTATACACTTAAAGCTTTTGAGAAAAGTGGTGGTGTGACTATGAGCCTAAACACTGTCTCCTAATCACAGATAGATGATCTTTCATTATCCCATAATGATTTTTTTTTTCAAAAATCACAATGATTTTTCAATTGCCTACTATGTGCCAGGTATTGGAATAGACATTGGAGACACGATTTAAAAAAAAAGATTATTTTTATCAGTTTTCAAGAGCTTATAATTGATAGGAATGACTGTTTATGACAAAGAGAAGCAAACCATGCTTACAGAGTACAGAAGAAAAACTCAAGAGAACTTTGGTAGGCATGGCTAAGCTATAACTTGAATTATGAGTACGTGTGAGTAGGTCAGAAAGGTTTAGGATTGCCAGTGTATCTGTGTGGTTGTGGGTGGAAGGTTTGGCAGGAAGAGGTGCCCCAGATGGAGGGAACATAAAATACTAATTTTTAAAACAGCATCCTTTATGTACGCAGTCAGGAGAAGTTGAGGAAGTGAACTGTAAGAATCATGGGCTTGAATATTATTATACAAATTTAAAATTATTCCAAAAACAGTGGAGGAAAGACGAAAGGGCCATTGACTACGAGTAAAAAGATAACATATTTTTTTTTCCCTAGGAAGATCACTGCTGCAAGTAGAAACAATGGTTTTTATTGGAATGAGAATGGAGTCACTGAAACAAGTAGAAGGCTATCTCTAGCATCCCAGTGACTATGGCTTAGACTGCTTAGACAACAGGCATACTCTAAATGAGCAGGACCATCTTCTGGATTCTGAAGTGAATCAATGTCTTGTTCTTCTCACTCTACATCTTTCAAAGGTTTGGCTTTGATGAATTTTACATCAGTTACCCTCCATATAACTGTGAGAGAATAATGACTTCATGTAAAATGCCAAGTGAATCTGAGGAACAAATGGATGCTTGCTGTCAGGTACTGAGAAGAAAATGAATTCAGGAGATATAAAGCCAGATCCACCAAAGATATTGAGGAGTGTTTTTAAGAGAGAATAAAGGGCTTTTTTCATGAGGCAAAATGTCGGGAAATTAATGAGCTTCCTGAGTGGACAGAAGCAGGTATGGAGCTGGAAATTGACCTGTGGTCTGGTAATGGAGCATAAAGTCAATGGTGGTGCCTTGACAGCACTGATCTAAAGAAAAATCAAGAGAATGAAGAGGAAGGTCAAATCAGGTTTGAATAAGAGGACAACATAAAAATGTAAATGGCTCCTGGAAATATAAGTGGCTCCAGGAGAATGAGGCGGATTGTGGGGTGAGAGAAGATGCACATCTTATAGTTTCTAGATTTGGAATATCTTCTTTGGCATGTGCCAAAGGAATATTTAAAAAGGAGAGGACACAATTTTAAATGGGAAATGTTCATGGGGGTATAATTATATACCCACAGATAGTATAATTATATTGACCCACGGATTTTATTCTGATATAGAAAAGATTCTAGATATATAGGACAGGTACATGCCTTGGAAAATTGCCTGAGCCTTGAATTTATACTGAACATAGTAGAGTGTATATAGAATAGGCTTAATATTGATTTGTTGAAGGAATGGCTGTGCACAAATGTTCCAAGTTACAAAAAAGAATATTTTCATTGTGTCTGAGTCCTTTCAAAATAATGTCAGTTGAACTATTTTTATTTTAGTATATTCTTTATTTCAGTTATTTTTAAAAATATTTTTTATTTATTTGTCAGAGAGAGAGAGAAAGCACAAATGGGGGGAGTGGCAAGCTCCCCACTGAACAAGGAACCCATTATGGAACTCGATTCCAGGACCCTGGCCTCATGACCTGAGCTGAAGGCAGAAGCTTAACTGACTGAGCCACCCAGGCATCCCTATTTCAGTTATTTTTGCTATGATTTAAACAGATGCTAACATTTATCAAAATGACTAAGGTTTTCTTTTTTTTCCATTTTCCCCAAAGCGTCTAAATTTCTTGTTCTTTATTGATAATCACCAGTATATTTTCTCAAGGCAATAGAAAAGCAAGAACATTTTTTTGAGCACTTTAAAATGTGCTGAAGCAAATTTTTGGAGGTGGGTGCCCACTAAGATGTGTCAGGTGATACAAGCTATTTTACATTAAACTTACCTTATTTTCAAATTAACCCTAATAATCCCAATACAAACTGCACTACAGCTATAAAAACAAACAAATGTGATCTTAAGTGTATTTTTATCTCTTCACTCATTTAAATCACAAATATTAGTTGCTTTTAAACAAAATTCTTGAACTAGACCAATGAGTTTTCTCCAATGTAATTGTTATCACAGAGTAGATCACCTGATGCCCAGGGTATAGATGGTTCAGTGGTATAGGTGATCTTTCCAAGAAGACTTGACAACAACAGAGCCATTTTGGAGAATGTTTGCATTTTATAATAACTTCTCATTGCTCCACCTACTCCCAACTCTTGTATCATGTTACTTTTTCTAACCTAACAGAACATGTCATAGTAATTAATAAAGTATTTGGGCATTTATTATTACGATAATATTTATTGAACTTGTGTTATCTTTCAGGCACTGAGCTACATACACAGTGATAAGAGTGCTTTGGATACATCCACTTAAATTTGTCTTTAATGGTGAACAATGTTAGCTATAGATATTGGTCAGTTTAGTCAGAATGGTCTGTCATCTCTTAGACTCTTCAGAGTCTTACTGTCTTCCTGGGCATTGAGACCTGGGATCTAATCCTGGCTCTGAACTAATGATCTCTGCATCTTTGAACAAGTCACACTAATGGATTCTTGGTTTCAGTTTCCTCACAGGTAAAGAAAGAGTGTTGGATCAGATGGCTCCTAAAACTACAACCAGTATTAAGAGTCTATATTCAAATATTTTTTTTTTCACCAAAAATGTGATCTGGGGGCACCTGGGTGGCTCAGCTGGTTAAGAGTCTGCCTTCAGCTCAGGTCATGATCCCAGGGTCCTGGGCTCAAGTCCCACATAAGTCTCCTTACTCAGTAGGGGGCCTGCTTCTCCCTCTGCCTGCTGCTCCCCCTGCTTGTGCTCTCTCTCTCTCTGACAAATAAATAAATAAAATCTTTAAAAAAATAAAAAAATGTGATCTGTAGGTTATTAGTTCTACTAGACATTAATAAAAAATAAGACTAAATTGAAAAGAAAAGTTAGGATATTTTATTACTGCTTTATTTCCCAAGAACTTTATTCTTTTTTATTTTTTTTAAGATTTTTTATTTATTTATTTGACAGAGATCACAAGTAGGCAGAGAGGCAGGCAGAGAGAGAGGGGGAAGCAGGCAGGGAGCCTGAGGCTGAGCAGAAAGCCTGATGCGGGGCTCGATCCCAGGACCCTGAGATCATGACCTGAGCTGAAGGCAGAGGCTTTAACCCACTGAGCCACCCAGGCGCCCCCCCAAGAACTTTATTCTTGTGATCATTGTGAATGTCCAAGCCAATGGTGTATTTAAGACAATGCTTGTTTCCCAAGACTCATTCTCTATACTCAACCTGGAACATCCAACAAATATTCCACCAAAATATATTGAGTACTAGGCTATCTCAATGGAAAAACAAACAGCAACAGCAACAACAATTAAAAAAAAAAGTCATAAAATGATTCATGGATTTTACAGAGCAAAGAGGCTACAAAAATAATTTAAATGTATTCTACATTAGAGTGTGGTAAATGCTTTGGAGGGTAATGGAAAGGAGCCAGGGATTTGGAATGCTGAAAGGGTCCTGCCTTAGTGGGAAGCTACCAATTAAGCAAAGACATGAGAGGATGAGGGATGGAGTCCACTTCATGTTAAGATCAGGTGGAACTCTTGTTTTTAGTCCCACAATTCAGAAAAAAAAATATTTGCAAAAATGTCAATGTGCTAAGTTATAATCGTTCTCACTGGTGATTTTATGCTCAATTACACAGAAGAACCCGGGCTTCATGAAGCTTATATTCTAGTGGAGAAGAAAAAATAAACACAACAAATAGGCCAACCTAGAAAATTAGTACAGATTCTAGTATGTTTTTGAAGGAAGCATAAGGGCTGACACTGAAAATAATATTTGGGGACATTTTAAATTATTAATAAATTATCAGGAAAAATATCTTTGTTTTTTATTATTATTATGTTCAATTAGCTAACATGCAGTACATCATTAGTTAGGAAAAGCATCTTTGAATCAATTGCATATAAAATGAGAATAAAGGAAGAGAAAGAGAACCAGTCAGCTGAAGAGTTGTGAAAAGAATGCTTTAACATGCAGATTTAGCATTTTTAAGGAATTGAGAAAAAAAATGTCACCTCAGTGTATTGAAGAGACAAAACAGGCAATTATCAGGAAGAGACTTGCAATGAGTTTGAATTTTATTCTTTGTGCAACAGAAAGCCATGAAAAGGATTTAAGCAGAGAAATAACATGATCCCACTTATATTTAAAGAAATATCCTCTAAAAAATGAAAATAAAGAAAAAATCCTCTTCTCTGAGAGAGTAGAGAAACCATGAGTGAAGGAAGAGGAGGGCAGAGTAGGAGGACTTTCACTGAAAATATGATAGTGGCCTAGACGTAGTTCTGAGGAAACACCACCTTTAGATGCTATATAGATCAGGAGAAGTTGGACGAAATAATGTTCAAAGCTAAAAAGCAGCCAGTGAATTCATCGAGAAAAACAGAAGAATACGGGGTGGAGGACAAATGAAGAAGAAAGTTTCCAGAGGTTATTGGAATGTTTCCAAAGGTTATCCTTTTCTATTCTATTATTAAAATGTTTTATTTTATTATTAAAATTCAACCTACATATGAAAGGCAGAATGATTTAAATCTTAAATCATAACACTTATTTGTGACAATATAATCACAGGATTTCAGAGCATAATCATACAGAAGCAGCAACATCTGATACATATTGATGGGTAGAACCTGAAGCTTAGTAAGGTTTGCAGTAGTTTAAGAACTAGATTGATTTGAAAATTTCCCCCAAGCCTCCACGTATTACCATAAACAAGTTATAATTCTTTAAATCAAATCTTTGTGAAGAACACTATATTTAAAACATGGAGGACTGAGAGCAGCTAAGATCAGCAATGGAAAACAGTGAAAGCAGTCCTTACGTCAGGCTCCTTCTTTCTCGGAAATGGAGACTCGGTCCTCCATCTGCAGCCTTGCTGTGGAACTGCCATGGCTGGTGGAGCAATTTCGGTCTCTATGGAGACTGCCTCTGTTTCAGTCAGTCAATTAGAGGTGAAAGGTATTCCATTTGCAGTCATCTAAGCCATAGAGTCCACCTCTTTTTTCCTTCATTCTTTCAGCCAAATGATATCTTCTTATCTAAGAGGGAAAAAAAAAATTCTGAGTATTGTGGTCATTTAATTTGAGCTTGTTCTGTCCTAGTTACTCCTTTTCCTTTGTTTCAAATGGCAGCATTCTCTGTAAATCAGATAAAGGACTGTATCATTATGCTATCATCTTTGAAAGCTCCATAATTGTAGCTTTTCTACCCAAGTCACTGAAATAAAACATCTATTTCTACACTAAATATTAATTTATTTCCAGTTGTACTTATTAGATTATTTACTTAGGTGATAGTACTCCCAACCTTTCTCAGGGATGACCCTACAGTAAAGAGAACTATTTTCTAAATAACACATATTTTCACAAAGACAATGAAAACTACACACATTAGAAGATCTCCTTGTTCACCACTACTCCATATTTTTTTTCCTGAGGATGTAAAAGACTACTGTCATCGCTTTAGTTTTAAATTTAGTCATTTCAGCTGAAAAAAAAGTCATATTGAATGTAATTAGATATAGTTAATTGATGTCCTGATTAGAACAATTCAGATTTGAGTAAAATGAGTGAGAATAAAAAAGAACAATGAACAACATGAAAATATTTACCTGGAATAATTTGCTGATAAGCTTCTGCTGTATTTTTTGCTTTTATTTTTTTGTTCCTCAAGAAACGTAGAACCTGGTGGTAGTCATTTATAATCAGAAACTTCTGTGGCTGCAAATGACAGAAGTTCAATTTAAATAGACATCAATTGAAAAAAAAATTAATGTAGAAGTTACCTGAACAATCTGTAGATTCTAGCACAGGCGTGGCTATAGCATGGGCTCTTACATCATGAAGTCTTAATTTCTCTATTTCTTCTACACTTTTTCCTAAATCTGGATTCATTCTATGTCAGATGAGCCCCTGAGGTACCATTATGGCTGAGAATACCTTTAAGTGCACATTTGAAACTTAGAGTGACTTCAAATATTTTTAAGAATGTTTTTTATGTTTTTGACTGGTTTGGATGATGTATTCAGCCAGATCTAAACTACTGTGCCTGTATCCATACGTTGCTTTGATTGGCCAACATGAGGTTCATGAATACCCTTGGGGTAGAGGGTTTGGTCAACAGATTCAACCTGAGTGACTTGGACTTGAAAAATAAGAGGATTGTTTCCTAAGAAAGTTAGGTTACTCTGACTAAAAGCAGAAGAAATGGGTGATAAACAGACAAAAACTGAAGAGGTACATTGCAAACCTCACAATTCCTTTACATTTCCATTCTCATAACTTTCTTCCCCATTTGACTTCATCTATCTTTGAAAGGACCGCATTTTTTTTTGTTCCACAGATGAGATCTGTACATGAGATTTTTGTATTCTAAATATTAGTTTCTAAACACAGCCTATTATCTCTATATCCTTCCAAACTTCTCATCCTTAATCTTGCTTCCATTTCTGCCCACACTCATTTCCTCTGCACCAGCAACTGGGAACCTTATGTAACTTTCTTGGGCTACAGTTTCAATCCTTTCAATAATGCTTTGATTGCCATTTTTGGCTCCATTGTTCTTTGTTCTTCCATAATTCCTACCTTGTCAATCTCATATCAAGGTTATGCCAATTTATTATCTTCCCATTTCTCCTCCTGGGCCCTAATCATTGCTTTGCTGGAAAAGTAAAACAGCACTGCTAATTTCCTTACAATTGCATGCTAGCCTGCTTGAGATGGGCCCTCTTCTGTCTAGGGATTCTTTTTTTTTTTTTACTTTTGTTTGAATACTATCCTAAACAATTTACTTCATTTCCTTTTTCTTTTGTTTTCCTTCCTTCCTTCCTTCCTTCCTTCCTTCCTTCCTTCCTTCCTTCCTTCCTTCCTTCCTTCCTTCTTTTTTTTTTTTTTAAAGATTTTATTTATTTATTTGACAGAGGGAGAGATCACAAGTAGGCAGAGAGGCAGGCAGAGAGAGAAGAAGAAGCAGGCTCCCTCCTGAGCAGAGAGCCCAATGCAGGGCTCGATTCCAGGACCCAGATCATGATCTGAGCTGAAGGCAGAGGCTTTAACCCACTGAGCCACCCAGGCGCCCCTCTTCCTTCCTTCCTTAATTTACTTCATTTTCAAGCCCCCTCCTATGAGCATCCATCTTAGGCTAAATTGCAAAACATGCATAAAACTTTTTCCAGTTCAAACTCCCTTGATCTCTTCCCTGCTGATTTCAGCAAACAAACATCTTTGGCAAAAGAAGTATTTTTCCATCTTTCAAAGGCCGATCCCTAAAAAATATTTTTTCCTTTTTTCATTCTCTTAATGTCATACTTCCCCATATATCTTAAGATCAATGATCTTTTAAGAATTCAAATTCACCCTCTTATTACTTTTCTTTCCACTATCAGACAATTCTCTGGAGAATAGTCTATATCATTATCTCAATTTCTTGCCAAATCTTTTGTAATTTCTAATTTTGTTTCATACTTTTACTTGAAACTATTTCGGTGCTCACCAATAATGCTTAATGGTACCAACATTTTCTAATATGCAAAATTTGAAATATGAATGATTTCTTGATTCCTCTATATTAATTATGTATAGCATCAAATAACATTGGGACTCCTGTTAATTATACATCTTCAATACACTTTTTGCATCTATCTTATTTTTTCAAAAAGTGACATGACTATTTTTGACCTGTGAATTTCACATTGAAGTTGCTCTTGATATCATAGGGCCTCCAAGGAGAGGGATGGGACAGAAGTCTTCTGCAAGGGATAAGAATGCTGTATGTCAGAGAGATTATGGGTTGTTTCATGGGGGAATTTGACTTCTTAAGATTAATATGGTGAAACATCAGAAAAGACACCAGTTATAGGAAACTTAATAGTCCAACTAAGAATTAAGGAAGGTCAAAGAAAAATTAAGAAAATGTGGACATGATCATACCAGTTTTTTTTTTTGTTTTGTTTTTTGTTTTTAAGATTTTATTTATTTGACAGCGAGAAACACAGCAAGAGAGGGAACACAAGCAGAGGGAATGGTAGCGGGAGAAGCAGGCTTCCCGCCCAGAAGGGAGCCTGATGCGGGGCTCGATCCCAGGACTCTGGGATCATGACCTGAGCTGAAGGCAGACGCCTAACAACTGAGCCACCCAGGCGCCCCGATCATACCAGTTTTATGTTCAGTTTTGCTCACCTTGTATTCCATAACATACAGGATCATTTCTAAACCCTTGAACTGGCAAACAAAGTACTTGTTGCTCTGACACTTACTTACCTGTCCACTTCTCTTTTTCAGAGTGTTAAAGCACTTTGTGTTTAAATACTAAAGAACTGTTTGTATGTCTATGATTATGTTAAGATCGCAATCCCAAAACTCATGTATTTTATGCATCAACAGAAAGAATTGGTTGCATTCATGTAAAAAATCCTCTATGCCTTTCTGTATTCTATTCTTTCTGACTAAAATGCTTGGAAACTTCTGGTTGTCCCTTCACATATTCTTTATTTGTGAAATAGCCCCTGACCCCTCCAGGTTGGAGGCAGGTCTTACATTTTTGATGTTCTTCCTGAATGTTTGTCTTATCTCTATTTCAGCTATATCTGTGTGGGGCTTTCTACTAATAGACAAGTCAATTGTTTAGAGGGTAGAAATGAATTGGGGCCAGGAACTCAGACACATTGTCATACTCGTTCAGAAATCTGACACAAAAAAAGAGTTGGTTCAGGGAACACCTTGTGTTCAAGACAGGAAATCTCTCTTGCTGAGTCATCCTGGTACTTAGCCATGACTTTGGGGAAATAGCCTCATATGGATAGTGAAACAAGAACCATCACATGGAGTTTTCTAAAGCTAATCCATAATGAATGGTTCAAATTGTATTTTAATTGCATGAGAAATCTTTGAAGAATTTTAAGGAGAAGGGGAAAATAGTGTGATTTAGGCTTTGAGGAGAAACCTTTGGGCAAGTGCTCTTGGGGTGGATGTCATCAGAGTAGAAGTCCGAAGAAGCATGCTATTAGTTCAATTGAAAAATAAAACTAGTTTGAATTTGGGAAGTCAATAGTAGAGACAATAATAAACTATTGGATATTTGGAGGTAAAATGGAAAGAATTGCTAACAAAAATTCAAGCTGAAGCCTGGAATTTTTTTTAACAGACAGGGCAAAATGGTGGTAAATCCAAAAAGAGAGGTTTGATTCGAAGCCAGGTGACAAAGTGACTAAATTTCTGTTGAGTGTATGCATATGTATATATTTGTTTCTGTGTATTTTGCATAAATGTGTTTAAATACTGTCTCCAGCTACTCTCCTTTATTTATTGACTTTCCTGTTGCTCCTGCTATTTAGGAGACAAATGAATAAATACTGACTAAATTATGGGCAAAGATAAGAGTATAGGGAGGTGGTCCTATCAGGTGCTGTTATTTTTTTCTGGGATAGTCATTAAAATTAAAAAAAAAAAAGTATTAGAAATGCTCCTGTTAACTCCTTCTAAGCAAGAATGAAGAAATGTGGATTTCTAATTTGAGTAACATATGACATTACTTGAAATGAGGGGAATGGAGACATCAAGAATTCTGTTTAGACACATTGGATTGGATATACCTATCAGACCTATACGTAGTGATAATAAGTTGCCACTTTGATACTAAAATCTGGTCTTCAGGTGAGATATAAAGGTTGGAGGGGTGAAGATAAAAATTTAGAACACGTCAAGAATAAACATACTTTTGTCAAAAATATCCTCAGTGGAATTGTAATTTTCACATTTTTGTCCTAAGCTTCTTCCCACTCTATAATACATTATTTGGTCTAAGACAAATCTACATAAATGATACATTATTGAACTACAATGGGAATTTTTATTTTAAAATATTTTATATACTAAAGCACAGGATTATTACTAAAAAATACTGGGATTCTAAATACAATGATCACTAAAAAAATTTCAAGGACGAAATATTATTGGGAACATTTACTTAATTCTGCAGACTGTAAATACAAGAATGAAAAGGTAAATTATATTAGATATATAATCCTTATATTTCAAGAACTGAAGGGTATTATCTCCTATTCTGTTTTATATTGTTTGAAGGTCTGTATTTCTTCAATTCTACAAATGTAAGCAATCTAATATTTCCCATGGTGCTAATGGAGCTTGAAATTAGGGCAGCAGCTTGTGTATCAGCATCACGATGATGTCAGCAATTCCCATGAAAAATGAAACATAACTAATACAAGTTCTACAGCCACAAAAAATAGTCAGTTTTCCATATTTGAAATTGGCTGACCATATATAATAAGAGATGGTGCAGGAAACGAAAACATTCTCTTCTCTAAGCTTTGTAAAACCAATAACAAGTTTCTTTTTTTTTTTTTTTTAAGGATTTTATTTTTTTGACAGCGAGAAACACAGTGAGAGAGGGGACACAAGCAGAGGGAATGGTAGCGGGAGAAGCAGGCTCTATGCTGAGCAGGGAGCCCGATGCAGAGCTCGATCCCAGCACCCTTGGATCATGACCTGAGCCGAAGGCAGACGCTTAATGACTGAGCCACCCAGACGCCCCCAATAGCAAGTTTCTTAACAAAGAATCCTGTAAGGCTATGCACACAATAAAATATTTACATTTGATTCCAAAGTCTATATTATAAAACTTAATATTAAGTCTATAAATCACTGTGGGAAGTAAAGTTTGGCAATTACTGATATTTTAGAAAGCCCATTTATACAATC
Source organism: Procyon lotor (assembly GCA_028646535.1). Taxonomy (NCBI): domain Eukaryota; kingdom Metazoa; phylum Chordata; class Mammalia; order Carnivora; family Procyonidae; genus Procyon; species Procyon lotor. Next base: position 115,686,616 of record CM053606.1, read on the forward strand.
ATTAATGATTTTTCAACTTAAAGTATTTTAGATTATATTCAATTGTTCTGTATTTAATTCCCAAAAATACATATGATAACTCAATCTCGACCAAAGGTATACCACTACGCCCAAACAACAGAAATGGTGGTATAAATTATCAAAATTTTAAAAAATTAAATCAGTATTCTGAAGCCAAGAAAGTTTGTTTAACGTGGACTATGTACATAATTTTATATTAACTTTCTCATAACTTTAAAAGATAACATCAATGAAGGTAAGAAACATTTTTTGGTGGAAAAATAAAGCTGTAAATGAAAACTACCCAGAATCAATTAAAAATCTTACTATTATTGATCATTACTTGAAAACTGGTCCTCAAGTTATAGCATATGTGAAATGTGACTGTAAAGTCATATAATTGATAATTCATTGGCATGAGGAGATGAAGCACGTTGTTCCTTAGGAAGAGTAAAGCATTTCTTTCCCAAGTGTCCATATTGGTCTCCAATGTGGGGAGACCAATGAGCGGAGCTGCTATATATTGTGGCATACATTCATCGACTGAATGTGGATTCAAGTTTTAGAAAATGTCCAGCGGAGTAAGAATAAGACTGTGCATAAAGTGAGGAATTCTTTGTTATATATAATGTGTGCATTTGAAATATTGAACTTGAGTTTAGGTTCTGAAGATAACTTAAGAAGAGAGGTTTGGGGTGCCAGGGTGGTTCAGTGGGTTGAAGCCTCTGCCGTCTCTGGCTTCGGCTCAGGTCATGATCTCAGGGTCCTGGGATGGAGCCCCTGCATCAGGCTCTCTGCTCAGCGGGGGGCGGGGGGGGGTGTGTAGCCTGCTTCCCCTTCTGTCTCTGCCTGCCTCTCTGCCTACTTATGACCGCTTTCTCTCTGTCAAATAAATAAATAAAATCTTTTAAAAAAAAGTGAGAGGTTCATAAGGAATTCATATTGTCCTCCTTTTGAGGCTTCCTTTCGGTTCAACTTCATCGAATATTAATATTAATTAATAGTATTAGTATATTAATACTATTAATACTAAGGAATAGTAATATTAATAAAAATCTGTCTCTTTCTGTCGCTGTCTCTTTCTCTTTTTTTCCCCCTCTCTCTTCTGTCAGATCAGCAAAATAAAATGTGAGAGGAGAATCAAGTTATTTGGCATTTTGGAATAACATCTCTTATTTACAGAAAAATTCTCTATTTCCCTAGATCATGTGGTGTCCAGGAAATCTATAAAAACTCTTCTGATCTGTGAGTCCAATGATCTTATTGGAAAATCATTCCAACTATAAAGTCACACATTCAATTTATATAAAATGCATAGACAAAGTCACTTTCCTTAAATTTCAGAGTATAGAATATTCATTTTTTTAAAGCTGTGGCAAATGTTATATGAGAGAAATTTAGAAAGAAATAAAAATGTATAGTAAATGTTCAAATAAGTTTTGCAACTTATTAAGGTAATGGTGAAACAAACACTTTAGAAAAGCAAAAGAGAAAACACCTGCTTCAGAGAGAGTTTTATATTGATAAAGAGTATGGGATAGTTTTTTTTAAGCCTTCTAATGAAAAGAAGCAATCTATGAGCATTTCACTGAACAATAATTTGACATCTGTCTTTCACTTTGTTCAAGACTTTTTTCTACTATTACTGATCTCCTTTTTTTCCCCTCAGATTAGATTGTGTATATTCTTATACTTGAGTCATCATATATTTAGGCAGGGTAAACTGTCCTAGAATTTCCTCTTTTCATTTGGCCTGACTTGCTGCTCACCGACAATGTCAAGAAATACTTCTATTTGCTTGACGAGAATGAGTTTCCCTTGGTTTACCTTTTCTGAGCATTTTTCCTTCTTTCTACTGCTTGTATATACTTTGAAAATAAGAATCAGTCTTTTTTTTCTTCTCCAGCTTTATTGAAGTATATTTGATATATAACTTTGTGTAAGTTTAAGGTATACAACATGATTTAAGGTATACAACAAAATGATCATGATAAGGTTAGTTAACTAGGCCATCTCGTCTCATAATTACTTTTGTCTGTGTGTGATGAGAGCACATAACATCTACTCTCTTAGCAACATTCAACTATATGATACAGTTTCCTTAAATGTAGGTGTCAGGTTGTACATTAGTTCCAATCTCTCCATACGTAAGTTGTTCACAATCATTGTCCAATGATTTAGGTGGAATAATATAAGGGCAAAGGTTAACTTAAAATGATATGCTTTAATGTAATTATTTTATCTATGAAGTCATGACTAAGGGCTTTATGAACTTTTCATCTTTCTCATTGGCTTTTTCATTTTTTGAGTTAAATTACAGCAATATTTCCATACACATTTTATAAGGTATTTAGAATAACAAAATTTGTGATTGAGGATGTATTTGACTTCCTAAAAATGCTACTTTGCTCCACCAGGTTCTTCATTCTGTGCTTTCTTTTCTATGTAATTACCACTCAAAATGCTTAATTTTATACACACACACACACACACACACACATTTGTTTCAGTAGAAAGAAAGCTCAATTGAATCTGTACCTTTTAAATGCAGATTACAGCAATTACTCCTCAATTTCTTACACTATCTACATTCTTAAATCTTGCCACCTAGCCAAATTTAAGGCTCAAAACCATTATTTCTTTTTCCTTGAACAGTAAAATAACCATCAAGTCTAAGAGCAAAAGAATGAAAGAGCTAGAGGTGATTATGTAAGACATCTTCTAATGTGCCTTAATCAAGGCAAAAATTGTCCTTTCCACTTGTTAATTTACATGATAGAAATTGATCTTTAATGTTTTCAATAGCCTATTGGTTTCTATTGGTCAATAAATTTCTAGCTCTGTAACTATTCTAACAAAATTCAATTATAGCTAAATATTTTTATTGTCTCTGTAATTTTAAATATATTTCACCTATTTTGTCTCCATCATTAATATTCAATTTAGCTCTTCCCTATATGATATTCATAGAATTTTAGTATTTTTACTTTCTCTCACATATTCTATATTTCTCATATCCACCTAACTTTATATAAATTTTTCCACAGTTGTGTCTCCAAATTGTCATATTTACTACATTTTGTAGAGCTGCCTTATTTTATCCAGATCATCTTCTTAATGTCTTTCCCTTCTACAAGGAACACTTAAAATTCCTCCCCATATTTTAAAAAAAGGTATTTTGCCAAACAACCACTGTAATTACATCTTCCTCATCTTCCTTACATATATCTTGCAGATATATGATTTTGGATATAAGGTGAGATGGAGATGTGAAGTTCTCTTCAAAGGTCTGGATTACTGTAGTGGTTGGTAGAGACTCAATCTTCACGCAAACCCCTTACCCTGACAGACTCTTCTGTAAGGTGGAAGGTGGATTGCTCCATCAGAGACTGGAGCACCAAGTGAGATGTTGAGAATATTAAAAATGCAGAGTGAGTGTGTTGTGTAGAAAATGGACATACTTTACTTAATTTGAATTATCCATTTACTTATGTTTTCGTAAGTGTCCTATTAACTAATAGCAGGTTTTGATATACTGTGTGTGAGTGATTCCCATCACTCACTTTAACAGCAATAAATCTATCATGCAGCTTCACAGATTTATATTGTTTAAATCTGAAGGCAGACATTTGGTTATTCAGCATTCTGTAGAGTTTTATCAAAGTCTACCATACACAAGGCCATCTATGATTGATGGTATAACAAAAAGCAGGATTTGAATGTTTCAGATCTACCAACTCACACACTTTTTAAAGAATAGATTGCCTGTCACTTTTCCTTCTCCTTTCACTTTCTGCCTACCCCTGCTTTCTCCTCCTTAAGGACACTCTGATGCCACATGTGTTCCATCAAGCCTTAAAGGTCTAACTGAAAATGAGATGATGATTCTCTTTTACCCTCTCTCACATTAATGTTCAATACCTATATTTTACAAGAAAAACTGCCACAAGAAAGCTACGTGTTTCTTGTGTCAGGAGTCATTGATTGTTTTTTATGTACTACATTGTCTTTCTCTATGCTGTAGTTATACATCTACACAACCTACATCATATTTTTTTATTTCATTTACAGTCCCAGGAAGAGAAAAGAAGAAGTCAATGACACAGTTACAGTGCTTTGGAAAACTGGTTCATATAATCAATGGACAGCCAGGCTTTGAGTGTAACCTGTAAAATTTGAAAGATAAAGATCAGGAAAAGGACAACCAGGTTAGAGAAGGGCTACCTTCTTTAATTGAAGCTAACAACTCATTACTGATATGATTAAGGTGCCTCCCAGAAGTCATTAATAAATGTAAATGAAGATGGAAATTTTTTAAATTTTAATATGAAAAGGGAGTATATTAAAATGAGAAAAAATTATATAATAACAGGTACAAACTCAATGATGATGATCATCAAAGAGCCTGGGGGTGGGGGGGGAAACAGAAGTTGAGGAAGAACATATTAGTATGTCTCCAGCACAGTGCCTAGGATGAGTTCATTCTAATGCTAAAAATCAGAAGTATCCCAAAATTCAGTGCATAATTCACTAGAGTACCATGTTTGATAGAATCACCTTCAGTGAAAATTCTCAATTCTCTTGAACTGATTCTGTATTTACCAAGCTTCTCACTATCTGGCCGGGGGGGTGGTAACATCTTGAAAGTGCCTATCTAAAAAGAAATGTATATCACCAGCGTTAGTGTTTCCCTTCAATATGTTTAGTGTGGCAAATTAATCACTGATTTTCAGCTTTGTTCAGGAGATTGATTTGCATGTTTATAGTGAATTTTTTTTATCAGCACCTAAACAAAAAGACTATCTAAGTAGCAAGTAGAGATTGAGTATAGAAAGTCAAATTTCTTTCTCTGCTGTGTCAACATTCCCTCCATACTTGGGAGCCTTTGATCATAGTACCTCAATTACTTTATATTTTTATTATTATTAAGTCTCTCTTCACCTCAAATAATGCTATGGATAAAAGTATGAGGGCTAACAATACTTTGAAATATATGAAAAACTGCATAAAGCAAGAAATTGTGGTTGTTCACATATTTAACCTTGGGAAACATAATAAAATAGAATCTCTGATTATGCAAATGTGCACAACAATGCAAAAATCTAAATATACATTCTTAAATCTGTCTTGGCTTAGAGTCCCATGTAGCTTTGGAACCCTGATAAGACTTCACAATTAGAAAGAAACGTTGAAAAGAGGTAAGGAGGTCCTTAGAAAAGAACAATCACCTTGATTCTTGTGTAAGAGAAAACAAAGGAGGCAAAAGCTAGGAAAATTTGTATTCTCATTAAGAAAATGCACACTAGAAGTTATGACACCTTTCCTTTGCTTCCTGTGCTCTCTGCATTCATCTAACACTATGATTCTTTCTTTCATCTTCTAAGATTCTAAGGACCATCTAGAATGCATGATCCATCTATGCAATGAACTTATTTTACTCATTGGTATATATACTGAACCTATGAAATTAAAAAAAAAAATTAGCATAAAATTCAATTAATGTTTTTAAACAAATGCCTGACTAAATTTAGTCATGGTGCTGAAGCCAATGTCTTCCATTCTAATCCTTCGCAGCCACTATTGGAGGTCAAAGGAAATAATGCAAACATGAGTTTGCCCGGCAGTTGAGAAAGATCATGTTGATATTTTAGCAAATGGTCATTGTTTTCCCATTATAATCTATTTTTTCTTCTTTTAATCCTCCTTAGTTGTTTCATAAGAGGTAAACTAAACTAAAATATACAGATAGTACCACTTACAGATTTATCTTTGATATTACATTTTGCATTTGAAATAAATTGGTAGGAATAATATTGTATAATAGAAAAACATTACTTGTGTGAAATCACTTTCTTTGAAAGGAAAGAGAGATAACAATATATCTACACAATTTAAGATATCCCTATTCTATTTCTAGTTGTCTGACATTGAGAATGTTATTTAATTTCTATATTGCCACAGTTTCATCACCTATAAACTCAGAATATTAATATTCCCTATTTCCCATTGTTGGTAAGTTTATTAAAGGAGATGAACTCAATACACATAAACTACATTACACAAGAGATGGCGCAGAGTGAGAGCTTAATAAATATCAACTACTCTAGAATTATTGTCTGTTTCTCAGAATAGGATCAGGTGGATGTTGGGATTGTCAGCAACTTCTAAGTACTTGTATGTGCTATTCTGCATTGTCTAGCTGACCATGGATTATCCCATAATCAGAAATAAGCTATTTTAATTTTGAGTTAAATGACTATATTTTGAGAGATATGCTATTTAATTTGCATAATTCTACAACTTTGCTTGAATGAAGTCACTTTTTCTTCAGCCTTCGCTACTATTCTGAACAGTTAGGACTTCTCTCTAAAATTTGTTTATCCCAGTCTCCTTTGCTTCTTTAGCTTTATCACTTAATTTTTTTTAAAAAACTATCTAAATTCATCAAATTTCTACTAAAGATTTTTGTCTGTAAAAATGCAAATTCTATGGGATCATTTTTCTCTTTTGTTCTTTATTATTGCTAAACACAATAATCATAAAATTTGTATCTGATACAAGAGTATTCATTTATATAATTATGAACTATTACAAGAGAAATGTACCTAAGTACTAAATTATTTTGAATTTTTGTAGTTACATGGTAAAAATTATTGTAGCCCTTTTGGGGCCAAGGGAGCTCATTATTCATCTTTGTATTTCCAGCCTCTAGCATAGAGCATGATAAAGAAAGTATTAAAATAGAATTTGCCAAGAAAATTCTCATTTCTATGGTTCCTTATAGTAAAATAAAATTTGATGATTTTAAGAAAAAAACATCAAAAGTGAAGCAATTCATTTATGCCATTTCATGCATATTTTTATTGTGCCAGAAGTCAAAGGTAGTACTAAGAGCATAAGTAAAAACAAAAACAAAAACAAAAACTCTATATGCCTCAGTTTTAGTCTTACTATTGAAGGGTCCATGGCATTAACTAATTAGTTAATTAATAATGTGTTCTTCCTAAAATGTTTAAGAACATTTCCTCTATAGTAGATGTTGCCACTTCTCAGTAAAAAACAAAATAATAAAATAATTATTTTTTTAAATGGGACATAACTGTAGATGAATTCAGAAAGTAATGGAATAACTATATGATTTGTACAAAAACCTACAATTTGTTCCCATGTGTAGGTATCAGAATGGGCCTTAAAAGTCATTAAGAATTCACAACAGAGTTTTAAGGGCTTAAACATCTAGGAAATACATGGAAGGGAAAAAAAAGAAGCCGAGTGTCTAGGAAAACCCCCACTGTCGTGCCAACGGGAACAAACAATAAGGCATTCACCAACTCATAAATGCTGCAAAAGCTCCCTAACTAGCATTATTGTTTCTTCATGATAAATTCACTCTTTCCTACATGAGCTTGGAAACATTACCAAACTCAAAAGGAGGTTGGTGGAAGGATCACTCCTGAGAGCTTTCACCTATTTCCTGTTGCTAAGGAAACCATTTCCTTTGTACATGGTCAGAATAGCAGGTTCCTTTGAATCCTGCCTTTCAAGCTCTATTTTTTAAAGCAAACATATAGATATATAATCCATTTTTTGAAATGTACGTTGATTTATAATGTTTCTGCTATCCGGTGAAGAAGTTTCATCCAATTAAAGATAATACATATACTTGCAGATAGAAACGTTGGAGATAGGCAACTTCTTTTTGTTGTTTTATATTTTATAAAATCTACAGTGCTTTCCAATCCACAAAAGAGTCTGTAAATCTAAGATATTCCTATGACCAGTGAATATGTATCTCTCAACATTGGCTGAAATAATTTGTAACTTTTGATATTTGATAGAATTGGGAGCAATTATGTTTCATTACTCCATTGTGACAAAGTTAGTATACATTAACTTGATTGCTTGGAAATTCTTTGTTGAGACAATACGTGTCTTCTTCTTTTTATTTTTTTTAATTTAAAAATATTGTGGAAATGTCCCAAGTTTGCTTGTTTAAATATTTTGTGAAAGGATTAGCTCAAATGCTAGATTTTAGTAAACTGGCTTTCAAAGATAAAAGATGAGAATTGGACTTCCATTATACCACAGTGATTGCTGTGTGTTTTCGCCGGCCATTAACAACAGCATGTGTGGACATTGGCCATAAATACTAGCTGATTTCATAACTTGGATTGTAAATGCTATAATTATATGTTGTAATTCACATTACACAACTGAGAATCATAGCCCAGTCCACAGCTTTATTACAACATTCTCATTAATGCCCTGTTTATTTGAGATCTTTCAAAGAATTCCTTTGAGCACCCATCATGATATTTTTAATTATACTCTTTATATCTCTTCAAAATGTTTTGGACCCGTCTTACACGCTTTGATGTGCATAGTGCCTTAAAACCACAGACTATAAACCCAAATTACATCACCACAAAGTTAAAATGGTTTTGATTATTGTATCTATAAAATAATTTTCTTCACGTGTTTATATCTATTCAGTGATTATAGCTTCTGCTAAAAAAAATTTGTTTTCAATTTCAGTTCTAGAGAAAAGTATACTCCTAAGCATTAAATTGACTTATTTAATTGACGTCTACAATTGTGTACTATTATGCTTACTTATTTGATTTGACTATTGCCTTCAGTCTAACAGCCATTGATATAATGCCACATTTCCTGCAGAGACAATGTTGTTTTATGCACAGAGAAAAATGTTAAAGCATAAACATGTTTTAATTTCAGGGAGACTATTTCACTGACAGGAATAAGAATGCATGATAATTTAGTTAACTCACTGCTTTTTTTTTTACATTAGATGTTCAATAGAGATATTTGTTCAGTAATATTAACCATTAATTTTAATGCAGTAAAATTGCGCGTTTATATTTACCTACTACAATTTCGGGGCATATTCAGGGGTTCACACTTCCACTTTTTATCATCTGGTTAAAGAATTGATTTAAAATTTCAATACTTGATACTATTTCATTCCGTAGAGACCCATCTCCATTCTTATTTCACTAGTCAGTAATGTATTGGCACTTTGATTTTAAAAACAAAACAATTGCTTTGGTTCATCAGTTTTCTATTTTGCCTCTGGTAGTATAATGTTCGATGGCTTCTGTTGGCTTATTGCACTTTAATTAGCATGATGCTGTGTGCCTTTAGTAGCGTGCTGCTATGCTACCCTTAATTGAAATCTTTCTCTTGTGTCTGTGATCATTATATCACCTTAATGCCTGAAACCGCTGCTCCTATGGACCATGTGGTAATGTTGCATTAGCCCTTTGAAGCTGGGGAGTTTGATTAGCAGGATCAGATGAGCTGCTAGAGGGAGTCTGACTCTTAGCTCTAGTATCTTCAAAAGCATTTTACAAATTACCTACTTACCTTAATACTATAAATATGCAGATATTACACACCACTTACCGTAAAAAGTGAAATTTTACAGTGGGAAATTCTTTCCTTGCATACACTTGGATTTAAAGGTCACAACTTCAGAGTGTTTGATGAAGATATTACTTCACATTTTGAACCCAGTGGAAAATAGCTTTAAATGCAAGGAAAGGTGTATGGAATCATCTTTCTTTTCTATACCCATTTCCTTTGATTCTAGAATATTTACAAAACATTCTAAGTGGTTGTTTCTTCCCTTGTGGGTTTTCTCCACTCCTCTCCTAACACACCAGGTTTCTAACACATCAGTTGTTTTTAAGTGTCTTAGGAATGCCTCTGTAGGATGATCAGGCCACACATTTCTTAAAATTATATCAAACGGAAAATGATCAAAGGTAGAAAGCAAACATTTTAAAGGACATGCAGTTTTTATTCCTTTTTCAAGATAAGGATTTTACACGCCCCCCCCCCCCGCAAACGCATTAAATCGAAAACAAATAAACGAAAGCAAATATAATGCACCTTAAAGAGGGTATGCACAAAAGTAATCATGAAGCAGAAACTGGAGAATTTAAGCACAGCTGGCCACCATGGAGGGTTGGAAGATTATGGAACAGGAGTAGTTTGCAGACTGATAAAAGATGATTTTCAAAGATACACAAGGTCTAGAAATAACTGCTTCCCCTCAATTATCATTTTTTAAAGCAGATAGAAAAACATGCAGCAAAGAGGAACACGGTGTTGCTAAAAATTAAATCGTCCCCTTTTCTTCAACAAAGCTTAAGCAACATACAATCCATTACATTTTAAAGAATTAAAGTTGGACAAGACGACTGATGAGTCCAAAGTTCTGGCCCTTTGGGACTCAAGGTGACTGAGTTGGAACGTAAGAGCAGGTAGCAGAAATAAATCCTGAAAAAAGCCTAGAAATAAATAGACTTAAAGTCAACCGTATTCTTTGACGATATGATTGCAGGTGATTCTTTTTTGTGATCATTTGTATAGTACAAGTTTTATACAATGAACAGGCATATTTATATTTTTCTTTAACTTGAGAAATCACTCATAAACAAAAGAGTGGCCCCTAGAAGAACCAGCCCCTGGATTGTGACTGATCAGGTCTTTGTAAGAATTTGTCAGCTGTATAAACCAGCTAGTAATACTAGTTAGAGTATTAGTTAAAAATTGCACAGAGGTGGGGCGCCTGGGTGGCTCAGTCGTTGAGCGTCTGCCTTCGGCTCCGGTCATGATGGCAGAGTCCTGGGATCGCAGAGTCCTGGGATCGCAGAGTCCTGGGATCGCAGAGTCCTGGGATCGCAGAGTCCTGGGATCGCAGAGTCCTGGGATCGCAGAGTCCTGGGATCGAGCCTCGCATCAGGTTCCTTGCTCGGCAGGAAGCCTGCTCCTCCCGCTACCACTCCCTCTGCTCGTGTTCCCTCTCTCGCTGTGTTTCTCTCTGTCAAATAAATAAAATCTTTAAAAAAAAAATTGCCCAGAGGTGATGTTAGTTACAATATGCATGACTTAAATTAAAATCTTATGTTTCAGCTGGGTGTTTTAGATGTATGTTTTGTGAAAAAGAACATTGCCTAATTAACATGTTAACTATCACTATCATATACAAGAATGCAGTGAAGTGTTTGTGAGAACTTGAACACTTTATGGTTCATCCTTCATGGTAATGAGTACAAAAATATTAATAAAAACCAATGCAGATAAACCCAGACTGTCTTATCTGAGTGAATATACACTAAGTTTAAAAAAAAAAATTACACAGGGGCACCTGGCTCAGTCAGTTGAGCGACTGCTTTTCCCTCCTATCATGATCCTGGGGTCCTGGCATTGAGCTTTGGGCTTCAGCCCCGCATTGGGCTCCCTGCTCCGCAGAAAACTTGCTTCACCCTCTCCCTCTGTCTATCATTCCCCCGCTTGTGCTCTCTTTCTATCAAATAAATAAATAAAATTTTTAAAAGAAATTAAAAAATAGGGGCACCTGGGTGGCTCAGTGGGTTAAAGCCTCTTCCTTCGGCTCAGGTCATGATTTTAGGGTCCTGGGATGGAGCCCCGCATCGGGCTCTCTGCTCAGCGTGGAGCCTGCTTCCTCCTCTCTCTCTGCCTGCCTCTCTGCCTACTTGTGATACCTCTCTCTTTTTCAAATAAATAAATAAAAAATATTAAAAAAAGAAATTAAAAAATCAAATAAATTACACAGATATGTCCATTTATATTTATATAATTAAAGACATAGTATATGTACATATATATATCTGTTCTAAAATAAATGTATTATTAAGACAACTAATAAAACAAGCATATTATGTTGAAACACATAAAACTGTCATATTTGTAGGTCAAAAACTATTGCCTACCAGTCTGAGTAGATATATCATAGGCTTGTATTTAAAGAAATCTTAGATTCTGCTTTTCCAAAAGAAAGCATATCCTGTCTTTCTTGTTTTGATGAACAGATATTATAATATATCAAAAATTCCTACAGTTTTACACACTAGATCTAATAATATGCTTGCAATTATTTTTTGGAAATGAATATTCTGACAAATTTGAATATACTAAACTCAAAATATAAGCTAGATTGACTTGAAAATTTTTTTTGTTTTTAAAAAAGATGTTATTGTTTCCTCCAAGTGAAGCATTTCTCAGTAAGAGAAAGCAAACAGTTTTTCTTTTTTCATTTGGATAAACTAATGCTCATTTAATATTTTAAAATTTCTGTTTAAGATCTCAGAAAAAACTTAAAATTTACTTCATACATGAGTCATAAATTTTCAAGTTGTAAAATGCCAAACATTTAATAAAGAAGAAATCATGCTGGACAATTCTAAATTTCTGAAATGTTAGGTTAAGTAATATGAAATTGGCTGTATCTTAGCATTTGGGAGCATATAAATATACCAGTTTGCTAATGTAATTGGTGGTAAGAAATGTTTCTGAGTAGAATTAAGATGCAGGGATTTCAAATGTATGCAAGAGGATACTCTGCCCCAGAATCCAAAAATCTCTATGTGGTGAATATTAGTTGAACTGTATGAAAAGGTCAGCACTTGAGCTTTTTTGGTCCACTAGTGTTGCAATTTCATATGATTTAACACAATATAAACAGTGAGATACATTTTTGAGTTGGAATAAGGAGCAGATGTATTTTCCCAGTTTCTTCATGCCCTATGTTCTTGTACATACCTCTATGGGACATGAAGAAGTGGCTTTAAAAAAAATGGCAAGACAGAAGTGAAGTGTAGTAAACAAAAGCACTCAGTCTTACAAGTGAGGAACTGAGTTCTGATTTGTGTTCTGACAGAGAGTAATTTTGCAAGCTCACATAAGTAAGCTCAATGTCTCTGAACTTCAGACCTGTCTTTTTAATCTATAAAATGTTCCTGATAATTTGAGTTAAAAAATGTAGTAATGTCTTCATCTCTCTTATTCTCAGTCTATAAAAAACTCTTTTAAAAAGAAAATATAGTGTTTTTCTGCCTCCCAGGACCTCCTGTCTGTAACTCCTAGGAAAATCAAATCTTTACATTCCTAATTCAGTGCTTCCTAGTCCCAGAAGTTTCAAATATCTTTTGTATTTGGCAGAAAAAAAAAA
>CM053606.1:115700112-115717851 GCA_028646535.1 Procyon lotor
GAAAGTCAGTCTTCATGAAAACTTTCTTATGAGTCTAGGTCCATTAAGAGGTATTCACGTCTTTCCCACTGGGTTGATTCACAATGAAATTAATGAAGCTAATGCTTCAGGATCCCATTTGCAAATTGTTCTTCATTATACATTTCTTACTGTAAAGTGAACTTTGATAGTCAAGGGAGTGGCATTTTTGAGATCTAGCTGATTTTATTTGGGGATATTTTATTCTGGGTTCGTAGGATATGTGTGTGCTTATAGTCATTGTTTATAGTCATTGCTACTAGTTATCGATAATGTTCCAGTATAGGAATATAGTCCTACCCACTGTGTGACTCATCTAGTGTCATAGGAAAGAACTATCTGGCAATGTAAATGTGTTTTTTAGGGTCTCCTACCAAAAATGTGTCGGCAAAGGTGGAGAAATGTATAAAAGTTGGTCTGAGGAAATTTCTTCTATTCGTCAGACATGTAATATTTTAAGTAGAAGATTTGATTTTAATATAAACCCAACCATATGGAGGAACTTTCCTGTCAAGAATACACATGCTTAAACAACATATACAAGTATAAATACAATACATCACACATTTTTATTGATAGACTCCATATTGAGGCAATCACATGTGAAAAGGATTTTTCAAATTTCCTACTTAAGACTTCAAACGTGTAGCAATATTACAAATCATGAATATATTTTCATGTGGATAGTGCCTATTTTATACATTGCAACTATCAATGATAAAAAATTAATAGATCAAAATGCATCTCTAAAATTTGACAGAAACTTTTAAAATTGAGTATCTTTAAAATGCCATTAATTTTTATAATAGGAAGTCTTACAAATAGGAAAAAAAATGTCCTTAAGTGGAAAAACAAAGATATATTTTGTGTGTATTTATTTTGTGTATATTTGCAAGAAATAATAAATATATCTTTAATTTTTTTTTCTGAGTAGGAAAATAAAGTCCAAAGGAAGAAATAAATTTAAAAACAAAATGTGATGGACTTGTGTTTCCAATCCAGCATGTAAGGAGCTTAGAAACTGTCACTCCCTCCAAACAAGTAAAAGCTGAACAAACTGAAAAATAGACAATTCTTCTTAGATTTATTACAAAAATGAGGTTACAAGGCAGATGGGAGATGCAGGCAGATACAGAGAATCACAACTTATTGGAGTAGAAACTCACAAGCAAAACCCTCCATGGGAACCAGTGCCTGTCTGCTTAGGAAAATCGGAACTGTTATGGACAAACTGCTGGAGGCTCAATGCAGACAAGTTTGTGAGTTCAACTCCAGAGAACCCAGTCGTGGATGGAGGTGGGGAGACGTGTGGGCACTCTTGTGAGTTTTACCTCCAGGAGCTCAACTTTGATCTCACATTGAATATTGAAGAAAAAGTCTCTGGAGCTTCCAGCAGGAGGAGAAAAGAACCAATTTGGAGTGTTCCAAGGCATGCTGTTATAGATTACAAGTCTTGCCCTCTGGAGAAACTACTGTACTGTAGTCTAACAGTAAAGTGCTGGGCTATTACCATTATCAGAGCCCAACGGACCCGCAAGAAGGGAAAGCCCCAACTCAAGCCATCATTACCCATGGAAGGGAGGGAGAGGGTGACTGAGAAGCACTAATGAAGCTCAAGTCCAAGGGCACAGGCTCACTAAAGGCCAAGATCTAATCATTAGACTGTAAAATGCTTCCTCTACCCCCACACTTTACCACTACATTACTAAAGACCCACCTACTACTTTTCCTTTTATCTACCCTGTACACATTAAACAACAACAACAACAACAACAACAACAAAAACAACAACAACAAAACGAACAAAAAACAGACAGTAAGGAAGGCAAAAAAAAAAAAAAGCTTGAAAAACTGAACATGTATCAGAATCAGTCAATGGTGTTAGAATTGTCAGACCAGGATAGTTTTTTTTAGATCAGATCAGTTTTTTTTTTGAAAGCTATGAATAATGAGTTAAGAGCTTTAATGGAAAAAAGTAAACAACACATAAGAACAGATGAATAATATAAGCATAGAGATTAAAATTTTAAGAAGGAAAATAAAATGCTACAGAGCAAAAACACCGTAACAGAAATGAAGAATGCTCTGATGGGCTTATTAGTAGACTGATCATGACTAAGAAAAGAATCTTTGAGCTTGAGGATATGTCAGTAGAAACTTCCAAAACTGAAAAGCAGAGAAAAAGATGAAAAGAAAAAAAAAACTTCAAAATATCTAAGAATTGTGAGACAGTTACAAAAGATGTAACATGCACATAATGAGAATACCAGGATGAGAAAAACGAACACACACATAAAAGACAAAAAAACAAACAAGAAATCCAGAACCAATATTGGAAGCAATAATGACTGAGAATTTCCCCAAATTAATGTCAGACACCAAATCAGAGATCCAGAAAACTCAAAGAAAACAGTAGGAAGTAGGGAGTAGGAAAGATGCTCCCAAAACTCCACTTAGGCACATCATGTTCAAACTTTGGAAAATTAAAGATAAAGAAAAATATCTTGAAAGAAGCAAGAGGAAAAAAACAACAACAAGAACAAGTTATATTTTTTCATTGCTATCCAACTCAAGTACACGTCCACCCACACTCAAGTCACCACCTGGGTGGCTCAGTTGGTTAAGGGTTTGACTCCTGATTTCGATTCAGATCATGATCTCAGATCGTGAGATGAAGCACAGTGTCAAGCCAATCAGGCTCCACACTTAGTGCAGTCTGCTCGCGATTCTCTCTCCCTCTCCCTCTGCCCCTAACCCCCAACCCCCACGTGCACGCACTCTCTCTCTAAATAAATAAATAAATAAATAGAATCTTTTAAAAAGAGAGAGAGAGAGAAGTCACCATCATTGTGTACAATAATGTTGTTTAGTAACTTTTTTTTTGGTTAGTAACTTATTTTCCTCTACTAGTATATTGTAAATGCCAACTCTAACATAATTTACAAATATTGAGTTACATTTTCATATTGATTCTAACTCTAATGAAGTTATTACTCATCTTTAAGCAAACACGTTTGCATGTTCTAAATGATTTTATATTTTAAAGAAATTCATTTATGACTGTAAAAAAGATATTTATGTATACAAATAGTTCAAAACTAAAAAAATAAATTGTAAAAACTACATATTAAACATATTTAAAGGTATAATTCAAAGCTTATCTTAATCTTACTTTTATTTTTTTATTATTTTTTATTTATTTTTTTTTAATCTTAACCAACACACACATTATTAGCTTTTAAGCATATACTAAAAAGGGGGACTAGTACCAGAACTATTAATATGTATAATTCTATCCCTTTTAACATTTAAAGTTACATCTTTCAATTTTCATCATATATTTATGTTTATTCATTTTTTTTACAGGTGCATGGAATTTTATTGTATGGATACACTATAATTTATCATTCAGTGTCCTGTTGACACTTATTTCCAATATTATTAAATGTTTCAATGAATATATTGCACATGTGTAATTTTATGTGTGCAATATATATATAGATTTGTTGTGTCGAAAATCACGTAAATTTATAATTTGGCAAACTGACAAATTGTCTTCCATGAGTATTGTATCAGATAATACTATAATTAACAATGTTTTGAGACTTTCCCAAAACAGCATCTGTGCTATCAAATCTTTGAATTTTGTCAGTCCGTTTGGTGAAAGCTGCTTTTTCACCATAATTTTAATTTACATTTGATTTTATTTCATAGGTTTCTTTTTTTTAACCATTAATATTTCATAGATTTCAAAGGCTGTGTTCCTTTTTTGCAAACTCTTTGTACATACTCTTTATTCATATTTTTTTCTTTGGTTGTTGGTCTTTTTTTTAAGAGGGTAGGACTCCATGAAATAAATGTTGAATCTTGTTTGTTTCTTTTACCATCACTTTTTTCTTCTTTTCATTTTACTTTCATTTTCATATATTTTTTTCATTCATATTTGCTACATTCCTTCCCCTTGATTTTCATAGTATCTATTTTTCCACAGGCCCTTTCTTATCTTCCTACCTGTAAAACATTTTATTTTCTTACTGTTATATGTGAAGTTCAGTAGTTCATATTTTATCTCTTCTCCCTTTAGTGGACTCTCTTCCTTGAAATGATTGCGGCTTTAAATTTTTTAAACACTCATTGAAAAACGTTTGGTCATAGCTTTCATCTGCTTCAGGATAAGAACTTTTTTTAGTTAAAATTTTACGTTCTTGTATTGTTGTTTGTTTGTTTTTACTTTTTATTACAGTATCTTTGTATAAATGGTATGGAAGATGGAGTTCTAGAAAGACCCTCAATGATCCGTGCCCTTATAAAACTTCTCCTCATGAGGGCAGATGGATCCTCTATCACACCTTTAGCTAATCATTTTGGCAAAGGTGAAGGGAGTTTCCAGATAAAGCTAAAGTTTCTAATGAGCCGATTTTGAGTTTAAAAGTGAGATTAACCTGGGGATGACCTGACCTAATCACTTAAGTCTTTCATAAGTGGACTGAACTCATCTTGGAGAGATATTCTCCTTCTGGCTTTGCAGGAGTATGCTGTGTCGTTGTGGGGGAGTTAAATGTCTAGGACCCGTGTCCTGCCTGTAGGAGTTGAAAGTAACTCGTGGACTACAGCCAGCAAGATAATGGGGAACTGAAGACTATAGTTTGCAGAGAATGAGTGCTGCAAGACCTGAGTGGTCTTGGAAAATGGCCCCAAGCCTCAGATGAGATTATATCCCCAGCTGACACCTGGTGTCAGACTGGTGTGATCTAGTGGATCCCCGTGCACACTCCTGATCTACGGAAACTGTGAGATAACGAATTTGTGTTCTCCTGAGCCACTAAGTTTGGGGAAATGTGTTTTGCAACACTGTAAAAATTAATACAAATGGCACACTTGTTCCATATGTGTTTTTCATTATTTAATGTGCTTTATTTTTCTGGATTGCACTTCTAAGTCCTTCCTGACAACCTTTCTTGTTTTTATGATAACAGAAACATGCCGCTCTCTACACTTATGGCTCACCTCCATCATCTCTTGTATAGGCTTGAATCTTCTGCTTCTATGAAGAAAACTGGCTTCAGAAAACCTACTACCCTCTGGTATTACCTACTACCATTTTCATTCCGGGGAGCGCACCCATTATCCATCAGTGGTGCGTGGTGTTCCCACTTCAGGGGGTAGTCTTCTTCCTCAGGAAGTGTGATACTGTGGTCATACTGTTAGAGTGCCCCCTACTGAACCATATTGCCACTCTCTACCTTCATGTCTTTATTTCATCTTTTGCAGCAGTGTTCTCATCTCCACTAATTCTAACCTATGTTGTTCTCAAAGAATATACCTGAAATCCTAAATTCGTGCAAGTTGGAGTAATCAGAGATTTCTCCCCTTTATTCTTTTTGCTTTTTTTGATACCATCCGGAAGAAAAGAAAGAGGTTGACTTAGGCAGGTCACACTGACAATCAGTGACGAATATGCTTGTTAATCACCAGTGATAAAGAAGCTTGTGGAAAATGATTCTAAGTGAGGGCAAAGACTCTAATATTTTGTTGGTGTATATTATCGCATATAAACACATCTGTCCCAGTTCTAAAACAAGGCTATGTGGCAATACACACAGTTTCAACAACAACCAGTTTACTGAAACATAATTTAAGTATCTTCTGATGTCTCTGTTGACAAAACAGAGCAATAATTTCCCTCATTTCATCCCCTCTTTCCCCGCCCATCCACTACCCTGTGACCGCCCCTGCAAATCTCTCTCCTTCTGCTGCTCAGCTCAGCCTACAATCAGTTTTGTAGTTTTCTCAAAATTATCTGCTCCTTGTAGCTTTTGCTTCTTTCTGATAATAACTCTAGGCTTCCTTGGGTCTCCTATTCTTCCCCACTGCACATTTTCTTGACTTTTCACAACAAAGACCAGAAAAAGAAAAAAAAAATAATATTATTCATAATGGTACAGAGTGGGAGAGGGAAGCCTGAAATATGTGTCTGTTCATGTTTTAGCCCATCAAGCATATATTGAGTTTGTATACAAATTTTATTAGGTTTGTGATTTTTCTATGTATGTAACAATGACTTACTTTCTGAATAGCACCTTCTAGATGTATATTTCAAGCTATAGTCCCTTTATCTTTCTCTACGGCTCTAGGTATTTTCTTCTTTTTCTCTTTCCTGTATTTGCTCTCTTTGCCGCCAACTTTTACCCTCATTTCCAGTTTCATAAGTAATTCCTCACACGTCTTTTGGTTTCTCACCCTTTCACCTCACAGTGCAAAATTACTCCTACTCCCCTCCCAGAAAATTACTTTCTCTTTCATCTTGTACCTTTGGCATTCATTTCCTGTGGGGTTTCATCACAAACAGCAGCAGGTGATGTTAACTGTTTAAAAGCCATGCAGGGAAAAAAAAATCATGAGCATCTGTTGCCATTGCCGAAATACATATATTCACTGTAGGTGCAGTAATTTCTTATAAACAGATTTACATTAGTTTTCTAACTTGATAATTTATGTTACCTAACACTGACATATTAAAAAGAGCAGGTAACCTAAAATACACTAATAGTTTTCTTTTGTAGGATTCTCAGCTACACTGGCAAGAATCAAAGTAGCCAGGGTATAACTTTGAAATAGAGCGTGTTTGTATCAAGCAACAAATGTTCCACGTATAATTCACAATCTCCATTTGACATGGAAGTCTCTTTCTAAAAACCCTCTCAGTCTCCAAAATCCTTTTGACTGCTAAAGCCATGTCCTCACACTGCTGGTTTGAGTTTTTTATGGACCATTAAGTTGAGTGCAAAAGTCATAAATTATCTGAAAAAGCTACCCAAATTATAGCTATCTGTGGTTTTTCGATAAAGGCCAAGAATGTGTTTTAAAAAACACACCCCATTGCATGGAAAACAGCCAACCATGGAAAATATGTCTACTATTCTACTTGTTTAAAATTCTGAGTCACTTAAGTGTTGCCATCAAACTCCTCTTCTACAAGAAAGTCCTCACTGATGCACGTTTGCAATGAATGTTGTCAATATTCTTATTACTTGTGTTCAAAGGAGTTTGCCATCTGAAAAAGGTAAACCTCTGCTTTAAATTTTTTCTGTTTTGAGACGATCCTCAAAAAGCATTTATATATTAAGAAAGCACAATTATTCTTTCAACTTCACAAGATCATAAAACTCTAATCTACCTGAGCTAAACTAATACAGCTGAATCTCATTAATATGCTTACCCAGAACATTCAAACATCAAAGACAGAAACATCTGTATTCTAAATCAGACTTTATTTTATTCAAGAAATAAAAATTATGCAGTTCTTTTCATTTTTGATGTCTAACAAATTTCCTGGATCCCAGTGTTTTATGAGCTATGACCACAGCACTGTCAAGGCTGGAGACAGTAGGTGGAGTTGATGGCAGCCTTTCTGTGCTAATTAGAATGAGAGATAAGAAGATTAGTTTTTGTTTACACTGTATCCCATTTAAAACTGTTTTTCAGTATTCATCCTTCCCCACATATGTTTCTAGAGTAGTATCACATTTAGGATATATCATAAATAGATTTCAATTAAAATATATATATATAAAAATCTTTAAAAATCTTAAAATAAATAAATAAATATATATATAGACATCTATATATATATACCTATATATATATATATATATATATATATATATAAATCTTAAAGTGAAGGGCATCTAGGTAGCTCAGTGGGTTAAAACCTCTGCCTTCTGCTCAGGCCATGCTCTCAGGGTCCTGGGATTGAGCCCGCATCTGGCTCTCTCTCTGGCTTTCTGCTTGGCAGGGAGCCTTGCTTCCCCCTCTCCCTCTGCCTATCTCTCTGCCTACTTGTGATCTGTTTCTCTCTGTCAAATAAATAAACAAAATCTTTAAAAAAATAAAAAATAAATCTTAAAATGACAGTTAAGTAGAATATGATATTTTACTTACTTGCTTTCATAGTGCATGGAACAGTGCTAAGCAAACAAAATTGTGGATTCATGATTGCTATGAATCTGAAAAGTGTAGCAGTTGTTTGCCAAGTTTGATTTCTCAGCAGAGGGATGTTTGTGTTTTCACACATGGAATATTGCACAGAGCACTGATCCATGCTTTATGAGTATTACACACACATTTGTCAGTAACTTTAGAACATTTATTTATTAACATGTCAATCTACAATCTATAATAAGAACAACGAGGAGGTTTTATGAATGCTACTCAGAAGTCAGGGTATAAGGAAAAATGGAATTTTTTTTTTTCAGGATCATTGTCCATTTAATTTCCATTTTTGGTGTGTGTGGTGTGCTTATTAACAGTCATTATAATTCATCCAAGCAGATAGTTGCAAATGTTAACTTTTTTTTTTTACTAGTTTACCGTCTACTTAATCTTCAATTAAGCTGATCCAAAAGCTAAAGAGGAGTGATGGGATTAAAAAAAACTTCAATGCGAACAAAATTCTCATATTTGTTCTTGGTAAATGTTTAATGTAGAGGGAGGAGATAATTTTCTTAGCTAGTTTATACCATAATTTTTTGATAGAAAAATAATGTTTTAAAAGTATCCTGTAATATTATGTTAATCAATTAGAATATAATTTTTATCCAGAAAGGTCAAGATTATTCCTGCTGAATACTGACTTATTTCCAAGTAGGTTATATGCATTTTGTTTTAAGAGTTCAATTCAAATTATGTCATTGCTATATTACTAAGCATGTGACATGTATATTATAAAATACTGCCAGAGCTGGACATACAAAAAGATAACAGCAAGATCTCGGGTGGTTTCTCATGTTCTTGAGAGAGAGATTTAGCTAACAGAATTTCCATATTGATGTATTAATATCAAAATTGAAACCTATATATTACCTTTCATCTATCTATCTAATTATATATTATCACCTATCTGGTCCCATTTAAATATTCAAGATAGCTCCTACTTTTGAGATATCCGGTTAATTTAACATAGAATTGTAGTTTTGTTCTTGCTGTCTATATAATTTCACTAAAAAGTTGGAAATTTTATAAGAACCTTCATAATATTTACTATACATAACATTCAACTTGTTTTATAGGATGCCAAATTCTCCTTGATAGTTAATTTTATAGTTTATGTAACACACAGTGACTATGTGGAAACATGTCAAAAACAGCTTTTTGATAAATCCAAGGCCTTTGGAATCTTGACACTGCTTTCATATTTTGTTCAGAGTTTACATTTGTCCTGTTAACTAATGTACAACTATACTGTATACTTAGCACGTGGTAAACACTTGCTAAATGTTTATTTAGGAATATGAAAACGAAGGAATGAATCATGTATAAGAATAACTTAGTTACATAATTTGTCTTCTATGCAGTTTGTAGATGGCAAACACATTTACAAAGTTGTGTATCTTCTTCATATTTGCCTGTATCAAGTGTAAGAGCAGCAATATACACATAAAAACTTTGGCACATCCAAAGGCTTTACATGAGAAACACTTTGAATTCCAAATGTCAAAATGAACAATTATCTATTGAGAGCAAGGTGCAAATATCATCTGATGGTAAGACACAGAAAAATGCAGGTATGGCTATCAAATACAATGAAGTAAATGCCAATAGTACTGGGTTTAATATGCATTCCCATCAAATGTATTCGATTTTCCCTCAAATACAAATGCACTTACTTTGAAGAAGATGATTAATTTTCATATTCAAATTTTGTCTAATTAGAATCAATAAGACTAACCTTTTCATATTGGAAAGATCTGAGAATCATCTTTTACCTGCATTTTATGTTCTTTCAAATAACATTAGAAACAGGCTGTGCTATAGAACTACTCTACAAAATTTTACTGCATGAAATCCACTATGAATTTATTGTGACCTACAAATCCCCAAAGTTAGTTATTAGAATCAAGCTTTGTCCTATTTTGTTTTGTTTCTCTCATTAAATGACCCGACGTGAATGTTTTGGCCTACTTGCTCTCCTTACGTATTTCTTCACCAGTTTGATCAATGTGAATCATTTGGTGTTGTTCACAGTGATCTTTTTTCCTTCTTAAACCTGATCACTCTTGTCACCTCCATATTATACAGTCTTGCTGTTTTCCATTTGTAATCAATTCCTCTTTCCTAATTTTAAGGGCTTTTCACCTCAGTAAAAGAAAGTAACGTTTATGAAGTAAATAAAACAAACAAACAAGTAAATAAAACAAATAAAACACCTTGCAATAAATACTAATGTAACCATAGTGCACCCTATCACCCCTCAGATTTTGTTACTGAGCAATTCTAACCCTGAAGAAAACATTCATTGAGCAGCCCCGTAAACTTGGTTTTCATTTAATTGATTTATAAGCATATGGGCTGTAGCTTTTTTTTTTAAATTAAATTGCATTTTTACTGAAACTTGATTCATATTTTTAGGGAATGCCAAGGACATCTCTGTGCAAACACAGACCCACCAGAAGGCATTTGAAAAGCTCCTCCGCTCTGGTGGAGTAATGCAGTGTGTTACATGGAGACCTGTGGCCAGGGCTTGATTCGGCATTTATTTATTTATTTATTTATTTATTTATTTATTTATTTATCGGTTTATTATTTATTATTATTATTAAGATTTTATTTATTTATTTGACAGAGAGAGACACAGCAAGAGAGGGAATACAAGCACGGGGAGTGGGAGAGGAGAAGCAGGCTTCTGGCTCAGCAGAGAACCGGATGTGGAGCTCGATCCCAGGACCCTGTGATCAGGACCTGAGCTGAAGGCAGAGGCTTAAAGACTGAGCCACCCGGGTGTCCCAATCATTATTATTTTTTAAACATTTTGTTTATTTATTTATGAGAGAGAGAGAGAGAGAAAGAGAGAGCATGAGCAGGGGGAGGGGCAGAGGGAGAAATAGACTCCTGCTGAGCAGGGAGCCCCATGTGGGGCTCGATCCTGAAGGTGGAGGATCATGATTCCGGGATCCTGACCTGAACCAAAGGCAGAGGCTCAACTGACTACGCCACCCAGGCACCCCAGTTTGGACTTAAATTATAATAATGTGAACAATTGCCGTGTACTGAGCATCCTTAGCTACTCTCTGACTTCAGTGAGAATATTTATTTATTAACCTATTTACTTACTTAAGAGAAAGAAAGGGAGAGGGAGGAGCAGAGGGAGAGAGACAAGCAGACTCCTCACTAAGCGCTGAGCCCCATGCAGGACTGGACTCTACCACTGAGATCATGACCTGAGCTGAAATCCAAGTTGAAGACTTAACTGATTGAGCCACCCAGGTGCCTCTTCGGTGATAATTTTAAAGGTAGATATTGTTCTTCCCATTTTATAGATGAGGAAACAGATTGAGATATGTTACGTTATTACCTGAAATCACAGTTACTAAGTGGTAAAATGAGGATTTGTACCAAATCTTACTGACTTCACTGACTATAGTGTCTAGGTTCTTTCACTCGGCACCCCCTCCCCCCGTCCTCCACATTTATGAGGATTTTCTTATGCTTGTAAAATAAAACATTTATTCCATGACCTTCAAATATGTCAGTTATAAAAACTTAGGATTGTATATTTACATATGCAATCAATGATACTACTTTAACGACATGAGGTTTTATTACATTTTGCTTTACAGTATACTTGTTCACTTAGCAATGTGGGTAAAGTGTAGTATTTCATTTTGCAGTGCATCGTAATTTATTTAACCATCTCCATATTCATAAAGTGTTTTTCAAATTTTTCATACTTGCCCTCGAGTAATATCAGCAACAGAAAGGAAACCAACACTTATTTTCTTTCCATCCTGAAATGTCTGGTGTTTAAATGTTTTTAAAGATACCATTTCTGTTGGAAAGAATTTGTAAATGTCTGCGATATATTACATGTAGTGAAATTTGTATACAAGTTGCTTTTAGAAAGAACTTTTAAATGTAAATTAATAGAGATTGATGGAAAGACAAATTCTTAATATAAAAGAGCATATCTGTGTATTTTATAGTGATGTATCAAACATATAAAATATTTTAAATTTATACCAGATTTTAAGTATATTTTGACTATCTCCAATATTTGTTTTAAGAACATGACTGAGGTATATACAACCTAAAACACATTGCCAGCTACATTGTAGTTTTCAATAAATGGGAATAGTTTTATTAAGAACATGAACTCAATTAAGAGGATGCTTTTAACAGTTTATTATCTAAAGATGATTTTGTTTGGAAACTTTTCTATGATGACTGAGCATTTAAATACTAAGAATGTTAATGAAGGGAGTGTTAGTTGCAGACAAATAAAACTGTGAACAAAGGGTTTTACTCTTCATTTGGTGTCTTGCTCATTTTTATCATGGCTTTCTCTGGCTATCTAGGAAATACTAATACCAAATGATTTGTTCAAATTAAATAAACATGAGGAAATTTGTTTTATAATAAATAATTAATGCAGTAAGAGAGTTTGTTAGCAAAGTGGTTGCAACTCATATTGATGTTTCAGTTATCTCTTGCTTCCTAGAAGAACTCCCCACACTTAGTGCTTAAAACAACCACCGCTATTTATTTGCTTATGATCTTGCAATTTGGCAGAGCTTTTCTGGGCCTTTCTTCTATGTAGTTTGTTTGCGTCAGTTAAATTAGGAACAGAGGGTCCACATTCTTCATTCAAGTATCTGGCATCTCAGAGAAGATAATTATAATGGCCAGGGGTTGGCTGTAAATTAATAGAGATTTCTCTCTATTCTCTTTCTCTCTCTCTCCCTTGGTAGACTCTCATCCTCCAGGGCATTTTTCTCTCCACATCTCTCATCAGCAAGGTAGTTGGACTTCTTGACAGGACAGCTGTTGTCCAAGACGGAAATAATATAAGCTGGAAAGCTTCTTAGATCTAAGCCCAGAAATGGCAAAGTATCACTTCCAATATACTCCGTTGGTCAAAACAAATCACATGGGACAGCAAGATCCAAGGGAAGGAGAAATAGGATTCACTCCTTTGTGGGAGGAGCAGAATATATATATAGGGATGGGAGACATTTTTGGCAGCCACCTTTGTACAAGGTCTATCACAATTTGTTAAGAAATAGGTTCATATTCTTCAGTCATTTGTTAGTTGAGTAGTCTTGGTTAAACCATCTAACTTTCAGAATTCTCAGTTGCAAAAAAAAAGTCCAATATTAATCTTTCATTAACAATGTTGCTGTAAGAATTAAATGAGATGATATATATATAACATTAAACACATTAGCAGCCACACTGTTCATTTCAATAAATCAAAATTATTATAAAAACATACTGTGCAATTCCCATTAAATTCCGCACTGTTTTAATATAATGTAGATTTATAGAATTCACTGATTTCAGAGAATAGTCTGGACAAGTAAGATTTAAGTATATCAAAAGTTTTCATTTTCAGCCCTCAGAAAGTCTGTTTACACAATGGATTCCCTCTACGTTTTATGTAATATCAAGAATAGTAGGGTTGAAAATTGCCACATGGAATTGGCGGAGACATGGCTGCTTAAAATATTTGCCTGCATACTGCTTGGCCAGCATAATTGCTAAGTATTAAATTCAACCACTAAACTTTTTTAGAAGGGTAACTATAAATAGAAGAATTATGAAGACTTTTTTAAAACCTCCAGACACTATTGTAAAATAGTACATCAGAGATTATACTAGCACTTTCCCATAAACCAACTACTTCTTAATAAATTAATGTATACAAAGGATATGAAATTTTTCTTCTTGGTAGATATACATTACATCAGGTAGGTATTTATTACATCAGAAGACTGAGAGGTCTAATAAAGTCAGTGCATCTATTAAAATCGGTACATCTAATAAAGCCAGATAATCTATTAAAATATAAATGCACGTTTTAATTTCAGAACTTTCTATTGTTTATTTTCCTCCTTAGTCAAGAAGTCAAACCTTTGTTTTCCTTTGCTTCAAAGAAAATTAGATTAAAAGCAAAAGCTGCCTTAAAAACAATGTCTATTCCTGTCTGTTAAAAGCCACCTTTATTGAGAATGTTATGATATGTGCTTTGAGTGGGAGGACAGAAAAAAGACCTAGAATGAGGTGGGAGAGAGGAAAATTATAGCCCAAGTTGGGAGGCAGACAATGCTTGGATTTTCACACTTACTTTCAAGCTCAGGAGCAGCTTGAGAAGAGAACCGATCCTGGCTCTGCCCTTGTATAGACCCACATTCTTAGAACATCTGTGACACTCTAAGAGGAGCTACACCGTCACACGGACAAGAAGTAACACCGAGTTCCCTTTAAATGAGAATTCACCTTGAGCGAATAGGGACAGTTTGGTGACTTGAGTAAAAAATCCAAGGCTTCGATGGTATTGGGGAAGCACTGATTTTAGCTCAGTGCAGCTGAGGTTTGAAGCGCCCTCTGACGGTGCCGACATGAGCTTGGGAATGATGGGAATATGGGGTGTGGACTGGAGGGCGGGCGGGGGATATGGAGCGCCTTTCAGTTTGTGTGGGAAATGCACGAGAAGGCCATTCCTGCAGCAACAGGACTGTTCCCACCACTTCTCAGCAGCAATGCGAGGTTTCTGGTCAGATTCACCTTCTGTGGTGTTGCAAAACAGGTGCTAAACCTTTGCACCAAATAAGTCCACTGATTCTTTGATATTTTATTGGAAGTGTGTGAAGGCTGTCAGAACAAAATCACTGCACTCGATGCTGATAGGTTCTCAGGCATTATATCAACCATAAGAGCTGCTATGATATAATAAAATGAAAATACAATAATAAAAGTTTAATCTAAAAATAGCATTATTAGCATTATTATATACAAATAATAATAAATAAAATAAAATAAATATAATAATTATATGCAAATAATTATATTTGCATATAATAATGCAAATAATGCAAAATAGCATTATTATAAACAGGAACTCTCACTGAGTCCTACTGATATGTACTGAATTTTATTTTCACTTGCAAGCTGAAGAAACAAATAACATAAGTTAGGCCATTAGCTCAAGGGAATACACAATGTGACACAGCTAAAATTTGACCCAAATTTTAAAAATGTCATGATCTATCCACTTAGTTACTTTAAAAAATTTATTAAAAGCTGTATCTCATGAAGGTTAGACTTGGAAAAATGCTTAATGATATCATGGAAAGAAAACATGAACAAAGTTTTATACTTCATTTATCAAAATAGGTAAATATGTATTCATGTGTATGTGTGCAGTGAGAAACCAAACACAGAAAGAAACCAGGTTTTTTTCTATGAGATTCACCTCTTTATTCTTAGGCAATGGTACATTGAAGGTTCTTAACAAAT
Organism: Procyon lotor; assembly: GCA_028646535.1. Lineage (NCBI taxonomy): Eukaryota > Metazoa > Chordata > Mammalia > Carnivora > Procyonidae > Procyon > Procyon lotor. The sequence goes on from CM053606.1 coordinate 115,715,422, forward strand.
ATCTGAGTTGCTAAATCAATGTGTGTATGCAGTTGTGTGTTACCTAAAAATAAATACTCTCCCAGCAGACTGGTAGGAAAAATGCAAACATGTTTTTATCAGTGTTTATATCTGGGTTATGGGATTATGAATATTTGTTGTTCTTTTTTTTAATTTTTTTAACTTTTTTCTTTGATGGGTAAATCCTGATCATCAGAATAAATATTTTAAAATATAAATAAAATGACAACCTAACTTACAAAAAATTATCTTATGAGGTAAACACAATAAAAGGTGGATAAATGTGGATACAAAGGAATGTGGATAAATAGGTAGGTGAAGAAAAGATCTGCAAGGTCACTTGAGTGATTCTCACTATGTTTAAGACTACAAGAACTTGCAGTGGATATAAAATTTAACATACCTTGACATGAAGGCCTTATTGAGCCATATTCTTAATTAAACAGTATTAAACAAGTAATTTAGCCTAAGAAAGATTCTTCACCTGCAAAATGGGAACGTTAATGTTGATCACAAAGAGGGGGCACCTGGCTGACTTAGTGGAGCATGCATCTCTTGATCTCAGGGTTGTGAGTTTGAGCCCCATGTTGGGTGTAGAGATTACTTAAAAATAAAATCTTTAAAAAATGTTAACCACAAAGAAATTGGGGGAGGGTATTAGAGTTGTTTGTAAAAGACTGGTTACATTGTATCATGTAGAGCTGGCTCTCAATTACTGTTGCCTATTACTATTATTTATGACAAAAGTTAACTCTTTGTATGTATAAAATACATGTGTATATTTACAATAATCATAGCCTTGAAGGCCTCCAAAAGATGCCCCCAGTCCCGAGCTAAAGAGTTCATTTTTAGTGGCGCCTGGGTGGCTCAGTGGGTTAAAGCCTCTGCCTTCGGCTCAGGTCATGATCTCAGGGTCCTGGGATCGAGCCCCACATCGAGCCCCGCATCGGGCTCTCTGCTAAATGAGGAGACTGATTACCCCCTCTGCCTGCCTCTCTGCCTACTTGTGATCTCTCTCTCTTTGTCAAATAAATAAATAAAATCTTTATAAAAAAAAGAGTTCATTTTATATTTTCTTAAACGTTGTTTCTGAATGTGTGCTCACTACGGATTCAACATCTCTCACCAAATGAGCAATCTGAAAAACTGTAGTGTTGAGAGTATATGAAGAGCACATACTACTCTTTCTTACAAAATCCCACTTAAAAAATGTGTTAGAAGTCAAAGGCCAGAAATAAACATTTATAAGAAGGCATGGTCTGCTTGTATCATCACACATGGGAGTCAATGTCTCTATTTCAATAATTGAAAAGAGTCGAGTAGCTACATATGCTTATTTGAATGTTTAGTGCATTTATCTGTGTTGTGATTTAAATATGCTCTTGTGGTGTAATGCTTTATTTTACAAGCACTTATTTAATTGAATCTGACATTTCACATTCCTACGTATAAAGTGGAGTGACTTAGACTATGTGATTAATAAAATGCATCTAATGTTTGCTCTATTTCCTATTCTTTTTTTTTCAAGGCAGAAAAGGAAATTAAATACCTCAAAACCTTCACCTTTGTGATTTTGTAACTTATGCTTAAGAAGAGAGTAATTTTTTTAAATTTAACCTTAGTTACTGTACTATGCATATCAGCTGCAGCTCACATATCTGTTAGGGAATAGAGTAATGTGCTATAGATTAACCAAATACATATGGAATGCACCCATTTTGGTAGTTATAAGTTGTGAGGTGCAGTGGTCTGACTTTGAACTTCTAAGGTTTCAGGTACAATTGTACCCTAATTGCCGGATTGTGTTGCTCTTTTATTTCAAGCTTCAGAAATAATCAGAGATAATTATACCATAAAAAAGGGGACGTTCTCTGTTAACAATACTACTAAATTTTGAACATGCAATATGTTTCCTATCCAGATCCATACCTTCAAGTCCTTGTGTACTTAAATTAATGGAATATTAAAGCACTTACTTGCTCTTTATGTGTGTTTTTATTTATATGAGGGCTTCTCTAGAGTAAAGAGTGGCATCTTGCCTCAGAAATAAGGATCAGATAAGCTCAGTAGACATGTAATTCGGAGTTGAGGAGCTTCAACTTATTAAGAAAAAAATAAATAAACCAAAACAGCACAGTGTGCAGCAATTAAACAAAGTCAATCATATTTAAGTAGATGGAAGTAAAACTCCCGTCTATTTTATATAGATGGACCAATGAAAAGCATATTCTCCAGACTTTGTGCACTATTACAAACATCAAAAGACATTCCAGATTTCTGAAAATTAATTCCTGCTGAGAATAGTTTTATTAATTGTGGTTTATAATATGGGTGATGAAAAATTGATTTCACATGTACCAGAGCCACTTCAGAAGACTTCAGAATGGACCAGGCATAGCTAAGCAACTTTGCAAGGTGATGAATTCCATC
>CM053606.1:115718351-115785014 GCA_028646535.1 Procyon lotor
CTATTTTCAACTTTTTGAGGAACCTCCATACTGTTTTCCAGAGTGGCTGTATCAGCTTGCATTCCCACCAACAGTGTAGGAGGGTTCCCCTTTCTCCGCATCCTCACCAACTTCTGTCATTTCCTGACTTGCTAATTTTAACCATTCTGACTGGTGTGAGGTGGTATCTCACTGTGGTTTCGATTTGTATTTCTCTGATGCTGAGTGATGCGGAGCACTTTTTCATGTGTCTGCTGGCCATTTGGATGTCCTCTTTGCAGAAATGTCTGTTCATATCTTCTGCCCATTTCTTGATTGGATTATTTGTTCTTTGGGTGTTGAGTTTGAGAAGTTTTTTTATAGATTTTGGATACTAGCCCTTTATCTGATATGTCATTTGCAAATATCTTCTCCCATTCTGTCAGTTGTCTTTGGTTTTGTTGACTGTTTCCCTTGCTGTGCAAAAGCTTTTGCTCTTGATGAAATGGAACAAATAATCCTAAAATTTATATGGAACCAGAAAAGACCACGAATTGCCAGAGGAATTTTGAAAAAAGAAAGCCAAAGTTGGCGGCATCACAATTCCTGACTTCAAACTCTATTGCAAAGCTATAATAATTAAGACAGTGTGGTACTGGCACAAAAATAGACAAATAGATCAATGGAACAGAATAGAGAACCTAGAAATGGACCCCCAACTCTATGGTCAACTGATCTTCGACAAGGCAGGAAAGAATATCCAGTGGAAAAAAGATACTCTCTTCAACAAATGGTGTTGGGAAAACTGGACAGCCACATGCAGAGGAATGAAACTGGGCCATTTCCTTACACCGCACACAAAAATGGACTCAAAATGGATCAAAGATCTCAGTGTAAGACAGGACTCCATCAAAATCCTGGAGGAAAACACAGGTAGCAATCTCTTCGACCTTAGCCGCAGCAACTTCTTCCTAGAAACATCTCCAAAGGCAATGGAAGCAAGGGCAAAAATGAACTATTGGGACTTCATCAAGAACCTGGGTGGCTCAGTGGGTAAAGCCTCTGCCTTCCACTCAAGTCACGATCTCAGGGTCCTGGGATCGAGCCCCACATCAGGCTCTCTGCTCAGTGGGGAGCCTGCTTCCCCCTCTCTTTCTGCCTGCCTCTCTGCCTACCTGTGATCTCTTTCTTTCTGCCAAATAAATAAATAAAATCTAAAAAATAAATAAATAAATAAATAATAAAATAAAATAAAATAAATTTGAGAGTGGCCTTAAAAACCCTTCCTCAGATTGTACCCACCAGAATCTGCCAGATCATTCCAGTTGTATACCAGTGGAGATGGAAAACCAGAAAAGGGTATTGGCTTATCTCAAGGCAGAAGCATTCTCTGTGCAGATTTCTCTGCCTCAATGGTCCAAACAAAAGAAAAATCATGATTGAGAAAAGTCAATCAGACAAGGACAATTATCGTATGATTTCATTTATATGTGGAGTTTAAGAAACAAAACAGAAGAACATAGGGGAAGGGAGGGGAAAAATAAGACAAATTCAGAGAGGTAGACAAACATAAAGCTTTTAATCATAGGACACAAACTGAGGGGTCTCGGAGTGAAGTGGGGTGGAGGGATGGGTCACTGGGGTATGGGCCTTAAGAAGATCGCGTGATGTAATGAGCTCTGGGTGTTACATACAACAGATGAATCACTGAACTCCATCTCTAAAACCAATAAAACACTGTATGTTAATTAACTGAATTGAATTGAATTGAAATAAAATTTTTTTTTAAAAATTGATAGAAAAATTGGGAAGAGTCAATCCCGAGTGTGACTGAAACAATGATAAAAAGGAAAAGGGGAATACAAATATGAAAAATTTTCTTAAATGAGTTGGAAAAATGGTAATAGAGTCCAGGATGGGCCACACATTTAACCCTGAATATTTGAAACTTCATAGTGAAAAAAAAAATCTATAGGTACTTAAATCACAAACAATGGAAATAAACATGGAAATCACAAACATGGAAATAAATTCTCATCGGCTACTTTAAGATTCTTTAATTAAAAGAAAGTTGTGGTAGCCAGTTAGATTTGGAGATGTTTCAATTCCTCCCGACTGGAAAGGCTACTGTGGTCCCTGATTCCAGGCACCAGCACCAGCAAAACAATTCATTATGAAGAATCCATCATTGCACACGCGTAGCATTTGTGTTCTTTGAAGTAGTCGAGGTAACATCTGTTAGTTACAAAACTTAATTTTCTGCTGACAAATCACAAAATGCATAAGCTTGTACATGTATTAAGGAAAAACAACAATCAATAACTTGTGAGTATATGATGATAGCTGATCACTAAATCTTCATGTTAAAGCCCCCTTTGTTTATATCCCTCTTACATACAGACTTTCTCAGAGCTGTGCTCTCAACTCTCCTAGTCACGATCCATCTTGTACTCACATGCTACTTAAAAATACAAATTTTAATTTCCCTTATTAACACACTCTTGGTACATTCTCTGTGTACCATATGCCCACAGGGGGCTCTTATTGTCTTTTACCATCTGGGCTGCTGAATCTCAAAGTTTCTCTTCTCCTTTCTTTTTAAGTGACTACGAACGATCTTTTAAAAGCAATGCATTTAGAATATCACTGGATATGCGACCAGCTGCTTTGTTTCCACTTTAGGCTTTTGTCCTATCTGAGGCTTATGCATTATTAAAGCGCTGTTTATGACAAAGCATGGACGAAATGTTCCTCACGAACTCGAAAATCTGAAATTTGAAAAGCAGTATTGAAACTCAAAATTTAAGAATTAAAACTGGTTACGTGGCACATATTACTTTGTGGGGGAAAAAGCCTCAAACATTTTCATGTGGTTAGTGTGAATTCTCGAATACTACTTCATCATCCTCCTTGTAGGTCCATCAAAATATTTCGATGGTGCGGTGCGAGAACCTGCCAATACATTCTCTACAATGCAGCTGAAATTAACCACCCAAACGGTGCTTCTAGTCTAGATCCATATTGTAACGGAGCCATTGGCTACGGGCAGGGTCCACTAATCAAGGCCCACCATCACTGTAGTTTCAAAACAATCAAATGTAACAATAAAACAAACAAATTATCCGTTCAGCTCTAGAATATGTGAGCCTGAACACCAAATTTCTTCTGTTCCCGTGAATTGCTGCTAACCGATCTCAACATTCTGTGTTTGAGTAGGAAACACTGTACTCATCCAACTGACATGAGAGGGAAAGAAGCATCCAGTGTTCCCAGCAGGCAACTGTCCAAGCTATTGTGGTTTCGAGAGGACGTGTAGCAACCCCACCTCTCTTATTGCCGCTTGAAAAATGCAGGGTGACAACTACACCTTCTCCACCCATTTTGAATCACTTTTTGAAAAAAGTGTTTTGTGAACTTTTACATTTCTTTAACATTGCTTCATATAAACCCACACTCTTCACAACTCCCAAGGTAGAGTATTTCTTATTTCTATACCTCTGCATACCTAACTGATACTGTATATCTTTGTTTAGAAGCTATGGCTTCTATTAAATTTAATTACTTACCCCTGTGGCTTTAAATTGAGGGTGGCTATAAAACAAAGACGGCTTCTATTAAATTTAATTACTTTCCCCTGCGACTTGCCTAGGAAGGGTGGCTTCTATTAAAAACTGCATGGTAGAGGTGTGGCCGCTAATCAAGGATGCTTCCAAATGAAGATATACAGTCTGCGGCCATAATTAATCAAAGAAGAGGATGTTAGATCTAGAAGCAGGATTGCATGATAAAGGCCAGTTCTGAAATTTATTAAAGGAATTGTAGTTCCGAAAGAATTTTCATAATTTATGTTGTTCTGCTTTTCTTAATAAAAAATATAGGTTACATCTGCATGTACTATATAGGATATATTAATGTTTTATTGAGGAAGGTAAATATTTTTAAACATTGCACCCTATCAGGTAAAGAGTAAGACTTTGTGATGCTTTTAACTGATTTTTCCCCTTTTGATAGTAGCTGAATAAAGAAAATGGCTTACAGATTTAGCTATGTATATAGTTTGAAAGTAACAACTGAAAAATGATGTTCATAATCTGAATTGCAATGAAACCAATTATCTGTACTGTGGTTGTTCACATGGGAATTCTCCTAAAGGTTTAGTGTTTCTTAAAAGAAATTAAAAACAGCTGTAAAAATACCATAAAACAAAAATAGCAGCTGCAAAAGAGATTAACATTCCTAAATTTCATTTGAACCTGATATGTTATTTTTCCAACAGCAACATATATATTCTGATTTTTAAATCTATCTTTATGAAATTTTACCTTTAAAAAAACAAGACTACTGAATACATTTTTGATATTACCATCTCTAACATTCATGTGAATTTTATAAAATTTTCTCCCTTAAGATATTATTATTCTATCTTTTTTGCTAATCCTCAAATATGAGCTATCATTGTAGAATAATCTAAATTCACTTAAGATTTAAACATTACTAAGTAAACAAATTACAGCAAACTGTGACTCTCTCTCTCTCTCTTTCGTTCTTTAAAGCTGTCAACTGCCTTTCACACTGAACCATGAAGACCAAGGGCCTTTTTAAAATTTTATATTGTATCTGCTTTCCAATTAAGCAAAGAAGCATAGATAAAAGTATACCTGGTTTTTCATATATACACATATATGCATGGATATTAAAACTAAATGCAATTTATAAAACTGATCTGGAGGTGATGACAGTATAAAACAGTTAGTTTTGCAGTGCCGTTCAAAACATATGGCAGCAACTTTTCTAGACTTGTGCCAGATGGAGGCCTTTAATCGATCCGGTCTGTTATACCGTATGTTATTTCTCCATTAAAAGAGGTTCCTCCTTCCCAATTTATAAATAAATTGCTAAATTTTTAAGTGCAAGAAACAGTACTTTGCAACATAGAAATAAAAACTTGAGAATCCTCATTTTTAAAAAGCCAACAAATTGTTAAGGAGATGAAAATGCTCTGAAAGTTGTATTTGCGTTCTTTTAGCAAAACTCTTGTCAGATGTTCAGAATTAACACACATTCAAACATAGTTAATGTATCTTATTTGTTTGGTTTATCTGTTTGGTTCATCGCTGGTAGCCAAATGCTTCAGATAGGAGTGTTATTCTTGACAAACTCTCTAGGAAATATTGCCAATATTTATAGGGTCAATTAATTCAACTCAGTAAAAACTTTAGTAATTACTTAGCATTATCAAAGATAAAAATCACTTTTCAATTGGCTCTCATATTAAAATACTTTCAAATTTTCCATACAATGTTACAATCTATATTCCCAAAGAAATAAATACATCGGGCTCATTGCACTTATAAAAAAAATAGGAAGAAACACTACTTTAGATACAAGGTAGAAAGATTTTATTAATATTAATACCTGAAAGAGAAATTCAATAGAAATATACTGCTCTTATAACACAACAATAATTATTTTATCTTAAATATATTAGTAAAGCCAATTTTCTCTCTCACACACACGTATAATTTAAAAAATATGTGAGGAGCTGAGAAATAAGAATATAACATTTTGCAATAGTTTATTGCTATTGTTCTTTTGTTATAAATATTATTTGTGACATAGGTTCAGATTTTCAAGTAAACTAAGATGTATTCATAACAGAAGTCAAATGAAAGCGACTACTCTCTGGAGAAATATGCGATCCTTTTGTAGAACCCAACTTTAATGTAGACCAGTACTTAACATATTCACAGCTTATAACAACTTATGAAATAGGTAAATGTTGAAACAAAATATCAACCAGATCTATTCTCTTTAGCATGTTTATTTATGACTACTTTCTTTTGAAAGAAACCAGGAGTATGATAATGGTCACACACAGACTAAATAGAGTGCGTTTTCATGAGCAGTAATCCCATACAAATACAAGAGAGAAAAGCCATATTTTTCCAATATAATACTACAAGGGCAAATGACAGCCTTACCTGATGGCTGATATCTTTTATAGTACAACTGTGACATATTTTATGCATCACAAAGAATGATCAAAGATCTCTCTAGAGGCTCTCTGTCATGGAATGTGGCCCCACAGCCCCTGTCTGCCTTTAAATCAGGCAATAATGCACCTTTAAAATAAGTTGGGCATGCTTTCCAGAGTGATGATTATTTTGGATATATCTGAGCATGATTTTGATTTCTCTTTCAGTTATGTGATTTCTAAAATTATATGTGTGTTTCATTTGGTTGTGAAATGAAAAGTGACTAAAATAAACATCAGATTGTATATTTTTTAAAAGTCTATGTTTAACATCTAGTTCTGCTTGTTTTTACTACTTTTGTAATATAATGTAGTTTAGGAAAGAAAACGCAAGTCAGAAATTAATGAAACCATTTCCATTTGTTTCCCATTAAACATATTAATAAAATAACTTCAAGATACTTTTTGTTCTTACATAGAAAATTTTGCATTGCAGCTCTTTTTTTAATCAAACAAATGACTATTTAGATTTTCTATACAAATTGAAAATAAATGGGAAAATTGTGGCAATCACCCAGTTAATTTTAGCACACAGCCACCAAACATATTTGGATGATTTCCAAAAATGTTATTTTCCTAAATACCTTGAAAGGTTTTGATGAAATGTCTTGTTACTCAGTCTTATCTAGATAGTTCAATTCTCTCCTTTGTTTAGAAGGAGAGAATTTTTTGTCTCCACACATAATCATAGACCAAAAACAAAGATGTTTTAACTATATTAAACCCTAGTAAATATTCATAGTGAATATTTTGCCAGGACTGCATATTTTTAAACAAACAAATTAGTGATCCAAACCCGGTTATAATTATTGGTTAATGGCCCTTGTTAATGAGAGGTGGTCATCAGATGCATGAATTAGCAATTTTGTTGCAGTGACAGAATTAAATTTGTAAAAAAATACCTCTGCCTACAGGATGGTACTTTCATTGAGATTTTCATTAGGTGATAGTTCTTGGGTACTGAAGAATGCTATGTCTTGTGTTAAATTCTGTTAAACCTGTCCTCAAAACAATACAGAGCCAGCCAAGAGAGTATGAATTCATTTAATCAGTCTTATTGGCCAAACCTCTCAAAACAGCGAGGATTCAAAGAATATCATTTATTTCTAAAAACCATGCACACCTAATTGGTAATAAATGTGCTCTGCAATCTATTTTTAGCTAGAAGGTCATTATCATATTGCCTTCCTAATGTTTAAGAACGATGTTTAGTACATTAAAATTGTAATTCTATTCACTCTTACCTCAGTTAAATATAGAGTTATATTTGAATTGGTTGTAATGTTCGTTGGCATATTAATGGTCTTATACAAAATTGGTTTCCTTGAAATTAATTATTTATGAAAATTTATTGTAATTTGTCAGAATATATAATTTTTAACTTTCCCCACTGCACCTGAAACCAATAAAAGGTCATAAAATAAGGTAGCCGGAAAAATGTATTTTTATAAGAACCTGTTATTCCTTTGGCTTTTCAGAGACATGAAATGCACATTGGTTCCCGATTTACAAGATTATCAGCTTATGTGTCCTGACTTTTCTGAGATTTAATCGATTTTATAGTTAATATTTATAACAATGTTTTATTTTGAACATAGCAGTAATAAGTCATTATTCACTGTGCACCTAAAAATACCTTGAAAACTGTAAAATATTAAAGCCTGATATGATTATTTACATTGAACAATCATAAAAATATCTTCTTATGCCTGACAAATACTTTAGCACAGGATAATATCTTTCTACTGGTCATCTTTCAAAATCCTGTTAAAATGAATAAATCTCAAAATAATAATTATGAAACACTATTACTAGGTGAAAATTTTCAAAGTCAATATTTTTTTTTATTACAGCATACCTGCTCTATTTACAAGGAGTCCAGAAGAACACTGTAGAAAAAAATTGTTAAAATACTTTTAGTGAGTAAATGTTTAGGTGCTAAACTATTTTTAGGGGAGAAGATGAGAAAGACAAAATAATTTTCTTCTATGATATTTGCCATTAGCTAGTATGTGTAAAATTTGATGTCTATAGTTTCTACAGTTTTATATATCATTAATTTCAACATTTGCAAAATGAGAATTTAATAAAATATTTGTGAGAACTATTCCAGCTGTAGAATTGGGGGGCTTTATTTGAGAAGGAAACCTAAATTTTGCCTAGGTTTTAACATCACAAACAGAGCATCAGTCCTCTTACCAAAATCTAAAATCTTCTATATATTGCATACATTCATAGATCACAAAGTTCTTCAACATCTCGGCTCATTCATACAATAGCCCTCACGGCCCCTACCCCCAGCAAGTTCCATTATCCTTTTATAAGATAACGGCAAATCTTGGATTCAGTGAATCACTCTTCTCTCTAATATCTCCCGGAAGTGGCCAAGTTAGAAAGAGAAGCCAGGTCTATTTCAAATGTAATATTCTTTGTACCGGGCTGCCTTCTATAGGGTTACTTAAATACCCTTGAAAAATCATGATTCAGCTTTTCAGTGACAAGGAGCTCACGGTGGTATAGCTCAGCCTATTTCTTTTCAAGGATGCCTTGTAGTAAAGTGATGTAATAGCTAATAATTCCTTCATAGTGATCCAAGTATGGCTCCTTGTGAAATGCAGCCATAGTTCTACCTCTGCGATCGCACCACGCCATGATCTCCTCAAAGCAGAAATCTCATTTACGTCTCTGTACCTTCAACAACAAGACAGGAACTGCGACATAGTAAATCCTCAATAAATAGTTGGATCTGTTGCTTCGGATTTTTGAAAGCGAGCCCATCCAAAACTATTAGAAGTTCGTGCAAGTGTTCTCTCTGATTGCAGGTAAAACTTCGCCAGCCATTTCAGCAGGGATTAAAGTAGTTCTGTCCACAGATATATTGTCAACACCCAGAAGAGTATCTGCACGTTGTTGGCATGCAACTCTACACGTACACTGTAGAAAGGCGTGGAATGAATAAACCATAACTAATAAAACTGTTTTCAGACAATTTATTTATTTAGATCACTCCTAGAAAATATTCAGACTTGTCAAAGTCCCACTGAAAATATGCTATTTGACATGAAATATAGGAAGCACTCTATAGAGTGGAACTTTTCTAAAAATCACTGAAAGTGATTTAACCTGATACATGTCCTTTGATTAAAAAAATCTAGTCAGAAAGTATTTCTATCTATGCCTTAGCTACACAAATCCAAATCAAGTCTATATTAGAATATCATAAAATAAACTTGTTAATTAAACTAAAACCACTAGGAAACATGGAATCTAGACAAAAACAAAGTACTTCAGAGAAACTTTTTAGTATATATATTTAGATTATGCTAAAATTTAAAATCAGCAATTCTGGGTGAGTAAAAATAATTTTATCTGACTAATAACTTACGTGATCCAAGGGGTTTAACTTCAAAGTAATAAAACTATTCAAAGCTCACATGAAAATTCAACCTATTTATGCCCACTTTCTTCTTATTTCTTGTATATGGGATTATAGTGATTATATTTTAATATTATCCTTGGAATTAGCCTGCTTAATTAAATATTTTTCTAATGTTGGGTACATTATTCTCATTTCATTTTCAAGGTGTATTTCCCACTCAGTGGCCTTTGTCAAAAACAAATAATTCTGTCTCACACAAGGCCCTCTAATGTATTTCTACATAATTTGTATCTAAAAGCTCAAAATATATATTTATACGATAGAATAGTGGCCCTTTAGGAGTCATTTTAACTATAGAAGCAATACTTAAACAGGACATCCTGAATAAATTGAGAACTAGTGCTTAAAGGCAAATTGAAATAACTCTTTTCATAAATAATGAATTAAAATATCATAGCAACAACAATAAAAATTCCTATATTTCAGGTCATTAAAGGGTGAAATTGAAGAGTGAATAGTAAGTTTCAAGTTAATAAGAAAAACCAAATCTTAAACATTGGGTGTCTCTGTTGCAACAACTGTGAGTTCCAGGACTGAAATCAAGGTCCAGAACTATGGGTCCCAGTGCTAGGAAAAATAGCCTGGATTTAAATTTTCCTACCTGGGACTTTGCTGTGCTTAAGCAAAGTAAAATGAGAAATGAAGACAATTAGAAGACAATTCAATAAAAAACAAGCACATAAGCTGGTACACATAGCCATGTTGAAATATTCACAAATTTAAGAGTAAAGGTTTTTGTTTTGTATTTAAAAGGGAGCATATTTGCATTTAATAAAATGAGACAAACCGTCTGGAAAGGAATGGATGCAGGAAATGAGTGAAGGGGTTAAATTCATAAAAAGAGATTCAGATTCACTTTATGAATCTTATTCAAATTACTGTTTTAGAATGTATTTTAGTCTTTTAAAGGTAATTTTCCAGGGGAGCCTGAGTGGCTCAGTGGGTTAAAGCCTCTGCCTTCGGCTCAGGTCATGATCTCAGGGTCCTGGGATCGAGCCCCACATCAGGCTCTCTGCTCAGCGAGGAGCCTGCTTCCCCCTCTCTCTGCCTGCCTCTCTGCCTACTTGTGATCTCTCTCTCTCTCTGTCAAATAAATAAATAAAATCTTAAAAAAAAGTAATTTTCCAGACACAGTGGTCCAAGTTGTGTGATTAAACGCAAGAGCTCTTGCCCTGCCCTATCCTGCCAGTCTTTCTAATACCTTCTCTGTAAAAGTCATGTGTCTGTATACCTTCTCTATAGAAGCTATGTATGTATGTATGTATATGAATGTAGTTTTCACAAATTCAAATGGAAAGTGAGACACGGTGTGTACCCAGAATATTTGTTTGCCTAGTGTCTTGCAGATCTCTCCAAACAAGTAGGACAAAAAAAAAAACCCCAAAAAGCAAATAGTCAAATCTGAGATAATCTGAGGCTTCAGAGAAACAGGCACTAGCAGATATTGCTGATAAGATGTAACAATTCTTGGTAAGTTTCAAAGATAATGCTTGTGTTCTCCCTGTTTCTTTCTCTCTCAAATGAATACATAAAATCTTAAAAAAAAATATGCTGAGTAAAAGAAGCCAACCTCACAAAGCTATGTATTATACAATTCCATTTTTATAATATTCTTTAAAAAGTAACATTACAGTGAAGGAGTACAGAGCAATGGCTATGAGGGGTTAAAGGAGAGAGAATTGAGTACAAAGGGATAGCACGGGGCAGTTCTTGGGGATAATATAACTCATCTGATTCTGAATTTGGAGGTGGGTCCCCAAATTTATGCTTTTGTTAAACTGATAGAACTTTACAGCTCAAACTATATACATATACACATATATTTATATATTGTTCATTTAGTCATATATCTATGTATTCTTTATATATACCCTGAAAAAATAAGCTATACTAGAAACCAATTAGAGTGATAGGCCCTGGTGGATGGGAACAATTCAGATCAAGACAGAAATGTCTTAGTTTCCTTCTTACAATATTGTTTTCATTTTAAGCTGTTATTGAATTACCTATTTTATACCTTTATTTTTTTAAGATTTTATTTATTTATTTGACAGAGAGAGAGAGAGATCACAAGCAGGCAGAGAGGCAGGCAGAGAGAGAAGGGGAAGCAGACTCCCTGCTGAGCAGAGAGCCTGATGTGGGGCTCGATCCCAGGACCCTGAGATCCTGACCTGAGCCGAAGGCAGAGGCTTTAACCCACTGAGCCACCCAGGTGCCCTTGAATTACCTATTTTAAAAATGCACTTAAATTAAAAAAAAAAAAATCAGACCCTTGGCTTGTTGCTTCCACTTATTCCCTCCAGTGGAAACAAATTATTTGCTTAATAGTTTCTAATTAGGTAGGTGCAATAAAAAGTAAGTGTACACAAATTCCACTGGATTCATTTTTTTTTTATTTGGGTATAGCTGGCACACAATGATACATGAGTTTCAGGTGTACCACATAGTGATTCAAAATCCTTGTACATTAAACTATGCTCATCAGAAGTGTAGCTACCATCAGTCACCATATAGTGCAATTATATCATTGAGTATATTCCCTATGTTGTCCCTTTTATCCTCATGACTTATTTTTCCATAATTGGTAGCCTGTATCTCCCACTTACCTTCACTCATTTTGCTCATCCCCCCTCTCCTCTGGCAACCATCTGCTTTTTCTCTGTATTTACGGATCTGTGTCTGGTTTCTATTTGTTCATTTTTTGGTTTCTTTATGCTCCACATACACCTGAAATCATATAATATTCCTTTTTCTCTGTTTGACTTATTTTACTTAGCAGAATACTCTCTAGGTCCATCCGTGTTGCTGTAAATGGCAAGATCATATTCTTTTTATGGCGGAAAGATATTCCATTGTATATACCACAACTTCTTTGTCCATTTGTCTATCAACGGACACTTAGATTACTTCCATACCTTGGCTATTGTAAAGAATCTTTAATACACTTTGGGGTGTGTATATTTTTTCAAATTAGTGTTTTTCTTATCTTTGGGTAAACCACCGAGTTTTATTTCTTGAACAGTATTTTTCTTTTGACCCTGTGTAGAGCAGCAGATAGAGCCCCATGCTAAGTAGGCATTCATGAATCATTCTTCTAGAAACAATTCCTCTTATGACTGAATTAGCTACTTTGAAATAAAACCGGAAAAAACAAGAAGGGAATCTTTTTAGTTGTTAAAACACTAACGCCTGTAACCAAATGTTTTGGCTTATTCTCTTTTCTTTTTTTTTTTTTTAAAGATTTTATTTATTTGACAGAGAAACACAGTGAGAGAGGGAACACAAGCAGGGGGAATGGTAGCGGGAGAAGCAGGCTTCCCGCCGAGCAGAGAGCCCGATGTAGGGCTCGATCCCAGGACCCAGGGATCATGACCTGGGCCGAAGGCAGACGCTTAACGACTGAGCCACCCAGGTGTCCCTTGGCTTATTTTCTAAACAAGCTTTTATTTGCTGTTTTGTAAAATCATCTGTGTTTTGTACTATGTAATGTTAACAGGTTACAGAATGAAATAATAGCAGTTCAGCTGCTTTATCTAGACCATGGGAAATAGATTATTTTTCTACTCACTTGACCTCGTTGATTGTTTTTAGTCTTGCCTAAACTGTCCAAATGTGAAACTTATCTAAAGAGAACCTATTAATATCCATGGATAGTCATCTTTTGGTGTCTTCTCTGAAATTTAGATAAGCTAATCTCAGAACCCAGACCACTAAGGGCCTAAGTGTCCCCATATACTTTTATAATAGGCACTACATTTGCTCCTTCAATTTTTAAGACATATAACTTTTAATTGATTGATTTTTTTTTTAGCCAAAGTATTATTTGGAGGAAGCGGTTGATTTCCATTCCCAATCGTATATATATTTGTCCCAGCTCCTCCTGGAGGAGAAAAATTTTCTTCACCATTTTGAAGATAGACTCCCTAGCCTTTCAAATATCAGTGAAGGAACAAAGGGCATCAGGAACTTGAATTGGAATTTCCACTTTCAAGGACCATGATACACCATATAAAGAACTAATTTAGTCAAGAAGGTCAGTAAATTTAGTCCACAGAGCTAACCGCTTGTTTACTACAGCTATATTATTATTTTAGGTTTTGGTCTTCAAGCTTTCCAAAATGTTCTGGGAAAAAAAATCAGTTTGGAATTTCTGTGCATGGTTTTTCTCTTGCTTAGTAAAGATTTGTAAAAATCAATACAATTGATATTCCCATAGAGAGAAAAAACAAAAACAAAACACAACACGATGGTGTGAATCCGATTTCCAGAGTCCAAATAAGCTATCATTTTAAAACACAATAGAGGATGATTTTAAACCAGGCTGTGTTAATTTATCATTAACAATTTTAGACAAACTGTTCCCACAATATTCTTCATGAATGGGAACAGGGAGCTGGAGAATTTTTGTCATGATTTTGCCCTCTGTACACTGTACTAATTAATAGCAATTCCTTTTGTGTATTAACAAATCAGACAAGGCAAAGAAGACACAGAAGAATGATAGGCAAGCAACTCATCAGTATTTTATCACACCAAATCTTGACTCTTTTAGAGCCCAAGCTGTCTCCCTCCCTAGGTAGAAAGATAATATTGTGGTAGATTGTATATGAGGTCTTATTACAAAGTTGTCAGTTTCAGTTTGAAACAGAAACATATTTTTATTCATACATTTGTCCTTATAGTGATCAATGATTGTGTATCTAGTATACTAGAATTTGTTTTTGATCAGTAGGAAAGCAATTATTCATAAAACTCAAAATAGAGGCAAAGTTGTGAAAGAAAAGAAAAGAATTATAGGTTTCTTACGGGGAAGGTAATTTTAATATAGACGAGATTGGTCCAAGTTCTGCCATTTGGATTGATAGATTATCTAGGAGAACTATCATTTCAATAATCTCAATGGCAGTATAGCACTGGATACTTGGTACAGTATTATAAATTAAATTTACTGCAAATGTTATTGCAGAGAATATGGAAAGAGATCTATTATTTGTGTTTGTGAAAGTTTAGATAGGACAAAATTTAAGATTCTTTGACAAATCATAACAGAAATGATCTATATGATATAGCTATATTGCCAGTTGTCAAAAAATTCACTTTAGCCATTACTTCTTCATCAGTATCCTTGAATTATAGTGACATGATTCCTCTTGTGAGCGAAAATATTATATTAATCAACTTGAATGTTACCCCTGTAAGGTGGTACTTTGCAGTGTTTGGCAAGGTTAGATGCAGTTAACTTTTTAGAGAAATGTATTAGCTTCTCTTTATTTTGTCTAATATTGAGAATTTGTTGTTTGTACAATATAAGGTTGTCAGTAATCCCTGCATATTGATAATGAAACTGTAATTATAACAAATGGAACTTACTGTATTCATGCTGACATGCACACATGTATCTTAACTAACTTATCAAATACTCTTTTTTTTCATATATCAAACCATATGCAATACAGCTAAAATGTAATTTTTTATCCACTTATCATCTAGCTATCATCTCTCATCTATCTATCTATCTATCTATCTATCTATCTATCATCTATCTATAAACTATTCATATTTTTGCTTACCTAGTTAACTTTACCTAAAATAAAATTAAAATCAGTACGTATATCTCAGGTATATTTGATATCATCAGAATATTCATCCTATATCATAATTGTCACATCGTATCTATCTTGTCTGCTGGATTTGTAAGCCTCATAAGAGACAAGGACCCTGGGCATTCAACACACTGTCTGAAACACAAGGGAATGAATCAAGAATCATTAAACTATCAATTTCACCTTCCTCTGCCCCTCTCGTTGGACACATTCATTTACACCACACACAAACCATCTTTGGTACTAGGCAATGAAGCAACAAGAGGCACAAACACACCACAGTAAATACTAATATTTATTGAGAGCTTATGACATGCCTGGCTCTTTTCCAAGAATTCTAACCTTCCTTAACAACCCTATCAGTAGATACTATTATTGTGCTTGTGTTAAAAGTGAGACACAGAAACTAAGACATGTATCCTAGATCACATAGCTAGAAAGAAGAGCCAGGATTCAACTGTATACTTTGAAGTGATACAGTACGAAAGAAAGTTGAAATTCAACTCTTCACATCTTACTCTTCTAAGCATATGAAAGCATATGGATGTCAGACCATATCATCCTTAGGACCCCTTCCATATTGATGCTTCTAGGAAGCTATAGAGTACGCACATCATAAAGGTTACAAAATAGCTTTCTAGTTGCTAATATATCTGGCATTTTAAGATGTTGCATACTTAAGAAATCCCACAGCAGACTTCAAAACAGAATCCATTAGGTAACTAGAGCAGCCATCATAATGGAAGGTTATCTCAATCAAGTTTCCCTGTTATCATTCCAGTGTTTTCCCAGATGTCTTGTAGACTTAGAAGAATGAATGCATAAAATAGCAGGTTTTACATATCTTAATGATGTAAATATGATATAAGCACTTACATTGGAGAATTCCATATATACACAGTGCTACTCAAGGGGAAAAACTCATTTTTCAGATAACAAACACAACATTTCTCTACTATGTTGTTGATTGTGAAATCTAGAACACATTCAAGGAAAATAATAATAATTAGACACCCTTATATATAGTGTGTCCCCCAAACTCCTATCTGTACACACACACACACACACACACACCCCACACACCACCACCTGATTGTGAGGAAAATTTTTTTTTTTTTTTTTGTGAGGCAAATTTTAAGATAAAAGAGGGATAGATTTGGAGGAAGGTAGGAAACCTGGAAAGAAGTCTCATGGCTAAAGTGAAAGTTAATGGAAATCAGGGAACCGAGAACCAAATCCATTGTTAGGAAAGTTTCCGGTATCTTATCTGCAATACTTGGGAACAGGTGATTTTAGAATTAAGAATTTTTTAGATTTTAGAACGAAAATATGCAGCAAGGCACGGAGCACTACGGTGGACTCTGGCCAGCACCTACTGATTAAATACGTCAATATTCTTACAGTAAATGAGTATTTATACCAAATGAAGCAAAGATAAATGGGGTACAGGCAAGTTTTTGCTCTTAAATGAGTTGTCTCCTAGCTTATTAAACTTTTTAGGTTTTAAAGGCTTGCTTTATTTTTGAAGCACGGTCTTGTACAATTTTCCTTTGATTTTCCTGCTTTAATTCTATCGCTCATGAATCGATGTGGGCCTTTTTTTATTTTGTGGGCCACAAAATAATTTTATGATTTTCACATGTACACTTTTTTCAGGTCAACCTTTAAAAGTTACTACATTTGCTGAGAATTACTTCTTCTTACTCCTTTTAATCCTTCTATCATGAATTATTCCCTTTCTCATTTTCTAGGCTCTACTAAATGTATTCACACATTGTTTCTGTCTTTGAGAACTTTATAGACTTCCATTCTGTTTCCAACTAACTTTAATCTTTTCAGGAAGAAAGACTCTCATAACCAGCATAGAACTAGAGATCTAGCTATCCTAAATTAACAGGTGACATTTGGAGGAGGCAATTACATTATCCAGAGTCCTGAAAATAGTGGAATCATAGAAAGGAAATTATAGATCAAAACCTTTTTTAAAAATCAGAGTTTTATATTATTTTTTATCCAATTGTTTTACCTGAAGCAGATCATTTAATTATACTTTTGACATTTCTTAAATGCTTTTGGGAAATAGTTACTATAAACAAATTTTCTAAATTTTAATTTAAATTTGAATTTTTAATATGTGTGGGTGTGGGTGTATTCTCACCTAATAGTGTGGAAAAAGATGTACATGAATAGATTGATAAATATAATCATTTCTAGAGTTTATAAAATATGTATATGTAATTTGTATATGTATATGAAATAAAATGTTTCTTTTCTTTGAATAAGAAATTTTAAGGATGTGCATACTTTCTGTTGTTTACCTAAAAATGTAAAAATATTGGTCGTTCCTACCCTGCACACCTAACATAGCTGTTGTCTACCTAAATTCCTCAGCTATATCGCCTTCATTCAGTGCCTAAACTAAACACATGAATAGTAAGGCTTTGGACTTCATGATATAACAACTACCATTTTTAAAGTTTAATTATATATATATATATACATATAATATATGTATTATATGTATATACATATGTACAATGTATGAATACAATGTATGAATACATTTAGTAGAGCCTAGAATATATATATATATATATATATATATACATATAATTAAACTTTAAAAATGGTAGTTGTTATATCATGAAGTCCAAAGCCTTACATAGGTTCTCCTATTATCAACATGGCCTCTTCATCCACTTCCAGTGAAATATTTGTTACGATGGATGAACTGATGCTGACACATATCAATTACCCACAATCCACTGTTTACCTTAAGGCTCACTCTTGCTTTTGTACATTCTCTATATTTGGACGAATGCATAATGCCATGTATCCATCATTATAGTATCACACAAAAGAATTTCACTGCCCTAAAATTCCTCTGTGCTATACTTTACTCAGTGGCTTTTGATGTCAAAGGTCTCGCCCTCAACTAACATGAAAGTTTTGTAAGGCATTCGTGTAAGTTGGAGAATGTTACACAGTTCTAAAATTTGAGTTTAAGTAAAAGAAGTATTGGTTTTGAAAAATAAATGTCTGTTACATCATAGAAACCGCTACTATGTGGTAATGAAGAAGGCATCTGAATAAAAGAGTAATTTGCGAAGTAAAGATAAGAGTAAAAGCTTCAGGAATACTGATTTTAAGTCACTAAGTTAGGAATGGAGTGCTTGCCTACATTATTGGCCAGTGAATAAGCGGTATAGAGTTAAATCAATAATACTGGATCCTAGACTCTGGCTACATCTCTATCATGCATATTCCCCCAGTTTGTGTGTGAACTTAAAAGGAGTAAATTTTGTCTTTGTTTCTTGGTCCTTTGATTCTGCACAGTGGTAAAGCCGCTTTGCTGTTGCCATGCCTTAATTTAAATGTGTAGCTGTTCTCCCTCTGTTTTCACTGCAGGCTCAAATATCTCTCAAATGCCAATCTTGTTAGAAATCATGGTGAGCTGTCTCTTCTCCTACTTAGTCCCAAAGTGGTATCTTTCCAACATTTTAAAAGAATTATTTATTTATTCACTCTTCAAATATTTATCAAGCATCTTCTCTGTGTTGGGTATAGTTCTAATGCTTTTGAATGAACTGGGGAGCAAGAGACTCTTTCTCCCACTCTAGCACTTTTACCTCCCTCAGTCCTCCCTTATAGCAAGATTTTAAATAGACTCATTTCCTTACACAGACCCTATTGTCCCCCATCCTATTTCCTTTTCACGCAGGTCTCACTTCCTGTAATGGTCATGTCCTGTCTTTCCAACCCACCCCCCCATACCTGTCATCTGTCCTGGCCGTCTTTCAGATCTCAGCTCAAGCATCATTTCCTTAGGGAGATCTTCCCTCATCTTCAAATCTCCCAGATTTATGCACCTCTTTTTTTTTTTTTTGAAACTTATTTCAGGGGTAAATTCATCTTTATTTATGCAATGATTTGATTAACAACTATCTCCCTCACCAAACTGTAAGCCCCACAATGGCAGGGACTGTTTCTTTTTTGTTCACTTTCATGTTCCCGGCACTCACCACTGTGCCTGGTACAGATCAAGGCTGCAAATAATACATGCTTAGAGTCAAAAGAACTGATGGTTAAAGCAGAATAATGGAACACTTCCAAAACCAAAAATGAAAATATATGGGACTTTAAAAAGTTAGTCTTAAAATTTTACCTTTGGTAAATCTTATTATGAAGACCACTTTTGACTAGGATATTTTTAGCATTTTTTTTTTGTATTTTAACAAAATCTTATTAAGAAATCAGAGAGATATCCTAAATAACTTTCTTGAATTTCTTATTAATATTGTTAATTAAGGTCATTATTCTCTATTAGAATTTACTCTATTTCAGTCTAAAAGATAATATCATAATTGACTTTGCCACTTTGTAGTTGAACACTTCTAGAATATTCCAGGACAGTACCAAGTTGTTGACACATATTTTTTAAAAAAGACTGCATAATTTAATATATGATTTAACTGTATTATTTAATGTTATGTCATTAAATATTTCATATGTATGAAACACTATAATTTTCAAAATTCCACCAATAAGTTTATTAGTCCCAATTTTGGTTCAGAAAATGTGTTTATTGGGGAACCCAGGAAACAATATTGCAAGCTTTAAATTTGTCCCGCAGAAGAGAAGTTAAAAGCAATGCTTGCATATAGCTATTACAGGAGACCCACAAGTTTAAATGTTTCGGGGAAGTGATGGAGAATAAAACTGAGAAAAGGCCACGGTGCTTATCAACAAGTTGCAGGTAACCTTTCAAAGAGCAGTTCTCATGTAGATACAGGGATAGAAGCCAGATTGAACTGGTATTAGGAGAGATGGCTATTGAGAAAGTTCAGTCTCTAAGTATAAATTTCAAGGTTTAAGGGTTTGGGAAGCAAGAGCAAGTTGAGGATTTGAAGAACTAGAATCAAGTAGTTTTATTTGAAATGGAATTGAAATTAAAAATAAAAACAACTTTTAAAGGAAAGGAGCATAATTGTCAGTGCAAGGTTCTTTTTTTTTTTTTTAAAGATTTTATTTATTTGACAGAGAGAAACACAGCGAGAGAGGGGACACAAGCAGAGGGAATGGTAGCGGGAAAAGCAGACTTCCTGCCTGGCAAGGAGCCCAATGCAGGGCTCGATCCCAGGACCCTGGGATCATGACCTGAGCCGAAGGCAGACGCTTAGCGACTGAGCCACCCAGGCACCCCTCAGTGCAAGGTTCTTAACAAGAAAGTGAGGCATAAGGTCTGAGTACAGGGGAGGGTGTGATTCTCAAGACTTGGGAGAAAGATCAACTGGCAAATGTGAAACCATTTGCTGCGGTGAGGGCAGAACTCCATGATACTTAGCTGCCTTAACCTTTACAAATCCCTAATATAGTTTTACCATCATTCTGAAGTCCTCACAGTCTCCGTTTGCTAATGGAGATTTCCACAAATCTTCACAAATATTGAACAGAAATAACCAACGTTCAAAAATCATTTGAGGCCATTTCTAACCCTACTGTGTTTGATATGCCCCTTTCTCAGCAATCTACCCCATTACATCTGTTTGTATATTGTTTTACAGATCATCAGCCATGAACATCTTCCTGTTTTTCACCTCCTGGTACCTAATTTCCTTCTCTCTTCCCATCATAACAGAAGAATATATTCTTCCAAGGGATACTCTCTCCACCAGTGCTTTGAATTCAATACTTGTTTTTCTTGTCCGTTTTTCCTTTTCTATACACTTCCAGTCTCTCATTGACTTTCTTCTTGCAGTCCACAAACATTAAAGCCTCCCTAATCTTCTCACTTGTGCATGCATGTTGGAGTGATGTGTGTATACACAAAACACAGACCCCTGTAATCTCACCCATTTGTTCTCTTTCCCTTCAAGCCAATTTCCATGAAAAGGTTTTATATTCACTGATTCTCCTTCCTCAAGTTCACTTACTTCTAAGTCAGTAATTGGAATACTCTCCCTGTATATCAACCAGAAATGCTTTTTTTTTAAAAAGTAATTTGCTATCTTCTTATTTGTCCAAACTATTGTTGAAGACATTTTGATACTTGTTTTCACTGATCTCAAAGTAACATCTGACTCTACCTTCTACCATGACAACAATTTTAAGGCTGTCCCTCATCTAGCCCTCCTTCTCATTGTTGAGCACTCTGCTCTCAACCCTCCTCAGTGAGCATACTATACCTATATGATGGTATTTGTACCAAAGATAACAATTATGGCCTCTCTGCAGAAGACCCCATGGTTATAATCCCAACTTAATCCTTCTATCGAATGACAGGCAGATTTTTTTTTTTAAAGATTTTATTTATTTATTTGGCACGGAGAGAGAGAGATCACAAGTAGGCAGAGAGGCAGACAGAGAGAGAGGGGGAAGCAGGCTCCCCGCTGAGCAGAGAACCTGATGTGGGGCTCGATCCCAGGACCCTGAGATCATGACCTGAGCCGAAGGCAGAGGCTTTAACCCACTGAGCCACTCAGGCGCCCTGATAGGCACATTCTTCACAATATTCCACAAGTTCTCTGAACGCAAAATTGAAAACTGGAATCAGCATCTCACTCTTATCTTCCCAAGATGGGCCTCTTTCAGTAAATTCTCTTCCTCATAATCAAGCCAAAATCTTCACTTCCGTTTTTATTGCTTTTTTTCTCATACTCCTCCCAGCTATATGTTATTAGTTATGCAATATATATATTTGAGACTTACAAGTCTTACTCATAATTGACCTCCTCTATGGTGTAATTTGTCCTTTATCAATTGCACTGTTTTCTTTTTTTTTTTAAGATATTATTTATTTACTTATTTGATGGAGAGAGAGACACAGCAAGAGAGGGAACACAAGCAAGGGAAGTGGGAGAGGGAGAAGCAGGGCTTCCTGCTGAGCAGGGAGTCCAATGCGGGGCTCGATCCTAGGACCCTGGAATCATAACCTGAGCTGAAGGCAGACGCTTAACGACTGAGCCACTCAGGCATCCCAACTGCACTGTTTTCAGTTCAGACCTTCCTCATCTTTTACATAGAATATTTTATTCCCGGATAATCTTTCTTTCTCGTAGGTATGGTTACTCCAAAATACTCTGCTGGTGAAATCTTTCCAATACAAAATTGTGATCATATAATTTGCTGTTTATAGACTTTAAAGGGTGCACTAGAGCTAATTTATCCTATGTCCTGTTGATGAATATTTTTTCCCATACGATAGACCTCCTCTATATCAGTACTGGATAAAATGTTATGGAGCTCTACGAACTGAGGTAACAATGGGTTCATGATTTGCTAACAACAGGAAAAAGAGACCACAAAATAGTATAGGAGCATGAATCTATTTTTAAGTGCATATTCACATATATATGTTATATAAACTGGAATACATAAATTTATACATATATTATTTACATAATAATACATAGACTGGAATATATATATAAAATATAGCTCATTAATTCTCCATCTATCTGCTCATCTAAAAAGGATGTGGATATCTCTTTGTCTTTCTGACATGCACATTTTCACCCAAACCTGAAATCAAAGAGATGCAAGGATCTTTCTTTCCTACATATCAATGTCAAATTGCTCACCAGGTCCAACTGATTCTGAATTCCAAATATTTTTACAATCAGTCCCTTTGTTTCTATCATAATTTCTAACTTTAGCTTGGCTTTGAAGCTTTCCTTGCCCTTCTGTCCAAACATAGTCATGTGTTTTCCTATTTGTTCTCATAAATTCTCGGGCTTTCTTTGTCATATTGCTTATCATATGCTCTTGTTTTTTCTGGGTTTGCTTTTTGTTTCTCCCTTACTAGATGCAAGGAACTTGACACCATAGCCGTATCTGATATGAGACTGAATTCAGCGTGGTTCCTAGTACATGGCAAGCATTTAATCATCATTTGTAGACTCTATTAATAAAATACACAGTACTGGGCACATGGCATTGCTTATAGTAATTATGTTGACTGAATGTTTTGACAAATGCTGTTTCAGTAAATTCATGAGGTGTAATAATTGTGGTTCATATAAAGCTAAAGCTGTGCTTATTTAGAATCTCTTAGCAGGAAAAAAAGGGAAACGTTTGGTATTGCTTCTCTATATGGGGGTTAGTGGGAGCAGTAAGAAATTGATTTGAATGAGGAGAAATGTGGCTGTATTTGCTGAGGAAAAAGGTAGGGCACAAAATTTAAGTATCAGAGTCACCCAGTGTAAATGATGTTGGAGATGGCATAGCTGGAAAGAGATGGAAAACAATATATTAGTAACTCTCAGGAGGGTAATGGTAGATGTAGAAGAATCCATATTTTTACCCTATGGACATATTCCTTCTCTGTCTCTCTTACCGGATTCAGCCAATTTGTGTCTCTAGTTTCCAAGTTAATATAAATTCTCCTATTTAGTACTTCAAACAAATAAAGTTTCCATTTTTAGGTTGGGTTCTGTAATGAAAAATGCCTGCTCATTGCAAAAACCAGATCAAATAAATTGACCACAAAAGTAAACCAAGGACATTATCAGTAGAACGGATACATAGACTGAAGTAAACAAGGGAAGAAGGGGTATGGTTTTGCCCTCTGCTGATGGAGACCAGAAAGTGCCGAGAAGATCAGAGTGATACTCACAGAGTGTAGTGTTTAGGGGGCTCTAGGACACGAAGATTCATTCCCTCTTGCATGCATACATTGGGTTTCTATTCTATACCACGTTAGGGTTAGCTTGGGGAGGCTAGCAGTGAATCAAAGAGGTAGGTTTGCACCCCTTTGTGAGTCTACAGGGATATTGAAATAAATGTGTGTGTTAGAAAGCAGAGTGATCATTTAGAAGTTTACAAGCTTCGTAAGTAGAAACCAAAATTTACCTACACCCAATTTTTAATAATATAGACAAAATTGAAACCATAAATGTGTCTAAGTCATGTGGATTAGGTAATGAAATTATACAAATTATGCTATTGATATATAATAAAAGCAAAGAAATCACAATAAATTTAGGGGGGATTTCAGATTAGAAAACAAGATATGTAGTATGGTCAAATTTTAATAACATAACAAAATCTATGCAAAAAATATATGTTTATGCTATCTACACACATATGTCTAAAATGAATTAGAATAAAAATAATAATAAACAACATATATTATGGCATGTGTGTTATGAATACTATTTACGTATAACTATATTTAAGAAGAAGTGTGGAAGATAACGCCTCAAAATGTTGCAGTAGGTGCTTTTTCTGATGTTTTCCTTACGGTTTATCTGGAATTCCATTCTTTAAAAATGAACACATCTTTGTCATACAATAAATTCATCACAAAAATAAATATGCAGATGACCAATAAGTTTCTGTCAGATATTGAGTGTAATACCGTCCTTACGGAAATGGTCTTGCCTTCAGAAAAGTTAGAAACTTCTGTAATCAATTCATAAGGGTAATCCACAGCATTTATTCATGACATTGCCAAAGATTTTTTTTTTAATAGAGTCTGGTAAAAAGAAGAATTCTATGGCTTCCATTTAATTTAAGTTTAAACACCTATTTCTTCCTTATTTACAAAGCACTTAATTTTTCAACTTTTCCTAGAATCACACATGGAAAGTAAAAATTGCAGTGATATATCCAAAATCTGTTTGCAAGGCTACTATATGGAAGATGTGAGGAAATTCCAAAAGGACTTTGAGTTACTGAGAAGGAACTGGCTATAGAAGTTCAAAGTGTTTTTTCTTATATGAGGTGGATTTAAAGGAGGAAAATATGGGTTTGGCATGCTCTCTTGAACAATTGTTCAAATGTCTTGGGTTTGGCAAAGTTAGAACTGCATTTTCCCGTTCCCTTTTTTCTCGTAATTTACAAAACCGTGTACACTTCAAGGGAAATTTAATCCATATGTTCTGATTCATTTGCACTTAACTCGTCATAATGTTGTTCATGAAAGTCATCTCGTGTCCAAGAACGTTTGTGAGATTATTTTTAATAAGTCCCCTTCTCCCCCTGTTCTAAGGAGCTGCATTTTGGCATTTAGGTAGCCAAATGGGAACCACAAAAGTTTGAAACTTGAAATCTATGAATTTCAAATGAATTCGTACTTGGCCAACATTTTCTCTCCTATTTATTTGTGTGCTGTAACAGGGAAGCTAATAGCATTAAGGTAAACACCAAGTGGCAAGACTATACAGATTTTGTTGGGTTAAAACCAGTTCTTATGAATACTTTTAAAAGTGTTTTTTTTTAATAAATACGTTCTCCCAAATAACAAGTGTGACATCTCCGCAGAGAAAATATTATATTTCTACAAAGACAAATTAAAGAGCAGATGCTAGATTTATGAGAACTTGTGTCAGTGCTCATTCTTTAGAGCTGAAAGGCAGCCACCAGTAATGAGTCTAACACAAAGGGAGAGAAAACCAAGACTCAAGGAATAGCACCTTCTAAAAGTCATAATTGCTTATCCTGCACAAGATTAGTTCCTTTGTCTCTTGGAAAAAGATAAAGCTATGAGGCAAGGAGAATCTTAAAATATTTAACATCAAATTGTACGTGGGCATTTGGGTACCCTTGTCAGAGCATTTCAGATTTTTTTAATTAAATAAATTGTTAATAGCTATATATTACCAGTGCTTCTAAGTACTCTTCCAGCAACATAATACAAGACTTGTGCATTGTGGTCGAACAATCCCCAGCACCCCAGGTATTTCAAGGACACATTAGGAACGGTAATGTAAAAAACAGAACGTACTGCGCACTGTTTAGGAGGTTGGGATGCCATTAAAAACTCCCCAGGAACAGTGAACTAAGGTCCTGTATAAGGCTAAGATTGTGAAAGCTTAAGTTTTAAACCAAACCTAAAATTTCAGCCCACATCTATTTAAATTGATGTTAGACCACCTATCCCTAGGGAGAATGGATGCCTATATTTGCTGTGCTGTGAACTATTTTAGAGCAGAAACACTGTATATTCTCCAGTGAATGTTTATGTGCACATCTGGATATATGCAGAAAACTAATGTAATTAATGGACTATGTAACATAAATTACAGTATTTGAAATATCACTCTTTGATTATGGGTGAGTGAGTTTGTGGTTTCAAAATTAGAGTCCCAACAAGACACACATACGTTCACAAACACACATACCCCATTCCACAAACCACCAACTCCAGTAATAAGTAAGGAATTTAGGCCCTTGGACGAGCTTGAGGCTGTTGATTTATTTCATTTGGTCTGTCATACATATTTCTAAAGGGAGAAACTGATCATGTAGCGTTTGAGCATATTTTCAAAATATTACAGTAACTAGTAATTACAAGAAAGGTAACATTACTATATATTTCATCATTTATATAAACAAGTCAGTTTTATGGATGGAATAGCTTTTCATCTAGCAATTAATCTTTAGATAACTTTGCATGACCATTATTCATTCAACTAATCTATCTATTATCTATCTATCATCTATCATCATCTAGCTATCATTTATCTATCTATCTATCACCTATTTATTATCTTTTTTTTATTTTGGAGTACCAATATCGTGCCGAGAATATTATTAGAATTTAGTGTGAAATTAGACAGGATTCATCCACAAACTAAGCAAGCCAGTCTTGAGATGCTGGTAACTCATTTTTTAGGCCATGTTTGGAGCATTGAATGCTTTAACAAATTAAGACCTGGCTTTGTCCTGGACTCAAGAAAGAGGCTTCATAGAGGAGAGGTTTTTTGAGTGTGCTGATTTTATTTCATTTTCAGAGTTAGATTCTCCAGTCCCTATATTTGCTGCACCCTTGGAGTCTGGCTTATTTTCTGCTACATGATACTAGAAAGAGATTGTCTTTAGGAAAATTTCATTCTCCTGACCTTGGGGACTGGAAAAGAATCCAAAAGCAAGGTCCAACTAAAATATACTTCCTTTTTTTTTTTTCCAGATGCCCAAGATATAGAGATCTCTCTATTATCCAGCAGATTTCCTGAGTATCCATGGGACTGAATGAGTATAACTGCACATGAAACAGGTTCTAGCAGAGCTGCTTTTGTCTAGAGTCTGTTCCTGGAGCATTAACATGCATGAGGGACCAGAAAGAAAAAAAGTTATCCCCACACTATAAACACATACATACTTAATTCATTCCTTTTTTTTAAATGTTCAAAAATAAAGTATTTATCATACGTTTGGTGATGTGCTAGAATTAAAGATAGAAAGATGAACCTCCTATAAGTTCCTGTCACCCAGCCCTTCATTATTTTTATATGTACCATTTACGCATTATTTTCATAGTTTCATACCAGTAAATTCTGCTGATAAAAAAAATAGCTCCAGACTTCATTTTTTACCAAGTGATATACTTTCCTATGTATCTCAAAATATTCTTCTTGAAGCTTGTTGACTCATGGGTGGATGCTTATATTTTCTGAATAACCTGAACATTCTTTCTTACTCAAGACTGAATTTTAGAGAGTCCGATGTAATGTATCATGTTGGTTATGAGAACTAATGGCATCTTTTCACTATCTATTACAGATAGTGTACAACTGGGTTCATCAAGCTATTTTACATCGATGGAATTATTTGTCTAACATGCATATGAAAAATCCTTCAATTAATCGCTGCCTCTCTGGGACCTCTACTTGCTTCACAAATAATTCTTCTGTAAGAATTTTCAAGCTGCATTATTGTGAGTCCTTTGTGCATCTTTTCCTCACCAGCTAGACTATGAAGATGAGTGTCTTAGCTCTACTTTTCTGCTATTTAGTGTAGAGTCCGACACAAGTGTAAATTCACTAAATCGTGTTAGAGCTAGCACATTGGCACGTGTCCTGGATTTCATCTGACACTGGGCATTAACACTCTCTTGAACTCCTGCTCATCACCCTTTCCTGAAAGCAAAAATGCACATTCAAAATGAGTGACATTCTAGAAGAAGGTCTATAGTTTCCACATTTTGTTTTAACAGTTTCATATTTAAGTCCGTATTTGCTCAATGCTTGAAATCAGTTTGAACATACTCGTAGTAAAAAACCCATCAATAAATTCCATATACTATACTTCTGGTCTTTGCACAGTGGGTGGGTGGTTTTCATACTCTGCTGTTATGTGTTAGTGGATGGGCTAAAGATAGAATCTTGCTATTAACTTTGAATAGCCAGACTTATGGTCACTTAAGTCCACAGTTAAAAGGCATTTAAACTTTGTGCGTGGGTGTGTGTATATGTGTGCACATGCAAAGGAATTGTGCCCACTACACAACTGCATGTGTAATTCAAGTTCTATGATTTCAATATGAGTTATAAGAGTATGACACTATAAGAATATTTATGGCTAACAGCTTTTGGTGATTTTTTTTTTTGCCAAAATGTGTTTGCTTGTTCAAATTCCTTTCCAGTGAAGAATAGGGTTATAAATGTAAAGGCAAGGAAATGGAACTAGTGATAAAATAAGGGTAGAGAAAAAAGACTTTTTTTAAAAAAAGATTTTATTTATTTGACAGAGAGAGAGAGATCAGGAGTAGGCAGAGGGCGAGGGAGAAGCAGGCTCCCTGTTGAGCAGGGAGCCTGATGTGGGGCTTGATCCCAGGACCCTGAAATCATGACCTGAGCTGAAAGCAGAGGCTTTAACCCACTGAGCCACCCAGGCACCCCCCAAAAAAGACTTAGAAATTGGCATGAGGTCTTTTTAAAAAACAGGGTTGTGTGTTTATTAATTAATTTAAAAAAGGAAATGAAAGTTTTAGACAATAATTGGATCAAGTTGGAATTTTTAAAAATGTTAATTGAAGACAACTATGAGTTATTTTTTAATATTTCTGCCTGAATTATAAGATTTTAGATTCATTATTTATCTTAAAATATTTTCAAATCTAAGATCTGGCAAATTAGTTAAAACTCTTGCTTCTGAGAGTGCCTGCGTATGTGGGAAATAAAAAAGAAATTAATGAAAGTAGATCTTTTAAAGGTACAAGAAATAAAGCGTAAAGGGTGCATGTAGAGAGAAAAGATCTAATTAAAACCCAAATGCCAATTAAATTTTCCATTTACTAATAGTTCATACCTAATTTTACTAAAAGTACAAATAATATCTGGAAAGGGTTGTAGGACTCAATATACACACTAAAATTTGGGGTTGGTCCTAGGTAATTAGAGAAAGGTAGTGAAACAAAACGTGAATGCTGGATCTCTGAATGCATTCCTGTCTCTCTGCATCTAGAACAGTGCCTGGTGCATAATAGCCCTCAATAAAGAATTACCAATTGATAGGTTCCACACAGCGTTAGGACTAGAAGAGCATTTGACCAACAACTACTGCAAAAGTTTTGAGAATCTATATAATCTTATATGTTTCTGTAAATAAAACTGTCTTTTTAATTGCTTCAAAGACAGGATAATTACAATAGATATTATACGACAATGTTTTGTTTCCTTTTTTTTTTAAGATTATTTATTTATTTATTTATTTGACGAGAGAGAGAAAGAGAGAGAGAGAGGTCACAGGTAGGCAGAGAGGCAGGCAGAGAGAGGGAGGGAAGCGGGCTCCCCGCTGAGCGGAGAGACCCATGTGGGGCTGATCCCAGGACCCTGAGATCATGACCTGAGCCAAAGGCAGAGGCTTTAACCCACTGAGCCGACCAGGCACCCTTGTTTCTTTCCTTTTATTGCTTCAGTACTTTCCATTGAGCATACAAAAAATACTCTATAAACACAAAAAGTTCATAGACATGCTGATGAAAATTCTTTAGAACAATATTGTCCAATTGGAATTTCCATGTTAATGGAAATGTTCTAAAAACTGTTTTGTCCAGTACAATAGCCATCGGCCACCTGCAGCTACCATACTTAAAATGTGGCTAGTGCAGCTAAGGAAATGCTTTGTGACTGGTCATCTGTGTCTGAGGCTATGCCAATCAGCTGAGCTTAGGAAAACACCTTACCGAAATTTATTTTACTGCTGTATTTTTTTTTTTTTTTGAGTCCAATATGTTACCTTTCTCTTCTCTTTTAATTCTACCTTGGTAAATACAAGGAAGATTACTTGTGCAAAATATTCATATATTATCTGATTTTACCATATTTCAGGAAGGCAACATTTTTCTCCTCTAACTGTTCTTAATACCTCCCTCTATTTATATCTTAGAAAAGTACATTGTTTTGAATATGGAGGCAGATGTAAGGGAATAGAAAGAATCATAACAGTCATGTCTACCATTACCCATGTTATATTTTTTCAAAAGGATTTTAGTTATTGAAGATATAGACACTCCTGATTTTTTTATTATTTAAAATGCCCCGTTTTTCAAAAACAGCCATAATAAGTCACCACTTCGGTAATTTATAAATCAGGTTTTTCTTTCATGTTGAATGGAAGCTTTGGTTTTAGAAAAGAGCTTTACATGAGGTTTAAAAAATAAGAAAGACATGCTCTATTTCTAATGTTCTATTCATCCTATTATGCCCTACTTATCACTTTGTTCTTATGAGAAACTTTATGACTGTCATTGCTATAACCAATTGCATTTTTAGAGCAAAAGAAAACCGTAACAAGGAAATAGGACTTGTTAGAAACTGCCATTTGTCACTGGACAGATTTAATTGTTACTAGCCACAATAAACAGAATGCATTATTGAACATTATTGGCCAACGTCTCCTAGAATTTCATTCACTGGATGGCAAGAATATCATCTTGGACAGAGAATCTTAAACACTTTTACATGTATAAGCACAATGCACTGCCAAGAACACTAGGGTATCTTTCTGTTTTTATTAGCTTGGCTTCTCTAACAAGTGACCATAAATTCTATGCTTTTCCAGGGCCACAAAGAACTGGGAAATAGATTACTTTCAGGGTTCGTGTATCTTTATGTAGGCTTTCATGGAGCAGCTGGACGATGATTCTCGAATGAGGCCCATAGTATAACAATAGCAGAGATGGTATTATAAAGAGTCAATTTACTATTCAGCGTATAGCTGTCAGTAAATTGGACCTATTTTCTGGGGATAAAACTGATTACTTGGAAAGCCAAATAAGGATTCTTGTCCCTGATGTGTTGGTGTGTGTGGGATTTCTTTGTATTTTGAGGAGATTTGAGGTTGTTTCTATTGTAAGCAATATTTGCTCATATACATTCAAGCTGTTTTTCTTGATTTTTTGAATGTAACATGTTAATAGCTGCTACAGTAAAAGTAAAGAACTACAGTTCTGGACAGCTTATTCACCTACTGTTTTAATGTAATATAATTCTAATATATAAAGCCAGTTTGATGAAACTCTTGTCCAGTTTTCTTACAGCAAAAGTGTTTACAAGTGCTTCTGAATAACATTCTTATAGGTTTTCCAATTTTTTATCAAATGGAAGTTAGGGAAGTTTTTTCCCTTATTAAATCTGTTTCTTACACAGTTTCTTGGTTGCTACTTAAAGGCCCAAATGGATTCTATACTACAGATACCGAAGTCCTTTGGAGATGAGGTCAGA
Source organism: Procyon lotor (assembly GCA_028646535.1). NCBI lineage: Eukaryota > Metazoa > Chordata > Mammalia > Carnivora > Procyonidae > Procyon > Procyon lotor. Next base: position 115,749,834 of record CM053606.1, read on the forward strand.
GTAAGAGAGTTGAGGGACAAGAAGGTGAAAGGAAGAAGAGAGAAAGGAAAATTCTCACAGTAGTGTATCGTGTATGCTTCATAGGCAGAATAATCCTTTCTAATATTGAGCTCCTTTAAAAATAGATAGCATTTATTGAAATTTGGCATTTACTAGCTCAAAGATCTAGATGACTCAGCCTCTTCTGCTGCTTAAGTCTTAGTGATAAGTAAAAATGTAAGTATTATCAATGAACTGAGAATATAATAAATGGGAATTTCATGAACCATCTATATAGCCTTAGACCAAAAGCCCACATACAAGATCATGCTCATCATTTTTCATCCTTCTAATTCCCAAAAGATTCATCAAGAGGATCGTATGCTGCCTATTGCCATATGCAATTAAGAACTCGTAAATGTTGTCCATGTTCTTTCTACTCTGCAGGCTAGGAAGTGCTTAAGAGTGGTTTTCGGCCTTTTCTCCCACCTGGGGCTAACCTCTCATCAATTTTACACCAAAAGGATGAGGAGGTCCCGAGCTGCTAATCCATTCCTGTGAATGGTTGTTGTCTGACTTATAGGACATTTATAGATAGAAATAGAAAATAAGATATTTTCTTAACATTATAAAGGATTCCTGATTTGATTTTCTATCCTTGGAAAAAGTGACTCTGCTGTGAAAAATATTTATGAAAACAAAAATTTATAAGAAATAATCATTTGAAAATTTATTTTCTGTGTGTATATACATGCAGTTTATTATCCTTTCGCATCTTGTTAAAGATCGTAAAAGAGGCTCACCTACAAACAAAAAAAGAGTAAGTTGTGGTACAACATAACAAACATTTTAGATTTAAAACAATTATATAGATGGAGAAATATTGGGGAAAACAGGAAAAAGTTTTGTTTCTTAATGAGATATAAACAATATATATATTGTTATAGCTATATAACTATAAGCTTTATAAACAATTTATATAGCTTGAGTGAAAGAACCATGTTTGTCCTAATAGAGTTGAAATGGTATAGTGATTATTTGGCAGGTGAATCAAGAGCATTCAATCACCTAAATTTACTTTTTGAAGAAAGGACTAGAGAGAAAATACAAGTGATGGAATTTCAATGTGATAACAGGAAACACGAGTGATGATCAGTGTTGTTTGTTAACATACTTAAAAAAATGCCTGTTTTTTATGTCATCTCCCGTATCTTTGACTGCCTTCAGCTCACATCATGATCTCGGGGTCCTGATCAAGCCCCGCATCGGGCTCTCTGCTCGGCGGGGAGCCTGCTTCCCCCTCTCTCTCTTCCTGCCTCTCTGCCTACTTGTGATCTCTCTCTGTCAAATAAATAAATAAATAAAATATTTTAGAAAAATCAAAACATAAAAAATTATATTCTCCTGACTGATTTACATTTCTTCATTATGATATAAAAGATATTACTAATATTAACAAAATATAATTTTTAAGAATTTAAATTTAAAAATTTTAAAATATAGCATTTTAACAGCTGCTATAATATGTCGGGGCAAGGTATATCATTTCTTTTTACATTTTCTCAGCCACTCTTGCATGATTACCATTTAAAGTGAATTTTAGGATAATTTTGGCTAACTCGACCAATTTCCATTTCAAATACTTATTTTTAAGTTACTTGAAGAGAAAGATCTTTATAACATTTAGTCTTCTCGTCCAGAAACGAGATGTGTCTTGTTTGTTCATCTTTCTTTCATTGCAAGAAAGTTTTTATCTTCATTCAGTTCCTAAAAAGTTTCTTGTTGAATATTTTGTTATAATATAATTTATTCATCTATTCTTATCGGTGGGGACTTTTTCAAGTCAATTACCAGATAACATTTAAAAATCACTAATTTTTTTTAAAGATTTCATTTATTTATTTGTCAGAGAGAGCACAAGCAGGCAGAGAGAGAAGCAGGCTCCCTGCTGAGCAAGGAGCCCGATGTGGGACTCGATACTGGGACCCTGTGATCATGACCCGAGCTGAAGGCAGTTGCTTAACCAAATGAGACACCCAGGTGTCCCAAAAATCACTAATTTTTTTATGTTACTTTTGTATATAGCCATTTTACAATATTGCTGTAATAACTATTAGTTGATTCTGTTAGATTTCCCAGGATAAGAATAAATGACATAAACATAATGATAATTTTGTCTTCTACATCATATATTGCAGCTGCTATCATTTATAAAGTATTGTTAAATAATAATGGTATTTGGAGTAGCATATCCTTTTCACAACTTTATGTAAAATCTTATAATATTCCACTAGTAACTATGATGTTGAATGTTTATTGAAATAATATTTCGCAATACTGATGATATGTTCTGTATTCATTTTACCAACTCTAATCAAGAACAGATAACAAATATTTTTAGGTGCCTTTGATGATGGTGACATAAAACCTAGTGTTAGATCACAGAATATCGGGTCACTTGGTATTACTGATGAAAATCATTAAATGTTATAAAATTAAAAAAAAAAACCTACTAATACCTTGAAATGTGCCGTATAGTATCACCAAAGTAGAAGAAGCTCATAAGAAATCAGACCCTTCCATTTGAAATGTTTGCCTTTGCAACTCTGGACTAAATAAATTTCCATATGTCAGCTCACCATTGAAATAGCCCCTGAAATCATAACACCTAGGGTTTGATACTCAAAGGCCAGTCACATGGCTTTCCATATGTATATTCTTTAGAGGTCACTTGTATTCCTTTAATAAATGCTACTTAGCCACAACATACTATTCCTTTTCTTACAGTGGTGCTAAGTTTTTCCTGTGTTTTATTTAGAATTTTGGCATTTATATTTATTCACAGTGCAGATCTATGTGGAAGTTTCATGGCACATGTTACATACGGCAGACACTCCATCAAAAGAGAAAATGCACGCAGGGAGGACCGTTAGCTACCAGGCTTTGACAGCAATGCCTTTGCTTCTCCCTGCTGCATTCACACCAAGGCCACATTCCCTCTTAGGCAGCTCCAGTCAATGATTATGGATACTACAGTTACTAAGTCTTGGCCATATCAACCCAATTTCAGAGTCTTCTACAGGCATTCTTCACACTGGAGCTGCCGACTGAGCTGGAGAGAACTTTCTTGGACTCGCACTACTCTGAGAATCTTTCTCCTCAATCTTTCTCTGATCTGTCTCCTTTTACACGTACCATCCAGGCATCCTAGTCCGAAGGATTTCCCTGTCTATTCCTACTTCCTCCTCTTTTTCACAGATGCTTCCTCAGTTACTATCTGGCACTTAATGGTAGCTCCCTCCCACGAGTCCTGAACACACAGTCTGCACGTTTCCTTATTCTGCTCCTTAGTCAAGAATATTTATCAATGTTATATTGGCTTTACTAAATAAATTTGGTAGCTTCCCATCTTTCTTATATTTTTAAACAAGTTATAGAGTATGAGAATCATGTTTTCTTTAAGGTTTTAAGAAATAAATACCTTAAAACCTTTGGGCATTGTGAGTTTTGTTGATCACTTTTCGAGAATTTGTTTTCCTTTCTTCTATCATTATAGAATTTTGAAGGCTTCACTTTTCTTGGATCAGTTTTGAAGGTTTATGTCTAGCTAGAAAATTGCTCATTTCCTCAGGATTTTTTACATTATTCCATAATGTAAATCCATTATGATTTTCAGAGAATCTGCAAGTGTAGTATCCTTCTTATTCCTAATCTTCCTGCTTCCAGAAACCTGCTATATGCTGGTTTCTGTTTTCTTGATTTAAGTTGTGATACACTTGATTTTTAGTCTTTTCATTCAATTTCCACTTATAAATTTACTTTTATCTTTCCTAGAGTTTTCCTTAGTTATTTACTTTGTTTCTGTATTGTTGTGTATAAAGGTAAAACTATGAGATGATATGAATTAGGATATATGCTTCAGAACAAAAAAGAGCCAAAAATTCCCATCTTAAATAATAGAAAGGACCAGAACTAGGTGAATAAATCCATCTAAGAGGATCTCTGAGTCTGAATTCTACAGAGAGCACACAAGATAGGCAAGAAGACTCAAGAAATAAAACTAAAATTCAAAAAGTTGAAAAAAAACAAGGAGCATCAGCTTTTGAGCACTTATTTTCAACAAAGGCTACTATTTCACAGATTTATATAATAATAAATACAGCAAAAGTCATGCCAATTCTGTTTTTTAAAAATTGATTCTTGTTAGTTCACATAATAAGTAATAACATTATTTAGCATGTTTTTAATTCGTTGTCATGATCTCAAATATATTTAGTTCATTTGGCCTGTTCTGGAAGTCAACATTCTTTCACTTATTCATGAGTTCTAATGGTAAATTATTTTATTTGTCTTGTGCTTTCTGAAGCAAAATATATATAACTTGTGTGGGAAGATTTAAGAAAAGTAAATGCTATGAACTGGAAAATTTATTGTGCTTATCTGCAAGTATTTTATAATCAAACAGAATGCATATTTAATGCTACAATAACTTTATTGTAAAGGAATTTATTTCTTTTGTGTTTGTTCCACAAATAGGCTTATTTTTAAAATACAATTTCTGTAAAAATGTAAGAAGGCAAAAAAAATACTGACATTCATCTCATAAAGACAGAGACATCCTGTCACTATTTCAGTTTATGCATCAGAAAAGTAGGAGTGGAAATAATTATTCCAGAGCAACAGCTCACCCTTAGCTGGCCTGTGTATTCAAGCTGACTGAAACTTTTGAAGCAATTTCAAACTGAGTCACACTGGGAGATTCTTTGAGTTTCCTTGTCCTCCTGGATGCCATTTTCCTTTCATTTCACTTCAGTTTCTTTATCTGTGCATTTTAATCCATTTGTGAATATGCCCATATTCTCTTTGTTCTAGCTGCTTTCTCTCTCTCTTTTTAAGCAAATATATATATATATATATATATATATATATATATATATACACACACACTTTTTTTAATCTAATTTTCATTCTTAGCTAGCATATATCTTTCCCAATGCCTCTGTACAGATAAAGCATATATTCAGGAATATTTACATTTTGAAATATTATTCAACAATTTCATTGTTTCAGATATTATTTTAGGAGAAACAATGACATTCTGGGTGTGATACAAAACATCTTTGTAGTATGACAGTGCTGTGAGGTGGGAAGTTTTGAGTGAACAGAAAAGGGCTAGAATGGGTTGCCTCACTTACCAGCTGTGTGACCTACAGCAAGTCCTTCAGAATTGTTAGACTTTATGTTGCATGCATAGGAAAGGGAGATGATAATGACATATATACTTATAGATCTTTTTGGGAATTAAAGACAGAATACAGGTAAAGTACAAGCACATCCTGCCCAAGACAGAGATAATTCCCAATAAGTTCTCACTATCATTGCTATTAATATTAATTTTTAAAATGAAGAAATAGATTAAGAGATATCGAGTAATTTACCCAAGTTTACACAGTTGATTTGAGGTTTTATCAGGGGGTGAGTCTTTCTTAGCCATTGGAAACAAGTTAACTTCTTCTCTGAATCCTATCAGTAATTTCTATAGGAGCAACATAAAGAATGTGACATGTTAGGGGATGTGATGGTCTGAGTTCTTGAAAAATGGGTTTTGATGAAGAAAACTTTTATTAATGTTTGTTAGTATATCTTGTGTATTAAAACAATTCTTTTATGAAACTCGATGGTGACTAGAAGGAGAATTTTATTTGAGAATAGTAGTTTATTATTTATAACATTCTCAGCGTAGTATGTGTGGATTTTTCTTATCCTAAAGACACAGCGGACATGTGGCAATCACTGGGGTAAAGTGATTCTTTATGGGCAACTACTCATAAGGCTCACCAAATGAACAACAAAGAAAAAGAGAGAGCTTATCTTTCTTTTTGAATCTAGAATGATACCCTGCCAAGACACTTTTAGTTATGAAAAAATGAATCAAAAGAGGCTAATCCAATGCAAAATTTCTTCAGACTTGCCATTTTTAAATTAATCATTATAATGAATTTTGTCATATTGGTAAAAATGTAATATATTTTCCCATATAACTTATGTTACATATGACTTATAATTTATTATTTAAATGAATTGTGTTCTCCTCCAGTGAAGGCATTATGATACTTCAGTGGTTCAGTTAAAATGTGGTGAAATATATAGCCAATAATGTAAAAAATTAGGGGGGAGATGAAGGATTTTTGTTAACTCTGTTTTCTTTAATCATTTGTTCATTTACAGAGTCTGTATTTCACTCGGGCTGAAAGTGATGTAGTTTCATTAGGATGCAAGGGAACTCAGGAACATGGGAAGGGTATGGTATTACACAGCAAAAAAAGAGGAATTTTGATCAAATAACTTACACAGAAGCTGTTTCTATTATACCCAGTTTTTTTTTTTTTTTAATATCTTGGTGCTCTGGGTGGGAGATGAATTAGTCAATATCCTACTATTTTATGGCTATGAAACCAAACTTCTTTTGAATTTTTTATTACCGTGGTTTGGTTTTATGTCTGAATGAAGAGTCACATCCTGCACAAAATGGCATTAATGAAAAGATCTCTGTCTCTCTTTCTCTCTTTCTCTTTTCTTCCCTTGCAATACACTATTAGCTATTGTAACTTCTTTTGCTCATATCCTTGTCAATTGATTATGGGGATACTCTCCCACCCCTACCTCCAGCCTTGGAATGCACTGTAAATCTCTCCAAAGTATAGTTTCACTCATGGCATAATTCAGTGGTTTCCCTGGAATCACAGTGAATGGTGTATTGGACTAAAACTTAAATAACTAGCATGTCAATTTAAACATTTTTCTTATTACTATTTGATAATACTAGAATTTCGCTTGAGTAAATAGTTCTAATTGAATTGGGACCCCATGCACCCTCTATCATATTCTGTTAAAATTTATAAAATTTTCCAAAATTTGCTATATTTCTGATCAACCTTCTTTCAGGATCCATTTCTCTGGTAGGCATAACTATCCCATTTTTGTCTAGCTTAAAATAGTCTCTTTCAGGTGAGAGTACTCAAAGATTTCCCCTTCTGCTTCTACCTTTTCAGAAAGGGAAAGGGAGGCATATCCTCTAGGTGTTAGTGGACTAGATTAGTAGACATCTTGTACCTCAGATCCTTGCATGATCTTCCAGTGACCTACAGGCTTGTCCTGATCAACTGGGTCTTCTTTGCTTACCCAGCCCCTAATGTGTCTCTCTGCGGCACTGCCAATCCTTGGAGGTGGGCTCCAACATCCAGTCTTTGTTTTTTTGTTTTTTCGTTTTTTTCTTATTCTTTTGCTTCTCTCTGTGATCTCCTATTTCTACCCAGTGATGAGGCAGCAACATCAGCTCTTATGTAATTCAGCATTTAGGGATTTCCTATGTTGTCAAAATAGGCATGGAAAATGAGAGATTGTGATTCTGGACACCTCCCTTAGTTATTCCTGCTCCTTAGCAAAGGCAGCACACTGGACATACAGAAACTCTCTAATTTGCATATGATCCTTCTAGGCTGAATCTGGGATTCCCATATAATTTTACCACCATTCTTACCATTATCAATCAAAGGTTGCAAAGTGGGAGTCCACAGGAGTAAAGACTCCTACAGATTGACTCCTGCAACTGACCTCTTGATTTTCTCATCCTTTCTTCTTTCTTCTCCTTCTTCCCTCATCTGCTCCATAATCCACCACTAATTTTGCTTTTGATATATTGATATGAAACACCTCCCCCTCAACCCCTTTTACACACACACATTAGACAGGCCCACAAAATATTGCCTATCTCAAAAAAACAAAAACAAAAACAAACAAAAACCAAAAACCTGGCTTTCATCACTATTATCCACTATTCATTTTATTTAAAACATGCTCATTAAAGACTCAAAACCAAGAAATATATTATTTTTGCTCTTTTGTCTTGCTTTCCTTTCTGGGATAATCCATCTCAATCTCAGGGATTAGAAGGACTAGTGTTAGTAGTAGAAAAGCTAGGGTGAAAATAAGACTAAATCACTGAAAGAGAAATAAGCCCAGGGGTGTTTCTAAATATTGTCCCCCTATATAATAGTTTTAATATTATTTGTCTTAACTTGAACAATTCATCTTGGCCACTTGAACAATGTATGGCTTTCACCTACTTGTATTTAACAATATAATGGAGTTGGCTAAAGCAAAAAAATTACTTCAAAATAAGATATGCAAATAGAACTGCATGTATGAAACTCATCTAGTATTTTCTCTGCTTTGGACATTATCCTAAATTCTGGATTTTTCAATAGGTTATGCACATATTTGTTAGAGAGAAAGATGAATTAGCTTTTGATAATATTGAGTCATATAGGAAAACTATAGATTTCATTCAAAACCAAAATTTCCCTAGGTAAAAGATTTTTTGTTTTGTTTTTGCTTTTTTTTCAGGCTAAGGCACTGTCAGATTGCAGAGCAAATATGCCTCAGAAATATTACTTTTATTACTTATAAAAACATACTGAGTCATCACTGATCAAGGATTCCAGATTGTGTGAATTTACAATATAATTTGTAGATTTTTGTCCTGAAATAATTTCTGGTAGAAAAGACAATTTCAAATGCTATGCTTTATTGCCTTCTAAGAAATTAACCTGTTTTGTATCTATGTTCTTTCTCTCTCTTTTGACTGACTATTAAAATCTCCATTTCTTAAATTCTCTTTTGAATATCTTTATTTCTTTAATTTGTTGATTAGCTTGATAAAATATTTTACACATGCTCTATTTATATTTCAGTAAGGATAAGTGTTCTTACTTTTTAATTTTTTTTAATTTTATTTTTTCAGTGTTCCAAAATTCATTGTTCATGTACCACACACAGTGCTCCCTGCAATATGTGCCCTCCTCAATACTCACTACGATGCTCGCCCAACCTCCCACTTCCCTCCCCTCTAAAACCTTCAGTTTCTTGCTCAGAGTCCACAGTCACTCATGGTTCATCTCCCCCTCCAATTTCCCCCAATTTGAAAATTAAACTCAAATATATGGATGATTCTTGTTCTCTTCTACAAAGTTTCCATGAACACTGGCTTAGCCAACCCCATCTCCTAGGAGAAATACGAGTTAGTTCTTTGTGAACCTCTGATCACAGCATTTTCATCAACTGATCAATGCATAACTTTGTTTTACTTTTTGTATTTTCTATTTAAAGACACCTTATTTAATATATATTATTGATTCACTAACATTGAACCCATGCCAACAGAATGGTAGCTCATGGCTGAAAGAAACATAGCGAATAAATGTATTTTCTCTTTGAGGCACATCACACTTATTTTACTTGAGACACCAGTCAACAAACATTTCAGCACTAGTGCTAGGGGCCATTTAAAGCAGTGAAATCATCAACAAAAAGCACAAAAAGGCAAAAAACTTGGCATTAAATAGGCCATGAAAAGGACACTTGTTTACAGCATGGAAGTCAAACAAGACCAAGAATCTCCTTGTTTGACCTCAACTGGGAATGTGTGCCACAAGCAATTCACATTTTTTGCTTCTCGGTGCGTGTCTGTGAATGACCACAGAAGTGCCAAGAGTATCAATTTGGGGTTTACTAATGAATTTTAGCAAGTAGGTGAATTCACAAATACAGAATCCACAAATAATGAAGATGAGCTGTATGTGCATATATACACATATAAACTAATAACTATCACATTCAGTGTGATAATTTCAGTGAAATTATCACATTCTGAAAGAACAAAAACAAAGTAATAAAAAAAATTAAAGCTTATAGACAATATCTCTAACCAAGAGAAAATGCTAAAAGCAATAATTATGTTAGGATAATTTTTTACTTTTAAATCTGTTTCAAAAATATCCACCTCTAAAGGACAAGATGCAAACATTTTCCCTCCTGTTTATTTCAATAAGTCATAAAACACAACTACTTATGAAATGAACAATGCAGTACTCTGAATCATTTTATGAACGTGATTCTCAAATTCAGTAAGATTAGCTGTGTTGGTGTATAATAACAAATAGAAATGTTTGGCTTTCTTGGTATAAATTTGAAGTATTATTTTTCTGAGGAGTAAAAGAAATCTGAAATTGAATAAAACACCTACAGAGAAGTAGAGCATATTTTGTAACTTATATTTCTTCCATTCAGATTCATTTACCAAAAAGAACAACAACCCTGTTTTTGCAACTATTAAACTCATGAACTACCGATATTATCCTAATCGTTTCTTGAGAACTTTTATGTTCTTGTTCTACTGAAGTTTATTAAGACCTCTTAATATCTTCAAAACTGAAGAGTCATTTTAAATTTAAATAATTAACTTATTTTCTTTGTCACTAAACTCTCCTTTTATTGTTAGCTAATTTCAAGTTTCCAAACACGTCATCCTAATTTTGTTGTCAAAAACCGACCTCCTTGTTTCAGAGCCAAAATTTAATGTGAAGAGTATGGGATAAGAGGAGCAATAGCTTTATTGCTTTGCTGGGCAAAGGAGGCTGCAGCAGACTATGGCTTTCAAAAAATTTCAAGCCTCCAGAGATCAGAGAGGCTTGGGGGAGGGTGTTTACAAGGAAATACAAGATCTAGCTGGTTTTGACAGGAATTGTGTACTTGCTGGCAGCCTCTTTTGTCTTGTCTTTTTTTTTTTTTTTTTAAGATTTTATTTATTTATCTGAGAGAGAGAAAGAGACATAGCAAGAGAGAGAACACAAGCAGGGAGAGTAGGAGAGGGAGAAGCAGGCTTCCCACTGAGCAGAGAGCCTGAGGCCGAGGCCGGGCTCATCTCAGGACCCTGGGATCATGACCTGAGCTGAAGGCAGATGCTTAATGACTGAGCCACCTAGGCACCCCTTTTGTCTTGTCTTTAGGGCGGTACCAGGTTCCTGAAACAAAAGGCTAAGAAGAGAGGAGGGGAGGTTTACTGAAGAGAGGAAGAAGGTCTTTTCATTTCATTTCTTTTCATTTTATATGTATTGAGAAAGAGAACACCAGTGGAGGGCAGGGGTGGGGCAGAGAGAGGGAGAAGCAGACTCCCCACCCAGAAGGGAACTAGGAGTGAGACCCCTGATCCCAGGACACTGGGATCATGACCCAGATCATGAGCCAAAGGCAGACACTTAACCAACAGAGCCACCCAGGCACCCTAGGTAACTTTAAAATCAAGCTTTGCTGAAGCATTGGTGCAGCCATTTTTATTTTTGTTCAGATTGATGCTTCTAAGTGGTTTCGATTTTACTCAAATATGGCCAACTCTTTCTGAAAATACTCCATAAATATTTTCTGTATTACAAAATATTACTTTGGTTCCAACCATATTACAATTTAATTTATTTTCATTTCCTGAACTTATAACTTTGAGTACCCAGGATCCAGTCCTTGACCCACTATCTTCCCTGCACATGAATGTTCTCTTGGTGACTCACCCTATTATGGCTTAAATACCATCTATATTGTTGACCTCTCTTTTAAACTCCAGGCCCAAATATGTAACTGCCTAGTTAACATTTCTAATTAATGTGTATTCATTATCTCAGCTGTAAATTGTCCAAAACTGATCTCCAGGCTTCCCTTCCTAAAGTGTTCTGCATTTCAGTAAATGGGAATTTCATTCTTCCTGTTGCTCTTGCCAAAAACCATGAAATGATCCTGGGTGTTTCTCTCTTCTTCTCATAGTAGTCCATCACCAAATGTTGTCAAAATATTGTCAGAATCTAATTTCTCTTTACTAACTGCATTCCTAACACTGAGGGCTAAATCCTGTCTGTATATTCTAATAGTCTCCTAACTGCTCTTTTTACTTGCTATCTTTTCCCTTAATTGTCTGTTTTCAGCAGGGCAGGTGGAATCATCTTACTCCATAATTATATCACTTCTGTATTCAAAATTCTCTAGTCATTATAATGGCCTACAGGAGATACATGATCTATTTTCTCTGATTTACTTTTCTTACTCCTCTCTCATTCTGCTTTAGTCATTCATGCTGCCCTCCTTGTTGTATATGCCTGCAACAGCCTGCGGGTGGACTAACTTACTCCTGCACCCTTGAAGTCTCTTTTTTTTAAGGTTGTAAGTAATCTCTATACCCAAGATAGGGCTCAAACTTACAACCTCAGAGTTGCAAGCTCCACGGACTGAGCCAGCCAGGTGCCCCAACCCTTGAAGTCTTCAATTAAATGCAAACTTAGTAAGAAATTCCAGGATGATCCTATTTCAAATTCCAGAAAGATTCATACATTTTTATCCCCCATACATGTTTTATTTTTTCTTCATTGCACTAATTATCATCTAACTTTATTGACAGATAAAGAGATGATAGATACATAGATAGAAATAATACATAGATATATTTATTTGTGTTTTTCTTCCCTCTAGAATGTAAAGGCTTGAGGCCAGGGATTTTTGCCTTTTCCACTCTCAAAACCCCAATTTTGAGAGCAGTGTTTATAATATGCATTGAATAAATTTTTTGAGTGAATGAACTAATAAATGAATGAATACTAGGCAAATGTCAAGAAAAGTAAGACTTCTTTTGCATTCTATTTTCAATATTCTTTCATCATATACTAATCAAAGAAAATATCGTGTGTGTGTGTGTGTGTGTGTGTGTGTGTGTGTGTGTGTGTGTAAAGACCTTTCGTAAAGAGTTTTTTTTACTATATACCCACTGCTCTCACACATACATAACCTCCCCCATTATCCATATCTTCAACTAGAGGGGAACAGTTGTTACAATTGATGAATGTACATTGGCACATCACAAAACCCAAAGTCCATAGTTTATATAAGGGTTCACTCTAGTGTTAAACATCCTGAGGATTTATACAAATGTGTAATGACAAATGCTCATTATTATGGTTTCGTACAAAACAGTTTCACTACCCTACGAATCCTCTTTGTTCCACTTATTCATCCTTTCTGTCCTCTCCTCTGGAAACCCTGACCTTATTGCTATCTTTATATTTTTGTCTTCCCAGAATGTCATATAGTTGGAATCATGTAGTAGTTAGTCTATTAAGATTGGCTTCTTTCACTTAGTAATATGCATTTAAGGTCCTTCCTTGTCCTTTCATGGCTTGACAGCTCACTTCTTTTTAGCACTGAATACTATTTCATTATCTGGCTGTACCATACTTATTTATCTATTAACTTACAAAAGACATCTGGTTAGTTTCAAATTTTGGAAATTATGAATAAAGCTGCTATAAACACCGAAGTGCAGGTTTTTGTGTGGACAGGAGGTTTTTTTTTTTTTTTTTTTAAGATATTATTTATTTATTTGATAGAGAGAGAGAGATCACAAGTAGGCAGAGAGGCAGGCAGAGAGAGGGGGAAGCAGGCTCCCCGCCAAGCAGAGAGCCCAATGTGGGGCATGACCCTGAGATCATGACCTGAGCCAAAGGCAGAGGCTTTAACCCGCTGAACCCCCCAGGCTCCCCTGGACATGAGTTTTTTAACTTCTTGGGTAAATACCAAGGGACATAATTGCTGGATCACAAGGTCAGAGTATGTGTAGTTAGACTTTTCCCTTTGTTATTATACCATTATAATAGAGAAAATCTTAGCTGTTAACTTAAAATGAACTATTCTTGTATGTATGGAGTTACTCCTCATAATCAATTGCATTTATATACCACATCTTCTTTATCCATTTATCAATTGATGGACACTTGGGCTGTTTCCATAATTTGGCAATTATAGATAATGCTGCTATAAACATCATGGTGTATGTATCCCTTTGAATTAATGTTTTTATAATTGGGTAAATACCTAGTAGTGTACTTGCTAGATTGTAGGGTAGTTCTATGTTTAACTTTTTGAGGAAACTTCATACTATTTTCCAGAGCAACTATATCAGTTTACATTTCCACCAATAGTGCAAGAGGGTTCCCTGAGAAAAGTTTTTTAAAAGCGAAAAAATCATATTGAATGGTGAATTTTTTTAAGCAAATGCTGCCATTCAATTGGCTTAAATAATGTTTTTTTCTAATTTTTTTTTGTTTTTTTGGGACACCATTTTGAGATTACTTTTCTCAATAATACTGTTTCTGGAGTTATAGAGACCCAGCTATGTTTTTTGTGTAGAAATGAAGCTAAGACTATTCCACAATGAGGAAGAGTTTAATTGACATGATATATAAATAAGGCATTGAGGTAACATGCCTTTTTCTTCCTTTGTGTAAAGTCACAAAATGGTTGCCTAAGTCCATGTATCCATCGGGACACTAGCACATAATTTAATTTCAAACTTTTATATCGATTTGTGAAATATTTCTGAGCTAGCCATACTAATGAAGAGTAACACGGATTCAATACAGGTGTTTTTAATACAAGGTATTTTTGAAGGAAATTTCCCAAACCACAATATTCTTGACCACCCAAGATGACTACATAAGTAGTTAGTTAGTTATACCTGACCCCTTACTATACTGCATAGCAAGTTTCCCATAACACTGTTTTTGAATGAGCAACCAGAGAATTATATTGAGACTAAATAAAAAATGAAAAGAAGACAAGCAACAATTAGTGTAGCATGGCGGAAATATATTTTTCCTTTGCTCATTGTTGGGCCATATCCTAGAAGTGTGTTAAGCCTAGTGAAATTGAAATATGCCCTAAGAGACCACAGAACACTTGATGAGAAGCAGTGGAGTTACCCACGTGTGAAGTTTTGAGGAATTTTTTAGATTTTATAGTTTCCCATAAAAAACAATAAAGTTCTTATTAAAGTCCAAATATTTAGATGGAAGGCAGGCAAAAGTTGTCTCCTTTGTTCCCAAGAAGGTTGTGTTGAGTATTAAAGAAGTTCTGTGGGTAATCCCTTGGGAATCAAGAGTTCATGCAGTTCTCTTTCACATGCTACCTTATCTTTCCAATTCCGGTGCATAACAGGTATGTATGCAGTAAGCATGATAAAACACCCTTCTTTCTAGAGACCTTTCTTGTTGAGTTTGTATTCCAGTTAGAAGCATAAAGTAAAACATAGTAAAGTTGTTCTTTGTTTTAACACCTTAGTATTTTGTTAGTTCTTCCACTTCCTTAGACAGTGTTTGACCAAGACTAACCAAAAAAAAAAAAAAAAAAAGGTGAAAAATCATGTTAGGATCATAAGTAAAACAAAGTTTCTTTAAGTAATGTAAATTAACATTTACTACCTTTAAACTACCTTTAAACAAAACAAAATAAAACAAAAGTATGTATTTCTCAATTCCAATTTTATGCAGTAATGTCACATATATTACTTGGGACTTTATAGAGAGATTTGTATATATATTTGTATACATTTGTATATCTGATCTTTCTCTTCTCAGAGTTTACAATGTAAGGAGGAACAGGAAAGAGGAGACACACAGACAATCAGAGAGACAGAGGAGAGAGAGACAGGTATATAATACACACACAGTCAGCAGAATACCACCCCCCCAAAAAAAGAGAGAGAGAGAGAGAGAAAGATCAGAATATTAAGTTCTATCTTTAAACTTAAAAAAAAGTCTAATGCAAGATAAATGACATGGAATTAGCACAGATACCACACCTTCAGGATTCAGTCCCACAAGACTGCTTGCTCTACTTCAGATGTCAATCGTAAGTCCTAGCTTGTCACCCATACTTCTGACCAACTGGCTATAAACCAAGGGTTCCAGTTACGACCCTCCCCACAGATTTGATAATTTGCTAGAAAAAAACTCAGGCAAGTGTTTTACCTACTTTTACCCTTTATTATAAAGGATACAACTCAGCAACAGCCCAAATGGAAGAGATGCATATAGCAGGGTAACCTCAAGAGGCACAAGGCTGCCATTTCTTCCCCAGACATGGCATTCCCCCACCTTGTGTTCACCAAACCAGAGGCTCTTTGAATTTTGTAAGAGTTTTATAGGGGCATCAATATATAGGCATGATTGATTAAAGGGTTGGCCGTTAATAATTAAGTCAATCTCCAGCCTTCTGATCACTCTTTTCTCCCCAGATATTGAAGATGAGGCTGAAAGTTCCAACTTTCTAATCACTTGGTAGATTTTTGGCAGCTAGCATTAGAAGATCTACTTCATTAGCATAAACTCAGGTATGGTTGAAAAGATCTTGTTATGAAATACAAAACCTACCTCTCTCCTACTGATAATTCAGGAAATGTTTCAGAAGCTAGAAACAAAAACAAAATATTAAAACAAAAGATGCTTCTGTTTTTCTTTTTTTAAATAAATAACAACAGTTTAGGAGCTTTGGCCAGTAGCTGGGGAGGAAGACTAAGATTTATATTTCTTATTATATCACAGTATCACAGATGAGTATGAAATCTGTGAGACTGCTCATTTTGTCAAATAATTCCAGAACAATTTCTTAAGCACTGAACTTCAAAAATGGTATAATAACTCCAGTCCCTCATTTTCCTAACAAATTCTCAGATACTTTTGATGTCCTTTTATATTTGAAAGGTATAACCACAGACTCAAAACAGAAAAAGAAGATCGCATACCAAATGTAAGCAGGTCTAAAAGTAAATGATAAACCACACGGATACATTTGAGTATATAGAGAAGTTCAAGAAATAAGGATATTTGGATTTTCATTTTAACTGTCATCAATTATACAGATGCATGCAACTTTGAAGTAACTTTTCTTAATAGTGTAATAGATACGCCATGAATATCTATATATTTTATATATCGTTATAAAATAACCTTAGAGATCTTTGAAATTAGAGATTAGAGATCTTTGAAATAAATTTTTAGCTTCCAAACTTCATAAATGTTTTCTTTCATTGAATACATATTTTTTTATTCCAGACTCTGTGTCTTTATGAATGGTTTTATTATAAAAATTTAAGTATTAATTTTTTTATGTGCTTTTGTTTATTCCTGAAATATAAGTATTCTCATTAGTTATTGATGATCAATTGGGAATCAAAATGAGGTTGGTCACTATTGTGGTTGAATTGTGCCCCTCAAAGATAAATATTGAAATTTTAAGACTAATATTTGCAAATGTGAACTTATTTGAATATAGGGTCTTTGCAGATATAATCAAGTAAACATGAGGTCATAATAGCTTAGAGTGGGCTCTGATCCAATACAATTGGTATCCTTATAAGAAAAGAAAACACACACACACACACACAGGAGAATGCCACATGAAGACAGAGGCAAAAAGTGGTATGCAAAGTCTACAAGTAAAAGAACATTTCAGGGTTTTTGGCCACCATGAACATTGAGTGTTCATGAAAAAGAGAGGCATGAAACAGAGTCTCTCAGAGCCTCCAGAAGAAACCTATGCTGCTGGTACCTGGATTTCAGACTTCTAGCCTCTGGAACTGAGACATTACATTTCTGTTGTTGTAATCTACTTAGTTTGTGGTCCCTTGTTACAGTAGCACTAGGAAACTAAAATAGTTACCAAATTAGCTGCAAAGTTAAAGTTTGAATTTTCTGTGCCATACTATCTTTTTATCTACCAGAGTGATGATGAAATAAAAACTAATAACATGATTTTGGGGTAGTATATATTTGTGTGCATTAGTCTCATAAATAATTCTAGCATTGAGCAAAAAGGAGGCATTCGGTTATATTTATCAAATATCATTTAGATTAAACCAAGTTCTATACTACATATTAAATGGAAAAAAATAAACTTATGAGTCACTGTCTTTTATTAATTTACTTTTTTGGTAGCTAATTTAAGGATTTAGAATTTTTAAAGTTACCTTTTAAGCTTAGAAGATGTGATCAATTGAGATTTTAGCTCTTGCAAAGTTGAGTTTATTTTTATTTGAGTTTTTGGTGTTCTCATGAGTTCTACTCTTAGACTTGAAGAATTTTGAAAAAGTGGGATCAATACGAGGTTCACTTTGTTTTTTTTCTTTTTTGGGTATGAGGAAACTGAAACTCCCAACATAGCAAATTGAAAGAGGTGGCGCTTTACCCCCATTTCCATTGTTTACACTCTACTTCTTTGCTCTGAATGAATTTCATATCCAGAAGATGGAAGCCTCTCAAGTTGTCTTGATTTGTTTTGTTAACATTGATGAATATAGTTTTAGTGTCAGATCTGAACCTAAGATGACTATTAGTTATAAATTAGAAAAGAATGAGATTTTTAATGAAAATATATCTGTGTTGTTTTATAGGTATTTTGTTTTGTTTTATTCCCCCTCCTTATTAAAGTTTTATTAAGTGAGACAAAAAGTCTTCTCCTTTGCTTTGTATGTTCTGGAAAGTAAGCGTGGATCTATCATTTGAATCATCATTTCTAACTTTCTAATTCTTTAAGCAACTTCTGTGCCTTATAGGAATGCAAATATTATTAAAACCTCGAATTAATGAGTTGGGGCTTTCATTACTTAAGACAGAATCTAGAAATCAATAGGGACTACATTTCTGATTAAAGTTTGTCCTGGAAATTAAATTGTTTTTTAAATGTTAAAAACAACCTAAAAGTGTGTATAACATATATGAGCATTTGAGTCTTATCCACATTGCTTTAACAAAAACAACAGAATTCACATAAGGTTACTTATTTTGTTTTCATCAGACATTAACCAGGGAAGGACTAAACCATCAAAATGACAGCTAAGGAAATTCTGTATATCATTTAAAGGTCAATAAAAAAAGTGATTCACATTTTAAGCATGAGGTGGAAAAAAAGTATAAATGTCTTTAACATATAAAGGTTTTTTTAATGTTAGTGAGTGTATCCGAGTTTTTAAATGTTATGAATTTTAAAGAAATTATAATACTGGTGCAATGTTCGATTCCCCAAGAATTATTTGAGAAAGAGTCAAGTGATTTAACAAAAAGTTTATGATTTTACCTACAAAGTGCTCTTTGTATATTAATATTGCTATGAAGTTCAAGATTCATAGTGAGTGTCATCAAGATGTTATCATTTTTCTTTACTTACTTTTAAATATCATATTCCTAAGGGGAAGGATCAGAAGAACATCTTGCATTTCTAATCTTAATATTTTATATAAAAGAAACCACTTTAATTCCCCTCAGAGCACTTAACAGAATAACAAAGAGTATCCTGTATCATCTTTTACTATAGCAGTTTTATGCAATTTATATACAGATGTGTGGGACAAGCCTATCTCAAAAAAATTTTTAGGAAATATGCCAGAATTCTAAAACATCTAGACAAAACACAGGTTTTATTGTATAGAGCCACAATATTTCTTTGTCTAAAAACAGATGATAGGAGCAACCCTTTATAGTGACTGATCATGAAAAGAAACCCCAGGAGCATAGAGACACTATAAAAAGATCTAGAAGGAAGTCATTATGCTGTTGAGGGAATAAGAAATTTAAGTCAGAGAGTTGTGAAATGTTCTCATTATAGGTCATCTCAGTAATTATCTGACATCTACAGACAGAGTCACTTCTTAATCAAAAGAATGAATCATTACTGATATTGATTCAGACCACAATGTTTGAAATAATGAGTCCGTTAACTCAAGTATAAATTTAGAGGTAATTCCAACAACTTCTTTGCTCAAGTTTTATACTAAATAATAAATACCTTTTTACATTTTTGATGATTATATTCATATAGCCATAACTGGGAACAAAATTGTGATAGTGTAATGTTTATTAAGACCTAAAAATAATGGAAGTTGCTAATATTTATGATGCCAATGACATTAATTATTACCAAGTAGGACATAGAATTAATTACCCTCTAGCAAGGATAATATAGAAACTTAATATAGAATATGGAATTTTATTGGACAGTGGAGTAACTTAATGTTTTAAAACTAGTTTCAGAATTAAGGGGCTTTATGATAATAAATGACTAGCTAGTTTGGCAGAGAAATAAATATAACTAAACCCAAATTATATTAAACCCAATGTAATATCAGTTGAGCCCTGATAAGATGCAAAATTATTATGAATATGATCTGTAGACAAGACACATTTTCAAAAACAGATATTGAAGACAAGAAAGAAGAGCTGGAGATGTAACATGTTATTGGGAGAATAAACAGTTAGTTATTAAACTGAAAAAGGAAAACTGTAACCAGTGGAGAGTTGCTCTGGGGCATGGATCCAGCTATGGCAAGTGAGTTCCATCCAGTGATCTCATTGCTATTGGGGGTGACAGAGGAGCAACAGAAGAGGAAGGACCTTTGAGAAAACTAAGTGATATTATCTCAATCTCTTAGAATTATGTGGTGAATTAAAACTAAATGACTTGAAGGGGTACTTAATAGTATAAGCAGCTAAATGGGAAAAAAAAAAAGAAAAAAGTAGGGAAGGAGGGAAGGAAGGAAGGAAGGAAGGAAGGAAGGAAGGAAGGAAGGAAGGAAGGAAGGAAGGAAGGAAGGAAGGAAGGAAGGAAGGGGAAGAATAATAAACAATGCCCCTCTTCTGGAGCAATTAAACCGTCTGATGTTCCACAATGAAAAGGATTCAAATTCAACATAAGACTATTGGTTTCTTTCTCACTAAGGGAAATTGTCACACTACATTTTATTCTAATATCAGAGTAGTAAAGATCTTGCTTGCTTGAGTTCTTGAAGTCTAAACATCTGTGTTGGAATTCTGGACCCAACAATTATTACTTGTGTGATTGGGAAAAATACTTTATCTGTGCCCTAATTCCATCATTACTATTGCAAAGATAACAATTCTACTTATTGTTTAGTTTTTTTTTTTTTTGGATTAATAAGTGAATTAAATGCTAGAAAATGTCAAATTGTCATCACTAGACATCATTTACCACTTATTTATCTGGGAAGCACCAGATATACTGTATTATGTGAACTTCCTCAAATTATAGAGCACGACATAAATCCCATTTGACTTTTTGGTAGTGCTTATATGAACATAATACTGAGTAATATATAAAAATGAATTTAATTTGTTATTGAAAAAAGAAAGAAGTGCTTTTTTAGATTGCTTATTTGATCAATTTAAGCATTCATTGTGACCATTTGTGTGCTACATGGTTGACAGCACCCTTTAATGTAACCAATATATAATTGCTAAATAACCTTGAGATATTTCACCAAGGCACTTTACTTTGAAATCAGACCATAAGGAATAAAGAGATGAGCCAGAAACACTTTTGGAAACAAATAGAATATGATTTTTGTTTTCCACAAACTGATGCCAATATAGTATCCAAAAGGGCTTTTTCAATTCTTTTTGTGACAAAAATGTTTTTAACAGGACTTGCATTAAGCAGAATTTTCCAAAGAAAGCTGTTATGATCTATCAAATAAACAATGCATAATTAGTGTTGAAACATTTTGTGAATCATTCCATTTCCTGAAGACTCTTATTTACTGCACTATAAAGCGTATTTTGTTGCCTACCTTTACTTTTTCTTTCATATTATTTTTCCATTTTAGGGTTTTTACAAGTCTAGATCATCCCAAATCAAAACTATACATCAGGTTGAAATTTGAAAGCTCAATTCAATTAACTCCACAGAGATAATTATCTTAATGTTTCCCCAAAATGCTTGTTGTCTTTTAGATAAAAGATCGCAAATATAGAGACTCATCATTTTTATTAGGATATGTTGTGCTGGTAGAAACAATTCTATTAATTAGAAAAAATTAATGAAATTAAAATATTTTTACCAGGTCAATAAATATCATTTGGGTACAAGACTTGAGCTCTCCCCCTGAATTAATGGAAAAATGGTGGATTTTTAAAGAAATGCAAGGTGGTATAACAAGATACATATAAACACCCAGAAAACTAAGAACTTTCAGCTAACTTTGAAATGATACACTTCACAGGTGGAATAATGAGAATTTAAGGCGAGACTTGATGGTCTAGCTTTCAAAATACACTGCAGTATCTCTATGGCAAGAGGAGAAAATTTAGAACTACAAACACACGAACTCTTTTTTTTCTTCCTAATCAAGTATATGCTAGCTACAGAGATCCATGTGCAAAATTTTATCCTAAATCACTTATAGGAGACTGTGTTTTGTGGCTGAGCTTCTGTCTGCTTATACCAGATGCAGTTAGATAACCAAGATGGATCCTTAACCTAATTCTGTATATAATAATATATTCTCTGACTTTGCCATCATGCTTAAGCTTTGTTTTCACTTATAATATATGGAACTATATTTTGCAGTCTTCCTAATCTTATCAAAGAGATGTAGAATAAGATGTTGTAGAAGAGCAGAATCTTTGTAGTGAATATAGCTGCAATCTAATTTGGACACGTACCACCTTCACACTGTGGAAAGTTCATTGGGCAAGTTAATCTCTCTAGGCATCAGACCCTTATCATAAAATAAGGATGTTAATTTGTAATTTATAGGGTTTTTAGAAGTTTCAGATGAGCTTCTGAATTTCTGTTTTTCAGGCCAATGTGTAGTTGATGAGTTGCTAGAGGTTCAGAGTAGACTAACTTGAGAGTTAGAAACTCTGAGGGGGCCCAGTCTTGGAAAGACCTCCACACTTGCATACATTTTTCTCTAAAAGCCCTACCAGGTTCTCATTGTCAAGATCAGAGAAAAAATCTCTTTGTGCTTCCAAATAAGGGAGAAAAAAAGTGACCACATTGAAATACATCCAGAGCATTCTGTTCTCCTTAACGAGGAGAAATTGAGACTGAGACTTAATCATAAGAAGCTAGAACACCCAGGGGACAGTTAAAGATCATCTGGCTCTGGTGTTCAATGATCCTTATGCCTGTGACCCCTCAGGATTATATATGTTTGCATACCTTTATTTTTTTTTTTTTTAAGGATTTTACTTATTTATTTGACAGAGAGAGAGATCACGAGTAGGCAGAGAGGTAGAGAGAGAGGGGGAAGCAGGTTCCCTGCTGAGCAGAGAGCCCGATGTGGGGCTCGATCCCAGGACCCTGAGATCATGACCTGAGCCGAAGGCAGAGGCTTTAACCCACTGAGCCATCCAGGCGCCCCTGTTTGCATACCTTTAATAGCTGTAGCTGGACATCTGGTTTCCAATCATCCTGAGTCCAGGTGCTGACTGAGATCCTCCTGTGTGGGACATTGACGTGGGTTGGCACATTATCACTACTGGGAGCTAATAAAATTATATTATTTTTTAAAGATTTTATTTATTTATTTGACAAAGAGAGAGAGAGATCACAAGTAGACAGAGAGGCAGGCAGAGAGACGGGGGGAAGCAGGTTCCCTGCTGATCAGAGAGCCCAAGGCGGGGCTCGATCCCAGGACCCTGAGATCATGACCTGAGCTGAAGGCAGAAGTTTTAACCCACTGAGCCACCCAAGCACCCCTAAAATTATATTAGATACTTGGAAAAGCACGGAGGACTGAGAAACAACCAAGAGCTGGGGCAGGGCTGAATAAAAAGTTTCTTCTTCTACAAAAAGTCATTCCCTGAAGACTGTGAGACATGGGTGTTTTTCCTACTGTATAGAAACCAATACAGAGAGTCAAACAGAATGAAGAAACAGATGAATACATTCTAAATGAAAGAGCAAAATAAAACCTCAGAAATGGGGGGGAACTTAATGAAATGGATATGAATAATTTACTTGATAAAGTTAAAGTAATAGTCACAAAGATGCTCACTGACCTGAGAAGAATAGATTAACCAAGTGAGAATTTCAGCAAAGAGATGGGAAAGGTAAGGAAGTACCAAATAGAAGCCATAGAGCTGAAGAATACAATAACTGAACTGAAAACGACACTAGAGGGGTTAAACAACAGACGAGATAAAGCAGAAGAAAAGATCAGTGAACTCAAAGACAGGGCAATCAAACTCACCCATTTAGAGCATCAAGAAGAAAAAAAAGAAAATAGCCTCCGGGAAGAACATCAAACATACTAACATTCTTATTATAGGGGTCCTAGAGGGAAGAGACAGAAAGGGGCAACAATCTTATTTGAAGAAATAATGGCTGAAAATTTCCCTAACCTGGGGAGGAAACAGACATCCAGATTCAGGAAGTCCAAAGACTACACCAAACTGATAAGCTTTTGCACAGCAGAGGTAACCATCAACAAAATGAAAAATCAACCCACTGAATGAAATAAAATAATTGTAAATCATACATCTATTTATATATATATATATGACTAATCAACAAAGTAGTCATGTGACACAATAGCCAGAAAAGAAAAGGAAAAGGAAAAAAAGGAAAAGAAAGGAAAGGAAGGGAAAAGAAAATTGATTTGAAAACAGGCAGAAAATCTGAATAGACATTTTAGTGGAGATTTACAGAGGGCCAACAGGAACATGAAAATATACTCAACACCATTAATCATCGGGAAAATGGCAAATCAAAAACCACAATGAGATATCACCTCACACCTTTTAGAATTACTGTTATCCAAAAGATTAGAAATAATAAGTGTTGGCAAGGATGTGAGAAAAAGGGAACCTTTACGTACTGAGTTGAGAATGTAAATTGAAGCAACCACTGTAGAAAAGACTGAAGGTTCCTCAAAACATTAAAAACAGAACTTCCATATGATTCAGCATTTCCATATAAATAAATAAAATGCTAATTCAAATAGATATATACACCCTCATGTTTATTTCAGCATTATTTACCATAGCCAAGATATGAACACAACCTAAGTATGTATCAGTGAGTAAATGAATAAAGAAGATGCAGTGTGTGTATAATGGAATATTATTCTGCCATAAAAAGGATGCAATCTTGCCATGTGTGCCAATATGCTATAAGGCTTGAGTAGGTATTTTTTTAGAAAAACACATTTTCCAATATCCATTTCCTAATTTCCCTAAAATAAAGACTTGAAAGTAATCCCTACACATTGTATCTACACACCTATGCCTCATATGTTGAACAAAAGAATTATTCTCTTGATGTTCAATGAGAGAAATGTTAAATAATGTATCCGATATGCTTTTCTAAATGCCTCCATGCCAAGACTTATCAACCAGAAATCTTCAACAGAAATCATTTAACATATCTTTATACATTCTAAGTTGCCTATCTTTTTTAGAAGATTTTAAAAATTCATTTGGCAAATATTTACTGCATATCTTACACCTGTACTCCTATGCTGACAACCTGCAATATGAACATGTATAAGGCATTAAACTCGCTTATAGAAAATAACATGCATGTGTATATGCAGTTTGTAAGATAAAACTGGAATCTATTTAAAGCTTCTACTTTCATCTGAGAGATCAGGGAAATACTCGTAAATCTAGTAAACTTTGGATAATAAGAATTTTTGCCTTCATTGAAAACTACGTTAAGCCAAGAAACACATTAGAAATGGAAGCAACTTTCTAATGTATAACTGGTATAGATATCCTATACTTTTGGTAACTTTCATGTTTTATCATTGAGTACTAATTATGAGCAAGGTGGCAAACTAAATCTTCTGAACTCTTGCTATATGCTAGATTGTTCAAGGCATTTATAAATTAATAAATAGAATCATTTATTTAATGTGTGAGATAAATATTATTGCTTCCAAATCCAGTTCCCTTTCCATTAAATCAAGTTGGTTCACACAGGGTGTGGAAAGACATGCTTAATCAAGAGCAATAAATAAATCTACATTTCCATAAAAGAGTGTCTAGACTGCTTGGAGAAATAGGAAAGAGGGGTAGAGGCAATATAATCATGTCTCCTATATGTAGATTCTGACATCCTGTGTATTATTTTTCTATGCCATGTAACGAATTACCACACACATAGTGGCTTAAAGCAACATGCATCAATTAGCTCACAGTTCTATAGATCAGAAGTCCAGGCATGGCATGACCGATTTCTCTGTTCAGGTTCTTTTCAACCTGTAATCAAGGTGTTGGCTCTACCTAGTTTTTGTTTGGAGGCTCTTAGGATAAATCTACTTTCAAATTTAGTTTAGGTTTTAGCAAAATTTTGTTCCTTACGGTTGTAGGGCTGAAGTCCGAGTGTATTTGCTGGCTGTCTAGTTTGGGTTATCCTTAGTTTACTGAGATCACCAAATGATCCTTGCTACATGATCCTCTCTATCTTAAAAGGCAAAAAAGAAGACTTTCTCTCCTATCCAATCCCCATTATGCTTTTAGTCTCTCTGACTGAATCGTTGGCTTCAGTAATACATCAGTCCTTTTCAGGGCTTACCTGATTAGGTCAGTCCCACTGAAGATAATCTCCCTTTATTAAAATGATCTGTGCCAAATGACAACCTAATCCTAGGAATGAAATCCATCATATTCACAGATCCCAGGATTATGCAGTACATGTACACCAAGGGATGGGGGATCTTGGAGGTCATATTAAAATTCTGCTGACCACACCCTGTGACTTTGTGTAAGTCATTTAAGCTCAAAAAGGTAATTTTCCTGTAAATATAATAAGAAATGCTTACTTCATAGGATGGTTGAGAGGGTTCCCAAGTGGTGATATATGAAAGTATTTAACATGTTTTCTGGAAAATAATAAGAATTATATTAGTTCTAGTGTTCTTTTAATTAGCAAATTAAAAAGCAATGTAATGTTTTAATGGTGCAAATTAATACAAATATCTTAATAGACATATTTTATGACTCAAAGAGAAAAAAAGTTGATGCAACTGGCAACTTCAGTTAAAAAATAATTTATATGACTTAACCATCTTAAAGATCTTGATTAGAATGAGAAATAAATAAAAAATAAAAATTTTTACACCGATTTTAATCACTCTATTAATGCTCATGAGATTCTGGTCTAAATCTAATTCCATTCATTTTAATTCCTCATTAAACCAAATAGTGTTCTGTGGCATAATTGAACTTATTCTTAATGAGAAAGTAGTAATCACTGAATTCGCCATTTACACACTGAATATGGATTGGATATTATTCTTCATCTTGTCTGCTAATCTAGGCTACTCTTGCTGGGTTGGCTACTATTGAAAAATTTTGTGGTTAATTTCAAACAAGTCAGTGAAAAAATATGATCTATTAAAATGTCTGTATGCTTGTTAAACATTAAAAAGGGGATAGCACATGGTAGATCTTACTCATTAAAAAATTATTATTTTTACATTAGTATAATGGATGGGTAGCGCTTTAGAATATTTGGGCATAATAACAGATGCTTCAACATTAAAATAGGTTCCTAGTGCTAAAAGGTTTACAATTTAATGATGCTGAGTAGATAGAATATTTAAAATAATTATAAATAAAGGGATAATTATTTCTTTATAACATAAAATATTAATAGCTTAAAAATTCAACAGTTCTGAAGGGAGGATTTTAAAAGAGCTGAAAACAAAATGCAAACTAATCTGGGATTCTGCACTTGTTTTTTGACACTTGAGGTAATCAGTTTGTATCCTTTGAAATGAGAACAGTATATATACTCCTCTGCTTTATCTTTGGTGGGGCTATAGTTTTTCAAGCTGAGGAAGGTAGCATCTATAAGTGATTTATCTGCTCAGAAAAAAATTCTTCATAAAGGAAATTTTATAGTCTACAGATTTCTTTGACAAATCAAACATATTATTTGAGGTTTATTTGCTGTTTTAAAAAATGGATTTCGAATGTTTCAAATGTTTCAGGGTTTATTGTCAATGTCTGAGAGGGTCGCTCCTCTAGCAGAGATCCTGTCACAGCAACTGTAGCAATACAACTAGACCTGTAGCTTCTTGGGGTTTTATTTTTTGCATTTACAAATTAATAGCGTATTGGGGTTTCAATTTTTGCATTTACAAATCAATAGCATATTGATTCTCGTGCTTTCTTCAGAGATAGTTGAGGATCAAAATTAGATAACAACTATGAAAAAGTTTTAAAGACTTAAATAAGGTGTACACGTAGATTTTCCTAATGTACTAAAAAATGAAATTATTTTTGTGTACAACATAGTGATTTGACTACTCCACATGTTATGTTCTGCTCCCCAAGTGTAGCTGCTATCTGTCACCATACAATGTTCTCACAATACCATTGACTAGATTCCGTATGCTGCACCTTTCATTCTTGTAACTTATTTAAAAACATGAACCTATTGGTATGAAAATATTATTAGTATAAAACTGATATGTCTCAAAGGTAGATTAGATCTGACCCATATGTAATAAGAGGTAATTAAACTACATTTCATCCTCAAATAGCTGTAACATAATATAACTATAAGGTATATGTTACAAATATTATTTCCCTCTTTCTTCTTTCTTGCTCACCTCCTGCTTACTACTGGAGAGAAATTATAATAGGTATAGATGGTTTTAATTGTTTCTCACATGTTTCCAAAAACTGTAGCTGGAGAGGAAATGGCCAAATATAATTACATGAAATGTGAATGGAAACTTTTATTGCTTTAGAGAGCACGGGTCAAGAATCACTCAGAGAATCCAAAGAAAAGAAACATAATGCCAAACAAATTAACACTCTCTAGCCTCATCTTTCTGTTCTTATAAAACTCTGTGTGCCTCATGACCTTATTGAATACATGATTACTTAAATTTTTATGAGAACAAACCTGACTGATTTGAAAAATGTAAACACAAACACCAGATGTTATGTAATAGCATTTGCCTGTATATTGTAAAAAAAAAAAAAAAAACAACAAAAACCGACAAAAAAAAAGACACATTTTTTTGTCAGTGGAGATAAACATTTTAAATGCATAAAATGCAACACAACTTAAAATTTAAAAAGGTAATCATGAAAGTTTAGAATGAGAAATGGCTGGTAATTGAATCATAACCTAATATAAAAATGACTAAAGATTATTTTCGAGTATGGCAAGAGATACTTTTGACCTCAAGAACTCCAAGAAAACATCTTGATTTAAACAAGAATCTTATTTGGTGACCAAAATAGGTTTCTACTATAAAGTTAGTTCTTAATTAAATGGCCTATGAACAGATCTGTGCTGTCACCAAGTTGTGACACTTTGGTTCAAAGAGGAGATGGTATTTCATTAAATACCTAAGATTAATCTCGCCATCTTGTTGTATTTAATGTTGCAGCTCTTATCCTAATCATTCCATTGTGGTTGACATGCCTGTAGGATGGCTTTGAAAGTATGTGCAAGGAAAAAGAGATTCATTTTTCCTGATAGTTTTCTCTGCTCATCACAAATTGCTTCTGCTCTTCCTTTCTTTCTAATATGATGTATTAATTGAAATTTTACTCTATAATGTCCCTGAATAAATCTGTCCGGGAAACAAAGTTTGCCTTTAGTATTCTCCTCCCTTTGTGGTGGGACCCACTCTCCTTAGAAGACATAATAGCAGCCACCAATGTCTACTTGCATAAAGAACATATGCACTGTTCAGATTAACCTGATTCTTAGCATCTGCCTGCTTTGTTCTTTTAATTTTGGCAAGTTATTTAAACCCTCAGAGCCTCCATTTCCTCGTTTACTTAATTGCTTAATTTGTAAAATTGAGGGAATTAAGTGAGACACTATATACATTGGGAATACAGTTAATGGTCATTTCATTGCAGCTACCATATGAAATCAGCTTACCCAGCACCTGGGTAGCTTTAAGCATCTGCCCTTGGCTCAAGGTCATGATCCCAGGGTCCTGGGGATCAAGTCTCACATCTATCTTTCTGGCTCCCTGCTCAGCGGGGACTCTGCTTTTCCCTCTCCCTCTGCCCCTCTCTCACGCTCTGTTTCTCCCCCAAATAAATAAATAAATCTTAGTTTTTAAAAAAGAAATAATCTTAGGGTATCATTGTATTCTTTTATCCTTCTGTGATTCCCTGCTACTCGGAGATTATGGTAATGAATTTTTTGGTAACCTTCATAACTTTTATGAATTTACCATATGCCTAAAGCGCTCTCTTATTTTGCCTAAGAATAATTAATAAATGAGAAAGTGTAAGAAAATGATTTCCAAGTAATCCAAATGAAATTCAAAGATTATTTCTGGAGGTAATTCTCTCACTTTGTTAGATAATGCAAATAGAATACAAACAACCACAGTTTATGGTTTGTTTAGCATGTGCCAATCACTGTGCCAAAGGGTTTGAGTACATTGCTTCACTCAACCCTAAAAATAACTTTGAAAGGAGGGTATCATTTTCCTATTTACAGAGAAGAAATGGAGACTCAGAGTCTAAGTAGATTGTTTCAAGTCACAGAAATGATGAGCACTGTATCCGATATTCAGACTTTTCTCAACAGTAAGTACCCCTTGAATAAAAGATTAAAATGACAAAAATGGTAGCCTCTATAGGAGCAAACTATTGTATATCTACAGTTGGGGACTTTGCAAACTTATAAGCTACCATCTCTCAAATTTTGATCTGAGTTACAAAGATTGCAAGACTATTTATAGTTAGATTATCAATAACACTTTTAATGAATTTTAGTACTTGTACACTTATTTTATTTTATTTTTTTGTACATTTATTTTAATAGCACATTAAATTCATAATTTCACAGTGAGTACTTCTTAGGGCTAGGCCAAGTAAAAGTGAATATAACTAAAAAAATAAATAATACTACAGGTGAACAACAAATATTACAAACTTTTAAAGGTAACATAGACATTTTTAAAGCCATTTTCCCAATCCACTGTACTACACACTATACCAGGGTAGGCATAAGCAACAATGTTTAGCTGCATATTTGGTTTTGAATTATCATTTTTCTTTTCCAATTGTGTGGTAAAGAAACACTATTCTGGGTCATTGTAGTGATCATATTCCTTTCTTTTTTCTCACAAAACTTCAGTTACCTGTTTTTATCTGCCTCATGTGATGATGCTATATGTTTAAGATACCTTAATCTGAACTTACAGCCTGTTAATCAAGAGTATCTATACATTGTTCAAAAAAAGGGTCATTTTATTTATATGGCTTATCACTTATCTGAACAAAATTAATATTTTATCATCTTTCTTCTCATAGATCTCAGAAGACACTACCTATATCACTTCCTGTCTCGTGTTAGAGTTGTATATTTTCAGATATCTCCTGCAATCACATGCTCATTACTGAAAGTTTTTGAAAGCCAAAATTATTTTTCTCACACTTTGATCTTTAGGCCCATTACAGTGCCTGGTACATAGCAATTTTCTTATCAGAAGAAAAAGAATGGGAGATTCTACTTCAGGTTTAATGTTCCTTCCTGTTACTCAGGCTTGGTTTCTGGGTAGGGTAGAACTAGTCTTTTGAGTAAAATTCATGAGCAAGAGGAGGAAGATATAGAAGATAAATTCCAGAGTGATTCAACATCAGGACTCAGCAAATTTGTCTGGAGGGAGGAGTTTGGAAGATAGAAAAATATAGAGAAATAGGATGAAAAATGGGGAAAGCAGACCAGAGAAGATCTAGATTTGAGGTTAGTAAAAGGGACCCGAGCTGGAAATGTTTTCTGTTGAGACTTTGCCTCTTTACATTGTGTCAGTGATGGAGCTGTTAAGTGTTCCAACAATATGACACCATAGATATTTCCTGAAGTGAATTAGTTCAGTGTATTTAATTTCACTAATGTGTACACAGTAGAGGAGGCAATCTTGACTGATAAATTATAGGCTGGACAGAAGAATTGTGAACACCAGTATACATGTGTTTTTATATGTTAAGGTTTGTGTCATTTACTGCATTAAGATGTAAGAAAGATGTAACAAAAGATATGTTTTATTCCAATTATTTTTGAAAGACTTTCTGCTGGATCTACTCTTTATTGGAGAGAATGAATAAAGAATTAGTAGGCTGCTTTCACCAGAAACTGAGAGCTATATACAGTCCTCGTAGTAAAAGTCAGTCTCTGGTTGATTTGGCCTCGGCATTGTGGGAATAAAATAAGCATAAGATTTTTCCAGTATTGGAAAGCCACTGTTTTCACTTATAAGACTTCCATATCCCTTTGCAGCCAAGACAATATTAATAACAAAATAAGGTTGCACTACACAGGAGAAATCTCCTAATTTGTTTTTTAATGCCAGTAAGAAAAATAAGATTCTAATAGTGCAATTATAGTGTGTGGGTCACAGTGGGCAATGTTTTGCTGCCCAGAGCAAACTCTGCAAACTGAGCTCAGGAGCAGCTTTTTTCTTTACTGCTAGGAGCTTAATGTTGTCTTTTGCTGATTGTGACTTACAGGACATGTCAGTGAATCTACCCAGGAAGTCAGCAGAGGAAAGCCATTTCAGACATAGACTCAAACATAAAGATAAACCTGGACATAAAATCTTTTAACATGGTCTGAAGCTTAGTGATAGTTGAACATATTTTGCTCATCTTATAAAGAACATGTTTGGCTTTTTTAATTCATTTTTCTAATTTCACTTTCATCATTTAAAATCGTGTAATTTAGGCAGAAGAACTTGATTAGAATTTTCTGTTCCTTTAAGAAAATTTTTGACCACTTTTAGGATTTTTCTTTACTGAGACTTCAATCATTTTTGGCTATATTAACTTTTAAACATTGGCTACACAGACTTATTCTGTACACATGATGGACATTTTCCAAAGCCCTTAATCCTTGCATTTATCTGCATAGCATCTTTCAGCTTTCAAATTCACTGTTTCGTGTTGTCCTCAAAATAATCTGCATTGTAAGCAGAAGATTTGTGGTAATCCCCAATCTATTTGGTGAGGAAACAGGTTCCATGAGGTCAATTAGCTGGTTAATGTCAAAAAGTAGGTTTTGAATCAAAATAAATTCACTTCTCATCCACCTTTCATATTCTTTGTCTTTTATACATAATCAGACGTAAAAAGCTAATAATGAAAAATATAAATACAAATTAAACTGATCTAGCATTTTGGGAAGCTTTAGAGATGATCAAAGAACAAATTATTTGGGGATCATCTGTGGGCCAAGAATTGTGGAAAACTTTATTTTGGGGGGGGGCGATTTTCTTATATTAGCAAGTTGCTATGGGTTTTTTAACATGGATTATACTTTATGTAACTATCTAGAATTGATGTTCTACACTGTAAGGTGATATAAGTTCAGGTACCAGGGTAGACTTGACAGATTTTATAATTTTGCATTGTTAACTCTATTTGAAACCATAGCCAGGGTGAGTGTCCCACATCAATGCCATATTCTTGACATCATGAGTAATATGGGTTAAATACTGTCCCTCAAGAATTCAGAACCTCTGAATGTGACTTTATTTGAAACTAAAGTTTTTGCAGATGCAATTAATTAAAAATCTTGAAGTGAAATTATATTGGATTTTGGGTAGACCTTAAATCCAATGACTGATAACCTTATGAGAAAGGCAGAGAATGCAAAGGTAGGGGGAGGTCCTGTGAAGGTAGATGCATTGATTAGAGATGGAGCCACAGGCCACGACATGTGAGGGTTAGCAGAAGTGCCCAGAAACAAAGAAGAGAGAAAGGTTTTTTTGACTGGAGATTTTGGATGGGGCAGGGCTCTGCTGACATTTTTATTTTGGACTTCTAGCCTCTGTAACTATGAGAGAATAAATATGTATTGTTTTAAGCAATCACCTTTGTGATAATTTGTTATGGCAGCCTAGTAACTATTATAGTGAGCCAAAACTTAGGGGATAAGATAGCTCCCTTCTAGTTCCTGGTTTTCCTAATTCTAGAGAACTCAAGACCAGCCTATTATGATACACGGGATTCTACTTTTGGCCTTGTCTGGGCATTAAAAATCCAAATGTAGACATATTTGGTCATATATTTCCTATGGGTTGTTTGGCTTCAACTTACTCTTATTATTTTATGTCTTTGCTCCCCCTTATTTGTGGCATTTGTCAGTTTCAACTTTTTGTTTTGAAACCAGCAATATATTTCCCTTTTTCTTTGTCATATTCCACTCAGGAGTGGAATGTGCGTTATAGGCAAACTTTCTGCCAATCCCTCCCCTCCTTGTCTTCCACTAATTATGCATCCTGGCTAGACAGCTCTAAGTTAAAAAAAATCCAGTGTTAGGCCAGGGGCTAGACACAATGCAGTTAATATATGAATTTGGCTTGATCTTTCTTGAACAGGAATAAAATGATACATTCTCAAAAACTTTTTTCTCTTAGTGACCTAAAATGGTTTCCTTTTGCACTGAAATTTCTGGATTTTCACAACATCTTAAAAAAACCCAAAGCATATTTTACAAAGGTACAGTTCATTGTCTCTTTAAACGAAAAAAAATATTAAAAATGCTCTTTTTAGAGAACGCTGGAACTTCCAAAAAGACTGTAGCATGTGTTGGGGTGGTAATAGAAAAGTGACGATTTTAGTGTTAACATTTATGCTATTTGTATCTTCAGGATTTACTCTCTATGTGCTTTTACAGCACAAACATCATTTCTACTTTGGGTTTCTGGAATAAAAGGAGGAATATTTTTGTGTTTTAATACTCCATCCCTTTTTCTTTTCCAAGTCTCTTGCCTGTGGGACACCAATACAGAATTGTTTGAACTAAATATTATAGAGCAGCTGTGTTAATGAAAGCATTTGTTTTCATTTATTTTATGTGCACATACCTAAAGAGTTATGCAACAGTTATACATTTATAAATCTAATGAATGGATATCATAAATAAACACAAGAATAGGCTTCAGTTAGAAACCAGAATTTGCAGTTAAAATAATTATATAAACTGCACAAATAGACAGGAAATTCCAACTCTGTGACATTTCTTGGGGCAACAGTATATCATCACTTACTTTTAGTTTGACATCATTTTCTATTAATATCTCATATCTGAGCTTCTTCATTTGAAAAGTACAATATAGAGTTAATTGACGCATACAGTTGGAATATGGCCTATCGAGCTATATGAGAGCTGAAATATACCAACTTAAATATGATAAGATATGGTCACATTTATTTAACTTATGAATAAAAGGAGTTAATAAAGTATAAACAATCTTTCATAATACTTACTTGAAAATTGTGAAAATACACAGATAGCAGAACCAATGTTAATAATTTTGAATAAAACTTATCCCAAAGTTTCATTTCCCAAAATAACTTTCACTTTGGTATTTTACAAAATTTAAAATTTTAGTGGTAACTTCTAGTCTCAGCTTTGACACGTAAAGAGCTTTGAAGTCAGAACTACCATCCTTACAATAAGACAAAGTAGACTAGCTGAAAAGCAAGGAATTTTCTTGAACCCATAAGAAAACAGGTTGCAGGCAAACTGCCACCCCAAAATTCATAGAGACATGTGCGTCTAGAGAGTCACAACTGAATTCTATACACCTGGAGCAGAAGCCACCAGGTATGGACTCCAGAAGAGTGAGAAAGTCATGAAGACTGGAGTCTAATAGAGACCTGTACACTCTTGTGGGATACCAAACCAACCCCATCAAGTACTTAGAAGGAAGAGCCAAGAAAGGTCTCCCAGAGGCTTTACCTGAGAGCAAATATG
>CM053606.1:115794782-115805102 GCA_028646535.1 Procyon lotor
CACCAGCCTCAGGACTTTTAGACTGTTTCCTCTGCCTGAAACAGTTTCTCCCATGATTTGTACACAGTTCACTTCTTCATTTCTTTTAGTTATTCAATTATATATCTCCTTGGCAATGCCATTCTTGGCACCTTATTTAAATTTCATACATTCCCCTTCCCCCAGCATAATACCTCAACATTACCCTTTCCTGTTTTGTTTCTCCTTAGCACATAGAGTAGTCTCCTCTTACCCATAGAGGATACATTCCAAGACCCCCAGTGGATTCCTGAAGCCATGGATCATACCAAACCCTATATATACTATGTTTTTTTAATATATGTTTTTCTTTCAGTTTCAGATCCCATATGACATCCATGTACCATGTTAAATAGGTAGTAGGATGATCAAGGTTATTTATTGCTCTGAGTATAGCCTAGCCTTGTTTGCAGTAGGACACATCAGCATATAGATAGCAGCTGGAACCATATGAATGAGGTATGTGGAAAGGGAAAAGAAGCAGGAGAGTATAAGAACTTGTTGGTGACTAACACTGAAAGGGCAGGAAGAAAATCTTCAATACACATCCAGAGAGGTAGAAGAAAAAGCAAGAGTCAGAATCGTCACTAAAAATGAAGACAGATAGCATTTTAAGAAGAGAATTGCCATGGTCTCAACTGATAAGTACCATGTTAGGTAAATATCTTAAATGTAATTGGTGTTCTTAGCCAAACCGATGTTCATAGCTGCTGGACTCCAATGGGTTTGATAGTAAGTGGGAGAGAATGGCCTGAAATCAGTAAATGGGAACAAACGAAACCAAATATGGGCAATTAGATTAATATTCAGTGCTGAATAGTGGTATTTGTGTGTGCATATATATATATATATATTAGGATATGCGAAAGACCTATTTTTTAAAACATTTTTCTTCATAGTTTTTTTGTAAATTTTTTAAATTTTAGAGATTAGCAGTACCATCCAAACAATTCTTGAAGTTCTCATTAAAACTCTGATATTAGGGCAGTAGTTAGTCTGACCTAAAAAATGGTCAATTAAAGCATCAGAATATAAAAATGATAGATATGTACATTGAACAGTTTTAATTTAAAACATGTATATATTTATTGATTTATCAATCTTTTGATATAAAGCCAATTTTTTTTCAGTCTAGTTCTGCTTATACACAGTTATGAGCTGTTACTCTTGCATAAATTACCAATGGTGCATTAACCAAGAACATTATTATCAGTTTCTTTTTTTAGATTTTTTCTTATTTCAAGTTTTTATTTAAATTCCAGTTAGTTAACATATGGTATACTATTAGTTTCAGGAGTAGAATTTAGTGTTTTGTCACATACAACATCCAGTGCTCATCATAAGTGACCTCCTTAATACCCGCCACCCCTTTAACCCATTTCCCCACCCATCTCCCCTCCAGCAACTCTCAGTTTATTCTCTATACTTAAGAGTCTGTTTTATGGTTTGCCCTTCTCTTATTTTTACCCCTATGTTCATCTGTTTCATCAATGTATGAGTGAAATCATATGATAGTTGCCTTTCTCTGACTTATTTCACTCAGCACTCTAGTTCCCATCCATGTCATTGAAAATGACAAGAATTCATTGTTTTTTATGGCCAAGTAATATTTCATTGCATACATATACATATATATATATACACACATATATGCAATGTAATGTGTATATATATTGCAATGTGTAAATATAAATATTACAATATATATACATATATGTGTACATATTGATATATATACACATATATATCATATATATACATATGTGTATATATATCAATATATATATATCAACTTCTTTATGCATTCATTGGTCATAAGAAAATTTGGGCTCTATTTAAAGTGGAAGAAGAATTTAGACACATATAAAATAATTTTAATCCTTTATGATATATCCGTTTTTTATTATTTTTTGTCCACATCTAATTTGACAATAATAATTTTGGGTTTAATAATCTATATTGAATTATTTCAAGCCATTCAACTTAAGTTTCAAACATCTCACTCAAATTTCATATATATGTAACTTTAGTCTGTTTGACATTCAAATTAAATTATGTCATATATTTTGTAATGTAAAATTCTCATATGAAATATTAAAAAAATGTATAACCAATTTGTAGTAAGCACTAAGTTTCAGGTTGCCCAGGCAAACAAGAAAGTAGCCTACGTGTTGCAAACATGAAGTATGCCTGGACCATGAGCCAATATGCACAAAGCGGGAGCAGAGAATATTTGTAATCCAGTCAATCTATTCAAAGGGAGTTCATTGAAAGACTGTTTACTTCAGGTAATTAACATATACATTTTTATTATTTGACCATACATTTCTTTTTTTCAATTCATTAGAAAAAAAAGAGGAGCTCACTGTGGTGGACCATAAGATAGATGTGTTTAAAGAAACAGGGAATAGGAAAACAATATATCAGTGTTATGGGCTCTCTGCACAAAGTTTGATGACTGAATGGTAAATCCAACCACAGAATAGAGCCTTTACATAATCACTGATACACCAATGACATCCAAGTCTTTATCTCTTGGTCCTAACCTATCTCCAGAACACCTGATCCATATATTTGACTATGTTTTTTGACATTCTTTCAGCATGATCTCTAACAGGTAAATGAAAACCAATGAAATCAAAAGAGAACTTGTGATTTCTCTCCTATCCCAAACCTATTGTCACATAGGAAGTCTTGTTGATTTAGTTTTCCACACTTTTCCTATATCCACTCTTCCACAAACCTCAATAACACTATCTTCAAAATAGAGCCCACTTACTTCTTATTTTCATTACTACCACACTAGTTTAAGCCACCATCCTTTATTACCTAATTTATGAGATGTATTATTTCCCTAAGTCCTCTAATGGATTCCTTTCACAATAAAACCAACTCCTTACTGGCCATAAAAAGCCTATAGGATCTGGCTCTTCACTCTCAAATTCCCTCCTTCTCCTCCCTAACTGGCCTTTATGCTTCAGCCACTTTAGCTTTATTTCATGCATATATTTTGTTTATTGTATAAACAATGTATTCATTTTCTACTGGTTAACTAACAAACCAAGTCACTTTCTGAAGTCAATCACTAAATTCCTATTATTATATAACAGAAACTGAAACTAAATGGGCGAGATAATAGCATTGTCACCGAGTCTAAATTGTTCTCGTCTTGATTTCAAAGGGAGTATAACTCTATAAAGGTCTATATATCATAAGCTATGAAAATAAAATTCGTTCTTCCACATAGGGGCCAACTGCCGGATATACAATGAGAATCTACTGGGACATATAAAACAGGCGGTGGATTCAAAGTTGTACATAGGTAGAGAAACCATGTAATCAATCATCCTAAAAAGGACACTTGAGATTGAAAGGAAGAACCATTAATAATCACACTGGTATAAACTAGAACTGTTTCAGGCCAACCTGTCCTAGACTGCAACCTATGAGAAAGATTTATATCCTACCATTGTTTGCATCAGCAATAATGCAAATTGTACTCTGGGTTATTTGTGCTATTCATTTGCTTTATATTTCACCTTTTATAAATTCTGTGCTTAACCAGCTCCTTGGAAGAAGCAGCTGACAATCCATGGGGATTAGTCTTTGGTGATCGCAATAGTCCATACCAGAAAATCCCAAGGGGAAGATGAATTTCCAAGGGAAAAAGCAAAAGCTGACAGGGAAATTAACCTTTCTCCTGTATGGACATCCAATGTTAAATATTTGAGAGTGTATTTATTTTTATAAAAAATAAAATTCCTTTGGGGCGCCTGGGTGGCTCAGTCGGTTAAAGCCTCTGCCTTCGGCTCAGGTCATGATCTCAGGGTCCTAGGATCGAGCCCCGCGTCGGGCTCTCTGCTCAGCAGGGAGTCTGCTTCCCCCTCTCTCTCTGCCTGCCTCTCTGCCTACTTGTGATTTCTCTCTCCCTGTCAAATAAATAAATAAATAAAAATCTTTAAAAAAAAATAAAAATAAAATTCCTTCAGTTGGGAATCATTGATAAGAACAAATCCACTAACAAAACTTACGTATCTGGAAATTAAACACCAAATCCTAAGTTTTAATGCAATTTGCATAACACCAGACTGCATCTATAAAAAAAAAAATAATTGTACAATTAGAAGTAAATTTGTGATTTCTCTACTGGTATACAAATTGATGTATTTGCAAATATTCTCTGTATCATCTACATGAACAGACCAAAAATTATATATTGGCTTAACTTTCGAGACCATTGTGTTGTAGTATCAATGATACTACTGATGCTGGAGTTACCCAAGAAGTAAAGCTAAGGAACGAGGAAACATGATTTGAGAATTTGGATATAAAGAATACTATTTGTATGAAAATATAAGGTTGATAGTGCATCGTTCTATTTCAGTGTTGGTCAAAGTGCCATTCAAGCAGCATCCATTGTATCACATATGTTCTCTTTAAAAATACAGATCCCGGGGCGCCTGGGTGGCTCAGTCGTTAAGCGTCTGCCTTCGGCTCA
The DNA here is from genome assembly GCA_028646535.1 of Procyon lotor. Taxonomy (NCBI): domain Eukaryota; kingdom Metazoa; phylum Chordata; class Mammalia; order Carnivora; family Procyonidae; genus Procyon; species Procyon lotor. The sequence goes on from CM053606.1 coordinate 115,799,299, forward strand.
GGTCATGATCCCAGGGTCCTGGGATCGAGCCCCGCATCGGGCTCACTGCTCGGCAGGAAGCCTGCTTCTCCCGCTACCATTCCCTCTGCTTGTGTTCCCTCTCTCACTGTGTTTCTCTCTGTCAAATAAATAAAATCTTTAAAAAAAAAAAAAAATACAGATCCCATTCACCTCTATTGAGAGAGAGTCTTCAGGGAGTAGATCTAAAATTTTGCATTTTTAAAGAAGCCAACCAGATTAATTTTATGCAAAAGGAGTTTCAAAATTTTGATCTAGTCAACCAGGTCCAAGGACTCAAAATATTCTAATAACACATAGAAAGAAGTGGTTTTCTCTACCAGTGCAATTTAGAATGAAGCTTATTTCTACCAATATTGTGAATCTCTTTTCATTATGTGAAAAGCTAAAAAAACTCATCCTTCATGAAAAAGATGTGACATAACAGAGGCTTGTAGGGAAGGATGGCGAGGGAAAACTAACCAGTTGGAAAGAATTTAAGCATTTTTAAAAAGTGAAACTCGATGGCATGGAAAGATTTTAGTTACTTATATTAATGTATAAATAAATGAGTCAATTTTAATGAGTGAAACAATAGAGATATGCTTTTAAATGTATTGTTATAGAAAACATAAGAAAAATAGAAAAGTAAGTAAAAACAAATTTCAGCACATTACATTTTTTATTTACATGTTAATATTTGGCTTATGCATTTTTTCTAACATGTATTTGAGAGAAAACAAGTATGTAGATTACAAAGTGAAAAAATGAAGATGAAATTGTCATGAAAGTGAGAGAGAAGACAGATAGCAGGCTGTAGGGATTCTTGGAGGAGAGATTTCAAAGTTATGGGAATGCACTAAAAATAGTCAAGGAAAAGAATGTATCAACTAAAATGTGGAAGTTAATTTATATACACAGGAGGCTTTATATGGAAAAAAAGAATAGTAAAAAGACATATATCCATGAAAAAGAAGTGGGGAAATTTTATACTTTGCATCGTTTAGTTTCTAACTATACCATTCAGTATTAGGTTCCTAAATTATTGCCTTGAACTCTCCTAATACTAAAGAATAAAAACATACATTAGAGATTTTTACATCTCCATATCAAACTCCCAAAGTATTTGTTCAAGATTTTTTAAAAGCATCGAAGTGATGAAAATGAATTCCATATGGTATGCTTACATATGTTTAAAGCAAACTTTATTTTTCTAATCTAAGAGAACATCTGTACTTTATAACACATTTTTGGTTGTGTGTGATAGTCTGTTTTTCATGCAAAATGGTTAGGCCACCATTATGCTTTTTTTTCTTCAATAGCAGGAGTGCATTTTCAACTAGTTTGTTTTAATTAGCTTAAAATGAATAGCTTTGTTTTTTGTTCTTTTCATGCTTATGCCTATTTTTTTTCCCAATAATACTTGAAGATCAGCATGCATCAATAGCTGTAGGGCAAAAGAAGGCTAGAGGAAATTAGCTGTCACCCACAGCCCAGGATTCCCTGTTCCTTATAAGCAAAAAGGGCTAAGTGTTCTTTCATGTTGATCATGCAGGCAGATCATGTCATTTCTATTAAAAATTAGACATCTTACATGGATTACATTTTTTCATATTGGTAAAGAAATTCAAATTAACATGCTTTTTAACATTATACAAAACTTCCATTTTGTGCTAAATGAAAGAATCATGATGAAATGTGAAGGAATCAAAGCACTATCTTAATTAATTAAACATTTTCCCTTAATTTTATTTAAAACAATTAATCTTCCATTTTGGTAAATCTTTTCTAATTAGAAATATTATGAATTTTATTGTGCTAATGAAAAGATACTAGTTTCAAAGAACATTTTTATTAATTGCTGTTGTTCTTGGTACGGATATAATGGTTTTTAGAGGGGAATTATAAAACTGTTACTGAGAAAATATCTACACTTATTATTTTTTCCATTTTAATATCAAGAATGCCCTTAAAATTTCAAGGAGTACAATGAAGCTCACAAATTTGAATCTAGTGTGTTGCAAAAATATGTTCTGTGCTTCACCAAACAAAACAGAATTGACAGATACAAGATGACTTCAAGTTCATTCTGTCTTTTGTTGATGTGTTCGCTTGGCTTTTGGTTTTGACATAGAGTTGTCTCTGGAAGACAATTGATCACATTGTCAGTAGTTGGCACTTAAAAGAATTATGTTCAAATTTTAATTTGGTTTTGTATGTGTCTGTTTCAAAAAAAATTGTGTTTCTAGGCATTAAAACTTTCATCCATTGACCCAAAACTTGTAAAGAACAAAAACAGAAACAAATAAGAGTATGGGAATTGAGTTTGTGTGTGTGTGTGAGTGTGTGTGTGTGTGTGCGCACGTGCATGTGTATGTGTAATAAAAAATTCATTGCTATCAATGTCTGTCTGTATTTCTCTGTCTCTGGTGTCTTTCTCGCTCTCTCACACGCACTTAAATGTCCAAGATTATGCTAGAGGATGGGAGCCAATATGGCCAGGGATCATAAGTGATTAAGTCTTTCCACTTTATGTAACAAGGCTCAATCACGTTATTACATTCTATCTTGAGGTTGTAGCACTCACTTTAGGGGTGATGAAAATAAGCATTTATATTTAGCTAATTTTTGCAAGAGGAGAAGAAGGCAACATTTTACATTAAAAAAAAAAAAAGCTTCTTCCATGATACATTCATTCCTAAACTATGAGTCATGGCGCTGCATTTAATTGTTTCATTGACTTTGACGATGGGATACTGCAACATTTTCTTTTCCTGCTTATCACTTTAGCAGATTGCTAGATTACTTTCCACTGATTAAAAATGGCTATTTCTTACACAACTTGCTTCTTATAGTGTCAGTCGATATTTTAAAGCAATGAGTAATCCATCTCCCTTTTATAGTTTATAGTATACATAATGTTTGAAAATGTTGCATTTTTTTCTATACAAAATGTTCTTTCTTCACCATACCTTGTTTCCAGGCTTTAGCATAGTGCTCATCAGATTTAAGAAAATAATGTGAATTGTACAGTAGCATTTCCTTTACTAGTCCACCAAAGAAAGTACTGCCCTGTATCTTCACTTTTCTCTTTTTGTTTTTTTAGGTTTTAAGGTAGCTTAATTGGACTCATGACCATCGCTAAGAAATAGCAATGATATTAACCAAGACTAATGGTGTGGCCAAATTAAGAATTAAATATATCAACTCAGAATTCCTTATACCTGTGATTTAAAAAAAAAATATATATATATATATGTGAATGTGTACGTGGGTGTATATGTGTGTGTGTGTGTGTATATATATATATATATATATATATATATATATATTTAGCATCAAGGATTTCACAAAGTCTACAATCGATCTATAAAATGTTATATGAATAATAATGATTTTCATAGCATATGCATGACAAAATAATGAAAACTGCAAACTCTTATTTCCTGGGGGGAAAAAGTGCAATTTAAGCATTTCACTCCAAGAGGGATACATTTCAAATCAATATTAAATATTATGGTCACCTTTCATATTTTTTAAGATTTTATTTATTTATTTGTGAGAGAAAGATAGCACACAAGAGCAGGAGGGAGAGGCAAAAGGGAGAGAGAGAACCAGACTCCCTCCCTCCCTCCCAATATGGGGTTTGATCTCAGGACCCTGGGATCATGAACTGAGCTGAAGACCTCAGCTTAACCAGCTGAGCCACCCAGGGCCCCTCACTTTTGATATAAAGATACATTAGAAAATTTTGATGACAATAGTTACATATACATTCATGCAGTTAACACCTAGACACAAGCAATAAACTCAAAGCTCCAAGGCATCAAAGGTCCAGAGAGTAACCTGTATAAATCCCAAAGAAACATTATTTCAAATGTCTTAAGTTGTAATTCTTTATAAAAACCCTACAGTGAAAATTAATGTGCTTAAGTAGATATTGGAGTTAAGAAACATCTGAAACCACACACCAACTATGTCTATTTATGTGTGAATGCAGCATGATGAATGGAAAAATAAAAATCTGTATATAAAAATAAATAATATATTTAGCATTTGATAAGAGAGTACACAATACCTTTGCAAATCTATAAAAAAAAAAAACTCACAGAGGAAATCTGAGGACCAAGTTAAAAAGTTACTGACTTAGAACACACATGATTGGAAAAAATCCTGGGAATTAAAAAAAAAGCACAGCCAAGAGTATATCAAAACTGATTTATACTTTTGTTAATTTGGGAGTCTTTGCAGATGGGATAGATAAGTTCCCATCAGGCTGTGGAGGGAAGTACCAAGAATGAACTACTTAGGGTGCCTGGGTGGCTCAGTTGGTTGAGCAACTGCCTTCAGCCCAGATCATGATCCCTGAGTTCCGGGATTGAGTCCCACATCGGGCTGCGAGGTCCATGTGGAGCCAGCTTCTCCCTCTGACCTTCTGTCCTCTCATGCTCTCTCTCACTTTCTCTCTCTCTCAAATATATAATAAATAAAATCTTTTAAAAAAAAAGAATGAGCTACTTAAGGGGTCATTTATGTGATCTTTAAGGATAAAATATCAATAGAGATGAACAACTGATAAATCTAGATAAAAGCATTCCATAAGAGTCCTCTTGAACAAACTAAGTGGTTCAGAGAAAGTTGGGTGATCCGAGAGAATTTCCTTGGACTGGAGAAATACCTACAATCATTGACATTTTATAGGCTGGCTTACTTGCTTTTAATGAGAGCACAGATTTTCTTGATGTATACAAGAGAATCATATTAAAATGAAATGATTATTGTTATCTTTATCGCTATTTTTACATATTGCTGTGTGCATTACTATGACTATAAAGTATATGCTAGGTGCTGATACCTATTATTTTAATTAAGTCTCACAATAACTCTATCATTAATTGGAGTAATGAATTCATGTCGGTAATAAAGATGAGAAGAGACCCGGTGAGGAATTGTGAACAGAGGGGGAAAAAAGAAGTGTGGTAAGACAGAGAGTAGGTAGCAACATAATATATTCAGAAAATTCTGAGAAATTCAGATTGCTGTATCGTAAAATAACAGAAGAGGGTATGGAAGAGAGAGTGGCAGAGGTAAAAGGCAAAACTTTTGTCCAGGGGTTAAATCTGGAAGAACACTGTAGCTATGCCACAGAAGTCAACTATCCTATACTTAATATAAGTCTACTGAATAATACTGAGCAGAACAGAAGCATGATCATATTTATCTTTATAACATTAACTCTAATAGTGTGTGAGGAGAATGGAATGGTATGAATGGAAGCAGACAGAACAATTAAAATGTTATTAAAGTGGTTAAGCTGACCAAATCCTGAATTAAGTTAGTGCTGATAGAGACAGATGGAAGCAGAAAAAGAGAGCACATTTTTAAGGAATGGAATCTACAGATTTGACCCATGATTAAAGGTGACAACACAGGGAAAGGAAAGGGAACAGTGTAGGATGGCTTGTAGATGTGAAGTCATTTGTGGAAACCAAAACCTGCTACATATTATTTGAGCTAAATCTGAAATTTTTAGAGAGCCTTTTCAGTTTTTTGTAATATACTTTCCTATAGTACAAAAGAAAGAGATAGAAGAAGGAAGGAAGTACAGATATGTGAGAAAGTACAGATGAAGAACCTGTGTTCATAGACAATCTGAACTGTGTTTCTGAAGTTTGTGCACATTTTCCTTCACTGTAATGTTATTTTACAGCTGTCTGTTAAGATAGTGAATAATTTAATGATCCTAAAAGTAACAGGTTTTGTGTGAGTGTGTGCTTGTATATGTGAGAATTGCCTTATTTTCAGGT
>CM053606.1:115805602-115838030 GCA_028646535.1 Procyon lotor
TATATATATATATGTTATTTTGTAGAAGAATACACATTTATTGAGAGTCTATTGTGTTCCATACATTTTATTAGGCATTTTTACACAATAATTTATCACATATTATGCATAAAATGAGTCTACCATTGTGTTGGGTACTATAGAAGATATAGGTATACTTATAAGAGAAAACAAACAAATACACAAATACATTGAATACATAAAATGTACAATGATGGAAAAGCTAGGGGACAAAGGAGTTTGTTGGAAAGCATTGACAGAAGAGAAGTAAATTATATGTGGCAGAGATGGTTGTCCACCACAATTAATATTTCCCTTTCCATTGAACAGAGCTGTCATTCATCAGCAGCCCCACAGACAAGGAACTATATTTAATAGCAACTAGATCTTTTAATCCAATATGAACAGAAGTGAATGTGCGTTCATTTTGGGACAAGAAGCTGAAATGTGAAAATGTCTTATTGATGATCTTTTCCTCATCTGGCTGGTTGGAATGCAGATGATCCCCAGGGCCACATTTTAAGTCCTGAGATGAAGATGCTAGATCTTCTATCATCATGGATCCTTGATTTTTTCTGTGGATAAGGGCTGACTTGCAAACCTAGATATTTATTTAGCATAGGTACATGAACAAGATATAAACTTATATTGAGTTCAATCCATTATACCATGCCAGAGCTATTCATTAGAGCAGTTAGACTGTGCTAACATTTGGCATTTGCATAAATAAATAGAGGTGGTGATAGTTGACAGAAAGGTGGATGAACTCATGAAGAAAGCCTTATGAGATGAAATGATGTTAGACATTAAAGGGCATATCCTATTAGAGAAAAAGAGGAAGTATGGTAGTGATACGGGACTAAGATTGGGTGTATGTGTGGTGACTTTGATGGAGAAAGGAGTTGTGCAGGTTCTTCCCACTGTCATTCACTAAGAAAGGATTATGGAAGAACGTGATAAAATAGGAAGCTGTCATTAAGTACTTATGCAAAAGAATTACATGAAGAAAACAATTATTTTAGCAGGGTTAATTTATCAATATTGTGAAAGAAGACTTAAAATAGGAGGCACCTTGATGGCTCAGTTGGTTGGGCAAGCCAACTCTTGATTTTGGCTTGATCACATAAATGACTCATGTCAGGGTCCTAAGATCAAGCCCTGTCGTGGGCTCCCTGTTCAGGGGAGAGTCAGCTTGAGATTGCCTGTCTCTTTCTCCCTTCGGCCTTGACCCCAGAATAAATGAAATCTTACAAAAAAAAGAAGAAAGGGACAAAGATAATTAAATAAAGAGAATAAACTTCAACCGTAAAGTAGACACTGACAGGAATACCTTTACATCCAAGGGTGGCTGTGGCAAATTCCTTTAAGTGCCTCGGCAAGTAATATAATTGTAGAGAATGGGACAGGAGACACTGAATATGAAATAGAAGGAATTATCTTCAGCTGGGAGAGTATTTGTCCTGCCTAAAAATAGTCTAATAAAATTAAGGAAAATCTGCCTACAGGGCCAATGATCCATCACTTTTGCCACCTACTTTAATAAATATAATTATATTCATACATATTTATGAATGAGAAAGAGAGAGGAAGGAGAATCTGTTTCAAGACCTATAAAGTGTGAAATGTATGAATGGAATTATGTATGTATGGCATAATGATATATATATAAATGTATGATATATGTGTGCGTATACACATATGTATAACTATCTATTTTGAACTCTTAGTTTTCTATGACAAAACTGAAGATCTGAAAGGTGAAAAGGCTTTGGTAAAGTTATATAGTAAGTAAAGAGTAGATTTAGAAGGAAAAAGTGCATTTCCTTTTTGAAGTCCACCACCACTTTACACGGTATGATAATATAACAATTTTCTCCCTCTTCTCCTTTATCCTTCCCATATTTGTTTTCTTCTTTCTTCTTCATTTGTCTTTCCCTCTTCTTTTCCCAGAAAAAATATTAAGCACTTACTCCATGGTTAATGGTCAAAAGTGAAAGCTATGAGGTCAGATTACCAAGGTAAAAATTGTTAGAGATTACATAAGTAAAAATTTTACCAGGTAAAAATTGGTTCGGGGTCCATTATTTATTATATCTAAGCCATATTTGGCTTGGGGAAATAGGGATAAAATCCACCTCACAAATCTGTTGCAAGGAACAAGTGAGGTAAAGCAGGTAAATCATTTAGCAAAGTACCTGGCCCATCAGAAGTGCTCAATAAATGTTAATGATTATTGATTTTAGAAAGAAGAATTTACAAAATCCTCAAAAACAAATATAGAAAAAGTAAACATAGATTACTATTCAGAAATAATTTTTCCTTTAGTAAAAATATCAAGTTATTTTCTATTTCTCAAAAAGACTATTGTCCAGTCATAAACAAGTGAGTATGACTTTCTCCTCTTGGGACGTTGAAAATACATCTAGGCAAAAAAAGTGTCAATTTTTTCTACATAGCCAATTAAAATTATTTCATATTTGTCATGAAAACAAATGCTGTGGCAATGATTACACAGGAAGGGTTATAATCCATAATCCATAATCCATAATCCTCACCTATCTGTTTCTTGTCCTCCTGACCCTCCTTTTCTTTCTCTTTCTCAGTCTTTTCAAAGCTAGAATACACAGACACTGACCTGCAAGTGGAAAAAGAGAAATTACTCAGTTGTTATCAAGATCTTATTCTCTTGAGGACTGTGCTAAATGATAACAATTTAGAGACAACCAAAATTCAGTTTTCAATCTATGCAATAGTAGAAAATGACACTTTCAAGACAAAGAGATTAATGTCAAAATCAAAGCTGGGAAGAAGAATTTTGGGGATCAGGAAGGAAACCACAGGAGAAGTGGCACATTATTTGGCCCTCAAAGAATGAATAATAGTAGAGAAAATATCCAAAGGGCATCTCAGGAAGGGAGACCTTTGTATGTAAATGCATGCTCCCTTTGAAAGTATGAAATGCCTGAGGCGTGCAACTCTCAAGCCAAGAAGACAGCATGCTGCCCAGAAACCTCTTGGATCAATCCTATCTTCAAATTCGTCCAGAATCATCAGAGGTTATTAGATTTTATTTATTTATTTTTTAAGATTTATTTATTTGAGACATAGAGAGAGTTGTGGGAGAGGGGCAGAGGGTTAAAGAGAGAGAATCTCAAGCAGACTCCCGTATGAGCAGGAAGCCTCCTTTGGGGCTGGATCTCAGGACTCTGAGATCAGGACCTGAGCTCAACCCAAAAATCTGATGCTTGACCAACTGAACCACCCAGGAGCTCCAGAGGTTGCTAGATTTAAATAGGTTCAAGTTTGGTTATGATGATGTCTTACTCTGTTTCCTTTCACAATTTGCTGTTGAGATACCTCAGAATTTGAGACACACTTGATCTTGAGGCCTGAGTCAAATGATACCTCTGGAAATCCTTGCCCCCACCCCAGCACTACAGGCCCCAGTGTTAGCAAAAGTACTGTATATATGAATAAGTACACTTAGTACACAAGATGGTAATTTGTCTGAAATAAGTGGCTCTGCCTGTGTGTATGTTGAGATCAAGGCAGTATGAAAATGCAAATATTTGTTGAATTACTCCAAGTTGGAGAAAAAAAGGGCAGGGGTTTCCAAAAGGGGTGAAAGTATAGCTATAATATCTTTGCTAAATATCTACCTCACATACACAAAAAAGAAGGGGAATACTTCTTTTACTAAGGTTACCCTGATCCTATCATTTTGTCTTAATCTTTTTACTGAAAGTCCATTGGTGTTAAATATACCCCAGCCACTGATCTGTATTGATTCCATTCAACCTATTGCCACCTTGATAAATATCAATAGTCTATGAAATATTTAAAATAAATTATTGTGCAATGATTAGTAAATCTCTGTTCTCATTTTCCTTCATTTTTCAAATAAATTTGACATTTGTAGCTTGGGCAACCACTATCTTCATATCAGAAGAGATTCAGTGAAGAAGAAAAATGGCTCTCCAAAATTCTAGTTTCTGTTCACAAACCAAAGAAATAAAGCATGAAGGTGAAGAGGAAATTCATTGTGGATGTTTATGGGGTACAGCATTCTCCTCAGGGTTTCTGGGTTCTTCAGGTCTGGCATTCAAAAATGTGCCATGGACAGAAGATGGAAACCCTGAGGAACAACCAGGGGAGGCTACCAGTGGAAGCATGAGGAGATTTGGGGAGTGAAGAAAATAAGGGGTTAGGTGGAGTAAGAGGGAAAGACCACACACGACTTTGGAAGACTATGTTTAATATGGGGCTTGAACAATGAAAACAATATTGATGAGTGCAAAAGAGTGAGAAAGCATGTCTAAAAGTCAAGAACAATGTGAGTTAGAATCCAAGGCAGGGATGCACAGGTGTTGGGAGAGGACTAATTTCTGTGTGACCCTAACTTTTGCAAGTGCATGCCTTAAAATGCTGGCTTGAATTGTAATGGAATCTTCTCCCCAATTTTCCCGCTCACCCGTCTTACCTTTACATGTTTGACTGTGGAATCCTAGTGGGGTTTATTTATTTTTCTCTTTCTTAAAGACTGTGGTCTCTGCTAAGAATAGAAATAATGGCACAGCTATAATAGTGACTGTTTGTCTCTTAGAAATGCTATGACATTAAAAAATCAATTTCCTTATTTTACAGAGTTGTAACCAAATGATAATGATTTTTGTCATTTCTACCTATCAGCGTTCTTTCGGAACACACCCACCTACATATTGTAGGATAAGTTTCTTGGACTTTTTTCTGCTAGCCAATCAACTTTTGACCAAGGTGCTAAATTTTAAAAACCTTGTCATCTATTATTTTCAACATTTGATTCCCAAAGCAAATTTCATAGAGCAAAATAGAAGCTGGATGCAGAAAGCAAGAACACAAGGAGTAATGAGGATAGAAGTTCTCTTATGATCAAAAAAAAAAAAGTGATAAGCCTTCACTCCAAAAATAGTTCCAAAATTGGGAGGGGGAGATCCTAACATCATTGTTAGGAATATTCTAGCCCTATACACACACTTCAGCAGCACTTACTATATGAATAATCCATTGTATCCCAATTCACTGACTCTGTGGGTACCTGAGCTTTCAGTACCTTTAACATTATAAATGGCTGGAAATTAAATATTGAAATTGTATTTTAAAAGAGAACCACATAAAAACCTTTGTCTCTCCTTTGCTGTTTCTGTCTGCCGCATTATTCACTACCAAAGAGAGAACGGTTTGTTATTGTAGCACACTGGACTGCAGAGCACAAGATAGGCTTTATGTTCTATACATTCTTAGCCTTTGTGGAACTATACTTTCCAATTTATAACAGGAAATCCAATTCTATAAAAATCTAATTATTTCATATGGTGGACTCAGCATGACTCTCCCTTCCACTCTTTCCCCCTTTATTTGGCTGGGTGATGAGTGTATTTCCTCTAGGGTTTATATTTTTCAACCCAGCTACATTTTGAGAACACACACACAAAAAGGGATTTGGCACACGTCTTTTCCCCATCTCCTCTCAGTAATTATAGTTAATGAAATTACGTGTGTTTTTTCACTTGTGTGGTCTTCTGGAAAATAAGAGTTTATTTTATTCCAAAAAATGTCATTTCAGTATTTTGGTTAGTTCAGTATTATTATCTTTTTCAAGGGTAACAAGCAGATTCATTCCAAAAATATGTTAATAATTATGGTATTAACCAAGGGAGGAATTGCTGTACTTCAAAATTAAAATTCATCTTCTGCGGCTCTGTTCTGTAATAACTAGGTCATCAGTTTGGGTGTGCCTGCTTAACATGCATTTACTATCCATATGTATTCCCTCACCTAGAGGCCTGATATTTTTAATGAGATTATATCAAAGGATGAGAAGGCTGGAGAGTAGTAACATCATTTTACTGGGTAATTCCCAGAACTCTGATCCATTTCAGTGAGGCAATTAAGACTGCTAACTACAATAAATGATACTAAGAGATTATAGAGGTTTTTCTGCATGAGTGCATAGTTTAAAAAATAATTTAGGTTTACTTAACATAAAAAACACTTCCAGAGGGGGAAAATAGTAGGTTTTTTTTTTTCCTTTTCATTTTTCAATTTAGCTCAATGCAAAGAAGCGTTTTTCCCTTACTGTGTCCACGTATCCCTTACACACACTCTATGATAAATGATTTCTTTGAGCTGTACTGCTCCAGGAAGTAAATTTTAATTGTACACTTTTCCTGCATGTCACTAATACCTATAATGTTCATTAGCATTATAGCTACTATGTTGTTTAGCTGGGGAAGACTAATAAGCCTAAATATTATTTTTGTGGATGGCTGTGTGCATTTCGCCTCTTTCTTCCTCTTCAGTTTGTGACTGCCATTGCCTCCAAAGACAATAGGAGTGTCCCTAAAAACAAACACAGGGAAATCAAAGTTTGTTGTCTTGAAGAGTTAATTCTGACAGAGAGGTGACCTTTATCCCTACATACTCACTCTTTTTTTATTTTATTTTATTTTTTTATCAAGCCTCTCCAAAGGGACTCATCATATGCAGGGCTCTATGAAGAGAAAAAGAAGAGCATTGTCCTTATCACCTCCTTCCAGAAAGTGGCAGAGTAATAGGACTTTGTAAGGCGAAATGAAGCCCAGTCTGATGGCTGCTGATTAAAAATTGACTCTGCCACATCAAAGAGGAGTTGAAGGTGAAAATGATGATCACTTCCCTCTCCCAGGGACCCTGCACCATTTCTTTTATTCAACCTTGAAAGGTTCTTTCTGAATAAGATAATATCCCTCGAGTCCATTCTGCCTTGGCAGCATGGAAAAATGTAGATCAGTATGCCTATTCTTTATGAAAAAAAATGGGATTTTGTTAATGACATAGCACTTTAAAGTGATGGCTTGTATGTGGTAAATGCTGAGAAATTAATTATAAAATGCTCCTTAGACTGCAGATCAAATTAATTGCTGGTATGAGCTACTAAAAAGACCACTGTAAACCTGAATAGCTTTTACTGCTTTTCCCTGATTATTTTCACCCTTAGACTAAATATGGTTACCTGTACTCCTTTTTATTTCCACCACATTTTAGGAACACTGAATTCTCAGAAAGGTTGTCATCTATCGTATAATATCCTTATTCATGAAAGGAAAGGTAGAGGTAGAGCCTCCTTTTTTTTTTTTGTCAACGTGCATTGCGGATCTATATTTCCTGAATGTCTTATGCTATCCATTTAGAGATACAGTCCCCAGAGTATCTAAATATATAAATATACATGTATATATAAGTATAGATACATTTGTATATATATATAAATATATATATATTTATATGAGGATAAAACTGAGGATACAGTCTAACTAGACAAACACGTGAATATAGATAGAGTTAAAATATCTGCTAAGGAAGATATTAGAAAACATTTATGCACTTATCGACAGATACAGAATATGAATCAACACAAAAAACATCAAACAGATGAAGAAAACATTTTAAACTAGTTGGGAAAAATAAAGTCCTATGTACAGAATTCATAAAAATTTGATACTTAGGAAAGTTCTCATACAGTCACTTTAGATTTTCCTATTAATCTTCACTTGTCATTATAGGAGACAATATTTCCAAGCTGGCCATCCCTCACTTTTCCAATTTTGTCTGTAATGGTATAATTAAGAAATGTCTTGTGGATTATCATAGAACTCAAAAATACACCATAAAAATTGAAGAGTAATTAAAGTTCTTCGTAATGACTCAACTTCTTAATGTAGAAATGGAAAATGAATAAAATGGAAGCCACATATTTCAATAAATAAAATATCTTGAAATATTAATTTTTTAAATGAATTCCTTGTGAAAAATAGGTTATCAGTTAGGTAACAGACTATGCTGTTTATAGTCCTCATATGTCCACATCTCTGCATTGCCACAATGTTTACACAAGGGAGATATTTTTAAATATCAGAATGAATTCAGATATATTAGATGATGTACTTTTAAACTCAACATATATAGCCAAATCTATTAGTGTTGCTGATATTATTTTCTTGTAACATTCAAATACAACTATAAGGTCTTGATAATAACTAAGGGGAAAAAATCTTTTTGACATGAAAGAAATTGTGATACATTATTATACCAGAAAACAGAAAGTCACCTGCTAATGGCATAAAAATTTAAGAATAAAAATATTATTCTTATTACTTCAATGCTATTTAATTCACTTGTAGTGGGAAGTGCATTATTTGAGTCCAACTCTTACCTGCAATATCTGTTTATTTGTTTCCTTTTTCACGCCCAGTTTTCAAAATTACCTAGGTTTATTGTTAATGCAGGTCTCTGAAGACAACTTCTCCAAATTATGAAGTACATTACCAGAAAATGGCCTTCAGAGGAAAATAAAGTTTAATATCATTTTATCACTGGTTTCATTACACAGTAATATATTTCATATTAAAATGTGACAATACATGCAGTGAAGATATTTAAAGTTTAATTCATTCTTATTTCTAAACTTTATTATATTAATTATATTTCCATGAAAGCTATAGGATTATTAATGTAAAAATATGGCCTTTTAAATGTGTTTTTATCTTTCTACAAAATTTTTCAATATTCCCATTCAAATTAAAATGAATTTTTTTTTTGCCTGGTACTTGCAGCTAGAATCTAAGTTTCACCCAAGGCACATATTTTTTTTTTCAACAAACCAATAAATTAAAAGTGAAAGTTATATTAATCCTTTTATTGCTTATTTTTCAAATAATCCTTATTTTTCAATTCTATTCATCTTTAAACTTATTTTTTAAAGGATTTTATTTGTTTATTTGACAGAGAGATATTACAAGTAGGCAGGGAGGCAGGCAGAAAGAGAGGGGGAAGCAGGCTCCCCACCGAGCAGAGAGCACGATGTGGGGCTTGATTCCAGGGCCCTGAGATCATAACCTGAGCCGAAGGTAGAGGCTTTAAGCCTCTGAGCCACCCAAGCGCCCCAACATCTTTAAGCTTTTTGAAAGCAGAAGCCACTTTTGTTTGTTGATTTCTGTCTACCTAAAATCTTGCTTAGTGCCTGGGGCATACACAGCTTTCAAAAATATTTTTCCGTGAATATTTCTAATAGGTAAAAACTTTCAAAATATTAAGCTCACAAAAAAATAAGTGAAAACCTATGTCAAAATGGTCAGACCAATTGTATTGTTAGTGGTTCTCTAGGACTCATAAAACTAGCGGAATTAAATTAATTTATCAAGGATATTGTCAGCATTTGCAGGAAGGAGATACAATGATTTCTATTGGTTATTAGAGTTCAGATACAATGTATTAACAGTTTTATTTTAATTAGAATGTCTGTTTTGAGATGGCAACCAAATCATTCCCCAAGCTTATCCAACTCATACTGTTTCCTTGAACCCATATTGCTCATGCATCACTCATATGAATCTGGGTGAAAGTTCATAAATTGCTGCTTTAATCCAAAATTTCTCCACCTTGCTGCTATTGACATTTGAATCAAAGCCTTCTCTGTTGTGAGGGGCTTTCCTGGACATTGTAGGATATTTATCTGCATCCAGGACCTCTATGAATTTGATGTGAGTAGCCTTCTTCCCCCAACCTCTGGCCAGTCGAGAGAACTGAAAATGTCTCTGGACATTACCAAATATTCCTTAGAGAGCACAGGTCCCCCCAGACCCCACATCTCCACTTTGAAAACCACTGTTCTCATCCTACAGAGCAGGTAATTGACTTCATGCTACTGTTGGCAAATACCAAAAGTTGATTCAAAGATGATTTTGTGGGTTTCTGGGGCTCTTAATTGAAGAGCTTTGTGTATTACAATCATGGGAAGTCTTGTGGTATATCCTATTCACATTTTTTTATTATTCTGCCTACTAACTTTCAGTAACAGATTCTAAGTTAGACATTATTGTTTTGTCACCTGTCTTGTCAACTGAATTGCAAATGTTATAACATGGTAGATAGTATCACTTTTCTTTATCAGTTTACTCCAATCCCTGCTTTCAAATCTATTGAATTCCACTTTTCCTCTAGGTCTGGGTGTGATTATAAAGTTTTCACGATTGTTAAATGACTAATACAGTCTCACTCCATTAATTGAAATTAATTCTAGTTTGTTTTAAAGTTTCAGCATCAAACTCAATTTGAAATTGTCCTCTTTCAAACTATTATTGCTTGAATAGGGGGAAAATGGTGTTTCCTGGCTCCAAGAGCTCTTTCTCCACCCCCTGCACTTTTTTTTTTCAAATGCATTCTCTTCAGGAGGTAGGGATAAGAAAAAAGAATGAAACAAGCTAGGTCTCCTCATCTGAATGTCCAGAGATCTTCAGTAGGTTGAATGATTACCTTGTTCTGAATCAGTCTATCTTTCTTTTCCTAATGCTGTTGACCTCTGCTAATTGGGTGATTCCAAGTAAATAGTGCGTGTGTATGTGTGTGTGTTTGTACATGCCTGTGCATGTTTTGCTAGATTGTAGTCAACATTCTTCAGCCTGTACATAAGGAACCCTTCTAAGAGACATCATCCCTTGCCTTGATCTTCCCAGATGTAGATGACCTCAACACTTTCTGAGTATTCCATGTTTCTCACTTTACTCAGCAGCCATTTGCAGAGTTCTGCTGATCTTGCCTCTTTTTTAACCAACACTTTTAATCTTATGGAACTACTAGAACTAACGGGTTCTTCTTCTGCCTTCTTGTGGAGCTACAAACTTGCAAACTGAAGTGAAAGTTACCTAGATCATGTGTTAGATGTTCTGCAACACATCCTGTCAAGCCCTATTGGGATTGGCTACTCTGTAGATCCCTTATCTTCAGCTATGCAAACACCCTCTAGAGGCATATTTAGGACCACTCCTTACTCAGGAACATTCTCAAATCTTGGAGAAAAGTGTTAAATGTGCCTCTCTTCCCCATATATTCCTCTAGGATCCTATATTTGAGGAATAGGACAAAAAAAATTGAACATATGGTAATGATTTAAGCTCCCAGAACAATCTCTGGATAGCCCCTTTCTTATACACTCTTGTGCTAGAGGTACAAAAAGGGGTTTGACAGTCACACAGCTCAGACATGACTGGACGGTCTCCTTCATGCTAACACCAATAATCTTTAAGGCTAACTTTGCAAACTCTAGTCACTTGGATTAAGAGAAAAAAATTATCACTTTGAATAAAATACTCTGTGATAGACTGACCACTCTCTCACTCATATTTCCCTGCAAGCCCTTTGGGGAAGTGACTTGCCCCATCTGACGACTGCCTTCTTCAATGGCTATTTTCCCTAGCTTAGGAACTTGACTACATTTTTAGGAAAAAAGGGTAAAAATCCCACATCATATATATTTTCTTTGCATTATTAGGAAGTGTTCTTTCAGATTTACGTTAAGGAAGAGTGATTTGTTCCTTGATATGATGGTGACAAGGGAGAAAATTTCACCTTTTACTTTATTATGATGGTTCATTTTATTATCAACGTGGAGGGTGTTTTTGAATGAATTTAACATTTAAATTTGTGAAATTCAAGTAAAGCAGATTGCCCCCTGTAATAAGGTAGTCCTCATCCAATAGAACAAAATGTAAGTGGCCTTGAGCAAGAGAAAATTCTCCAGCAGTAAGCTTTCAGACTTTATCTATATGATCAGGGTCTCCTGAGCCTCCATTAACCAGCATTTAAACTAAACTGTATTATCAACTATTCTGGGTCTCTATAGCAGAGACACCCTGATATCCCACTCTATAGATTTTAAACTTTTCAGCCTCTATAATCTATAATTGTATCTATCTATCTATCATTCTATCTATCTACCTATCTATCATCTATCAGTTCTGTTTCTCTGGAGAATCCTGGCTAATATAATAATTTTTAAAAAGAGCTCAACTATATTGCATCTTATAGTCATTAAAATATACAATGGATCTAAATTAATTTTTCAGATTAAAATTACTTTCCATTTCCAAAGAATTTTATAATAGAGTGCTGAAATTCTAATTAGTGCTTCTCTTTAATTGGCAAGGGTATCAGGGCATAAGTTCAATTTCTGCGTGTGCCTTTGACACACAATAACCTTAGACACCTAGTCCTCTTTGTGAAACATACATATATATGTATATACACATATTCCATACACACACATACACACACATATAAATGTAAATATATATAAAAACACCATATATATATAGTGTGTATGTATGTATGTGTGTGTGTGTGTATATATATATATATATACTCATTCATTCTAGTCTCAAATCTTAGTTCAAATGGTACTCCATTCCAAGAAAAAAACCTTTCATAAAGACTTGACTACTTTTGGTTATATCTTTAGAAAATTGTTTTCTAGTTGCAAGAATAAATTTTTAAAATTGTTATCAGTGGTGAAAGTATCATCTATGATTATGCCAAGAATTAAATGAAGAAATCTCATCATTATAGGAGCACTGTTAGTTGAATTTTTCATCTGTGTACTTTTCAAAGTTCTTATAGTTAACACTATTATTTTTCAATTTTCCTTTCTTTCCAAGTTGCTCCAGTAGATAGTGTGTACTTTTTTCTCTGAAATTTACATATATGCATTTAAATATGGTAATGGCCTAATTTAAGACTCCTGTTCTGAGCAGAGAGGTGAATTAAAATTCTTAATAAAGTTTTAAGCATTTCTGATTTTCCATAGTGCTTGATACCTCTCAAGAGATAGAATGCTTGAAAGCAAATATGATAACAAGATAAACTATTATATTCTGTTATTTTATGTTTGGTGTTAGAGCAAGAATGAAGGGCAATCCCACACTTTTTTTATGGTGTCATCTTCTAGGCAAATATTTATTACAGAATAAAAAACCAGGTAACTTTCTTTTAAAAAGACACAGAGATTATTTATAATTAGAAGATGAGTTATTTTTAAGTGAATTCCTAGTACTATGTCCATAATCTCTACCCTTGACTCATTTAGAATTTTCATGAGCAAGTTGAAATAAGGTAGGTGAGTTAAAGTTATAGAAAGCATAAGCAGGATATATAGTAATTAATTTAGTCACCAGCTGGGCTGGTAGGCCACTACAAGCATAAAAAATTATAATAGGGATGCATAAAAAAAGACCTCAGGAATTTTTTCTGCATTCACGAAAGCATAGTGGGAGAAGTAGTAGTTCTTCAGGAATCTGCATTAACCAAACTATAACTATTTATGTTTAGGCTTAAGAAATATAAATCCAGATTAGTATGTGTTTTGGATTGACTTGTGTCCCTCAAAATGATATGCTCAAGTTCCAATCCTGGTATCTGTGATCATCACCTTTTTTCAAAATAGAGTCTCTGCGAGTATAATAAAATTAAGACAAAGTCATCCTGCATTGAGATGAGCTCTACAGATATCTTCATAAGAAGAGGGAAATTTGGACACAGCTATAAATGGAGAGGGGAATGCCATGCAAAGATGCTTAAAGACATAGAGAAGAAAACCACATAAAAGTGAAGACAGAGATTGGATTGGTGCATCTATAAGAGAGGGAACAACAAATATTTTCAATAACCACCGGAAAAGACAATCAAGGGTTCTCTCCTAGGATCTTCAGAGATAAAATGGCCCTACCAACATTTTGATTTTGGACTTCTAGCTTCCAAAACACTGAGAAGATACATTTCTATCATTTGAAACCACTCAGCATGTGGTTATTTGTTATTACAGCCCTAGGAGACTAATACAGCATATGTTTAAAGAAAAAGAAAAAAAGATGACCAAGAATTTGCTATTTGTGGAGCAGATGAATGTAATGGGAATGTTTAGTCTGGAAAGAACTAATTAAACAGGAACATGACAACTCTTCATTTCAAATTTAGAAAGAAGGACAATGTATACTCTAATGGTGCCAATAAGTGGAACAAGGATCAATGAACTGTGGGTATGTGAAAAAAGATTGTAGTTCAGTTCTAGAACTTATGAATATTTAAGATTACAGAATCTGAAATAACTCTTTCTTAGTGTAAACAAATTTTTAATCGTGTGAATTTAGTAAGAATACATAGTAAGCTGATGCTTTTATCACTTATCAATATGCCAAGGTCATCTTTCCAGATTAACACATATAGATTTACCTTTTTTAATTTTTCATTTAACAAGCACCTTATTGATGAACATTTAGCTTATTTGCATGCTTTTGCCATCAGAAACAATGTTGCAATGAACATTCTCCAGATATCCTTGTATATTCTTTTTACACGTGAGATTCCTAATTCATAGATTTTCTAATAGATACTGCCAAATTATGTCTCATCTTTTTTCAATTTGAATTAAAGCCACCTCAAGCCATCTGCTGTCAGGTTAGCAAGACATCCATTATTTTCCTCTTGGGGCCCCTCCCTTGTTGTAAGTTGCCCAAGATCCCATAAGTTCTACTAAAACTGAGATGAGTTCCACTTCCAGAGAGAAAGCTAGAAGGTCTGATCAGGCCACTGGTGAGACCTGTTTTGGCTATCTTTTCTCTCACTGCTACCATATGTTATCAATGCTGAAAACAAGCCTCTATGCAATGTGGTATGTCCCTGTTGCATTGCTGCATTCATCTATTCACTGCAGAAATGACCCTGATGTGCACAGAGTCTCTTCTGGACGATGATTGCTGGAAGATGTATGGCCAAGAGTGCACAAAGCCTGAGCATTATTTATGCTGCACTCAGAGTGATAGCTGTTGTTCCTCTAAGCTAGTGGGGCTCTAAGCTAGTGGGGCTGTGTGGGATGGATTTCCCACCACTGCTATTGATCTCTTCCTGTGCCTCACCTACCCTCTTCCTCGCTTCTCCCTGCCAAAATTTTTCTCACCTTCTGAAATTTGACAAATCTAAAGTAGACTAACTGAAAACTTAGGAAATAAATATCTAAAATCAGGAATGAAAGAAGGGAAATTACTACCAAACTTACAGGAAAAAAAAAATTACAGATGATACTTACACAAAATGATGCCAACAAACATGATAGATAAGATGGCAAATTCATAGAAATATATGAAATACAAAAGCCCACTCAATAAGGAATATAAAATATGAGTGCACCTGTAACAAGGAAAACAACTGAATTGATAATTTAAAAACTATACTAGAAAAGTCCAAGCCCAGTTGACTTCAATATAAATCTATCAAACTTTTCATTAAGAAACAGTATTGGGGGAGCTTGGTGGCTCAGTAGGTTAAGCATTGGACTCTTTGTTTTGGCTCAGGTCATGATTTCAGAATCATGGGATAGAGCCCCATGTTGGAGGAGTCTGCTTAGGATTCTCTCTCTCTCTGCCCCTCCAACTCTTGGTCACTGGTGAGCTCTCTCTAAAGATAAATAAAATCTCTAGTAGCAGTATTGTTCTTCACAAACACTTCCAAAAAGTATAAAAAGAAATAACACCTTACAACTCTTTCTGTGAGGCCAGTATCACCCTGAGAATACCAAAGATAAAACAAACAAATAAAAACCACAAAAAACAAAAACAAAAAACCCCCAAACATGTCCAATATATCATGAATATAGATGCAAAACTCCTCAGTAAAATACTAGCAAACAGAATCCAGTAACATATGAAAGGAATTATGTGTTATGATTAAATATAATTTATCCTAGGAAAACAAGGGTGGGTTTATATTAAAAAATCAATTAATTGAATGTACCCTATCAATGAATAGAGGACAAAAACCATATGAACATCCCAACAGATACAGAATAAACATCTGACAAAATTTAATCCACTCATGAAAAACAATACAAATTAGGAATATAATGCTATCATAAAGTGTCAAATAACCTAATTTAGAAATAACTTGAATATTCATTTTTCCAAAGAAGATATACAAGTCCCCAACGTGCAGGAGAAGATATACAACATCATTAGACATCAGGGTATGCAAATCAATGAGATTTATTTTTACCCACTAGGATGGCTAGAATTTATTATTTCTTTATTTATCTATTTATTTTTGAAAGATTTTATTTATTTATTTGAGAGAGAGAACACAGAGGGAGAGTGAAAGGGAGAAGCAGACTCTCTGCTGAGCAGAGAGCCCAACATGGGCCTCAGTCTCAGGACCCTGAGATCATGAAGTCTGTTGAAGGCCGACTCTTAACCAAAACACCCAAGCACCCCAAGGATGGCTAGAATTTAAGAGATAAACAATAGTAAACATTGGTGAGGATATAGGAAAATTGGAAACTTAATACATTACTAGTGGAACAGAAAATTATATAGTTACTTTGGAAATAATGTGTCGGTTCCTCAAATATCTAAACATAGAGTTGTGATATGACCAGCAAATATCCCTAAGGAATATCCCTAGATTAATGAAACATGTCTACACAAGAACGTGTTTCAGGATGATTAGAGCAGAATTATTCAAAATACCCACAAAATGGAAATAATCCAAATGCTTATCAACTGATGAATGAACAAATTCAATAACTTATATTTAGTATCTATTTAATAATCATAACCATATAACTTTTTAATATATTTTAGAATGGGATATTATTCAGAAATAAAAAGAATGAAGTATTGTCAGATGCTAAAACATGTGTAAACCTAGAAAATATTATACCAAATAAAGACTTAAATAATAAAGGCCATCTTTTTGTATGAATCTATTTATAGGATAAGTACAGAATAGACATATCTATAGATACACATAGTTTAGTGGTGGTTAGGAGTGACTGCTATTGTATATAAGACTTCTTTTTGGTGTGAAGAAAATGTTCTACAGCTGATTGTGGTGATAGTTACACAACTCTGAATATGAAAAACAATCATTGAATTGTGAACTTTAAATATCTGAATTGTATGCCATGTAAATTATATATGAGTAAAGCTGCCATATAAAAAAATAAAAATGAGGGGCACCTGGGTGGCTCAGTCGTTAAGCCTCTGCCTTCGGCCCAGGTCATGATCCCAGCGTCCTGGGATCGAGCCCCGCATCGGGCTCTCTGCTTGGCAGGAAGCCTGCTTCTCCCGCTACCATTCCCTCTGCTTGTGTTCCCTCTCTCGCTGTGTTTCTCTCTGTCAAATAAATAAAATCTTTAAAAAAAAAATAAAAATGAGAGAAAAAGATGGTTTTCTAACAAATATTTTGATTGTAGAACTTGACGGAACATATTCTCAATTAAACCGAAGAATTTAGTCAGGAAAATTCTAGTACATCTCCCAGTATAGAAGCATTCCCATAAATAGGATTAGAAAATTCAGAAATAAAAAAGGAGGGGGAAGTTTATTAAGAGATTTATCTTGGACAGATTGAACAGGAGGGAGCATAAGATAATTTTTAAAAGGGAGAGAGAGTTGGGGGGCAGGGAAAAGGTAAATTTGCCTGAAGAAAGAAGCAAGAGAGATATAGAAACTTCAAGAATTCTATCACAGCCAGAGTATAGATAGTTGGTGACAGCAAGTAGTTTAATATGAAACTAAAGTGGCACTATGGTGTCTCAGAGACCATGTTAAAGGCATTGATGGATTTTAAGAATAGGATTGATGTGCTCAGACTTTCATTTAAGATCATTTTGGCTACAAGTGAAGGATAGATTAGGTCATGAAACTGAAGCTAGATCAATTAGAAGGCTACTGTAATAATACACGAGAGATTATGGTGGCTTGCAGTAGGATATTGCAGCGGAGCTGGAAAGAATAATAAACAGTCAAGAAACATTTGTGAAGTTGAATCAAAGACCTTGGTGATAAGTTGGATAAAGTTGGATAAGAAAAAGGAAGAAATCTGGCATGGTTCATAGGTTTCAGTCTTGTCAGCAGACGAATAGTGGACTAAATAAATTTGAAAAAGAACATCCATAGAGGAACAAATTTAGAGTTTAAGGTTGAAAGTTTCATTCAGATCTCTACTCTTCTGAGTTTAAAATACCTGTCAGGAATTTAAGCAGGAATTACCCAAGACCTTGGACCAAAGTGTTGTCCAAAAGCATCTGGATCACTTGTGGGTGTGTTAGAAAAGTAGAATCTCAAACCATGTCCCAGAACTACTGAGTCAGAGTCTTCAT
Organism: Procyon lotor; assembly: GCA_028646535.1. NCBI lineage: Eukaryota > Metazoa > Chordata > Mammalia > Carnivora > Procyonidae > Procyon > Procyon lotor. The sequence goes on from CM053606.1 coordinate 115,823,601, forward strand.
TTTTAGAAAGAGCTCCTGGTGATTTGTATGCATTAAATTGTAAACACTAAAGTTTGAGAAGTATTGCTGTAATAGGATGTCAGATGTGTGGGTCCAGAGTCCAGCAGGAAAGTTGGAGTTGAGGACATGGAAGGCAATATCATATCATCATAAATAAAACCACAACCAATGATAAAATTGTATATATCTTCAAAGAATGAAAAGTTGACCATCAACTCTCTTATGGTATTATGATTGATTGCATATAATACTGATCATTTTCATTTTCAATATTTATAACCCCTAGTTGACTACTAAAAACTTTAAAGTTATAAAAAGTCAATTTCATCAAAAGTATAATTCTGGGGGCACCTGGGTGGCTCAGTGGGTTAAAGCCTCTGCCTTCGGCTCAGGTCATGATCTCGGGGTCCTGGGATCGAGCCCTGCATCAGGCTCTCAGCTCAGCAGGGAGCCTGCTTCCCCCCCTCTCTCCGCCTGCCTCCCTGCCTACTTGTGATCTCTCTCTCTCTGTCAAAGAAATAAATAAAATCTTTAAAATAATAAAAAATTTTAAAAGTATAATTCTGTTTTCTTGATTATTGTTTCTCCCACAGTATATGACACACTATATCTAATCATGCTTTGCTACCGTAACTACACAATAGCCGCTCCATAGTATCATTTATTAGAAAGAAGAAAAGATGTATAGATACAGATATATTTTTTAGATTTCTAAAATCTTTATCATCAAACAATTTAAGCTAGTGCACCTAAAAATTTTCATTTCCTTTAAATCTGATTTAGCACAAATTTACACCTGGCAGATAATTCACACAGAAAGCCAATGTTTAGAAAATTGGTAAATTTTAGAAGCATAACTTTTCTATAGGCCCAATTTATTCTTTTCTGTAAATAATTTATTCCAGTGTGATTTCACCCTTATATAGCCAATTTGTCAACCAAGACCTCATACCAGGCAGACACACTCAAAAAGCTGTGTCTAAACTTGTCCACATTGTATTTTCCAGCTTGGTTCCAACATTTCAACCCAGGATGCTCGCTCTGCCCTGAACAGTGTGAGTGCATTTAATTACAATCTGACATGTGTATTTGAGAGAAACAAAAGGCTGTGAACCAAGGGTGATGATTAACTGTTCTACTGGATAATTGCTTAAACTACTACTTATATTATGATGCATTATCTCTTTTGAACAAAGTGATTATTGGCCTTTTGTGTAGCGATTATCCAATGTAAGTGCAATCTTGCTTTTTTAACTGTTGTCAGAGTTTATGTTTAATGCACTTCCATTTCAATGAGAGGTACAACTTTGGGTATTCTTTCTTTATTTGAGAACCCTCCTGGATCAGTCTCTTGGAGTTTTGATTCTCTACTTGGAATATGCAACCTCTTCTGGTATTCTGGAGGAAGGGAATTCAATATATAAAGATACAGTGTTCAGGAAGAAGATACACTCACACCTTTTGTGTGCATAGGCACAGATGGCAAACACAGCCAATATTATGATTTAGACACACACGTGAAAATATCAGCAAACTGGTAGGTTCTGAAAAGTTCTGAGAATAAAACTGATTTCAAAAAAAAGTAGTTTACTTTTTACCTGGACAGTACTCAGAAACCACAGACTTCATTCACTTTTGTAAATATGAGTATTCATAGGTGGTTATCGTGATAAACACTTAACTTCGTTATTAGAAAAAAAAATTTAAACCCCATCCTTTCAAAGCTTTAATGGGTTTAGGTGATTATCTGCCCGCAGAACTATATTCTTCTCTAAAATGTTCTCATCTTTCAAGAGTATGCTTTCTGAGAAGAAAACTTTCATGATCCCATTGCATTTGATCAATTTTAGTCTACTCAAAGATTTTGCATAATTTCCAGAATTGACTCTAATGAGATCAGAGAACGTGTTATTTTAATGTTTTCTTTGAAGTATAGTTGATATACAATAAACCGCACATATATAAAATGTATGACTTAGTTTTTAAATATGTTACATCACTAAAACATCATAATTAAGATGAACATTTCACTTATCTCTCAAAGTTTCCTCATATCCGTTGGTAATCTCTCCTTTGTGTTCTTTCCCGAAACCACTCTACTTCCAGACACACTTGGTTCCACTTCCTAACTTTGTAATTTTTTATTTTCTAGGCAGTTATGTGTAAATGGAACGAGAAAATGTGTACTTCATCTGGCTTCTTTCACTCAACACAATTATTTGGGGATCCATACCTATTGTCTATATCAATGGTTTATTCCTTTAAATGCATTCCTTTAAATGCAAATCCATTAGTGTCCCATTGTATGGATATACCACATTTGTGTCTATATTATCTGTTGGTGGAGCATTTCTATTTATAGTTTGTATCTATTGCAAATAAAGCTGCTATGAACATTTGTTCACAAGCTTGTACTGACACATGATTTCTTTTCTCTTAGGTAAATGAAATAAAACTGAGATAGTTTGATCATATTGGAGATATATGTGCATGTTTTTTAAAAGACTGGCAAACATTTTACAATCCCAGCAGTTGCATATATTGCTGCCAACTCCAAAATTGCTGGATGATGAGGGTTGAAGCAAAAATGTCAGTAGTATAATGGCAGGGACTACATGATTTCTTTGCCTTTTCCTTATTTGGAGACCAATTTCCATTACAGTTTAGTACTTTACTGGATCATACAAATACCCGTCCAGTCTTTCCCACAGTATATTTTGAATGGGAAACGTTTCTATTAATATTATAACTGTATGATGACAGATGATATTGAATCACTATGATGTATACTTGAAACAACTAGGATATTATATTCCAATTATACTTCAATTTAAAAAAGCTGTTTTCAATGCACACACACACACACACACACATATCTTTCATAATGCTGAGAAATTATTTCCAAACCAAAAACTACCTCTAACTTGCTCTGATTGATTACACCAGTGAAATTGGGGTGCCTGGATGGCAGAGCCGGTTAAGCAGCTGCCTTCAGCTCAAGTCATGATACCGGAGTCTTGGGTTTGAGCCCCCCATTGGGCTCCCTGCTCAGTGGGGAGCCTGCTTCTCCCTCTGCCTCTTACCCTGCTCATGCTCTCTCTCCCTTGCTCTCTCTCTCAAATAAATAAATGAAATCTTTAAAAAGAATAATAAACAAAGCAGTGTAATAAAAGCGGAAATGTGGTAGCACTCATTGATTTTTAACAAAGATTCCAAAGCCCAAGTTTGTTCCTTTATAAATTCTATAAATCACAAATCTTTACATAATTCATTAAAATGTTGCCATACATCTAAGAGTAAGCGTCTATTCCAACTTAATTGACCATTAACTTATGGCTTCTTGCTTCGCAAAGGTTAAGAAAGTTCTCTTTTCATGGAAGTAATGCAAGTTTTTCAAATATAAACTTAGGGAGGATTTTCCTTGGCAGAACCTCTCTTGTGAGGTGTTATCCTTTGTGTTGGGGAGTGCATAGTGGGGAAGTAGGGAAGCAGATTTTCACTAGCTTTTGTGAAAAAATTAGAGAGGAAGGAACACTTTCTTATGGGTAGGTTACAATTATTTGATACTTGTTTGTTTCAGTAAAAGTCCTGCAATGGATATAATGGCCTTGACTCAACTGATTTGAAAACCCATCTTGACTCTTATATTCAAGCTACTGACAGAGATTTTTAAAAACTATTTATGCTTTCACAAAAATAAATCAGATGGTTTTCTGCTGAGTCAACCTTAGGGATGTGTAAAACTAATGGGCATATGGGAGACTCAATGAGTAGCAGGTTATTATACATCACTTAGAGCATGATTCTTAGAGGCAGAGATTTTGTAGATATAGCTGTTTTGTAGATATATTTCAAAACTCAATACTTAGTTATCTCTGTGTAGAATAGTTTATACTCCACACCTTATTTTATTTGTCTATATGAGTGATACATTTTATTTTCACAAGATTTTTAAAATAAATTTTATAATATTATATTTTTTTTATTTTCACAAGGTTGTTGGAAATAATAGTGAGTGTAAAATGTTTGAAACAGAACACTTGGTAGGTAGTAAGAACTCAAAAATAAAGGTAGCTGGCCTACTATGTCAGAGAAGAACAATGTTAAGTGGGGGTTATAACAGAAACCGGATGGGGTAGAAGAAAAAGAAAAAAAAAAGTCAGCATCAAGTAAAAGAGGGTTCAAAGGGTGCTCTGTAGGATCGTCCAGCCTCTGCAAGGTGGACAGAATAATGGTCAGTATGCATTTGGTAGGGCATAAAACATACCCGATGACTTGGCACCACCACAATTCAAGATGACTTAGGCGGAATTCGTGTATGCTCCGTAACTACTCCCTTGTGCTGAATTTCCCATTTTCACTGACACTCCTCTCATCTCCTCCACTTATCAAAGCATTGATCTTTCAGTCATATTTGATTTATAGAAATCCTTTGCAACTCATTTGCAATCAATCAGCCAAACTTACTTTTTTATTTTTTATGTTTTCTAGTGTGGCGTATCGTCGCATGATCTTTGTCCAGCTCTTAGAGCATCACCAAGCAGAGGGGTGAGAGGTGGATTCTAACCTCAGCCAGCAGTGATAAGGACCGGAGTATGTCTGCTTCTTCCCTGTTAGATGGGAGTAGTAATCAAGATAGCTCAATCTCATGGAATAGCATGGGCATTAGATATGATTACAGATTGGTGGTCCTATAAATGTCAGGCATTATCATTAGTGAATTTTTGGCTCATGCTCTTTGCCTTCATGTCTTCATCTGAAGGGGAGAAAAAAAGTTCTAAAACCTGCCTTCTGCATTATCCTAAATCTCAGAAACAATGAAACATGGAGAAATGTTTCCTAAAATGTAAAGCATTTTATATTAATAAGCATTGCTAGTTACTTCAAGAACTTTAATAGAAATATTCTGTAGATATAGATATTTTAAAAATTAAAGAACTATTTTGAGTGACAAATCATTTCTAATGCACAAAGCTTAAGTGGTAACTATAGTTTATATGGGGGGAGAGGTGTATACTTTTGCCTAGCAAAATATCTGGTTAAAGCTATTTACGATAAACTTAAAGAATCTTTTTCTTGATGCTGCAAGTAAATCTATAGAATCTTTTTATTTCTGTCTAGGAAACATGTAAGAATAGGTTGTTGGAATCACTTTGGAAAGCACTGTGTTATACAGGCTTAATCCTGACAACCTAGCTTTAGGTGTTCAATTTACTTCAATGACCCTACCTTCAGATGAAACTCTGTATTACTAGGCAAATAAAATTTGCTATTTCACATAGTAGAAGTTTGCCCAGACTTAGCACATTATTAGAGACTCCATAAACAAAAAGTTTGAATTGAAAATTGGACTGTGTCCCAAATTAGCATAACCTGACAAATTAGAAATCAGTTCCTATAACTCTGTACACATGAATATTTAACTGTAAGTTAAAATTAAAATGAAATTAAATAAAAATTCAGTTCTTTAGTCATCCCGGGTATATTTCATGTGCACAGTAGCCATGTGAGGCCAGTGGTTACCACACTAGAGAGCATAGATATAGAAATTTCCACCAATTCCAGAAGTTTTGCTAAAAAATACTGCTCTTGAGAGGTATTTGTAATGATATTAAACAAACACCCAGAAAGTTTATTGCATTTGCATATCCCCACCAAAACTTCAAGTTTAAGAAAATAAGGGACTTTGTATATAATTTTATCTTTACCAGGAATTCGCCTAATTTTTTGCAAGATGGGATGACATCTGCCTCATTTTTTATTCTCAAATCTATAATAACACATAAAAATTACAGAATGTATGTCAAATAGTGAAATTACAGATTTGTATGTGCCTTGTTTTATTTAATTCTATTTTGCAAAAGTAATTTTCAAACACTTCATCTATTTCAATATTTAGATGCTTATCAAATTATCATCTATCATTTTGATGTTAGATCAGATGAATATTTGCTTATTAGTCATACCTACAGATGAGACAAATAACAAAATTAAAGATAGTAACATACTAAGAACTGCATTTTTATGATCAATATTTCCTGGGGAAAAAAACCATCAAATGTCAATGAAATGCTCCACTGGACATTTTAACCTATTTTTATATCCTTAGAAACATTTAATTCATTGAGTTGTTCACCTGACATTTTTACAGATTGCTTTGATTGTAAAAATGTCATTTTAAAATGATGTTTTTACACTGCCTCGGTCTTAAAAATCAAATGGGGGATAATTCTTCATTTGAAGTTATTAAACATGGCTATAATCATAAAAATGTCATTTTAAGATAATTCTTCATTTGACCTTTTATACACTTAGCTGCTCTTTTCTTCCTTAAAAATCTGGTATTAGAAATGAAAGTCAATAGAATTTGAAGACCATACTTAAAAATTTAAATCAGGATTTCACTGCTGATGTTGCCATGGTCTTCAAGGAATGGTTTTACTACTGATCCCCTAAACATTACAGTTCTGGGCATTACTGGTGGAATATGTATGTGCATGCTTGCATGTGTGTGTGTGTGAACCAACAGTGACACCCAACCATGCTTACTTTTATCTTCTCATAAATAATCTATGACTCTTTACAACTTTCATCTCCATTATTACACTCTTGGAGTATATTTCTCTCTATGGTCAAATCACACAATAGCTATTTTCTTCCAGTCTCTTCTTCCAGTGACTATGAATATGGCTTCGAAGTCATGTGATTAGGGACAACTACTCATGTCCAGGATCAGCTTTTATACTAACCCTGTGCATTGCTGCACTTTAGATGTTTGTTTTTTATTTTGTATGTATATGTCTTTGTATGGAAAACAAATAAAGAATCGCACCAGATATTTGTGTTTTCTCAATGCCTTCTTAAGGGTGTGATAAATATACTTATATTTGGTGAATAGAATAATAATGATAATGATAATATTTCAAGGACATATTTTATGCCAGGCACTGATGTGAGAATTTACACTGGCATTGATTAATTTTCATGAAAATCCCTGTTAGGGGTATATTATTGATTTACACCTAAGGACAGTGGATACCCAAAAGAACGGAACCAGAATTTGAAACCAGACAGGCAGAAATACTGAGATAAATCAGCTCTCTCTGTTTTTCTCAAACACTATCTATATGTACATGGTGGTACATGCAGAATTTTTGGAGTTCTTATGGCAAGAGATTTGGCTTCAGAAGTAAAGATTACAAGAAGGCATCTAAAATCATCTTTCTTCTCCTTTCCTTATTTCGACCACAAGCTATTTTCCTCTTGTAAGCTAAGCAGGGCTTTGAACAGATAGGCAGCTAGGACATAAAGAATACAAGAGAGACAATGATTTTAGGTTTTCTCTGCTCTGAAACCTCTGCATCTCTAGAAACCAGTGACAATGGCAAGGATCTTCCTGAGATTATCATAGTCATACTTTAGCTAGTAGGCATCATTGGATCCTCCAAAGAAAGTCTGATTTAGAGCACTTAACCGAACTCTTCTTCACTTCCTAGGGAACCAAGGAGAGTCAGAATAGGTCATCTGAGTCTTTTTTTACCCTTTAATCTGAGAGAAGTCCAGAAGACTCTTCCTGGTGTCTAAAGAGGAAACTAATGACCTACCTTCTACTATATTCCCAGTCTACAATAGCATAGACCATCCTTATCTCCCTCATCCTTGGTAGAGATTTTATTTAGTGTTCTCTAGCAGCTGGATCTGAGACTGATTAAGCCATAAGGGAGAAATAACAACTCAAAAAACAGGCCCATAAGCTAGAAGGAAGAAGAAAAAAATAAAAATTAGAACAGTTCCACAAAAAGAAGACCTGCTAGGAGAAGCTGCTGTAAACCTAAGTAACAAAAATTATACTAGAATACAGGGAGATTCAAGTCTAGTACATACAAAGGAAAAAATCCTGTGGAACTGAAAAAAAAGGGAATTTCCAAGATAAAAAGTTCTAGTAGAATATCAAAAGAAGAACAAATCTTTATTGAGATTCACACTGGTATCTTAGAAGATCAATTTAAAGAGGTAAGCAATGAAAATAATTACCCTGAACAAAGTACCCAATCTACAGACTGAATAATCTTAGCAAGTTACATAGGTTTTGATGACCAAACACACTTGGGCATTTAATAGTAAAATCTTTGACCTCCAAAACCAAGAAAAAAGTTCACAAGCTTTCAAACTGAAATAAAAATTACTTACTCAAAAAAAACAAAACAACAACGAAAAAGAATTACATCAGCATGTAAGCTCCATCTGCAACCCTCAGGCTTAAAGATGGTGGGATGACATCCCGTTAACTCTAGAGTGAAAAATTGTCAAGCCCAAAATAATAATATTATTTAACTATCAGAAAATTATAAACAGATTTGCATTAAATAAGAATATATATATTAACAACTTAGAAAAATGTACTTACAAAAGTGTGTTAATGAAACAACAAATGGATCAGAAAACAAACCACAAGATACAGAAAGTAGAAAACGAAAGAAAACAGAGGTGAGACCTAAAACTTTCACCTACTTGCAATACCCTTCTATTGCAGTTTCTCTATCCTTTGATCTTACTCTTTTCTAACAGCTATCTATGCTGCGAAACCAAAAATAATTATAAGCTGAATAGAATGTATAACATAAATGTTAATACGGATCCTTGAGATTGAAGAGCCAAAGAAAATTATAAGAGTCAGAAGTGAAAGTATTAAACTAAAATAGTTAATATAAAAACAGAAGAAAAAGGTGGGGAGCATGACAAGGGGGAGGAATGCAAGTGAGATGGTAGAGGTAAGCACTGGGGACAGGATGTCTGATGGGTCATACAGTATTTTATTTTCAGATACTGTTCAAGAAAAGTGTTCAATTATGACCACTTTGTATAAAATAAAACTACTACACCAGAAAGGTATAGCAGAATTTAGAAATGATAAAGTGAAGAGCAAATAGCAAATATCATCATGCTCAACCAAAAATATAACAAAAATGAATAGAAGCAAAAGCACATTTAAACAATTTATAAAAAGTGGAAGAAATAGGGGCACCTGGGTGGCTCGGTCGTTAAGCCTCTGCCTTTGGCTCAGGTCATGATCCCAGGGTCCTGGGATCAAGCCCCGCATCGGGCTCCCTGCTCGGCGGGAAGCCTGCTTCTCCTGCTACCATTCCCTCTGCTTGTGTTCCTTCTCTCGCTGTGTTTCTCTCTGTCAAATAAATAAAATCTTAAAAAAAAAAAAAGTGGAAGAAATAGGATCAAACTGAACACTCCCATTAAAAGAAATATGTTGTCAGAGCGCCTAAATGGTGCAGTTGGTTAAGTGTCCAAATCTTGGTTTCAGCTCAGGTCCTGATCTCAGGGTCCTGAGATCAAGCCACATGTCAGGTTCCATGCTCAGTGTGGAATCTCCTTAAGGTTCTCTTCCCCCCCAACTGTGTGCTCTCTCTTTCTTTCTCAAAAAAATAAACAAAATCTTAAAAAAAAAAGAATTATGTTGTCAAATTCAATTAAAAAGTGAAATCTTATTTTATGTTTGCTAGCAAAATGGTTCAAATTCTTTTTTCTTTCCAGTATCCACACCAAAGGGGCAGAGTCATTTCCCCACACAGTTTCATTTAAAAGTACCAGTGTACCAAGGTATGAGGCTAGGTCTCAAAAGGTATTGTATGTTGCCCTTCAACTGCTGTGCTACACCCAAGACAACATGCTTGGTTATAGCCTGCTGTAGGATGAGACACGTAATACAAGTTGAGGTGTCCCAAGTTGTTTCTATAGAGACCATCCTAGATCAGCCAACAAGGAACAGACCCCCTAGGTAAGTGAAAGAAACCAAGCAAAAGATGAAGAACTCCCGCTCATATACAGTCGACTATGGATGCATAAATAAATCCAGCTGAGATCAGCCAACCATAGGCCAGAACAGATAAATCCTGCCACAAATTTGGTGAGCTATCAATAAATGATTATTGTTGTAAACCTCTGAAGTTTGTGGTTCTTATTATGACACATTTATTATGCAAATAGAAAGTAAAAAATGAAGGGGCGCCTGGGTGGCTCAGTCGTTAAGCGTCTGCCTTCGGCCCAGGTCAGATCCCAGGGGCCTGGGATCGAGCCCCGCATCGGGCTCTCTGCTCTGCAGGAAGCCTGCTTCTCCCGCTACCATCCCCTCTGCTTGTGTTCCCTCTCTCCCTGTGTTTCTCTCTGTCAAATAAATAAAATCTTTAAAAAAAAAAGAAAGTAAAAAATGTTTATAAGAAAAACACTAAAACAATATGTATGATAAAGAAAGTTAGAAATAAAGGATTGGATGGGAGACACTAAGCAAATGCAATAAAAGAGAAAACAAGGAGGCCAAAATAACATTCAAAAAAGCGAAATCTAAGGTTAAAAGTATGTATCAAGACAGAAAAATATTGCATAAAATGAGGAGGAATAACTTATAAAGAAAATGTTAGCAATCATTAACTTGTATGTACCAAAGTACCTACATAAACTACTAAAAAACCTTAATATATAATATATAATATTAATGGGATATTTCCATATGCTTCTATAAAACTTAGCAGCTCCTGAAAGAAAAATAAGTAAAATGTAGGACACTTAATTCAATCAACAAACTTCGTTTGCTTCCATGTCAATTCTTAAGTTCCATTTAATACCTTTTTTTTTCTTAAAGCTCTAAATATTAAAAAAAAAAAAATAGTGATTCTTCCAGTTTCTTGTTCTGAAGACAAGATGCTTGGAAGTTGAAACTTTATTCAAACAAAAAAAAAAAACCTGAACAGACTGAAAAATTAGCTCTTCTTAAATCCATAAGGTGAGGACATAGGGCAAACCACTCTCTCCAGGATTTGAGAGACAGGCAAATAAAAACAGTCATGTCTTCCAGAGCAGAGGTGCAGGAGCAGAAACCACCACAGGAACCAATGTCAGGATAGGAAAACCTGACTGCAACTGGTGAATTGCTGGAGGCTCAGTGTGAACAACTCTAAGAGTAGAAATTCTAGGAGGATTCATCCAAATGGAACCCATATACTCTTGTGAGCTTAGTTCTAACAGCACCACCAAGTTCTCCCAGTAAATATTGAAGAAAAACTACCTCATTTTTCCAAGGGCAGGGCAGGGAAATATAATCATTTTAAATGATAACAGAGCTCTCTGTTTTTCTTAAGAAGGCCTTTCTACGGGGCACCTGATGGCGCAGTTAGTTAAGCATCTGACTCTTGGTTTTGGCTGAGGTAGTGATCTCAGCGTTGTGAGATTGAACCCCATGTTGGGCTCCACACTCAGAGTGGTGTCTGCTTGGGATTCTCTCTCCTTCTCCCTTTGCCCCTCCCTGCTACACTCTCGCTCACTCTTTCCCTAAAATAAAATCAATCTTAAAAACAAACAAGCAGAAAACCAAGTTCTCCCACATGAGAAACTAGTTAACCAGAACTTAAACTGCTGGGGTATTATCACAGTCTGAATGACTTGGAAAAAGAGAGACACCCATCTCTCGCTCAACCTCCCCATTCTGTCCCTCCTAAGGGTGGAAGAAAAACTTGGAGAAACTTGTTAAGTCCACCGTTCAGAAGCATAGTTTCACTAAAAGACTGACAACTAATCATAGAACTATAGAAATCTTCCAGTCCCCTTATACCTCATTGTCACTTTTCCAACGGCCCATTTAAAGCATTTCATTTTACTCGGTGCATCAAATCTGGCTATTTAGAAAAAAATTACATGGCATAGCAAAAGGCAAAATAACAGAATTTGAAGAGACCAAACAACTATCCAAACCAGACATGACAAGGATGTTGCAATTATTGGATGGTGAATTTAAAACAACTATGATGGAATATGCTATGGGCTCTGACATATAAAAGACAACATGCAAGAACAAATGAGCAACATAAGCAGAGAGATATACATTCTAAGAAAAAAATGAATAAATGTTAGAGATTAAAAACATTGAGAGAGAAATAAATACCTTTGATGGGCTTTTTGGTAGACTAGGTCCAAGTGAAGAAAGAATCTCTAAGCTTGATAGTATTTCAATAGAAACCACGAAAACTGAAAAGCAAAGAGAACAAAGACTGGAAAAAAAAAGATGTTCAAAGACAGTGGAACAATTTCAAAAAGTGGAACATATGTATAATGGGAATACCAGAAAGAGAAGAAAAAGAGAAGAAACATTTGAAAAAAAAAAAAACTTTCTGGGATTTTCCCAAAATTAATGTCAGATTTCAAACCACAGATCCAAGAATCTCAGAAAACACCAAGCAGAATAACAAAACAAAACAACAAACAAACAAACAAAAACACCACACTAGGAACATAATTTTCTAACTACAGAAAATCAAGATAAAAGACAAAATTTTGAAAGAAGTCAGAGGAGAAAAACACCTTACCTATGAAGGAATAAATATATGAATTACACCTATCTTCTCAGAAACTATGTAAACAAAAACAGAGTGGAATGAAATATTTAAAGTGTTAAAAAAAAAACAAAAACAGAATTCTTTACCCTGGGAAATATCCTTCAAAAGTGGGTGAGAATTTGAGAAAATTTGTTGACAGTAGACTGGCCATATAAGAAATGTTAACAAGAATTCTTTAGAGAAAAGGACAATGAGTCAGACATTTGAATTTCTCTAAAGAAAGGAAGAACATCAAAGGTAAAATAAATGAAATTGAAATAATTGTTTTTAATTTTTCTTATTCTTGATTGATCTGACAGATAAAAGTTTATTCAAAATGATAACAACAAAAATGTTGAGTACAAAAAACCCATTTTAAATATAAAGACATGTACAGAATAAAGCAAATGAATAGAGAAAAATATTCCATGTTAATACTAATCATCACTATAAATGCTATATTCAAAAGAGATTTGCATCCATATATGATTTCATTATAAAGATAAATAAAAAATCAAAAAGATTTGAATTTATCTTAAGAAATTATACCAAAAAGGAAGTAGGAAGTATTTTATCAATATTTAAGCTGAAATTAATATAGAGATATTAGAAAAATATAAAGATTTAAAATGTTTAATTATCACATGAGCTTGATTATGGAAAAAGATTAAAACACATAATATTTAAAATAAGATTGGAGAAAAAAGCACCCATAAAATGTGATCAAAATAATTATAAGGAAAGGTAGCAACTCTATGGAAATAAGTATAAAGTGTAGAGGAAATATAGAATTTCCTGCTCAATATAAATATCAAAAATTAACCATATGTGCAGTGAAAAACATAAATATACCAATTGCTATAGGAGAGAAATATGCTTTCATAGCTACTAATGAAAAAGTAACCAGGATGCTGTCATATCACAGTTGGATTCTACTCATTTTCAAATAATCCATTTGAGATTGTTAGAAGATAAAGTTCTCAAATTCATTTTTTTTTAATCCAACATGACTTTAAAATCAAATCTTAAACATCATACTCAATGATGGGAGATTGAAAGCTTTTTTCTATGATCAAGAATGACAAGGATGCTCAGTTTCACCACTTCTATTTAACATAGTACTGGAAGTCCTAGCCAGAGCATTAGGCAAGAATAAAATAATGGCATTCAAACGGAGAAGAAAGAAATAAAATTATAAAAAAGCCAGGTAACGCTCAGATAGCTCAATGCAGAGTAGCCAAAGGATGAGAACAAGCTATTCATGACCTGCAAATTTAACAAATACACAAAGATATGTCCAAAATCACTAGATACATAAGGTAATAAAAAATCAAAATAACAAGGAAGTATCACTTCATTAACATTAGATTGGCAAATGAAAAATGTGATAATATCTTATGCTGGCAGGAATTTAGGAAACATGATACTCCCATACTTTGATGATAGAAATGTAAATTGTTAAAGACACTGCATCTATTAAATTAAAACATACATATAGCATTGACTTGGGAATTACACTCCCATGGAAATCCACTCCATAAAAATAAACAATTTAAAAAGTCATTAAATAAGTATATACGCTGTAGAATTATTCTTGGTGGTCCAAAATGGAAAAAGACTGAACGCCCATTAATAGGAGAATAGTTGAATAATTCATAGTACATCCATATTGTGGATAATTGTACAATCATTAAAAAGAATTACTCTTTCAAAGTTCTTAGAGTCATATTTTTTTTTTTTAACTTGTTTTTCTTTATTTCTCTTTGGTCTTAGAGGCTTGCCAATTCTGGGTTGCATTGAAAAGGAAATTTCATAAACCCAGTCGACAGTTTAAAATATTTTTAAGTCTTCCTCCTCCGGCCCCTGCTATCCCTGTGTAGACAGGATACCTCACTCGTCTTGATTCTTTTTTTTTTTTTTTTTTAATTTTTATTAACATATAATGTATTATTTGCCCCAGGGTACATGTCTGTGAATCTTCGGGCTTACACATTTCACACCACTTAATAGCACATACCCTCCCCATTGTCCACAACCCAGCCACCCTATCCCT
>CM053606.1:115838530-115885323 GCA_028646535.1 Procyon lotor
GACTGACTTATTTCGCTTAGCATAATACCCTCCAGTTCCATCCACGTCGTTGCAAATGGCCAGATTTCGTTTCTCTTGATGGCTGCATAGTATTCCATTGTATATATATACCACATCTTCTTTATCCATTCATCTGTTGACGGGCATCTAGGGTCTTTCCATAGTTTGGCTATTGTGGACATTGCTGCTATAAACATTCGGGTGCATGTGCCTGTTCGGATCACATTTGTATCTTTAGGGTAAATACCCAGTAGTGCGATTGCTGGATCGTAGGGTAGCTCTATTTTCAACTTTTTGAGGAACCTCCATACTATTCTCCAGAGTGGCTGTACCAGCTTGCATTCCCACCAACAGTGTAGGAGAGTCATATTTTTTTATGTGAGACTATTACAATGCAAGAACGGTATATGTTCTCACTTTCAAAACAAGGCAAGAAAATCCTGTGTGTGTATATATAATTGTATTTTAATATGAAGTATACTAGTGATGAGTATGGAAGTATACACACTAGGTTTTTTTGATTGTTGTTGTTTGTTGGTTGGCTGTTGTTTGTTGATTGGTTGTTTTTTGTTTTGTTTTGTTTTTTATAAGGATCAGCTTTATTGAAAGTGAATGCACAGAGAGAAGGCAGCATGGACAGGTCTCTCCAGGATCCAATCCTGGCGTATGAAGACAAGAACGTGCAGGCAGCAGCAGTTACTTATTTTTGCTGAGGGGTCTCTTCTTTTCTGCGTGCTCCATGATCTTCTCCTTGTACAGACCTTCCTTTTGCGCACTGCACTCATGTACTTCCAAGCGCAGTTCTCGGAATTAGCCTTTTTCCCCAAGTGCAAGTACTCCTAGTCGGTGGTCAGCACCCAGAAGGGGTCGCTGGGAATGGTCTCCCAATGGCTGAACATGGGCAGCGGGCTGGCCAGGCCACTCGTGTGCTTCCTGATTTCATCTACAAAGCCGAAGCTCTCGGCGACAGGCGGCATGGCCTTCATGATGAACATGCCTGTCCCTTCCTTTATTTCTTCTTGATGTCTTTGACAAGACAGCATAGACCTGACCAAGAACATCACCAGTAGCCATGATGTCACAAGTGTACATCACTGCCATCAGACGCTGAGGTTTCACCTGTAGGGCGTAGGGACATGCCTCCTTCATGGTGGTAATGAGCTGTCCTGAGAAGGGTCCATAGCAGTAAGTGAGTGAAGACTCTCCTTTCTGGGAAGTCTTCAACTCCAAGGGCCCAGAGCTGCCATCTTGGAGCCCTCAGTTTTCACCTCCACTGGAACAGGCTTCCCCTTAGCCCTGTCCATCTTGCACAACATCCCTTTGTTCTTGATAGTGTTTATCATTTGTCCCTTATTCCTCAAATTTACTTAGGTCCCATTTTTCCAGAAAGAAACAGATGCCCATGAGAGGTTCCTTACACATGGGGCCAGAGAGGGTTGCTAGCTGGAAACCACTCATGATGCTATAGGCCAGATCTCGGTATCTACTGGCCTCTTTTGAAACTTTGATGCCTGGGCCTGTCCATACTAAGTTCTGAAAGTCTTCGCTTTTATTAACTAATATGTTGGGCCCACATTTTCTTGGGCCAAATACCGGATTTGGTTAACAGTGTTCCTCCATTTTCTCCCTGTTAGGTATTGCTCTAGTTTTCCTTTGAATTCACAAATTTTCTCTGGGGACTTCTGATGGATCATCTGACTATGTCTGCCCTCATTCAAATAGGATGTCAACTGCTCCATAGAATGAATCAAACCACTATTTTCTTCCAGAATCTATGTGACTTCTTCCAGAGTGGTGGGAGGTATAAAAGAGTTCATTAGGCATAGAGTCAGTGAAAGTGACTGCACATCCTTAGGAAGTGTGTCAGCAGTATGAAAGAAAAATGGCAGTAGGAAAAGACCACAGTTCACAGTTGGATCTTGACTATGGGTATCAGGAAAGAACATATAAAAGACAAGTCAAAAAGCGAATATTGGGAATAGATATGTGAAAAATAAGTTAGTTGTTCGTGGAAACCATAGAATATATTCTGCATACTTGGCTAAAGAAATTAATTAAGACCTTAACTTTCACCGTGAGAAGCCAAAGCAGCCTTCATGATTGTTACTTTTTGGGTACTTCTGGGAGGATAAAGCAAACATGGAGAAGGTAAATGAGAAACTAAATTAGGAGATTGGGTTGAGTATACATGTACACACACACACGCACAGATGCACATCCTGAAACAAGAAGTCTTCTAGCTGTAAATATCCTGAAGAAATTAGTCTGAAGCCATAGATTTTAGGAAGATGATGCAATTGAAAGGTCTCAAAACAAATCTTCTGATAATAGTTTTCTCCTCATAGATAGGGAATGGTATTATCTCCATTAGAAAGATGAGCAGCTGAAACACATCAAGTTTAATCAAATTGCCCAAGTTCATGCAGCTAGAGCCAGCAGATATCAGGTCCACAGTCATCTTTGTATCTCTGCTACCACACCATGCTGAACTCAATAAAATTTGCATCCTAAACTAGACATTGTCTTCTTTATGTAATTACATATCTCAGTACTTGCTATATGATCTCACAATATTGACCAGGAGGATTGCCAAACAGGGAATACCGTCCTCAAGAAACCTGCCTATTGATGGCACACTGGCTAGCACAGCTATTTCCTTGAGATATTGAAAATACAGAGGACCCCTGAATGTTGTAAGGCCAAGACCCTCTGATGAGACGAACTTCCCGAAATTAGCCTTAACTTTGAGGACCCTACATTTAAGACTGTCCAACAATCAACTGGATGCCAGAGATGTGGATTCATTAATTGGGGCACCTCCTTCCTTGGCAATTCTTTCCGATACATAAAAACTGAATGATCACAATAAAAAGTGGTATAATTTGGAACTCCAAATTCATGGCTTTCATTGCTTCATTTCCGTATGTAGCTTATCTGCTCGTATTTGCACAGTAGTATTAATTTCCACTCTGGAAAATGACAATAAGATTCCTGTGGAATTACATTTTTACATCCACATGAATACCAAAACAATTCAGTATGATTCATATTCTAGCAATGAGTACTACGGGAATTAAAAGCAATTGTGTCACTCAGTGTAGCATGTTGCCAAACAATTATTACATGCAGTTGATGAACATTTTAATAAATGTCATCATACTCTGTACTTAATTAAAACAATAGCACTAATAATTAATATTACCATTATTCATAGCAAGTTATAGTTATGGGTATTGTAAGTTCTAGGAAATGAATGGAGAAATAAATGTTCATTTCAATACCATTTATATTTTCTCTGAAGAATTAAGATGTAATTTGCATAAAATACATGCATCATTTTCAGTGTAGCTATAACTTAAGAGAGCAGCTTTCTCATCTACTAAAATTGAGAAAAGGAATGATTTTTTTAAAGAAAAACTAAAACTACACAAATGAAGACAAATGCCTCATTTTTTACAGCTTGTTTTGTCAAGCAAACATTTAGTATTCATTTATTGAGTGATAGATGCTATTTGTAGTCAGAATGAGCAGTTAAACAATCCACGAAAAATAGATATTAGATAAAATAGATCTATCCACTGTCTGAAATATTTTTTTTATTAAATTACTTAGGTTAAGCGATCTAAGATCCTAGAAATTGTCATCAGGGAGATGTAAACATTAAACTGCTTCAGTCATTAGCATATTAATAAAACAAATTACTTTTTATAGAACTTCTGACTTTATGAATCTAAAACACAAAACAAGCATTTTTGATGGTAAGGTAGAAAGAAACAGTATATTTCTATAAAGAAATTTGGCATATACTCTACAATCCAAGATATGCTGAGTTTTATCTAGTCTTAGCACTGAAAAAAATGCCACAGAATATTCCAAAATCCTTGCAATATTCTATCTATATTAGAGTTTTAAAGCAGTTTGAAAATACAATAATATGCAACATGCCACAATATGTAACAGATTTGGTACCATAATAAAGTTGGAAAGTGCTAATAATATATCAATTACTCCATTAGTAAAGCCAAAAATGAATTCACTGGAATTTTAGCCTGCCAGAGAAGAAGAAATTAAAACTAGGTGTCTTACAAAATATTCTCCTTTGATTACTGGGCGGGTTCTTCTGTGGAAAGAAAAAATGCAGGTAACTGTACTCTTTGTAAACATGCTGACAGCTCACTTCCTGGTGTGTAGACTAATAATATTTGCTAGAATAATCCTGATACATGAAATGGGATTTTGGGGATTTTTTGTTTGTCTGTTTGTTTTTTGCAGTGCAACCCTGGTTTAGGATTGCATACAATAAATAAAATATATGATCAACAGAATTATGAGGCATGGCTCTCTAAAGAATATCATATAAGCTGTACAAATCCTGGGGTATGAAATGGAGAGGTCTCATAACCTAAATTTATCCTAATCTCTTTGTGAGCTAACCTGAAAACTTCTTCAGCAACATAATCTACATACAGTCAGAGTCTAACACCTTTATAAGAATGAGGTACCCAAAGAGCTGCACAGGATTCTGCACACATCTTTCTGCTTTATCTTGATTTTGTGCATAATTTCTGAAGGGTAATACTGTGTAAAGCATGTGCTTTATGTGAATACGAACTTGAGATGGAGACCTCACCTACATCTAAAGGTTTTTTACCTTTAGATCAAAAATTGGGTGAGGGGCAAACTGCCCACATAAGTTTCTTGTAACCACTTAGTTTTCAAGGACAACACTGGGAGCCCAAATCCCCTTAAGATTTTTTTCTCAATGTTTAGTGTCAATATCACTAACCACAGGTGGTTATTTATAAATTCCTTAAGCTTTTTTTTTTTTAAGGTTACATATCTTTTTTTTTCCTTCTAGAGAAATTTCTACACTGGCTACTGTCAGGACAAAGAAATTCAAATACCAAGAAATTCAAACAGAATTTATTTTTTTTTCTTTGCCTTTAAAATTTAAGTCCCCTACCCCCGTGTTTTATCAAAGAATGATAACCAATCCTTACTTTTTCTCCACATGAAGCAAGTTAATCACTCTCCACTCAAAA
Organism: Procyon lotor; assembly: GCA_028646535.1. Lineage (NCBI taxonomy): Eukaryota > Metazoa > Chordata > Mammalia > Carnivora > Procyonidae > Procyon > Procyon lotor. The sequence goes on from CM053606.1 coordinate 115,843,573, forward strand.
GTTTAGCCATCAGTTTATGTTTTGTTCAGAAAACATCTTTTCACCTTGTAGATTCTTTTTAGTAGTAGAAATTATATGAAAGTATATTCAATGCTTGGATTTTGTTTCTATGATTCTCCCCTACCAGTTTTTTGCAACTCTGGCTTGTAAGAATTCCTACAGGAAGTTCTCAACCTACAGTAACTATCCTCAGCTCATATTCCTTGTCCAAGGAGACCTAAAATGCACATTTCCACCGGTTATTGTGATCAGCATACTGCTCTATACACACTTATACATATGCAAACACACACATTCATTAGGAATATTTGTTCTGAGAAACAGTCTTAACAGATAACAGAATATTTATTCTAAGACAATTCATCTTCACTTTATAGTATTTGTGATATGGCCAGTTAAGACCAGGAATCCATTTCATGGCCAAAAAATCTAATGAGAAAAGCTGCGATCCATAATCCAGGTCTTATTATCACTTTGCTTTAATCAGTTGAGCTGTGATTGACTCTTAAAAAGAGAAGGGGAGCTATTAGAATATAATAAAATGGCAAAATGTGTGAATCCATTTATAGCTATGTTTTCTTTCTTGGACAGAGATCCTGAATTTAGTACATTTATTAGTGGGACAAAAAATATGTCTTGCACTGGATATACAATGAAATGTGACTCTTAAAATAAAAAAAATGTACTTATTCTTTAACAATATATTCTTTAACAATATATTCTTTAACAATATATCTGGTACACCATTATCTTTGGGTGAGTCTTTAGTTATTCAGTATGAAGGCTCATTTTCTGAACTAAAGGTTGGAGTAATAGTATTTATTTGAAATGTAAATGAAGACTTCCACCAAGGAATGTATGTTTCATTTTGCATTTGTCTCTAATCAGAATGTCCTATGAATAATGTAGTTTGGCACCAATATTCTCATTAAGCAAGTTTCCCATTATTGCATTTTCTGATTATAATCTCCTCGTTAAACTTCCTTTACTATTCCTGCTGATAATCATTTATATGCTTAGGTCTTCAGTATTAATCCGAATACACACACACACACACACACACACTCACACTCACACACACACACACACACAGATAACCTCCTGTAGATGAAATCAAATTATATTGATGACCAGATGTCCTTTAAATAAAGGGTTGTTATCCATTGTATGTCCAAGAAATGGCATGGAGTTGAATTGTCAGACTGGGCTAAAAGAGAAAATGAGTTGCAAACTAGTCTCAATTTATATCCATCTACGAGGCAATTTCACAATTATACTTGATTGACAGAACTGGCCAAGAAAGAAGCAGAATGGTAGAAGAAATGGGACTAACTAGAATCGTTTTGTGTTGTTATTACTGTTTCCATTTTTTTCTTTTGCTTTTAGTTAAAGAACCATAGAATTATACAACATTAGAATTTGCAAAGGACTTTGAGAGACCCATATTTTAACCATATGGGACCTCAAAAGATGTGCTTTCTATAACCAGAATACAGATTTTGACTATATAACACTTCAGGGGGGAAAAAAAAAAGGTCTTCAGACTTTTTAGAAGGGAAATTCACATTTTATCTCCTTGGAAACTTGAAAGAAGAGGTAATCCAGTTAAGGAGTGATGATAATGAAGTGTCAAAAGTAAGGCAGAAAGAGAGTTCTCATTCCTACACACATACCTTCCTTCTTGAGGTTCCTACAAACTGTATTTGAACCATATTTGAGGTCCTAAGAAATAATTTATTAACCAGGGAACATTTTCTATTCCTCAATGGAAACAAAGATGCTCACCATGCCCTGTATAAAAATGATTCATATGCTTGTAGCATGGATATGTTAAAGACATAGAAAAGTTACAAAATACAGAACAAACTATTGTTACCTTCAGAGAAGAGATTGAGAAAATGATTTTCATAATGTGATACAAATATTTCTGTATTATTTAACTACTTTATAATGACTTTAAATTTTTTATTATAAAAGCAATACTTTTTTTCTTCAAGCTTTATATGCTTAAAACTCCTATTAACTGGACTTTCATCTAAATTAGCACAGATTTCCAAAATTTCCAAAATTACAATTTTCCACATAAGTCATATTAAATCTTTCGTATGCTCTTCCTGAAAACTTTCCAAGGTTTTTATGTTGTGTTTTATTAACATTGTCCAGAATTAGATACAGTTCTTTTGTAAGCATTGCACGAATATTGAATTAATAAGAAGATTATGTATCTCTACGTGGACTTTAATTTTTTATAAGGAAAATGATATATATTTGGGGCAGATTTTCAAAGGATTGAAGTTGAGAAGATAGTTTTTCCACAGAACTTTTTTGGCTTAATATAAGTTTAAAAATCACCTGCCAACATTAAGCAGGGGTAGGTTTGGGTGATGTAAGTGCTATTCCATGACTAGAATAGGAAGTGCCTTATATTTCCAGATTTTTCATTTCCAAAGTAGTTGCTATTGAAAAGCACCAGGGTCATACCCACTGCTTGCCTTGCTGTTATCCTTTTCTGAAAAGGTTTAAAATCCAATATCATAACAGAAACTTACTATTCATATCCTGTTTCTTTATGAAAAATATTGGAGAATATTCATTGTAAGTCATGTCAAAAACATGCAATGAGCACCTATTGTCTTCAAGAATCAGGCTTAGGGCTATAAAGAGATAAAAAGATGTTCCTTCATTAATAAAAATATTCACTCATGTGCTAGGAACTTTGCTCTTTCAGTGATTTAATCTTTTTAAAAAGGTTTATTTATTTATTTTAATGAGAGGGAGAGAGAGGGAGAGTGGGAGGGGAGGGAAAAGCAGAAGGAGAGGGAGAGAGAGAAACCTGAAGTAGACTCCTCACTGAGCACAAAGCCCAACACAAGCTTAGATCCCAGGACCTTGAGATCATGACCTAAGCCCAAATCAAGAGTTAGACACTCAGCTGAAGACCCACATGGGTGCCCCTGAATGATTTAATCTTTATAATGCTGCTCTAAAATAATGACTTATGTTTACAGATGAGGGAGAAAATTTGGGCTCGATGAGGTTAAATAATTTGCTCACTTCAAATGGGAGAGTTGATATTTGTAATTAGATTTTGCTGTCTCCAAAACTCATTTTTAACTTACATTCCACACATAACTTACATATTCTCAGAGGTCTGTTCATTTGGATATGGGACATTTTAGTGATACTTACCCCCAAGTCCTTAAACCACATAGCATGCTCCCATACGCAATACACAGACAAAAGAAATAATACAAAATAGAGTATGTTGACAGTCATATTCATGATACAAGTATCTTTAAGAGCAGAGAAAGGGAGCATTGCTTGGACAATGAAAGTGGTCTTTACAGAGAGTTAACTAAAATAACTGAAGCAAAATCAGTACCGGGAGAAGCAGGAGTGAGGGGAAGAGTTTTCAGGGAAATGAAATGCTATGAACAATTTTGCGAAGGCAGGAAATAGATGAGAGCTCTCATCTCTTTAGTAGACATTTCTGAGCAGTGCTAGGTCATATTTTGGAATTGGCTGCCCATGATTTTTTGATGGTAGATGGGAAATTTGCCAAGGGTGTAGGAATAAGTAAAATACTAGCAAAGCCAGAAGTTGATTTTAACAGAAAGATTTTTATCTTAGTCCCAGTAGGTTGCTATAACAAAATACTACAGACTGGGTAGCTGATAAATATCAAACATTTCTTTCTCACAGTTCTGGAGGCTAGGAAGTCCAAAATCACGGTGCCAGAGGATTCAGTGGGGTGGCTCATGAGGGTCCACTTCCTAGTTTGTACACAGATGCTTTTTCTAATGTCCTCACAGGTCAGAAGGGGCTCTGGATCTCCCAGGAATTGCCATTACAAAAGCACTAATCCCATTCATGGTCTAATCCACCCTCATGGTCTAATTACTTCCCAAAGACTCTACCTTTTATACCTTTATATTATGCATGAGGATTTCAACATATGAATTCTGGAGGCATATAAGCATTTGCACCATAACAGATATCAAGATGGAGATTTGCATGGAGGAATTTTATCAGGAAGGGTGTATTTAGGACACACTGATGTGGAGAACAAAGGCAAGAGAAAAATAATTTTCCTTACAATTTACAGCCCATTGACAAGTACTTAGAACAGGTAGATGACTTCCCTTAAAGAGGTTAGCTGCCTCAATGTTAATACTTTGCTGGAGGAAAAAGGCAACTTTAGCTTGACATTAGCCAGACCTCCAGGATCCTGAAAAACCCCTTTGGAAACTTCCTCTATCTCTACCCTCCCAAGATATAATGTAAGCAATCATTCTCTAAGCATATGGCTCACTGATAGACATCTGAAAGGTCTCATAACTAAGGTTTTACTAGACAGTAGTAAGGGAACTTTTCCTATCAACAGCTAGCCCCTCAAAGTCCTGGAAATCTTTCTTCTGAATTCCTTAGAGACTTACACTATCTTGAACTCCCTCCCAACTTGAAAGTATATAATCAGTCACTCCTCACAAACCCAGGGCAGTTCTTTCTACCCATGGGTCCTGTCCCCACACTTTAATAAAACCATTCCTTTTGCACCAAAGACACCTCAAGAATTCTTTCTTGACTGTTCGCTCCTGAACCCCAACATTTTCAAATCACACTAAAGCATTGCGGAAAGGAGGGAGAAATTGAATTGTGATTCAATTGCAACTAATACCTCAACCAGTAACATGTTGCACTGAGATTGGGATGGCCATTTAAAGTAGTCCCAAACTGAGACAGGATCCTCAGGCCATGAACACCAGCATTGATGCAAACTGTCTCTGAGGAAGAAGAAGAACTTTTCTGAGGCTGCACCTTAACATGAGGGTAATGCCAAGAGAGAACCTAACTGTGAGATATCAGCAGTCAACACTCTTGTCATTGGAATAATGAATGCCTTGTTCCTGAAGGAGGATCCCAGCAGTATACCACCTCATTGACTGTAGTCTACCCGAGTGCCACTTAGATCCATGTGCTTTGTGTAGTAAGTTTGTCTCATCTGGGAAAGCACCTCCTATACTGTGGCTAGTCTTCTCCTGGGGCAAATTATTAACAGAATGTGTACTAGAAAATTCTGAGCCCTAATCACCATGCTCTTTGGAAGCTATAACTACTGAACTTGTCCATTTCTCATTATGTAGAGCAAGGAAATGTCAAGTGATATATACTAGCAGGTCACCTGGGTACCAAACATACTCTTCTTTGACATATTCAAGATATTTATCTATGCCCATGAATCCACATGCATTACTACTTCAAGCCACTTTTCTTTTCATGCAATATTTAAGGTTGGACCCATGCAATATAGATTTACTCTTAGGAGGCTATATCCCTACCACTGTCTTTCAAAGCACTCTTGAGTTCAGTTGCATTGCAACTAAAGCAATCATTTTGCAATCATTGCAACAGCAATAATTTTCAGTTTCAACCCCAAAACCAAGCCAATGCACCCATGTACCAAGATTGTTTGGTTTTCTTTTCTGTCAGCTCATCATAAGTTACACAATCCCATGATGACATAGGAGTGATCTGAAGGCACCAGTGTAATGATCATGGTGGATCACATGGGGGTCTAGACAACCTGCACATAAACCTTACTTGTGCCTATTGACCCTGCCTTCTCCAGTCCAAGAGGCACCCTTTCTATTATATAATGGATCTCTGCTATATATGCTTGACCTTATGATTTAGTGGGTGTGATAACAACCAGCTAATGATGTGCAGCTCTGTCTAAATGGTCCTGTTCCTGTTATCTATCTCTGGCAAGGTTCTGTAGCACTTTAGAAACCATTTTAAATAGAATAAAACTCTCTGATACAGATGGCATGGCCTTGTGACAGAATTCTAGATCTAGGGGCGCCTGGGTGGCTCAGTCGTTAAGCGTCTGCCTTCGGCTCAGGTCATGATCCCAAGGTCCTGGGATCGAGCCCTGCATCAGGCTCCTTGCTCCGCAAGAAGCCTGCTTCTCCCGCTACCATTCCCTCTGCTTGTGTTCCCTCTCTCGCTGTGTTTTCTCTGTCAAATAAAATAAAATCTTTAAAAAAAAGAATTCTAGATCTATGGTATATGTCATAATTTTTCTATAGGGGCATGTACTAACTCCACACAGTATTTTTCCCACTCAAAACATCAAATTTGGGCGTCTGGGTGGCTCAGTGGGTTAAGGCCTCTGCCTTCGGCTCAGGTCATGATCTCAGGGTCCTGGGATTGAGCCCCACATTGGGCTCTCTGCTCAGCAGGGAGCCTGCTTCCCCTCTCTCTCTGCCTGCCTCTCTGCCTACTTGTTAACTCTCTCCTCTCTGTCAAATAAGTAAATAAAATCTTAAAAAAAAAAAAAAAAACACCAAATTCTGGGTTCTGCTGAGTTATACAGCCAAAGCAGCAGTGACTTCTAAGAGTTCTTCCCAGCACTGGCCCTCCTTAGAGCTGGCAGTCTATATTATTGTTCAGTAAAACATCAGAGATGAATTCCCACATGTGGGATATGCTGCCTTCAGTACTTGAAGAAGTCTTGTAGATACTGAGCACTCCTTTTTTAGTGGTGGGACATGAAAGATGCAATAATTTTCAGAGAGAAAATCCTGCCATGCATCAGATTTCTGAACCTATGACAAAACTACATTGATGTGGCAAAACCTGAATCTTCATAAAGTTTTTCTTCCATTGTCTAGAACATATGTGCTTTATCAAGGCCTTAAATGTAGTTGTTATATCTTGTCATCTAGCTGGATTAAAATAATCTTTGGTATAGTGGACCAAAATGATATTTTGCACAATATGCAGATGGCCCAAATCTTCTCAAACTACATTATGACAGAAGGCTAGAAGGTTAATCTAGCTTTGGGAAAAAACCATAAAAGTATTCTGTGGTCTGTCCCATATGAATATGAGCTACTTCTTGCTTTCCTGCTTAATAGGAATAAAAAACTAAGCTTTTATCAGCTCGATAGCTGCATACCATGTACTTAAAGTCATGTTAATTTTCCCTGGCAAAGGGTGCCTGGGTGGCTCAGTGGGTTAAAGCCTCTGCCTTTGTCTTAGGTCATGATCTCAGGGTCCTGGGATTGAGCCCCAAGTCTGGCTGCCTGCACAGTGGGGAACCTGTTTCCCCCCCACTCCCTCTGCCTGCCTCTCTGCCTACTTGTGATCTCTCTCTCTCTGTCAAATGAAGAAATAAAATCTTTTAAAAAAATTTTTTTCCTCTGGCAAAGATACTTCATTTAGCACAATAACTAGAAGTAACAAAGCTTCTCTTTGTTTGAATTTGTGGTCGCCCACTGACACCTTTTAGGATTCATACAGATCTTGTCTTCCCTACTTTGGTAATTCTTCTCCACAGGCTAAGTGACTAATATAGAAGTTCTTCTAACTACCAAGTATAAATACTACATTCATACTATAAATAGTAACTGGTGAATTGATGACCCCACTGTACTCATTGTGAGCTAGACTTGGGCCAGACGCCACTCATTGTAAGCTTCATCTGTGTATTTCTCACATACATTTGGGGTAGATTTTGGGTACTTAGGTATCGGTGTAAACTTTTCCACAGGGTATAGCTATTCAACTAAATAACCTTTGAGTAAGTGAGGATTGGGGGAAGCATTGCTGTATATACTTACTGTGGTACCGTACAGTCTTTCTTTTTGGTGATCCAGTTTTTCCTTCCATTAATGGGTTCTAGATTCTAAACTCAGATTCTGAAACAGGGCAAGGGCTCATGACTTTTATTGAAGTCACTTTTATCCTCAGTTTCTTTTGATTGAATATATTTTACAGAACCCTCAAGTGGCTTCCCATCGATTTCGCCTTGATAAATTACAGGGTCTAATAACTAACTCATAGCTCTATAAAAGTAAGACCTCTTTGCTGTACACTAAAAATCTGTGTCTTCCCAAAAATCTATATGTTGAAACCTAATTCCCAATACAGTGACATTCTGAGGTGTGGTCTTCAGGTAGTCATGAAGGTGGAGCCCTCTGCAATGAGATTAGTGGCCTTATAAAAGAGATCTCAGAGAGCTCCCTTATCCTTTCTGCCATATGAGGACACAGCGAGAAGATAGAATCTATGGGCCAGAAACTGGGTCCTCACCAAACACTGAATCTACTGATGCCTTTATCTTTTGACTTCCCAACCTCCAGAACTATAAAAAATTATTTCTATTGTTTATAATCATCTAGTCTATCTATAACAAGCCTTGTCTTGGTATAAAGGAGTTGACCTTGTTAAGGCAAAATTGCTGTGCTAAGAAGTCAAACATTTTTGAAAATCTGTTACTCTTAAAACTAAGTGCTTTTAACCCTTCGTTTTATCTGCCTTCAGACTGAAGGAGTTGAAAAGCTCTTTATATGTTACAAGGAAGCCCACTAACTTTTACATTCTGCTCTAAACTGATGATTAATTATCCCAAGGTTTTCTTCAACTTTGCTCCATATGCTCATAACTCCCAACAATAGCATCCGATTCCATTTTCCTTATAATTTCTACATTTTTTAAACTATCAAAGGCCAGTCAGTGTACTCTTTTCCACTGATTTCCAATCCAGTTTACCACTGAATCCTTAAGAAGTTTAATAGTTACACTGCTATAATATCCCAGGGGTTATCAATCTTCTGCTCGAAATTCTACTTAGAAGCCTATGGTTTAGGACCTCTCCTGGCCCCAAATGTCATAATTTAGGTTCCCCAGAAATAGACTCTGAGAGAGATTTGCAGGGAGGGCGTCAACAAGATTAGGCAAAGTGAGAAGTTGAACTGCAATGTAGTTACAACAGAGGTGTCAACCAATCCCACATGGAGCTTTGGAGTTGGGATAGCCCTTTCCAGATTTTGAGTTGAAGCAAGGAGGCTGATCTTTTACCTTCCTATCAATCAGCTATTAAGTGTCTAGTTTCCCAAGAAAGGGGCATTACTTTGGCTGAAGCAGTTTTCTTTGTCAGTGGGATTTCTGGAAAGGAGCTAGGCTGTCAACTGTCAGGAACCAAAGTATTTCTGTCTTAAAGGGGATCTGGCTGGCACAGCAGAGCATTTAAAACATAAGTTAACTCACCATTAGAGAACCATGGATGGAGATGGAGCATGTTTGTTATGTTGACATGAGAAGGAAAGAGAAGCCATTTTAAATTACACACTTTCAATTAAGGGCAAGGACACAAAGGAATGTAGTTGCTTCAGATAACTGTCATGATTTAATCATGGAAGAGAGTGAAGTGATTATCTCCCCACCCCCTCTTGCAATGTAGACCAGGGTAGAGGTGGTATGGTTAATAGTGAGACTTAGGAAGTGACCACAAGGAAATGCATCTTACAATTCCGTTGAGCTTTTTCCATGTAGCAGTAAATCAGGAAGTTATCTTTTTTCTTTTTTTTTTTAAGACTTTATTTATTTATTTGACACAGAGAGGGAGATCACAAGCAGGCAAAGAAGTAGGCAGAGAGAGGGGGAAGCAGACTCCCAGCCGAGCAGAGAGCCCAATGCGGGACTCAATCCCAGGACCCTGAGATCATGACCCACTTTAACCCACTGAGCCACCCAGGCACCCTGGGAAGTTATCTTTTTTCTATCAAAAGTTAGAATCATCTCTGTATTTTTTCTTATCATTGCCCTGCCATGGAGAGAACTGTTATGCTAAGCAGCAGCATATAAAAGTTCTCAGCCTTGTATTGGAGAATAATGAACTTCCTTAAGTTTCCCAGTTTTAAGTATCAATAATGTTTCAATTCTGTATTAGTGCTATAACAACAAAATTCATTCATCATTTTTAAAAAGTATTTTTTTTAAAAGTACTGAAACATTTCTAAGTGCCAGGCAATTTTTAAGGGATCTAAAGAATAGAAATGAATAAAAAATACAACCTCCCCTTTAAGGAGCTGATAGGTAGAAGAGTCTATGATTTGATTTTACAAGCTAATAAGTTACTCTGTTACTTTCTTATGAAGTCTGGCAGAAGAAGGAGACAAAGGGACTCTATTACTCACAATAGAGCAAATGACATGGGACTCATGTTGGTGTCAGTTCTGCCCCCACAAAACCCACAGGGGTGGTGTGCAGGTACCCAGATAGATGGTGTGCACACAGAGAATTTATATCAGAGCAGAGAAACACAACCTGAGGAAACCATTGTTTTATAGTAGGCAACATGCAAACTTGCCCTTTGTTCCAGAGGGAGACGTTACCTCATCCCTCTAGTTTTCTCCCTGCAAATACAATCCTGAGAGATGGTCAGGTAAAGATCAATCAAGGCCTGGCATTATTGGCAAACCCAGCCAGCCATGAGCCTTGGGCTTAAGGAGCCCAAGAGACCACTGAAGGAGTGCTGCCCACAATGATATAATGGGAAAGCCAAGATGTTAACAAATAACTGCAATGAGCACAATACCTCTTATAACACAGCAACTTAAACAGCAGAATTAATAAAACCTTCTACTTACAGCCTAAATTTTTAAACAAATGCATAAAAGACTGAGGAATCCCTGCATTTATTGTACCAGACTTAATTCAAGGAAATGCTCAGATCATTAACAAATAGATATGACTCCCCAGAAACCTCCCCTTTGTGGAACAGTGGATAACACAAAAACAGGCAAAAAAAAAAACCACACCCAGGCTGTTCTTAACAATGTTTAGCTTAGTGATTTACCAATTCTTTTAGGAAATAGAAATGATAAAATTAACAGCAAAACCTCACTGTAGTTGTATTTTTGTAGGTCTTTAGTAAACAAAAATACACATAATTTTTATAATATACATAATCCACTGAGATGTTCGATTTGTTTTTCAAATGATGCCTTCTGTTGTCACCATTAAAATACAAAATTAACATAACCCTTTTAGAATTATTGAGCCATTACTCAATTGATAATGGTAGTCATAAAATTCATTTGTGCAGGGAGGGCAAAAAAAGTAAAAATTTACCCTTAAAGAGTGGTATCTATATCAAAGTACCTGGTCAAAGGTACACAGTTATTGCAAAATTTACCTAAAAACAGATAAAGGGAATTTGATATAAGGCCACAAGGGAAATAGAAATATCTCCAGCCTCTTCTTACTGTTAACCTCTTCTTCACAGCTGAAGACCAATTATTATCCTCTCTTCTGTCTTCCTTCTCAAAACAGGAAAACATCTGCCATTGATTTCACACTACTTACCTCTCATAGTAGTATTTGCACTTTAAACTTGCATCTGAAATGGTAGAAAGAAACCTTTGTGCTCTGCGTTAGGAATTTCATGCATCAGTAAAGTATGTGTGATATGACTGGGCAGGAGTAATTGATACAATGCTGCAGAAATCCCATGGAAACCCAGAAATTAACCATAACTCGGTGGTTGTAAAGCACCTAGAAGTCAGGTTAGCTCAGAGAGGAGAGCATTCAGTTGCACCCTCTCTAGACAAATAGAATCATAAGTTGCTATTAATTTAGTGTTGCTGCTGCTGCTACCACTTCCGCTGCTGCCATCATTCTACTTCAAGATTATGTCCTAAGAGCTTCTGATCACCTTGGACTATGCCCCAGCATCACTGCCTCCTTTGTGCTTTCAACACAAAGGCTGGAGAGTGTATAGTCTTAGCATAACCTGTCCCCCATAGGTCATTTTAACATATGCTTGTTTACTTGCTTGTTTCTTCCACTTAAAATGTATCTTATGGTCTAAAGCCTTCTCTTTCTTTTTAAGGAAAAGAAAAGGCAAAGTAGCTTGGTGTAATTTCATTGGCTTTGGGATAAAACAGAGACCTGAATTTTCACCCTGATGGAACAATGAATAATAGCCAGGTAAACTTGAACAGTAACCTGTTTTTAAGACTTGATATGCTTCTATTAATTTTTTTAAAAAATCAATATTTTGAAAAATGATTGCATTTTTTAAATAATGAAAAGTTACTGTGGCACATAGGAGGTTTAAACTAAATGGTAACTATTTAGATCCAACTAAAGTTCTAACTCCTACAACAAAGCAGTCATTATGCAAATATTCTATTTTTTTATGAAGTTCCTAGTAACTATTAGTCAGTGTGACACAATTTAGAAGTTGACATTCTTTAATTACCTCATGTAGATTGTATTTGTCTTGCCAATTTAAAGGTAAGTTTGTGTATCAGGCACCATTAGTATTTTTGAAAATAAAAAACGTATGGCAAGTTCTGGAAATAAACACATTGTCAGGGGATAAGAGTCCCAGGTAGTTCTTACACCTGAAGAGAACTAGAAATCTTCCTGAGAGAATCTGAGCCCTGATTAGGGTGGTAAGTGTGGGAGAATGGAGTTTTAATACATGGTGTATACAGCCAGAACTTGATAAAAAAGGACAAAAGTGTGTTTTCAGGGATGCCTGGATGGCCCAGTTGGTTAAGCGTCCCACTCCTGATTTCGCTCAGGTCATGATCACCGAGTCTGGAGATCAAGCCCCATGTCAGGCTCTGTGCTCAGTGGGGAGTCTGCCCTTCCTCTCTCTCTCTCTCTCTCTCTCTCTCTCTATCTCAAATAAATAAATCAATTTTTTTAAAGTGTGTCTTCATTTAAAGTGTGTCTTCATTTACCAACATCAATGTGCAAGTTCATAATGAGGCCACACACATGACCAAACTGATTGTGAGCCACCAATCTGCCGATACTCTGTTGATTCCTGATAACTATAGGGATCATGACTGATCCCAGAATTTAGGGCCAGGTTAGGTGGACATAAATTGGCTGAATGGTTTGATGCCTGCAGTTGCCAGGAGGTGAACACAGGGGAACCAAACAGACTAAAATGTGAAATAGAAAAAGACTCAGATTTCAGGAACAGTAGATTCTTATAAAGACAGACTGTATTCTTAGAGCACTTTTTAGTATTTATTAAAAAGTGCAATGAATAATATCAGGAAACAAAATAAGCAGCTGGACATTGATAGGTTATAAGAATAAAGGAGAGTAAAAAGAACATAGAGAGGAATATTTTATGTAATTAGGGATTTATAACAGGATGGGAAGGGCCAAGATGGTTTGAAGAATAAATACATTCTCATAAGACTAGTGCTACGGCAAGGAGAGCTAAAATAAATAAATTTAATTAATTAATTAATTTTAAAAATTAGCTAAAGTGAAAAAAATACCAAAAGATTTCATAGATGGGAAAGAAAAAAAGTCACTGTCAAAAAAATGTAAATTACACTGACAATATACATAACAGCCCACTGTTATGGAAAGAAAATTTATTTTCAATATATAAATATTTCCAAAAAATGAGGGCAAAATAAAGACATTTTCAATGGTACAAAGGTACAGGAAGACATTCATAAGATGTTATGAAATATCTTAAGAATGTACTCCAGTTAAAAGGTGACATTCGTTAAGAAATAGGCATTGGATTCAGGAAGCAGCATAATAAAACTAAAAACCTGAGAAGTGATATTTCTAGATGACATCTATATAGTAGGTTTTGGGATCAAATAGTTGAGATTGGAACAAAAAGAAGAAAGACTCCAAAATGATTATCCAGGAATGGATAATGCCACAGAAAAGCATAATAAGATTAATGGAAAAACTTCAGGATAGAATATAGGTAACAGTTTTAAAAAGCAGTGAAAACAAAACATAATGAAAGAACAAAACAAAACAAAAAGCCTTTACCAAAGTCATGGCTCAAATGTGAAGTCTAGTCAAGCTAATATCTAGGGATATTGCTTTCACCTCTAAAATCACTCACCCCCAGTTAATTCTTGGCTTTCCTCTACCATTATATAGTTTTTCTCAATGCTTCAGGAAAAAGAAGGATATAGTCGAGATTGCAGGATTCATTGCACTAGATTGTGTTTCAAATTAGACCTTTATTTTAGACAATCATTTTGAAAGTAATTCCTCTTTAAGGTATAAGACAGCTGCCAAAATTCAAAATCTTTGGAGAGAGGCACTTTTGGAATAGTGTATGAAGAATTCTAAGACCTTCTCCCTAATAAAATAGCCATAATTGTTTAAAGTTATTAAAAAAAAACCACTTAACATTTCTTAAAAGTCCTAGAGTCATAGAGTGAACGAGAGACAATTATCAAGAGAAATTACTAAATCTTGATAAGTACAGGAAAAATCTGTGGCATCTGACCCATTATCCATCCCCTACCCCTTCCCCAGCTTAATGAGACAGAATCTCTACTCCTGGAGAGTACAGCCATAACAACAGGGTTCCCTCAGAGAACTCGGTTTAGGGCGGCAGAATTTTCCCCTATAAGGTCAGACTGCCACCATATCTCAATGTCCCCCATATCTGTCTTACAGAAACTATTTCAAGAAAAAGAGGCTGAGAAGTTTTAGACTCTCTTTCTCAACCCAGCCTTCACTCATTGGGCAGAAGCTCTACCCAATGCCCCTTGCCTCAGCTCATTCATAAGGTAGAAACTTCATACCAGATGAGGCAAACCAAAAAGACAAGAGGCCATCTCCACTGACCAGAAGCCACTCATAAAACAGGGGTGTCATTCAAAAAAAAAAAAAGTGAGCCACTTACCTCTGGACCAAAAACACTTGAAAAGATTACTCAACATTGTTAACCATGAGAGTATGCAAGGAAAAGTGAGATATAACTTCATATTCATTTGATTGGGTATTATCGAAAAGAAGACAATAGTGAGGGGTAATAAAAATGTAGAAAAATGGGAAGGCTCCTAAATTGCTGGGAAAGTAAAACATGCAGCTTTTTCAGAAAACAGTTTTGATATGTTAAACCAGGAATAACCATATGACCCAGCAAATTCACTTCTAGATATATATTTGAAAGAAATAAAAACAGATGTCCATGTAAGAACTTGTCCATGGAAACTCATAATAGTCAGGAATCGGTGACGACCCAAATGTCTGTCAACCTTTGAAAGGCTAAATAAAATGTGATCTATTCATACACTGGAATATTATTCTGCATTAAAAAGGAATGGAGTATTGATGCATACTACAATGCAGATAAGTCTTGAAGAGGCGTGCTTAAAAAAGAAGCCAGTCAGAAACACCACGTTACATCATTTGATATATATATTTCCAGAGGAAGCAAATTTATGGAGAATATTCTAAATGAAAATGTTCTAAAATTGTGAGGATGTTAGCATAACTGTGAAGATACTAAAAACCACTGAACTGTACCCTCTAAATGGATGAATTATCTGGATTGTGACTAATATCTCAATAAAGCTATTAAAAATTCAAAATTGTCTCTTTATACATCAATAACCAAGTTTCACATTCAACATACAGATTGTAACTTTGAGCTTGGATGTATGAACATACATTTCATATAAAGACATTAAGGCTTTAGGAGGAAGTCAAGATATTCACATCTTGTGCACATCTCCTATCTAAGCTAGCTCAGTAGCACAAATATATATATTATTTTTCTTCTTAATTTGGTTTGGTTTGATTTTGTTTCTGTGTACATTTTGGTATCACCCAATATATCACTAGAAACAATGGATCTAGGCTCTGAAGAAATTTACATTTTGCCAAATATTTTTCCTCTGCATATATTTTTATTTATAAACATATTCGCAGAGCAGAAAATCTCTTTGTTATTCCACTTGTCTTGATACAAAATACATATTCCTGAAATCCAATTTTGTTGTCAACCTGTTCTTTTTTATTTTTTTAAAGATTTTATTTATTTGTTCGAAAGATTGAGAGAGAGCACAAGTAGGCAGAGCGGCAGGCAGGAAGAGGGAGAAGCAGGCTCTCCCCCGGGCAGGGACCCCGATATGGGGCTCGATCCCAGGAGACTGGGATCATGGCGAGCCCAAAGGCAGCTGATTAACCAAGTCATCCAGGTGCCCCAATCTGACTGTTCTTATTACCAAATGTTTTACTGCGATTTTATTACACATTTTTAATTTTCTATCCCCCATTTTAGGTGGCTAGAAATACCAAAGCTAAAGGAATTATATTAAAAGACCCATTCATAATGGTTCGATTTAATCAGAAGATACCTAAATTTCTCTCAGGCCAGACATATCAATCAAATCAATGGATGATTTAAAATATGATTACATATGGAGTGCCTGGATGGCTAAACATCCAACTTTTGATTTCAGCTTAGGTCATGATCTCAAGGTTGTGAGGCTGATCCAACTCAAGCTCAGTGCTGGGCATGGAGTCCTCTTAAGATTCTCTCTTTCTGGGGGCGCCTGGGTGACTCAGTGAGTTAAGGCCTTTGCCTTCAGCTCAGGTCATGATCTAAGGGTCTTGGGATCAAGCCTCGAATCGGGTTCTCTGCTCAGCAGGGAGCCTGCTTCTCCCTCTCTCTCTACCTGCCTCTCTGTCAAATAAATAAATAAAATCTTTTTAAAAATTTAAAAAAAAAGATTCTCTCTTTCCTCTCTCCCTTTGCCCCTCCCCCTGCCTCCTGTTCTAAAAATATATATATTTACATGTATTTCCTTTAAAATTTCCCACCTGCGGAAGAGAGGAAAAACAAGTCCCATCATATATAATTTCCACAGTTTATATTTAAGAGCTTACATTTACATATATTTATGTAAATAAATGAGTCTATGAAACTATATTTATCATATATATATTTATACAAATATATATATACATATATATACGTGTGTGTGTGTATATATATATATATACACATATGTATTTACATGCTTATCCAAAGAGGCAAGAACTATAGCTCATGTTTGCCTTTTGGTTTATGTTTTTGCTCTAGTATGTTTAAGACTACAAACAGAATCTAATTAAAAGGTGACCACCAAGAATTCATGAATTATGGAGAATAATTACACATTAACTATGATAGATCTTGAACAAAACCGACCTTTTTTATTATTTAGTAATTTTTTGATATTCCTTTTAAAACATTACTTTGATGAAAACGTACGTGATTATTAAACCACCATCTCCAGAGGATTATTCAGTGGGCCCCCTCCTATTTATCTCCGTCTGCTAGAGACGTCAATGTCTTATTCCACCCTTCCATCTCTTGCCTTTTTTCCTCTATTGCCTACCACACTCCTCTCTCTTATTGCTATTCCTTGAGGAAATTCTTTTGTTGGGAAATTTGCTTAAAAGAATTAATTAAATAATTAGTTGCACAATCCACAATAGAGAACTATTATGTTTTTAAATTTCCAGTTAAGCCTTTAGACAAGTTACAACAATACATTCAATACTGTCTTTGAAAACATATTGACGCCTAGCTGAAGAATTTCTTCTTTTACTATTAACCTCTAACAACTATCAAACCTCTTACGCTGAAACACTAACCAGATGTTTGCAGCTTGCCCTCAAGCCAAGACTAGAAGACACATATACTAAAACACAGCAATGGGGTATTACGTTTAAACATGTCAAATGAGAGAGTGGTTGATCAAATCCCTCTTAGCAAGTTCTTTTTAGCATAAGTAACCTGGGAAAATTTTTGCTAGGTATAGGTATATATTCTGAAAGGAGAAGTCCTTCGTTGCTGTTCCAGCACTTTCAATCCCATTCTTGAATGGCAGGAGCTATTTGAGGGTGGAAGAAATAGGTCAGAGCAGATCTTGCCTGCAGTTATGTGTGGCTTGGAAAGAAAATAAATGACTGTGTCCTACATTAGTTTTAAAGGCCAGCAAAGACAAGTTGAGGCCTGTGTGTGTGTGCATGGGTGTGTGCACACACATAAGTGTTAGAGAAAGTTGGAAAATCAGTAGTGCTAAAGAATGATCTGGATTAATGTGCAAAAATTTCAATATGAAATTCTGAAACCCCTAACAGAAAAAGTGTCATCTCATTCTCTACTTCCTACCATGCTCCCCTTAGAAGGGCAGATTCACATATCATTATTAAAAGCCAAGAGGAATATTTCACAGAGACCAAGCACTCAATCCTTTTGTAAACACATGGAGGAATAATTCTATGAACTGAGTGACTACAG
Source organism: Procyon lotor (assembly GCA_028646535.1). NCBI lineage: Eukaryota > Metazoa > Chordata > Mammalia > Carnivora > Procyonidae > Procyon > Procyon lotor. The sequence goes on from CM053606.1 coordinate 115,861,451, forward strand.
TTAGAAAATAAGGCAATTTCACTAGTTAACTTCAGCCACAGGTCCAAATGAAGGAGGGATAAGGACGTCTGTACCCATGTCCTGGAAATTCATAGGTCACCCTTCCACAAAATCTTAGGTACCTTCTTTAATCTTTTCATGAATGCTTTTCTCCTTTGAAGCTCCAAAGTTTTACCTGTTTACTTCCTTGCTTAAAGCCGTAACTAGTTACACAAATGTTCTCACTAATTTTTTCCTTCTGCAAGAATGACTTTATTATTGGATATAATTTCTTCACTTAAAAAATTGGTTTGTTTTGACTTTTTAAAATGTCTTTAAATGCTCATATATAAAGGAATTTATTGCTAAATAGTGTGAAAGCAAAGAAAGATTCACAAAAATAACCAATACTAGAAGTCAAAAAGAATCCAAGGATAGTGGAAGACGGACTAAAAAAAGGTCTTTGATTTTCTAGTTTAGGGCTCTTTCCCAGGATTGTTGGTTAATTGGCTATTATAAACACCCACGTAGGAAAAAAAAGTGAGACTTTGCTCCAATTTATGACAAAGAGAAAAAAGGAAATGCATAAGGAAGATATTACAAAGTACATTAATGGAAATGCTGTCTTCACATAAAAAGTTTGTCAACCATATATTAATTCTCAGATAAGTAGAAATTGGCTAGCAAAAATTAAATATAGTTGATTTATATGTAAAAAGTGTGATATTTTTGACTTACAACAAATACATATTTTTATTCATTCCTGTTTCTATCACTGAGTTCCTAAACCCTTAGAATTTCCTAAATGCTCCTGAGAGCCAAAAAGGTGTCTTTTGTTATTCTAAAAGTTACTTTGGGTCCCCACCTAAGAATGAAGATTGATTGCCTTGAGAACCAACCAAGTTATTAGAGGGTTAGAATTTTCACTCCCATCCCCTGACTTCTGGGGTGGTAAGAGGAACTGGAGAGTCAATGAATCACCAACGGCTGGTGATTTAGTCAATCTTGCCTATTTAGTGAAGCCTCCATAAAAATCCAACATGACTGGGACTGGGAGAGCTCCTGGGGTTGCTTAACACACAGAGATTTGAGGAGTGGCATGCTCCAAAAGGGTATGGAAGCTCTGTGCCCTTTCCATATACTTTGCTCTACCCAACTCTCCCGTATGTCTAATGTAAATTGCCAACTTTGGGTGATAATGATATATCAATGTAGGTTAATAAGTAGTAACAAAAGTACCATTGTGGGGCAGGATGCCTATGGGGGGGGAGGGATTGTACCTTGTGAGGATAGGAGATGTATGGGAACTCTATACTCATTTTTTTTTAAATTTTATTTATTTATTTGACAGAAAGAGAGAGATCACAAGTAGGCAGAGAGGCAGGCAGAGAGGAGGAAGCAGACTCACCGCTGAGCAGAGAGCCCCATGAGAGGCTCGATCCCCGGACCCTGAGACCATGACCCAGACAAAGACAGAGGTTTCAACCCACTGAACCACCCAGGCACCCCTCTATACTCATTTTTTGCTATGTATCTAAAACTGCTCAAAAAAAAGTCTATTAAAAAAAAACCAAACAAACAGAAAAGGGGGCGCCTGGGTGGCTCAATGAGTTAAAGCCTCTGCCTTGGCTCAGGTCATGATCTCAGGGTCCTGGTATCAAGCCCTTAGGGCTCTCTCTGATCAGCAGGGAGCCTGCTTCCCCCTCTCTCTCTGCCTGCCTCTCTGCCTACTTTTGATCTCTCTCTGTCAAATAAATAAATAGAATTAAAGAAAAAAAACAGAGAAAAGGAGTTGAACATTGTTCAAGCATGTTAAGGTGTTTGCATTTTTTTTCAAAGAATGCAGAGAAACTGATAAATTTCAGATTTTGTAAAGTCAAGTAAGTATGCTAAAAAAATGCAATACATGATTTCTAAACTAATGTAAAAAGGAGAAAATGGAGAAATAGAGATTAATGCAATTTTAAATGATGGAGATAACCAGATATATCTTTTTTTAATCAAAGTAGTTAAAGTATGTTATATACAAACCTTATTCCTGTAAGTAAACAAAAATGCTGAAAATAAAAGGAGGACGAAAGCTATACTAGAAAAATAAAGAAAACTATTGATTATTATGAGTTTAAACTCATATTAATATAACTTTAAAGTAAAGCCACTCTTAGGTAAAAATAGGTATAATACATAATGTTAACAATTTTTAATTTGCCCCTAATAATATGGCTTAAAATATGTAAAGCAACAGTGACATAATTATAAGCAGACATTTTCAACTCAAAATCATAGTAAGATATCTTTATAAACTTATTTCAGTAATTGATAGATAAAACAGACAAAAATTTAGCAAAGTTATAAAAGAATATCACTATACACATCAGGATTAACTCAGGAAGGATGAAGAAGGTGTATGTGTTGATGTTGCTCATATTAAAATTGTGCCCCTAAAAAATAAATAAATAAATAAAAATTAAACTGTGCCCCTAAACAAGGCATAGACATGACTACACAAAAATCTTGTATAATTCACCTCTCCAATGAAAATATTTATAATGTCAATGAAAACCAATTTTTTTTAATCACAGGACATCTCCATCTAACTATTCATGAATATTTAATTGTAATACATGATAAATGTTTGGTTTATTATAGTAAAACATTGAGGTACTTATTTTTAATAGATCTCTATAAAATTATAGTTCACCATTTATAACTAGCACTTAGCAATAATTTTAAAGATGGACTAATTAAAAATGCATTCTTATGATAGATAATGGATTCATTATAACTAAAAATATATCCATTCATAGGAATAACTATGGAAAAATGTTTTACAACCTGCTCAAAATTATCCTTCTGAATAAAATTTTATCCGGAAAAATCAGGAAAATCATTGTTTCTTTGTGTAAATCGGTATGATACATACTCTAAAATAAGTGGACACATGATATATCATAAAAGCTTAATATGATGGTGCCTACTATTTTAGGAAAGGGAGAAAATGGTTGATATATTATATAAATCATACAATACTTGTATAATATATTTAATTTGAGATTACTACTTGCATTAGTTTTCATGCTTATACTATATCTTGTAGAAGACATTTAAATCCAAGTATAGTAAGTTATAGAATTTTTTTAAAGTAAGTTTGAATCAGAAGTCTTCTACCAGACAGCTTTGTGTTTTAAAAAGCCTTTAGCTGATTTATGCAGAACTTGTCCCGAAAGAACTGTATTATATTACTACATCATTTTTTATTTAAAGATTTGATCCTACAACATTGGTGCTTCAAAATATTAAAAATCAAAAAGACTTCTATTCAAAGAATTTATGGAAAAAAATATTGTATTTTTTCCTGGCCTTAAAAGCTTAGAATTATTTGGTTTGCAATAAAATCTGAAGCAAATCAAAACAACAACTGAAATATTTTAAAACTTAAAAGGGGCAAAAGAAACAACTTTTCAAAGCAAATTCCTGAAATCTAAGTTATCTTAAATATGTAAAAAAAATTGTTGGTCAAAAATCAAAATTAAGTACTTCAAAGTACTTATTCAAAGTAAAACATGTGATATTTCCTTTATTAAAAAGAATTTTCTTGTTATAATTCAGCACTCTGAGGGAGACAGTAGAATACTTATCCATTTCTGTAAGTCTCAAAAGTATAAAATAATTCTCACTTGTATCAAATTTCCTAAATTAGTATTCTCTCTCTCTTTTTATTCTAAAGATGTTATTTATTTGTTTGACAGAGAGAGACATAGCAAGAGAGGGAACACAAGCAGGGCGAGTGGGAAAGGGAGAAGTAGGCTTCTTGCAGAAGCAAGGAGCCTGATGTGGGACTCGATCCCAGGACTCTGGGATCATGACCTGAGCAGAAGGTAGAAGCTTACTGACTGAGCCACCCAGGTGTCCCATTATTTTCTCTTAAAGGATATTTAATTCTTGATTAGAAGCCTCATATATGTATATTATACATATTTTCAAAGTGGCATCAATGTACTCTTACATAAAAGCCAAAGTATTATGCAAGATTGCTTGTTTTAATTTGAATATTATTTATAATAAAACGAACCAACATTTACTAAGCACTTATGGAAGCACTATACTAGTAATCAAGCACAACTGTTAATCTGGGAGTTAGAAGCCATTAATGAGTACTAATAGCCCACATTATTGTAGCAGTCATGAAACATACAAGCATTAAAAAGTCTTGATTCTCACATTCAAGGATTATTCAAGCTGCTTAGGAAAACAACAGAGTATTGAGAAGCAAAGTTAGGTGTCAAAATATTTGCGTATTTAAAGTTACATTAAGTAGTTAGTGCCTCATTCTGAGCCTGGGCTACTACACAAATCTTAGCCCTCAATTATACCATTTTGCTCCTCTGCATAACGACTAGGCTGGGTCACTCTACATTTACAGGTCCTATCGCCCATCAAGATTTGTGCATTTTTCTCTCATTCATACCCAGGACCCAGAGTTCTTACCAACTCACATTAGTTTTAGCTCAGATAAAACACAAGATTAGGAGTGATAGCACTATACTTATTTAATCCCAAATTTAAGACCAGTGTATGTTAAGTACAGAGGAGAACAGTGAGGTATAAACAATAGTATTAGCAGGAAAAAAACCTAAGTATAGGAGTTTAAATATCTGCATTCTAAAATGAAGAGAGCTGTCTTTGTGTAAGAGCACCCTAAAACTTTAAAATATATTGAAGAAAAATTACTTTTAGTAGAAAAACTGAGAGAAGATAAAAAGTATTGGGTTTTTTAGATCTTATCTATTTCATGAGCTATAAAAAGCCTAAGGGTATCATAAAACAAAGGGAAGTGTCAATTTCTTTCCAATCTGGTTCTCACACAGTACTTCAGAGTCAGCGAAGAGTCCTCCCAGTTTCTAAAGTTACAATGATTGTCATTCTCAGCTTATGTTTTGAGCATCTACCATTATCTTTGCCTCATTGGTATTTTATTGAGAGGTAGTGAGAAGTGGTAATGATAACAGCTAGTCAAACACAACTTTAATTGTGTTATAAATCATCATAATGATACTTCAAAAAACCTCATCAGATCCTAAAATTTATGTGTAGATAAATAAAGAGATGAAATTGAGATGAATTAAATTCAGCACTAATGCTCATTGCTATAACTTCCCGCCCTGCTGTACCATTCTGTCAGTGAGATAAAAGTAAATATAAATATGGAAGACTAATTTCATATTTTGGAAGGACTTTAGTTTACCAGAGGCTAAGTTATATATTTTATTTTTAAATTTTATCTTCTGAAAATTATATAAAGACTATTGGCTTTTGAATCATTGGTAAAACTTTTATTCAAAAATTCATTTTAAAAATGTTCCATGAATACCTACTATGTACCTACCGGTGCATGTATTTATTTGTAAGTATTTATTACTTGTCTAGTATGTAGCAAGCATCATCCTGGTTATTGAGGATCTAACTTTGAACAAAAGAAAGAAAGATTATTTTTGCTTTTTTTCAAATTTATGGTCTACACAAACTCTAAACAAATAATTACACAAGTTTTTATTGAGTTACTCTTATAAGACAAAGAATAGACATATTCTATCTCCAGGAAATACATAATTGAATTAGATAAAATACACATATACCAACATTAACTTGTCATGCAATCAGCATTATAAGTGGAATGCTATGGGGGCACCTGGGTGGCTCAGTCGTTAAGCGTCTGCCTTTGGCCCAGGTCATGATCCCAGGGTCCTGGGATCTGGGATCGAGCCCCACATTGGACTCTCTGCTCAGCGGGGAGCCTGCTTCTCCCGCTACCATTCCCTGTGCTTGTGTTCCCTCTCTCTCTGTGTTTCTCTCTGTCAAATAAATAAAAATCTTTAAAAAAAAAAAAATAAGTGAATGCTGTGGTGGACACAGCAAAAAAAAAAAAAAAAAAAAAAAGCACACTGCCCAAATCCTCCTTTTCTCAGCAAAGACTGGTTGCCTCAGAGATCAATCAAGCCTCCTTTCATCAGCATTTTCATGGTTTGGTGCAATTATTGAAAGCCATGTTATATAAGAGTATGCCTTCCTGTGATGACCCAAATCTAATGACATCAAGGCAGTGGGAAGAAAGCCCAGTACCCACTAGAGTTGAAGGACCCTTCTGGTGAGACATCTAAACTTCATTAAAGCTTTATTGGTTGTCCTTTGTAGTTTGGCTCCTTCCTCTGACCGATCCTTCATCTCTTACTTCTCTCTTTCATAGTTGTCATCTACTAATAAATAGCCTGCACACTAAACTTCACCTCAATATCTGGCTCAGTTTTGAAGAAACCAACCTATGATATTTGGAGTTGGGAGTCATCCTAGAAAACAGGTGATAAGGCGGGGTTTGGGGAACTGTATCCTCCACTGCCTTGCTGGCAATGAGAACCCCCACAAGCAGTAGGTCAACCACAGATAGTTCCTGGCATAAAATGGTGATCCAATTATTTGAAACTCTCATTGATAGTGAATTGAGGTGATTTACTCAGAGAAGGCAATGTACTAACTGTTTTAATTCATCATGCAGTCAAGAAGTTTGGAAGAGTAAATTGAAGGATAATGAGGTTGGATGGCTATTACTAAGTGCCATTGTTAACCTATACAAATATAAGTATGAGATGCTAGTGATTAACAAGCGATTGAAAACCATGTATAAAAACCAGATAACCTTACTAGAAATTTATAAATAAGTCTCTCATCTCATGCCTCAAAAAAAAGAAGGCAGGGAAAGTTGAAAATTAGGCCTAGAACTTAATAATCAGACCATTCCAGAGAACTCAAGAAGTTAAATGCTAACCAAGTCAGATCTGTTATGCCAAAGGCAGGTCCCTGCTGGAAATAAACAGGATTCTGACAGTTGAGATAGAGACGTTTAAGTGAATTCTCATGAAAATATTGAACCTACAAATATTCAGAACCCTTTATGCATGCAAAAATGACACATTTTTTCCTCTTTAGAATTAACGTTCCACACTTATCTGAACAAAATTGTAGAGGCCTTTTTGAGCAAGACAACATCTGCCTCTCCTCTCCTTCCACCAGCCCTACAACTAGAGTTAAGTCATGACATAAACTAATCTGGTCGAATAAGGAAACAAACAGACAAATGGATATATCTCCCAGCAATAGCAAGACTTAGCCAACATATACCAGCAGGAGACAGGGAACAACGTATGGGAATAGATTCTTAGGATACTTAATCTAGGGAACTGGAACATAAAAGTGGATCAAGGAGCATTTATTCATTTGGGAGCATTTTCCCAAGACATAGATTTAAATGCTCTAGCAATGACCCCATGAAATGTTGAGAACTCACTGCTAGCATGGCTTCCAGGGGCAAGGAAAAAGCAATGGCCCATGATAATTAAAATTAAAATGCCAGAGTTTCATGGCAGACTGTGAAAAATGGGATTAAAAGGCTCAGTAACGTGAACATGCTGGAGTGAATAAACCGTGTAAAGCAGAAATACTCACCATAGAGGGCAAAGAAGTTATGCCATTACTGAGGTCTTAAGGAATGCACTAGTAAGAAAGGCAGTAGCAATACTGAAAAGTTTGACAGCGGTTCCTCTCTGTAAGGAGGGCTGATAATAGAAGAGACTCACTCATAACAGTGGCAATGATAGGACCCTGAAACAATAGAGGCCAGGCAACTGAGTTTAAACACTAGAAGCTAGAAGAATGCAATTTCATAATGAGCTTGAGGATCAGAATGATAGCCACGGGTGCTTGATCCACAGAGTCAAACGGAGATTGTTAACAGAATGTGGCATCCCTGCAAACAAACTAGATGGGCAGCTAACAAAGGCACTGCCCAACTTGTACCATCAGAAGAAATCAAGGGTAGATGGTAGGATATGGGCACTCATTTCAATAAAGATCATAGTCCTTATTCTGAGTTTCCAGACTTGAGCCACTTTTCAGATCTAGAACTCACTGTCTTAATGAGTCTTAATGAGGCCCACAAGAGGAAGGACTATAACACTATGACAATTATAAACTACAATGATTCTCCTAGTTTTTCTTCAAAGGGATTAGTAATTTTCTTAGATGATTGTACATTGTGGAAAGGGAAACATTTTGAGGACCACTGTTGGATACAGGGACTGAAACAACATTGATACCTGAAATATAATGCTTTGCTAGAGTGGGACACACACACACATACAGAGTGAAATATACACGTATAAAATTATAAGTTATAAGCATATGTTATATATGCATGTAAAGATATGTATATGCTTATATAGATCTGAATATCTTATATATATATATATATATATATATATATATATATATATATAAAGAGATTTATTATAAGGAATTGCTTCACATGATTATGAAGGTTGAGGAGTTGTAAGATCTGCAATTAGAAAGCTAGAGACCTAGGAGAGCTGATGGTGTAAGTCTATTCTGACTCTAAAGCCCTGAGAATTAGGAGACTTGATGGAGTAAATTCCAATATAGAAGAGGCTAGGCTTAATCCCTAGGAAGAGCTATTTTAATTATAATCTGAAGGTAAAAAATGACAATGTCTTGGATCAAACAGTTAAGAAGGAGGAGTTTCTTGAGTCAGGGAGGTACAGGCTTTTTGTTCTCTGCTAGCTTTCATCTGATTGGATGAGATCCACCACTTTAGGGAAGGCAATCTACCTTACTCAGTACACTAATTCAAATATTAATCTCATCCATAAAACCCTCACAGACATATCCGCATAATGTTTGACCAACTAACTGGACATTCTGTGGCCAGACAAATTGATACACAAAATAACCATCACAGTGAAGAAGACCAATGGAATCTTCTGGAATTAATCTTCCTACAAGATAGATGATAGATAGATAGATAGATAGATAGATAGATAGATAGATAGATAGATAGATAGATAGGCTTGCATTTTAGGAATGATCAAAAGTTGGTGCTATCCTTAAAGATCTAAAAGACACAGGGGTAGTAGTCCCTATCACATCTTCATTTAATTTACCAATCTGGCCTTGTAGAAACCAGATGAATTCTAGAAGATTAGAGTAGATGACTACAAACTCATACATGTAGTAACTTCCAGTTAAGCTACTCTAACAGATGTAGTATCCTTATTAAAGTGTATTAATATTGACTCAGTAACATGAAATATACCCTTTGATTTGATGATTATTTTATAATTTAGTCATAAATAAGAAGAAAATGTGCATTCAAATACAATGGTCTTTACAGCAAAGAAGGTAATTACAAACCCATTACCATGAATCCACTGGCCATTTCCACACCCCACCATTTAAAACCTGCTGTCTTGATGGAGTGTTGTAATGGTATGCTGATTTGCAGTTGAAGCACTAGGTTGGAGGTAATAAGAGAATCAAGTGTTATCATCTAGGATGAAGGATATGCATTGCATCAAACATCTTTACATGTTACTGTGTTCCCATTGGGAAAATATATAGTTATGGAAAATAAGAGATTAAAATAGAAAAAATTCCACCTACTGTCATTCCCAGTGATACACTAGAGCTCTTTGTCTTCTCATCTGCACAACTCTGAGATTAGAGTTCTTGGTCCCCTTTTTAGTCAGGGGTCCCCAGAGAAACAGGACTAACGTAGAAAGTGATTTTTTTTATAAGAAATTGGTACCTGTGATTATAGAAGCTGGTGAGTACACAATCTATAGTGTAGGCCAGCATAATGGAGACCCAGGGGAAGTGACAGTACAGCTCCAGTCCCAAGACCAGTAGACAGAAACCCAAGAACACCAATGAAGCAGTGGAGTTTAAGGCAGTCTATGAGAGAATTCTCTCTTGCTCAGTCAGGCTTGTCTTTTTCTTCTATTCAGGCCTTCAACTATGGATGAACCCACCTATATTATGGAGGGCAATCTGTTTACTCAAAATTCACTAATTTAAATGTTAATCTCCCCCAAAACATCCTCCAAGTTAGCACATAAAAATCAGCCATCGCAAATCTACCTCTTGTAAACTGGACACCATACTCACCCCCTTAAATAATAATCTCCAAATACAGACAATAACAAGGTTATGCTTCCACCTAACATGATACCTAACTATTCCTTATAAAACAGAAAATGCACTTATACTTAGCTCAAAAGAGGAAGCAAAGTCTATAGATAATGTTTACTCTCATTCATTATTGCTTCAAATATGTCTTCTGTTCCTATCTCTCTTTCTTTTCCTCCCGCTATTCCATTGCACATGTTATAACTTTTGTACTTGTCCTAAGTTCTTGGATATTCTGTTCTTTTTCTTTCTTTTTTTTCTATTTGTATTTGAATTTCAGGAACTTATATTAATATCTTTTTAGGCTCATCAGCCATGTCTAGTCTACTGGTGAGCCAATCAAAGGTACTTCTCACTGCTGGTTAAAATGCGGATTTGTTTTTGTTTTGTCTTGTTTTTAATTTCTAGCATTTCCCTTCTTAGAGTTTTCATCTCTCTGCTTATATTATCCACATGTTCTTGCATGTTGTCTACTTTTTCCATTAGCTCTTTCAGCATATTGAATAGTTGTTTTAAATTCTTAGTTTGATAATTCTAATGTCTCTGTCATATCTAAATCTGGTTCTGATGTTTGTTTCTTCAAACTGTGATTTTTGTCTTCTAGTATGTCTTTTAATATTTGGTTGAAAGCAGAATGTGATATACTGGGTAAAATGAAGTAGGGTAAATAGGCCTTTAATGTTAAGTTTTGTGTTTATCTGACTAGAGACAAGGCTCTATTTATTGTTTAATGTAGTCGTAGGTGTCAGGGGCTTAAATTTCTTCCAGTACCCTGTTCTAGTCTTCTGGATATCTTTCAGTTTCCCTAGAGATTTCTTCTTAAATAAGGTTTGAGACGTGCAGACTATTTTATAGGAGCTCTACTGATGTGGTGGTAAGGTATGGGGGGAAGGAAGGGAAACATTCCATAATCTTATGATTTGGTCTTGGTCCTTAAGCTTCTGTCCCTAGGTTGTGACCTCTCAAGTGCTTCTTAGCCTATTTCTCCACCCCATTCATTTGGTAAGAGAGGAAAGCTAGAGGGAATTGGAGTTCCTCAGATCAGTCAGTCTCTCGTTAAACCCAGCTCAACTAAATTCTGATAAAGTAGATTCTCTTGAAAGCAGGCATTGTTAGAATAGAATTCTCTGGATGTAGTAGTAAAAGGTTACTTTTTCCCTCCCACTCCAACCTTCACTGTGAGAACCTGTATTTCTTTCATGGTGGTAAACAATTTTCAGAAGTTTGGAGGCCCCTTTAAGACTGCCCCTTCTAGGTTTTGTTTTTGGGGGTTTTTTTGTTTGTTTGTTTTATCTCTCAAATTTGTCTACAATGAGCCTCCAGCAATCTGTCAATTCCAGTTTAGGTTTTCTTACACAAGCACTGGTTCCCATGGAAGTTTTGCATCTTGGCTGTGCCCTGGTAAGCTGTGATTCTCTGTACCCACCTGTTACTCTGTCCAATTTGGGGGGCTAATGTTGGCCCTGTGACCTTAATTCACATAAAAATCTGAGAGGTTAATTTTCAGTTTGGTCAGCATTTATCTTTATTTTTTTTTTAAGATTTTTATTTATTTATTTGACAGAGAAAGAGAGATCACAAATAGGCAGAGGCCTCCCGGCGGGGGGGAGGGTGCAGAATCAGACTCCCTGCTGAGCAGAGAGCCCAATGAGGGGCTCAATCCCAGGCCCCTGAGATTATGAGCTGAGCCAAAGGCAGAGGCTTTAACCCACTGAGCCACCCAGGCGCCCCTGGTCAGCTTTTATCTTGCTATGAAGTTTGGAGTGATGACTACCAAGGTTGATTTTATAGGTTTTTTTGGATATCAAAGGACTAGCTTTTTGTGTTTGAGGCAATCTCTACAATGGCTAGTGCCATAGCAGTGTGTTGGTCAGACAGGGTTCCAGTTTCTTCCCAAAATGTGTCTAGGATTACCTAAAATGGCAATTGTTTTTATTAGATGCTAAAAATGTATTCAACTGAATTTAGCCTTCACTTATGAATACAACTATTAGAATAAGAATAGCATAATTTCCTAACATGATGAAGGATATCTATATAAAGTATTAACAAACAGTATGTATTATAGTAAAATTAGAAGAGTAATTCCACTGTAATGAGCTCCAAAACAATGATACCTATTCTTGTGTCCATAATTCAATTCTGTTTAAAAGTTTTAACCAACAGAATCAGAAAATAAAATATGAGTTATAAATATTGGCAGGGAAGAAAATAAATTTTCATTAGTTGCATGTTCCCTTGGGAGGGAAAACAAGAGAAGCAGTATATAAAAAAAAAATTAAAACCCTCATGAGAATTCAGAAAATATGTCTTTCATTAAATAAGTATGTGGAATTAAATTGCATTACAGAGTATTTGCAAAAATCAAGCTGAAAACAATATCAGTATATAATTTACAACAAAAATAACAATAATAAAACATCTTAGCACAAACTTAATTTAAAAAGACATTTTTTAAATAGACAAAAATTATAGGAGACTAGAAAATAAAATATGAATAAAGGAAGGTCCATAGCATTATTCTTGGTGCAAAACTCTAATATTGTAAAGGTGTTCGGTTTCTCCTAGGTAAACTATAAATTAATTTTCAACAAAAATTTAGTGGTTACACACTGAATAACTAAAGCCATCTAAATATTAATTTTTTTGTACATTCTCCAAAAGCCATTCAATCCCACAAGGGGAACATTTAAATTACTCATACCCCAAAGAAACAAGGATGCTAAAAAATTTAATGACATATGTATAGGGAAATAAACATTCTGAAATCATTACAGCTAGTCCTAGGGTACACAACAGAACTGAGTCAGACAAATAAAATGAAAGAGGTCACTGGTGTCATACCAGTACCTGAAGAAAGGCAAAATTAAACCTGACCCCCCCCCAAAAAAAACTTCTGCACTATGTGGGGAAATGTTTAAAACAAACCCAAGACTGATTCAATCAGAAAATTGCTTGATGGGGAAACAAAGGAAAAGCTTGAGAGTTCATAGGAACAGAGGTAACATGGTATCATTTCTGGGAGTTAACTTAGGACAGACAGACACCTCTTAGATAGAAGTAAAAGAAAAGAAAGAAGTAATAGATATTAACGATCCTACAGAAATAAGATAATCATGAAACCATCAACCATCTCCTACACACACACACACACACACACGATTCAATAATGAAACTGTTATTCTGTAATTCACTATGTGGAAGTCAATTCTTCACGGAGTTCTTTCTTATGTTTCTGCTCATATTTGGGGAAGAAATACTAATAGCCCCTTTTCTGATCTTTTTAATGAAGGTGAATTTGGAAGATGGAGAAAAATACCTTCCTCTGGGCAATGGTCTGGCAGTTTACATGGAAGCCCATTTTGAAAGATTTGAATTGCCCAAGGTTTGGATTCTGAGATGTTATACAAACCCACTAGATGGGGGATGTAGGGGGGTAGGGTTAGGATGGCTGGGTTATTGGGGATGGTATGTGCTATGGTGAGTATTGTGAAATATGTAAGCCTGATGATTCACAGGCATGTACCCCTGGGGCAAGTAATACATTATATTTTTTTAGAAAAAGAAAACACTAGATGCAAAGCATCTCCCTGGGTCATTCCATGTTACCCCCATAGGACTTTGGGAGCAAGTAAAACTGACATAAGGAAGCATATGGTGTTTGATGGGTTGTGAACAGTAAAGTCTTTTGTTTCTATATTTTGCTAACATCTATGAAACAGTAACAGTTTCAGTGGCTAATTTGCAAGTACTGTAAAATCTCTAATTATTCCCTGTACTTACCTCCTAGCAATAGAGATGTTTTGAAATAAAAGCGTACCTCTTGATGTTGCTGGTTCTAAAATTGAGACACTGAAAAAGAGCTTAAAGAGGAAGGCAGTATCTGTACAAAGCCTCTATAAGAATAGAACAGGGGCACCTGGATGGCTCAGTGGGTTAAGCTTCTGTCTTCAGCTCAGGTCATAATCTCAGGGTCCTGGGATCAAGCCCTGCATCAGCCTCTCTGCTCAGCAGGGATCCTGCTTCCCCCTCTCTCTCTGCCTACCTCTCTGCCTACTTGTGATCTCTCTCTGTCAAATAAATAAATAACATCTTTTTAAAAAAAAAAGAATAAAACAGAAAATGTTAATTGAAACATGTTAATTGATGGAGATGCTCACCAATAAACAGCCACAAATCAAGGAATCTTTTAAAGTAAAATTCCTGAAAAAATTCACCACCAGAAATTTTAAGACTCACAATGGAAACAGAGAAAAAAATAGATAGAACTTAGAAAATGAAGAAAAGTAATAAAATCATTGCCAAACAAATACTAAATATAAGGTGTCCACAAGATAATAATTTTATCTGAAAACTTAAAAAAGGAATTGATAAAAGAAATAAAAGTTGCCAAGAAAATAAAGATAAAAAAAAAGAAAGTTTTTTAAATGATTCATGAATTATGTGCATATATAATCAACCCTGAATTGTAAAGAGTAAAGAAAACTAAAAGTATTGTCCTGTAATTGACTTAACTTTGACTCATCATTTTCTAGTTGATTAAAAAGAATAGTAAAATATTTTGAATTAATCAATTACCTGTCACACGTATTCTCTAGGAACCAGTCTCAGAGAAAGTTTAGACAGATTTCAACACACAGGCAGTTTACTGGGAAGTGACTTTGGGTGCAGCACCTGTGGAAGGGAGGAGAGGCTCTTGGATTGGAAATGGTCTATCCAATGATTGTCCCACTTTGAGCCAAAATGGCTTGAACTTCATATCCTCTACTTCCATCAGTCACTGAATTGCCTAGGGAGGGTATGACCTTGGATGAGGAAGCTCTATGCAGCTGAGGCAATTCTTAAGGGGCTAAAAGCTAACGGTTATTTCATTCCAAGCAGTTACATTCCAAACAAGTGGGAAAACAAGCCCTTTCACGGAACGGAGATGATGGGTGGTGCATCTCTAGTCTAATATACCAGCAAGAGATTTCTTCTCTGAATAAAACTTAATTTTGTTCTTTTTCCAATCATTTCTAATAAAAGTTTTCACACATATAGCAAAACTGAAAGAATTTTATGATTATCCCCATTACCACCACACAAATGTTTTCGTTGACATTTTATTACATAGCTGTATCACATATGTATCTATCTCTGTCAATCTATCATTAAGATGCTCCTGTCAAAACATTTCTGATGAATATCATTAACTATGATATCATTACTTGTTTAAAGTTTCATGCAAAATTTACATAAAATGATATACACAAATCCTGAGTGTATATTTGCTGAATTTTCACAAATGCATACATCTATGAAACCCACACCTCTATCAAAACACAGAGGATTGCTCTCAACCCTGAGAGTTCCTTCATTTCTTTTCCCAGTTAATCCTCCCACCCACCAAGAAGAAACCACTGCCCTGATAATTTGTGACCGTAGTTAAGTTTTTTGCCTGTTCTAGAATTTTGTATAAATGAAATCCTATAGTGTATACTCTTTTGTGTAAGTCCTTTTGCCCTTTAGTATAATTTTGATTTCATGGGTGTTGTATTGTTATCGGGAAGTAGTCTGTTGGTCTGTGTTACATACTACAATTCTATTGTATCAGGTCTGTTAATGATTTTCCTGTTGGTAAATATATGAACCATTTCCAGTTTTTAGTTTTACGAATAAAGCTGCTAAGAACATTCAAGTACAAATCTTTTTCTGAGTGTTTTTTGTTTCCCTTGGATAAATACCTATGAGTGGAAATGTAGGGTCACAGAAGAGGTTTATATTTGGTTTTATAAGAAAGGCATCTTTCTTTTGTATAAAAGAAAGTATGTATCATTACATACATTAATGTATCATTTTATATTCTGATAAAAATTGAGAGTTTCATTTTTTTCACATGCCTGTCAACATGTGAAAGATTGTCAATCTTTTTAATTTTAGACATTCTGGTACTTGTGTAATGTTATAGTGTTTTAACTTAATTATCCATGATAACTAATGTTGAGGGGTGCTTGAGTGGCTCAGTTGGTTGGGTGTCTACCTTCGACTCACTTTGTGATCCCACAGAGTCTTAGGATTGAGTCCCACATCTGACTCCCTGCTCAACAGGGAGCCTGCTTCTCCCTCTCCCTCTGTTCCTCCTCCTGCTTGTGCATGCTGTCTCTCTCTTTGTCAAATAAATAAATTAAAATTTAAAAAAAAATAATGTTGAGTACTTTTCTATGTACTTGATTCTTAGCATATTTTCTTTTTTTTTTAGCATATTTTCTTTTGTAAGATATTTATTTAAATTTTTACCCAACTTTATTGGGTTGTATTTTACTGTTGCATTATATTATTACTCCTAACTTTGGATACCCAGCCTTTGTCAGGTACATATTTTGTGAGTAATTTCACCAGTCTGTGGCCTACCCATTTCTTTTCTAAAGTGTGGTCTTGGATAAACAGAAGTTTTTAATTTTGATGACTTTCATTATTTTTGTGATTTTTAATTTATGGGAAATGTCCAAGAAAATTCCTGTTGTTACTGGTCAAGTATTTCATTTTTGTTTATTATTTTTTAAAAAGAAAACTTTTTTACACTTAAATCAGAAAATATTCTCCAATGTTTTTCTTTAAACAGTTATGGTTTTAGCTCTTACATTTAGATTTATGTTACAACTATAATATTTATATATAGTGTGAGGAAATGTTTGATTTTGTTCTATATATATATGAAAATATTCTAAAATTGTTGGCACTTTTGCGAAATCAAATAACCATAAAAGTGTTAGCTTCTTTCTGATCTCTCTATTCTGTTCTATTATTCTATGCATGACAATACCATGCTTCTTTGATTACCATTTACTTTTCAATAATTTCTGAAGCCAGGTAGTCAAATTTTCCAATTTTGTTCTCCGGTAAAGACTGTTTTGGATATTCTAGTAATTTGTGATTCAATATACATTTTAGAACCATCTTGACAATTTCTATAAATATAGCTGCTAAAATAATCTACAGAATTGTGTTGAATCTATAGACCAATTTGAAGATAAATAACATCTTAACAATACTGAGCTTTGTAATCCATGAACATGGTGTATCTCTGCATTGATTTGGGTTTTCTTTAATTTCTCTCAACAATGTCTTGTTTCTATTTTTTTATTTTTATTTTTATTCATTTATTTTTGACATGGAAAATTGTATATATTTGAGGTGTACAACATTATGTTCTGATATAGATACACATTGTGAAATGATTACCACAATCAAACTAATTAACATATCCATCACCTCTCATAGTTACTTTTTCTCAACTCAGCAATCTCATTTCTGGGTATGCATCTAAAGGAATTAAAATCGCCATCTCAAAGAGATATCTGTACTTTAATTTTCATTGCAGAATTATTCACAGTAGCCAAGATATCCTAAAAATCTGTGTCTGTTGAGAGAAGAATGAATAAAGAAAATGTAGGTATATGTATGTATGCAATTTTCATATAATATATGAATTATATTTATATAGTATATACATATACTATATACTGTATTATATATATAGTATATATATACTATACTATATACTATATACTGTATACTGTATACATACTGTATTCTTTTTTTTTTTAAGATTTTATTTATTTGACAGCGAGAAACACAGCGAGAGAGGGAACACGAGCAGAGGGAATGGTAGCGGGAGAAGCAGGCCTCCTGCCGAGCAGGGAGCCTGATGTGGGGCTCGATCCCAGGACCCCGGGATCATGACCTGAGCTGAAGGCAGACACTTAACAACTGAGCCACCCAGGCGCCCCTTATGTGCAGTTTCTTTAAAAAAATGTCAGACTCACAGTAACAGAGAGTAGACAGGGTTTACCAGAAACTGTTTGTGAGGGAAAAGGTAGATATTGATCAAATAGTACAAACTTTCAGTTATAAGATAAATAAATTCTGAAGACATAATGTATAGCATGATGACTATAGTTAATAATAATGTATTTTACACTTGAAATTTGCTAAGGGAGTAGACATCAAGTGTTCTCACTAGCAAAAAAGGTAACTTTTTACTGTACACCTCAAATTAATGTAACACTGTATCAATTATACTTCAGTTTTAAAAAGGTAACTATTTTTAAATATAGTGCTGAACATTTTGTTTTTGATGCCATGATAAATAAAATTCATACCTTTATTTTCTAATTCTTTGTTGCTGGTTTAGAAAAATATAATTGATTTTTACATGCCATGTGCTCTGCCAACTTACTAAATTTCATTTTTAGTTTTTTTATACTAGTTTTTGTTGTAGTTGTTTTTAAAGATTTATTTATTTTATTTATTTGAGAGAAAAGTGCACATGAGAGCACTGTGTGCTAGCCGGGGGCAGGCAGAGGAGCAGGAGAGGAAGAGAATCTCAAGCAGACTCCCCACGGAGCAGGAGCCTGATGCTGGCGCTCAATCTCATGACCCTGAGATCATGACCTGAGCTGAAATCATGAGTTGGACACTTAACCTACTGAGCCATCTAGGTGCCCCATACTAGTTTTTTATGGATCCTTTAAAATAGTCATTTTTCGTAAATTCTTTAGGATTTTTTATATACATGATATATTAAGATGTTACCTTATTTCATTTATAAATTATTTAGAAGTATATTGGTACTTTTCGAAGATTTATTTTCCCTAAATACCTCATTATTATTGATTTCTGCCTTAATTCCATGTTGGTCAGAGAATATACCCTCTGTAATTTCAATCTTTTTAAAAAATTTATTAAGACTCGTTTAATCACTAGCAAATGGCAAGTCTTGGTGATCAAACCATGTGCATGTGAAAAGTATGTGTGCTCGACAACTATTGCACACGGTTTTTCAAATAAAATTTCATCAAAGTGGTTGATAGTGTCGATCATATCTTTTACATCTATTGTGATTTTTGTCAAATTATTGTTAGTTGCCGAGAGTGGGGTGTTAAACTCTTCCTGTGTAAATACGGAACTTCCTATGTTAATAGAAATTTTTTACATTCCTGTGTTTGATGTTCTATCAGTTATTAGTTCATCTGTTTTGCTGTTTGAATATAAAGCACAAAAAGATTTATTAATATCATGTCTTTCTGATGAACTGATGTTTTTATCATTCTGAAATGCCCCACCAGTAACAATACTCTATTTTTTAAAGCATAACTTGATCTACTATTTCACATCAAGGCAGCATATAGTTGTATCTTAGTTTTTAATCCATTTTAGCCACCTCTGAATTCTGATTGGACTGTTCAGTCCATCAACATTTAGTATAATTATGTATATGGTTGGATTTAAGTCCATTATGTTAATAATCTGATTTCTTGTTTTCCATTCCTTTTTTGTGGCTGTTTTTGTTCACTTTTGCTCCAACTTTTCTTCCTTTTTTTGGGTTTTTGTAATATTTTTTGAGGAGAGAAATTATACTTCTTTGCATTATGGGCTGTTCTAGAAGTTATGTTACATATTTTTAATTTTCACACCCTATGTAAAATTACTATTGTACTACTTTGCTTTTAAAAAGATCCACATTATTCTCCTTAATTATGATCGAAGAAAGAAAACATTGACAGCAGTGAAGCAATAGTTTTCATACTCTATGTGTATGTGTGTTAGAAATGTTTTTTCAAATAGAATCTTATGAAGTGAACTCTAAAAAAAAAAAACCAAAACAGATTAACTTAGGACACCTAACTGAAGTGCTACCTCAGGCCTGTCTAGACGAACCACCTCTGGGGCTCTTTTGAACTATTTGAGATCCACTAACGTAGAGATTGGATTTAGTAACCATAAGAACTATTTTCAACTCTAAAATTATTTTACATTATCATATGTGTATGTAGAGTCTGACATGGTGATATGCAAGTTTTAGGAATAGGAGAGTGGGCATTTAGAGGTCATGGTTGAGGAGTCATGTAATCCTGCTATCGGTTTCTTTAGAATTATTTCTTTTATCAGTGCCCAGGGGTGATCAGGCCCCACAAATGTGCAGAGCACGCTTAAGACACCCATGGTTCTCAATTTATTAATTTTTAGTGATACATCATTGCCATGGAAACTGTAAAACTCAACATTTAAGTGATTAAAGACATTCTCTCCTATAACAGAAGTGAACAAGTTGCCAAATTGTAATCTGACAGTTTACCACTCTAGAAAGTGTAGAATTAAAGTCAAAGAGATAGAAATATTCTAACAAGAAGTCCTTAAGCTAAGATTTCTTGAGACTCTGTTTCTTAATACAGTGAAAATCTTTACAAGGGAGTGGAATTTTTGAATTCTGAGTCAGGCTTCCATTCGGTCAGTGCTAAATGCACCCTAACTAATTTCTGCCTTTAATCTTCACAGCTGTGTCATCTTTAGGTGATAAGTTCCTTTTTTTTTTTTTTTCTTTTTCTGTATCTTCCCATGTGCTGTATTAATTTCCTAGGGCTGCTGGAACAAATTATCATAAACTTGGCAACTTAAAGCAATAGCAATTTATTCTCTCACAGTCCTAGAGGCTAGAAGTCTAAAATGAAGGTGTTGGCTGAGTTGTGCTCTCTCTTTGAAGGCCCTGGGGAGGACTCCTTTCTTCCTCTTCCTAGGTTTTGGTGATTGCTGGCAATCCTTAGCATTTGTTGGCCTAAAGCTGAATCTCTCCAATTTCTGCCTCCTGTTCCCTTGGTGTTCTTCCCTGAGCGTGCATCTGTGCTTCCAAGTAGCATTCTCCCCTCTTATGTCTGTGTTTCACTATCCAAATTTCCCTTTTCTTATAAAGACATCAATTATGTTGCATTTAGGGTCCACTGTAATTCGATATGACCTCATCTTAACTTGATTACATCTGCAAATACACTATTTCCAAATAAGATCGTATTCCGAGGTTCCCAATGGACATAAATTTGGGGATGACACCTTTCAAACCAATACATATGCCCATCACATTGTCTAGTCAAGCTTTAATGCATGTACATATAATCTTTTGTCTTATTCTATAGTCTGATTCGAGGCAACTTTTCAACAACCAATTTACAAGCTATTTTGAGGGTGTATATTCCCCATTTTCCATTCTTTCCTTTCCCATGTCCTACCTCACTGTTAACATTCTTCCTCCTCACCCTAACCTCATGCTCTCATGCTGTTTCTTATGTGTCTTGTTTCTCAAATGCTGTTATCTCTACCACATCTGACTTGAAAATTTTCTCATTCTGCCAGTGACATGTTTCTCTTCTCTTTCTGCTCTCAACTTCTTTCTGGAGTGTGACTGATTGATTTTTAATGTTTAATTTAAATTATAAATTCTTTTAAATGTTCCAATGGAGAGCAAGTATACAGGACATGAAATAAGGAGATGGTCCCATAAGAGGTCATGTACCTATTTCCAGAAGTTCTGATAATCTGAAAAAGCCTGTCACAAAATGATTATTGTTTTACTTTGGCTTTTTAGTAGTCATGTGATATAATTTATTATGAGGTTTCAAATTAATATAAAGATGGATATGATAAGTATCTGTTTATCAAAAGTAAGCATGGATTTAAAAAGATTAAGAAGAGCTACCCTACAATCTAGCAATCGCACTACTGGGTATTTACCCTAAAGATACAAACGTCGTGATCCGAAGGGGCATGTGCACCGGAATGTTTATAGCAGCAATGTCCACAATAGCCAAACTGTGGAAAGACCCTAGATGCCCATCAACAGATGAATGGATAAAGAAGAGGTGGTATATATATACAATGGAATACTATGCAGCCATCAAGAGAAACGAAATCTCGCCATTAGCAACGACGTGGATGAAACTGGAGGGTATTATGCTAAGCGAAATAAGTCAGTCAGAGAAAGACAATTATCACATGATCTCTCTGATATGAAGAATTTGAGATGCAAGGCAGGAGTTTGGGGGTAGTGGGGGAGAGAAATGAAACAGGAGGGGATGGGGAGGGAGACAAACCATAAGAGACTCCTAGACTCACAAAGCGAACTAAGAGTGGCTGGGAGGCGGGAGTGTAGGGATAGGGTGGCCGGGTTGTGGACATTGGGGAGGGTATGTGCTATGTTAAGTGCTGTGAAATGTGTAAGCCTGACGATTCACAGACATGTACCCTGGGGCAAATAATACATTATATGTTAAAAAAAATTAAAAAATAAATAAAAAATAAATTAAAAGATTGAGAAACATTAACAATATACTATTTCCTTCAAATATATTCCCCCCTGAAATGCCTGGTGAATTTCTTGCTTAAAGTATAAAGCATAAAGTTAACAAACATTAAGAGACAATTGAAATAAAAGTACTGGTTCTAAAACCTTGCATAAATGTGTGGAAGTTATCTATATTGGTTGAGTAAACTTAAATATAGCTATCTTCAGGTTAAAAATTGTTTCTTTTAATATCTATTCTGAATAATCTGCTCATAATAGGAAATAATTTCAGTAGCTTGCTGTAAGGGGCTGATGGGATGGCCAATATTTTCAGCAATTGATAGTCCATGGTGCACTTGCTATACCACTCATTAAGCTATCCTCCCTATGCTGCCCATTTCCTATACTATTCAGGCACAGGAACTCTTTCTGTGATTCATTGGGACTGTGCAGTTGTGCCCTCAGATTTTAGTTTTTCTCCTGGTCTTTGGTCTCTAACAAAGAGTCAAAAAACTCTTGGCATTTGTAGTTTGACATTAGCGATTTCAATTCTTTCAGGGTGTAGGAAAAGCATAAATTTTAATCAAGTTCTCCTTAGACGGGGCTAAATCCCTTCACGAATAAAGAGAACGTAAGAACTGTCCAAACTTCACATATGAACATGGCTTTGTTGTTCTCCACTCATCACCTTAAAGACATAATTGTCATTAAATGTATGAAGCAGTTCCATAACGTGTTCCCACTACTCTCTATTTAATCTTATAAAAGGAATAATATGCTTTTATAGCATTTGTAATATGAAAAATTAGCAAATATCTCAACAGTATCCCTTGGGAAGACCAAACATCTATGCTCTTTACCGATGCTTACTTCACATTAAGAAAATAGATTATCTTCATGGGCTACTACAAATCACTCTTCGATAAGTACCCATCACATTGAGACTCCTGAAGGCAAAGGAAGTTCTATTTATGGTCTCTGTCCTCCTCATCTACCATCTGCCAAATCTCACCCGATTCTAAATGAAAGTGATCCTAAACAGGAGTGATGCAGTACTGTGGTGAAGATTAATTGTTGTTAGAGGATTTGGGCTTGAATCAGCGTTGGTAGATTTCTTGTTAGGCTATCTTGGGCAAGTTTGATGGTTTCTTGAAGCCTCAGTTCTGAAGCTCTCTACCAGGCATGCGAGCAATGCCATCTCAGGTTTGTACTAAAAAAGAAAAATAAATAGTGCGTTCATGCCTTTCAGCACCCTCAAGAAAGGTTAGCTATTATTTAAATATTTTTTTCTTTTTTTAGAACTTCAGTACTTACGAGATATAAAATGCAAATAGTCCATGAGGAAAGATTAGAGAAAAGGTTTTCCTATTTACACTTAAGATAAAGTATGTTATGATACTAACAAACAATGAAGCATAGTCAAAGATAACATGTAGCAATAGCCCGTCAAGTGGATGCACAAAGAATTAAGCATTGATCTGATGGCACAAACGTTGTCTACAGTGGATAGCAATGGCAGCAGCAGTGGTGGTGGTAGGCATGACAATGTGAGCATCTAAGAAGAGCAGTGTGTGTGGGGGTGCCTGGGTGGCTCAGTTGGTTAAGCAACTGCCTTTGGCTCAGGTCATGATCTTGGAGTCCCTGGATCGAGTCCCACATTGGGGTCCCTGCTTGGCCGCAAGTCTGCTTCTCCCTCTGATCTCTTCCCTCTCATTCTCTCTCTCTCACACAAATAAATAAAGAAAATCTTAAAAGAAGAAGAAGAAGA
>CM053606.1:115885823-115904876 GCA_028646535.1 Procyon lotor
TTTTAGATTTTACTCATTTATTTAACAGAGAGAGATCACAAGTAGGCAGAGAGGCAAGCAGAGAGAGAGAGGGAAGCAGGCTCCCTGCTGAGCAGAGCCCCCCCCCCCCCCCCCCCCCGGTGCAGGGCTCAATCCAGGGCTTGATGTGGGGCTCGATCCCAGGACCCTGAGATCATGACCTGAGCTGAAGGCAGACGTTTAACCCAATGAGCCACCCAGGCACCCCTGGAAGGACAGAATGTTCCAAAGTCTTTCAAAACGGTTGCTTTTCCCCCTCCCCCTGCCAGAAGAAAGATGGAATTTATTTTTTCTGATAATAACTGTGAGGACTAGTAGAATTCCTAGATATAAAACTCACTATGACTGGGTCCCCTGGAGTTTTTAATTCTCAGAGTCATCCACATTGAAGCTCCAGCAACTGGCCAATTACACTTTTGTTTTTTTGCCCTGACTCTTGTTTCTGCCATTTCTGCTCCAGTAAGTTGTGATCCTCTGTATCTTTCCCTCTGTCTTTCCAACTTCAGGAGCTGCAGTTTGCTATGTGACCACATTTCTCTGGCGGATCTTAGAAGACATATTGCTTCTTCATTTTGTTCAATTTTTTACTTGTTGTTACAACAGTGTGATGACTTCTAAGATACTTACATGCTGGATCAGAAACCTGAAGTCAAGACTAGAAGAATTTTGAAGGGCGTAATAGAGAAAGCCTACATTGCCTTAACCAGACTGTTAGTAAAAATCTAGAATTTTAGAACACTATCACTAAGGGCTAAAGGGCTAAAAGACATGAGGAAAACATTACTGGAAAGTGGCAAAGAGAGGATGAGGGCGCCTGGGTGGCTCAGTGGGTTAAAGCCTCTGCCTTTGGCTCAGGTCATGATCTCAAGGTCCTGGGATCGAGCCCCACATCGGGCTCTCTGCTCAATGGGGAGCCTGCTTCCCCCCTCTCTCTGCCTGCCTCTCTGCCTGCTTGTGATCTCTCTCCTCTCTGTCAAATAAATAAGTAAAAAAAAAAAAAAAGAGAGAGAGAGAGAGAGAAAGGATGGCTGTCAGGTAGTCACAAACAGCTTAGAAATGTTGCCTCTTGGGACACCTGTGTGGCTCAGTTGGTTAAGCATCCACCTCATGATTTGGGCTCAGGTGGTGATCTCCTGGGTCATGAGATGGAGACCTGCATCTGGCTCCACACTCAGTGGGGAGTCGGCTTCAGATTCTCTCTCTCCCTCTCTCTCTGCCCCTCTCTCCAATCTCTCTCTCTCTTTCTCTCTCTCTCTCTCTCTCTGTAAAATAAACACATAATTTTAAGAAAGAAATATTGCCTTGACTGCAGTCATGGAAAACAGCGTGTGTAAATAATACTTTGTTATATGGTGAAGGAGAATTCCAAGCAAAGGGTTAAAGGTTCTTTGTGCTTATAGGGAACCTATGGCAGGACTGTATAGTCAAGTAAAAGTGCATACTGTTAGAATATTAGAGCAAAACTATAGATTTTCTGTAGATGAGTTATCTCCTTTTAGAAATATCTTTGGCTTTCTGACTGGGCCTCTGTAGAGACTGATTGCTCAGTGATAGAACATAATGATACGGTGTAACCTGAACTGCCTCTCATGCACCAGATGGTATTTAATGCACCAAGTTATAGGACTGGGATACAGTGGCACTCAGCATCAAATTTAAGTGGTATATATGAAATCAGACTCAAACAAATCCTGAATGCCCAAGTAAATTGCATAAGGAAGTGGCTCTCTATGGCCTTTCTCTTGCTCAGTCAACACCGATGACTCCATGAGAAGTTCCCTATGACCAGTATACTGAGGAAATAAAAAGTCTGTTTAACTGATGGTGCAGATACCACCTGAAGGGGAATCATTGTAACACTTCATTCCCACTCTGAGAAAACTCTGAATAACAGTGGTAAAGGGAAATCATCAAAGTGGACAGAAGCTCAAATAGCCCATTAGTTATTAATTTTGCCTGGGAAGAGGGATGGATGGACAGTGATGCAGATCTATTTCAATTCAAAGACCATGGCCAGTGGTTTGAATAGATCTTTAGGGACTTAGAACAGTATTGGAAAATTGATGGTAAGGAAGTCTGGGGAAGAGATATGACCACTTCTGAATGAGTATATATTTTTAGGATATTTGTGTCCCATGTAAATGCTCACCAAAAGATATCCTAAAAAGTAAAGAATATAATTAATCAAGGGGGATAGGATGACTCACTCTGTGGATGCCAGCCAGCTTCTTCTCAAGTTTCTCCTGTCATTGCTCAATGGGTTCATGAACAAAGTGTCCATAGTGCCAGGGATAGAGAGGAGTTAGGCATAGGCCCAGCAACATGGTCTTTCACACACCAAGGGTGACTGAGATATAGTCACAGCTGTGTGCCAATCTGTCGGCATCAAGGGCCAACACTGGGTATCATTCCCCGGACACTAGTGTCAGGTTGATTCCATTGGACCGCTTCCACCATGGAAAAGGCAACACTGTGCTCTTTCAGGAATTGACATTTACACTGGAAATAGAGTTGTATTTCTTGTTTTCAATGATTCTGCTGAAACTACAATCCATGGATTAGCAGGATGCCATATCCACCATCATGGTCCTCTAAGAAGTATTGTTATGACCAAGGAACTCATTTCACAACAAATGGAGTATGTCAATGGGCCCATACTCATGGAATTCACTGATCTTATCATGTTCTCCATAAATCTGAGCAGCTTGCTTGATAGAAAGGTGGAATAGCCCTTTAAAAGCTCAGATATGTGACAATACTGTATAGCACAAGGATGTAATATATGCTCTAAACCTGTGTTTAATATATTGTCCCATTTTTCTCATAGTCAGAAACAAAGAAGTGGAAATAGGAGTGGCTTTTCTTACTTACTTCTAATGATCCAATGCAAAACATTTCCTGTGCCCATGAGTTTAGGATCTGCTGGTCTAGAGGTCTTAGTTCTGATGGGAGAAATACTTCCACCAGAAGACACAATGATTCTATTAAAATGAAAATTTAGGCTGCCACCTGGACACGTTGGTCCTTTAATGTCTCTGAATCAACAGGCAAAGAAAGGAGTTACTGTACTCTCTGGAGTGATTGATCCTGACTATGAAGGGGAAATTGAGTTGCTATTAAACAAGGGGAGTAAAGAGGAGTACATCTGGAATGCAGGTGAAATTCTGTGTTGTGACTAAAGTAAATGGAAAACAATTCAAGCAAGACTATGGCCTGTACCCTTCAAAAACAAAGATGTGAATCACCTCACTAAGCAAAAAACCATGATCAGCTGGAGTATATACTGAGGCCAAAAGGAATACAGGGATGGTAATGGAAAAAGCAGTTATTAATACCAGCTATGATCACATGACCAGTTGCAAAAACAAGAACTGATAGAATAGTTGTAACTATATTTTTTATTTTGATTTGGTCTGCATATATATCATCCAACTGTTTTATTTTTCTTCTCTCTTCTCATCATCTAAGATGTGTTAATAAAATGTTTATTTTTTAAGTATTTAAGTGATAGAATATTTTTGTTCAAAGACTTCGCATTTCTTCTGCAGATAAGTTTAGTGTTTTATGGTGTATGTAGGGCAGTTGTTTTACGGCTGGTGAAACTAATACTTTGTTACTATCTTTATCTGGAGACTGAGTGTGGGTTTAAGGATATGTGTACACATACCTGGGAGACAATAGGTGGATTCTAATGGCTTAGTGATGTGTCAACATGGGTAAGCCAAACTGCATTCCCAAGACTTCCCTTTCTGCTAGGTTTCCAGTTAGGGTAAATTATAGGGGGGTTTCTTCAGCGA
This sequence comes from Procyon lotor, assembly GCA_028646535.1. Taxonomy (NCBI): domain Eukaryota; kingdom Metazoa; phylum Chordata; class Mammalia; order Carnivora; family Procyonidae; genus Procyon; species Procyon lotor. The sequence goes on from CM053606.1 coordinate 115,889,639, forward strand.
AAATTGAAAAATGTAGGGAGAAAGCAGCTAGTTATAGCATACACACACTTTCTCAAAGCTATTCCATTAAACATTACTCTAAATGTTGCTGTAAGAGAACTTTATAGATGCGATTACAGTCCCAAATTAGTTGATTTTGAATTAAGTAAAAGGGAGATTATCCTGATTGGACCTGAATAAATCCAGTATAAGCCTTTTAAAAAGGAAATAGGCCCTTCCTGAAATTTAGGGGCTCTGAGGCACAGCTGTGACTGTAATTTCTCTCCCTTGAATCCCCAGGATCTTTCCGTCATGACTGCTTGCTCGTGGACTTGGGTTAACTTAGCTTGCAACTTGGCTTCCTTACAAATACTTCATGTGGACACGAGAGGAAGGATCTGCTGTCCAAGGCATCTGCATGAGAGCAGTGATGCAAAGACACAGAGCCACGGGAGATTCTGCTCTGGCAAGGACACTGGTAACACTGTTTCACTGTGCCAGAGCATGGATGTAGGATCCAGGGCCCTCTTCAATGATGGTGTAGACTGCAGCTTCACCAGTCTAGTAGTGATAACTGGGAGTCTTCAGTGGAATCGCTCTGTGCTGTAATTACATCTGCACCAGTTTTTTGTTCCTGACCATTTTCTACCTCGGTACCCCAGAACTCCAAAAGCATCTGTGAGCTGTGTGATACACTTACAACATTTCTCTTTTCTGATTAAAGAAGCCACCAGTTTCTGTTGCTTATGACTAAGAACCTTGATTGGTATACTTTTTACCTAAACTCAACTCCCTGAGATCAGGAACCATTTATTCCATTCCCCTTCTGTTGTTTTCTAATGTCACCTAAGAAATGCTTCTTGCATGTCCATAAATATATGAATGTGGTTCTCTCAATTGTTGCCATATTCCCAACCAATTTGGCTTAATTGTTGGCTAATCCTTTTTGTTTTGTTCATTTTTTTCATTCTTCTCTATTTTATTTTAATTTTTCTTTAGCAAAGTGGTTAAATGTAGTCTCTAAAATCAAACTAAATGGATTTGAATACTGGTTATAATTTTACTGACTTTATGACCTTAGGCACAGCACTAAAACTCTGAATGGCTTTTTCATATTAAAAATTGCCATGATTCTAGGATCTAACACAAAGGGTAGCCAGTAATTAAATTTTAATCAGATAATACAAATAAATGACTTATTTGCTATTTTTGTTGCTGTTTTATAATCATTTGGAGCACCTGCTAGATTTTTTTATATTTTTATATTTTCATAATAAAAACTTTATAAGGGAAATTTTATCATGTAATTATACTAAACCAATATGTCTAATGGGCTATAATTATCCATAAAACAAATTTTGTTTATGTGGCATTTTTAGATACTAAAAAATAAACTAATTTGTGTAAAATCTGTAAATAACAGACTACTTCCACCCTTTTCTCAAGTGGGATTTTTTTTTTCTGATTTAAGAGCAGTGTGGGATCATTATATTGGAGACACTCAGTAGAGTATTTAATGATATCATTATGTAAGCTTGTCTTCACTACTATTTGCAGTAGTTGTTCAGAGGTTTAAATATTATGTTTATCCACAAAGCATTTTGATGGGGAGCAATAAAATAATCCATGCAAACAAATATTACATTTGCAGAAAGCCTAAAATTAAGTATGGCCACCGCTTAAGAAAAATGTAATGCAGAAGCATAAAATACGTATGAAATTATGTAAATAGGGTGGAAAAAGTAACCCAACTAAACTTGACTACTAGTTTTCTGAAGGTTTGCCAAACTCCAAATAAAAGCTGCATTGAGCAGAATGTTTAGACATCTGGACACTTTTTCTTTAAATTCCAGGAAAATATTCCGCATTTAGTTTGAAATGTGGCTACCTAAGTCGCTATTTCCACTACAGTCAAAATAGTTATTCTTTGTAATTTCCTGTTTGTCATATTACTTCTTTTCAACCAGCTGATGATCAAAGATACTCACAATATTTTTTTAAACTGTTTTTCCTGCCTAATTTTCTAGTTAGTGTTTTAACAGGCTTGCATTGGCAAGCCAACTTTTCCTTTGACCTATTCAGGCTTTCAATCTTTAGACTTCACTCAGCTGCCAGAGCTATGCAATTTATTAAAATTAAATTGAACACTGCAAAAAATATTAACAAAGTTCAGCAGTTCACCAAATTTAATGTTGAAAATTATTTTTCCAGTCATGTTCATGTTGCAGGAAATTCTTTGAATACTGAATCTATCTTGGGCAATTTCAGACTATAACAAAACCAGGAAGTAGGCCTTATACTATTATGTGATTTTCTTCTTCAAAATCCTATATGTTAACCTCTGGAAAACGAAATATGTTTAGTTTAGTTCTGTTACATAAACCACATTTGGTGTCCTTATTATTTCACCTAGAATCTCCCAGTCTGAGCCCTAGCTCAGTCAACATTTACTTAATCACATATTAATAAAATGCAGACAGTTAGGGCAGTATTCGAGACATGGCTTTACACAGTTAATCCAACTTCTGAATAAAGAAATTGGAATTCACACAAGTTAAACATATGTTCAATGGAAAATAATGTGTCTTCACAATGTGTTCAATCTACTTCAATGTTATTTCTCACTTACTTCTCAATGACAATCAACATGTGCACAAAAACAACATGGCAGACATAAAAGAATGCTCCATCTGAAAATAGAAATATTTTTTGCTCACCTTTAGAAATTATTCAAGACATGAATTTACAAATTACTTGTGTCTGCTGGCACATAAAGGGTGTGTTTATCATTTTATTATATCACATAGTGCTTTCTAGGTATAATCTCCTTGGGAAATCTTAAGCCCCATACATTGCTTTTTGTCACAATATATCATCATATGTCATCATCAAAGAATTGAGGTCTTCTCTTTTTATTTTTGTTTATGAATATATAAAAACCATAATTCTTTGAGATGTTTATCTTTGTGGAAGAGAACTAGTTCCACATTTAATAAGAAATAAGTATATCTATAAATACCCAGACCTATTCTGGGGCTACTCTTGAGATAGGAAAGTATTCGTTGTTCCTCATAGAATGTGTCTCTTTTAATTTTATTTTAATTACTTTCTTTTCCATATATAGAAAGAAAATAATTAGAACAATGAATTTTCACTTTTAATAATCAAAGGATGAGGTTTAACATAGAATTTAGTACTAAATGTGTATATATATAAGAAACTCTTTAATGAACATTTCATCAGAAGCTTATTATCACCACCGTCTCTGAAAATTAAGCTTACATAGGTAACCATTGACTATAAGAATTTACCTGAAGATGGAGATTTTTAAACTAATAATCTGAATACTAGTAAAAACTATTTAATACTTATTTAAGTAGGTACCTCCTTGTGAGAAAAAAAATAGTGGACTAGATTTTGTATAATGTTTTAGAGTGTTACTTAAATTTAAACATTCTAAAGTCTACAGAATGACCATTGTAGCCCAACTTTGATGGGTATTTCCATCTTCTCTGTGTTACAATTAGTCTTACATGTGATTGTGTCCTATTTAGGGTATCTTTGTATTCCACTCTGTCAGATTAAGTTTGAATAAGACTTAAATTTAAAAAGCAAATACATTTTCTTTGCATAATGCCAATACCAAAATATAGAGGGATTTGTGAAGTAATTAATGGACTGGTTCTTAAATAAATTATTTATGATACCAGCCAATGAAACGACTTCAGAGGAGGTATAAGAGAGGAAGGACTTTAAAATGGAGACACAGGGGCACCTGGATGGTTCAGTTAGTTAGGGGGTTTACTCTTGGTTTCAACTCAGGTCATGATTTCAGTGTCATGAGATTGAGCCCAACATCTGGCTCTATGCTCAGTGCAGAGTCTGCCTGAGACTGACTCTCTCTCTCTCTCTCTCTCCTTCCCCTCCTCTCAAATAAGTAAATACATTTTAAAATAAATAAATAAAATAAAATGTAGGCCCAAGTGTAAAATGACTGTTCTCAGCATAATACATTAATCTGAGATTAACACTTTATTTACAGAAGAGATAGCAATGTTCCATGATTTATTTTAAATAATAAAATACTTAAGTATTAATTTCATGGATTGAAGATGGAATATGGTTGGAGAAGGCAGAATAGTTTTATGTTTGTTCAGTCTTAGAATCTTCTGAATTGGAGTTTGGAAAAGAGATGATTATAAAACCAGATCAGTTGTTCACCTAAACCAGGAGGCCTTTTTTCTGCTTGTTTTTAGTTTGATGAATTTCTATCACCACAATAGAAATTAACATTTCTCTTTTATAAACTATATTTTTTCTGGAGACTTGACTTGGAGCTAAGATGTATTTATCTTGTAATAGAATAATGCTAGAATTAAAACGACTTAGACAATCCAGGTACATTATTTTTTAATTATGTTTGAGGCTATTGATAAGCTGCCAAGTCAATCAGAACTTGAGGGGCTAAGATCTTGGAAAATAAAAATGTAGAAAGTGGAGGACCTATAGATCAGAAGCCAATTTTCTCCTGGCATAATTGTTAATTATTGGCATTACACTGGATCCCAAGAAGTGAAACAAAGGCCTACAAATAAGAGTCATAAAAGGTTTTAACAAAGGCAGAAAATTTGGTAATTATATAGGGCTGGTGTAGCAGAAAATATAGTCAGGGCCATCAAAGCAGCCAAAACATGTAGATTGAAAAATGAAGTTCAAAGAAATGAACTCTATATTAAATAATTTTGCTTCTTGGCATAGACAGATTCTTAAACGGCAACATGAAAAGAGGTTAAAAATTGAAGTAAAGATCTTCTGAAGAGCAGGATGGAATGTTGTACAATGTCAAGAAAAGAGAAAAAATAATTAGTTCAGGAGCTGCTAAAAGAGAAGATCCTTAGTAAACAGCAGTATGTCTCATTTGGAATCCCTGGAAAGCTGTGTTCTAAGAGCCAGAGTAAACCAGAGATGAGTGAAACCTCATAAAAAATCTAATCCAACTAACTTTATCAGCCCATCAAAGGAAAGAATAAATCCTTCTCTGAAGGAAGATCACATCATTATAAATATTTATCATACATAAAGAATAACATTTAACCAAAAATTACTAGATATTCTAAGAATCAGGCATGCGCAGTCCTTCCTACATATATACACACACAAACACAAACAACAAGAACAATAAAAAAATGTGATAGAAACAGACTTAGAGTTAGCTGTAATTGAATTCAAAATTGCTATAATAAAAATGTTCAAATATAGATGAAAATGTTCACCAAAAAAGTAAAACTTATTAAAAAATTGATGGGACATCTATAAATTAAAAAATGAAATTATAAGATTATGAAAGAGTTGGCAGAAGATTGGACATAGCAGAAGAGAAAATTAGTGAACTGAGAGATAAGTCGAATGAAAGTGTCCAGGATAATGCTCAGAGAGCACAAAGAAAAGCAAATACATATACATGAAAGCATAAGAGATAATATATGTCATTGGAGCCTTAGAAGACAAAGAGAGAGAAACTAAATCAGAAACTATATTTGAATAGATACTAGTGGATAATTTGGAAAACAATGAAAACTATGCAGCCGTATGTCCAAAAATCTGTGTTAACCTAAAAACAAAACCAAAGAACATATTTAAAAAGCTTTTAAAAAGGCATGCACATTTAAAAAGTGGATAAAATTGCATCACTTTTAAAGCAGCATCGATAAGACAAGTAGCTCTCCTCTTAAAACTAATAATGTAAAATAGTAAACAGGATCTTGTTGCCTTTTAACTGCTGAAAGAAAATAACTGACAACCTAGAATTATATGCTCAGTAAGAGTTTCTCTCAAAATTGAAGAAAAAATTAAAAAGAAATCCATAATGGCAAAACTTAGAGACAAACTATATCAAAAAGCATAATGAAGGAGCACCTGGGTGGCTCAGTCCATTGGGTGTCTGCCTTCAGCTCAGGTCATGATCTTAGGGCCCTGGAATCAAGCCCTACATTTGGGTTCCCTACTCAGTGGAGAGTCTGCTTCTCCCTCTCCCTTCCCCTACCCCTTTTCTCTCTTTCTATCTCTCAAGTAAGTAAATGAGATCTTAAAAAAAAAAAAGTGTGATGGAGCTAACAATCTTAAAAGCATGAAAATATTGAAAGGAATGAAGAGCAAGGGAGATGATAAAACATGGATAAATTTAAATGAATGTTGAATATATTATATAATAATAAAACAACAATGTCTTTGGGGTATAAAATATAGAGTTAAAATAAATGTCATGCTAATATAAAAGAGAGAAGGACATGCAATTAAAATGATCCAAATACTAGCATTACTTGTACAGTAGTAGGCTGTAATATAATAAAGGATGCACTTGGTAATTTACAAAGAAATGTAGAAGAATGTTAAAAGGATAATTTACAAGTTAATAGAAGTGGAAAATAGGGAGGAATCTCAGTGGCTCAGTAGGTTAAGTGTCTGCCTTTTGCTCAGGTCAGATTCTAAGGCCCTAGGATTGAGCCCTAGCCCCCAGAAGCAGGGAGCCTGCTTCCTCCTCTCCCTCTGCTCCCTATCCCCAACCCATGTTCTCACTCACTCTGCTCTCTCTCTCTCTCTCTCTCTCTCTCAAATAAATAAATAAATAAGTGGAAAATAGGGTAATACAAATATTTGGGGAGCAAAGGTGAGATAAATGGAAAAATGATGCAATTTTATATATATGTATTTATTTATAATTATAGATATAATTATTATATTAAATATAAATGGACTAAATGTTCCAATTAAGATATCGGCAGAATGGATAAAAATAAATATTTGTTACAGGAGATACATTTTAGGGGTGCCTGGGTGGCTCAGTCATTAACCGTCTACCTTGGCTCAGGTCATGATCCCAGGGTCCTGGGATTGAGCCCCACATCCGGCTCCCTGCTCGGCAAGAAGCCTGCTTCTCCCGCTACCATTCCCTCTGCTTGTGTTCCCTCTCTCGCTGTGTTTCTCTCTGTCAAATAAATAAAATCTTTTAAAAAAAAGAGAGAGAGAGATTTTAAATATAAGAACACAAAAAGGTGAAAATAAAAAGTAAAAGAAAAGACATGTATGAAAATGCTAATCAAAGGACTCTAGTGTAGTTTAAACCATATTAGACAATACAGACTTAAGGGTATAATGCATAATACTTGATACCTTCTGGAGTAGGTAATAAATCATCACATTTAGGAAAATATAGCTGGTCTTCTCATCATTAAATCAAATTGGTCAGAATTGAACAACACTAAAAATAACTGGTTAAATTTTAACAGAATCTAATCAGCTTCTGAGCAAAGGTGGTGATAGATGTGTAGAACATACTGTTTAATAATTGATAGAACAGGAAAAACTAAGAAATTTAAAATGATATTCTCATGTTTCTAGGTTCCTAGAACCATGACATGAATTTTCTAAGTAACAAGATTGCATAGATTTTTAATTCTGCATAGAAGGCATTTAAGGACACAAATTGTGAAATTAGACCCAGATTTGGAGTCCAGACCACTGTTTGTCTTTGTAGTCTTGCCAAATGAGTTATCTACCGGAAGCTGCAGACAATTTCAGGAACTGAAACTTTCTAGAAAGGAGTTCTGGCCTCTGAGTTAATGCCCCATTAACTGGCTAAAATTTCACCCTCACAGGGACAGGTAATTTCAGAGGCAATGGTAAAGGGATCTTTAAAGCAAGGTGTTCATGCAGGGTCTTCCAGGTCTAAGGTGCCACTGTTCATTTACAGTATTTATTGTTTACCATATTTATCATCTTCCATTCATTTCTTATAGCCTGAGGACAATTTATGACCACTTATAAATGATTCCACCGGCACTAACAAGGAGCAGATAAAGGTATAGATGAACTTCTGAGATGCTAAGAAAATGATTTTCAGTTCTTTAGATGTCCTTCATGCACTGCTGTCATATCATCATTCTAAAAATTTGATTTGTTTAGTGCCCTAGAGAAATAGTTTCAAAAGTGTTACTAATAGCAAAGTCACACATACCTGTTTGTTTCCTGTACTATTATTACCAGGATTTTCGCATGCCCTTTACTAGACATTCATGCTCACATTTAGTTTCTCCTAAATTAATCCAAGATGGTGACAAGTTTAAAATTCTGGGAGTTTTTACACTAAAGAAATATGACACTAACATACATATGATACCAACATACATAGAAAACATATAAAGAAATATTTTATTCAAATCTAAATGAAATGGTAGGATGATTTTGTCAGTGTCTTTATTTTACCAAAATTTGATTATACAGTCAACACTTTTTTATCTGTGGGCAGCTTTTTTATTATTTTAATTAATCTAAGCTATACTTATCCTCAGTTTCTTTTTGGTGGGTATTGTTATTGAATTTCATTGAAATCTCTTGTTGCCTTCCCACAACATTTATTCATGACCACTTTTAGTTTTACACCAAAGGAATGCTATTTATTACACACTTTAAAAACCCAAGTACACAATTATCTTCTCCTCACTGTCCTCCTCAAACCTCATCAAGGATAGAGGTAAAGAAAAACAAATGAGAATCTTAAGGAGAAGTCACATTAAGTCTTTTACTCTTTTTGGAAGATGACAATGGAGAAACAAAGAATGGGACAAATGAATAGTATCAGGAAAAATATAACTTTTCCCATCTTTTCTATTCAATCCTCTAAAGTGTAGTTTACCATAGTGTCTAGTGGAGTGCCAGTGCATCATAGGTATTCAATATTTTTGTGCTGATCTATACCTATATCATCTATACCTAACTAGATCTATAAATATATCTGTAGTTATGTCTATATCTGAATCCAACTTCCAATAGTGTGGCAGCCTCTGCTAGTTTTCATTGCTGTTGCTTTAGTTTTTTTCCATCAAATTTCGAAAAATCTGTTCTGCTGTAGCAGCCAGTGAACTAAACTGGAGAGATGAGATGACAGTGAAATGCAGAACACAAAAAAGGTGTGTCTGATTGCAATGACAAGGTTGCCTTAGTAGTTTATGATTTAGTGAAATGTAACCTGTATCTCAAGAATACAGATTATATCTGTTTTGTGATACAGGCACTGGGTCACTCACTCTAAAGCAATGGAGGAACCACTAAAACTTTTATTCTCATAAACATATACAAAACTACTATATGATTGGGTCTTAATCTATTTGTCACTATCCATCTTTCTCTCTCTTTCTGCAAATAGATATCCATTTGTATATATTTATGCTTATATATTTATATATATGTGCATATGTATATATATGAGAGAAAAAAAGTCATAAGCACTTTAAGGATTAAAAGGGTGAGGCCAATTTTTTTTTAAGATTTTATTTATTTGACAAAGAGACACATAGAGAGAGGGAACACATGCAGGGGAGTGGGAAAGGCAGACAAAGGCTTCCCATGAAGCAGGGATCCTGATGTAGGGCTTGATCCCAGGATCCTGGGATCATGAACTGAGCCGATGGCAAATGCTTAACAACTAAGCCACCTCAACAAAGGTGAGGCTAATGAAAAGGACCATAGATAATTTGCATAAACTCTTCATCTTTTGAAGCTTATGAAACACTTTCAGGAAGATATGGAAGCATATATCAAAATTTGACAAAGAAGGGGGCTAGATTTTGGTAAATAAATTCCACTAAATTAAAAAAAATCAACACTAATTTAATATAAACAAGGTAAATTTCAAAAACCTCAAAATCAATTTAATAAAATTAAAATAAATTGTGTAAATATTGTATTCTTTCACTCATAAACAATGGCCTCTAATCAACTGAATATATGTATGTTGTTACGTCTTAATATTTCAATTCTAAATGAAGAATACTAAATTCTCTCATATGCTAAAAACTACTTTTCCTTCAGTAACTTCAAATAAATAGGTTGAGCTGCAGACTGAACTATACCATCACTGATCCTTAAAAAAGAAAGATGCTTATCTCAAAATCAGGTAATATATAAGTAATGGGCAAAAAAAAAAAAAAAAAATTGATTCCAGCAAACTATTTCATTCACTTGCTTCTGGAAGTAGTACCTTTTCTTCTCTGTGCAAGCATTTTTGTGTGTTTTAAATATGGAATTTGTGATTACACAAACTAAATATGTTGTAGAAAGCAGTTGAAGCAAATGGATATATTACTTTTTGTTATAGCTGCAGTCTAATAAACTAGCTTCATCTAGTCTCTAGGAAACCACTTAGCACCATAGAAGAGGTTACTTGTACCGAAGACCCAGTGCTCATAAAGAGTTAATCTGGTCCCTGTGGTGAAGCACTTTACTGTTAGAAAGCTCTTTCTCTTCACTCCTGTTCACCATAGGAACAGGCCAATTGATAATAATATACATCTCTGAAACTGCTGTGATGAATAAACATCTCTCCAAATTACTCGAATTAATTTCAGCAGGTTGCAACATTTTCTAGTATGGATTTTTTTTTAAGTCTATCTTTGTTCAAATGAGTTTTTCACAGACAAAACAGTTTCACAGACCTGCATGCCAAAACATGGGCAAACGTGCAAAGCGATGGCATTTAAACATCATAAAATGGGCCATTAAGCATTCACAAATATATTGGCTCATAGTCTTTAGTTTCACCCCTCAATACTAAATATTCCTGTTTCCATCTGAACTCTCTATGCACAAGTGCCATAATTAAATACCACTGACTTGCTTTTCCTATTGACCTTTGATGTAAATAGGCTCTTGGGAAGGAAGATGGGTTTTTTTGTAATTATGAGAGCCTTTATTTTTCTTATTAGTTTTTTTTTTACCATTTTTTCATTGTTCCAAAACTTATCTAAAATACTATCTTACGTATTTTTATACATAAGAATACATTTTATACAGAAGAATATCTATATAAACATAAGATATGTTTATATGATATAAGATATATCATATCTTATGATAACATAAGATATGTTTATAAGATATGTCAAACATAACATATCTTATGTTTATATAGATATTCTTCTCTAAGAAACTCAAAGTGTTAAGAATATGACATCTCAGCCACCTTCAGTGTGAAGGTAGAAACATAACTTTTTCTTTTACAGAAAACAAGCCAAGTGGAAATTTATTACCAAGGGTTTTCTTACCTGCACTCTCACCAATTGAATTAAAGATTTGCATAATAATCAGAATTGAGGCAGAAAAAAATAGTGTACATTTTAAAAAGAGCTCCGTGACAGTTTTAATAATACCAAAAATTACCTTAGGTCATGCTTGTAACATAAAGTTCACTTTTATTCATAGCTTTAAACAAATGAAGGCATGTCTAAGAATCTTAAGATGTGAATAATAGAAAATGATGCACTCTGCTTTCTTCCATTTCTCAATGTTTTGGGTTCTCATGGAAACTTGGATATTTGTGTTCTTCAAATGTGTGGGGAGGTTAAAACCCTGTCGGTGCTGAAGATTGGCTTTGTAAAGGGAACTATAACATAAGTTTAATAATGTCTTAAAACTCTTCCTGTGATTGCTTAACTGTGGCCAGTCTGTGAGCAATCATATATTTTAGAACGCAAACTTGCCACATAGTTGCAGCATAAGAGAACATGTAGTAATCTTTCTCTTCAATCTCATTAAATGTTACTTGATGCTAACAGCATCAGTAACTTGGAACACATATGCAGTCATGTTGTTCTTAGGTTCTGTGACAGTGATATAATTCTATGACATTTGCAATAAAAGTAAAGTCAATATTCTACAGAATATTCATTTTGTTTTTCATTTTATCAAAAAATGGTTATTAAGTGTCTTCTAGACTTAGAGAATGTTCTAGGGGCTGGATACATAAAGTGAACAAGACAGATGAGCCCCTTGAAACTGAAGATATATTCTATGCTGCTATATATCAGAAATATGGATCCACATATTTCTACATACATATGGATCTATATAAATATGGATCTACATACATATGAAGAAAAGAAGAACATAAGAGAAGGAAAAAGTGAAGCTAAAATAAAAATTTTTATTTTTCTTGTTCCATATTAATATAACAAGTAACAGTTTCTTCAAAATAAGAATTGCAAAACTGTTATTAATTATGTATGCTTATGTATGTTATATATTTGTGTATTTATATGTTTATGTAATTGAAATTAATGGCAGTAAAAATACATGAGACGGGGAAAGAATTAGAACAATTTTGTTATTATAAAGTACTCACATTAGCTGTGAGTGGTATAGTGCTATTTGAAATGAACTTGGGTTTGTTGTGAGTGTTACAAACTCTAGAGCAACTACTAAAAAGAGTAAAAAGAGAAGTATAAATACATGCTAAAGAAGGAGAGAAAAAGGAATCGTATAAAATGTTTAAATAAAATAACAAAAAAAAAAACACAGAAAAACAAAGAACTGGGGCAACAAATAGAGAGTAATGATATGATAAATAGTAATCCAAATATGTAAAAATCACTTTGAATATCAGTGGTTTAAATGTACAAATTAAAGGACAAGGATTGTCAGAGTGGATCAAAAAACAAGTACCAAACTATATGTTATCTAAGACAGACCCACTTTAAATACAAAGGCATATAGGTTAAAAGAAAATGTATGAAGAAAGATATACCGTGCTAATAGTAATTTAAAGAAATTAGTGGTATCTATATTAATTTTGGAAAGAGCAGACTTTGGAGTAAAAAAGATATCAGGGATGAAGAGCAGCATTACATGATGATAAAGGGGTCAATTCTTCTAGAAGACATATGATCCTTAGTGTGCATGTGCCTAACAATGGAGCATCAAAATACGTGAGGCAAAACTGATAGAACTGTGAGAAGAGATGAATGTGCTATTACAGTTGGAGACTTCAACATCCCTCTATCAGAAATGTACAGACCAGCAGACAGAAAATCAGTAAGGATATATTTGAACTCAACAATACCATCAATCAACTTGATCTAATGGATATCTATAGACTACTTTATCCAACAACAGCAGAATACATATTCTTCCTAAGCTAACATGAAATATTCACCAAGATAGATTACATTCTTAACAAACTTTAACAATATTAAAAGAACATAAATCATACAATGTCTGTTCTCAGAAATAAGTAACAGAAAGATAGCTGGAAAATTCCTGAATACTTGAAGAGTAAAAACCAAACTTCTAAATACCACATGGATCAAAGAGACTTCTCAAGAAAAATTCAAAAATATTTTGAGCTAAGTGAAAATGAAAACACAACTTTCAAAATTTGTGGGACATACAAAAGCAGTGCTTAGAGGAAAATTAATAGCATTGAATGCATATTTCTGGGGGAAAAAAGGGTCAAAAATCAGTAACCTAATATCCCTCCATAGCAAGCTAGAAAAGGGGAGGAGGAGACAAATTAAATCCAAAGTAAGGAGTAGAAAAAAATAATAAAAATTACAGTGGAAATCAATGAAATTGGAAACAGGGAATCAATAGAGAAAACCAACTAAAAAAAAGCTGGTTCTTTGTAAAGATGAATAAAACTTATAAGCCTCTAGAGAAGCTAAGAAAAAAAGAGCAAGAATATGACAGAGGGGACATCACTACGGATCCCATGGACATTAAAAGGATGTTAAAGGAATACTGTGAACAGCTCTATATTCACAAAATTCATAACCTAGGTGAAATAGATGTATTCCTTGAAGGTCACAATCTGCTAAATCTCACGGGAAAAGAAACAGACAACCTAAATAAGCCTACATCTATCAATGATATATAAAGAACTCTTAAAACTCAACAATAAGAAAATAAAAAACCTAATTAGAAAATGAGCCAAAACCTTAACAAACACCTCACCAAAAAAGATGTATAGAGAACAAACAAGTATATGAAAAGATACTCTATGTCATATGTCAACAGGGGTATGCAAATTAAAGCAACGATGAGATAGCACTACACATCCATTAGAATGGCAAAAATCCAGAACACTGATGATACCACATCCCTGTGAGGAAGTGGAACAAAAACTCTCAATCATTGCTGCTGGAAATGAAAAATAGAATGGCCATTTTGGAGGATACTTTGCCAGTTTCTTACAAAACTAAATACACTTTTATCATATCATCCAGCATTCATGCCCCTTGGTATTTACCTAAAGGAGTTGGAAACACATGTCCACATAAAAACCACCACACAGATGTTATACCAGCTGTAGTCATAATTGCCAAAATGGAATCAACCAAGATGTCCTTCATTAGATGAATGTATAAGTAAATGGTGGTGCATCCATACAATGAAATATTCAGTGCTATAAAGTCATGAAGAGACATGGAAGAAATTTAAATGTGTATTGATAAATGAAGGAAGCAAATCTGAAAAGGCTACATGTTATATGATTCCAACTATATGGCATTTTGAAAAGGAAAATTCATATAGAGACAAGTAAAAAGATCAATAGTCTTTTTAGGTGTTGAGGGGGAAGGAGAGATGGATACACAGAGCACAGGTAATTTCTAGTGAGTGAAACTATTCTGTATGAAACTATAATGATGGAAACATATCATTATACATTTGTCAAAACTCATAGGATGAACCATCCCAAGAATTAACTCTAACATAAACTATAAACTTTGGATGATTATGATGCATCAATATAGGTTCATCAACTTTAACCATCGTACTTCTCTAGTGGGGGATGTTAATAATGACAGAATCTCTGCATGTGTGAAGGCAGAGGATATATGAGAAATCTCTTATTTTCTGTTCAATATTGCTGTGATCTTAAAACTGCTATAAAATATAAAGTCATCTTTAGACATCGGGGAAATTAAAATCAAAACCACACTGAGATACCACCTTACACCAGTTAGAATGGCCAAAATCAACAGGACAGTAAACAACAAATGTTGGAGAGGGTGTGGAGAAAGGGGAATCCTCTTACACTGTTGGTGGGATTGCAAGCTGGTGCAGCCACTTTGGAAAACAGTGTGGAGATTCCTCAAGATATTAAAAATAGAGCTACCCTATGACCCTGCCATCGCACTCCTGGGTATTTACCCCAAAGAAGCAGATGCAGTACAAAGAAGGGCCACATGTATCCCAATGTTCATAGCAGCAATGACCACAATCACCAAACTGTGGAAAGAACCAAAATGCCCTTCAACAGATGAATGGATAAAGAAGATATGGTACACATATACAATGGAATATTATGCCTCCATCAGAAAGGACAAATATCCAACTTTTGTATCAACATGGATGGGACTGGAAGAGATTATGCGGAGTGAAATAAGTCAAGTGGAGAAAGCCAATTATCTTATGGTCTCACGTGTGG
>CM053606.1:115905376-115976569 GCA_028646535.1 Procyon lotor
ATGAAAGACTGTGGACTCTTAGCAACAAACTGAGGGTTTAGGAGGGGTGGGGGTGGGGGGTTGGGCAAGCCTGGTGGTGGGTATTGAGGAGGGCACGTATTGCGTGGAGCCCTGCATGTGGTGCATGAACAATTTATCTTGTAACACTGAAAAAATAAACATATTAAAAAATACGTATATAAAGTCTATTTTAGAACACAAAGAAAAGACCTTATACAAAGAACAGAAGCTCAACTATAAATCCAAAACCTCCCCCAGAATTAAGGAAAAAGTATTGGAAACAGTAGTCAAACATACATTAAAATGCTTTTGCTGGAGAAAATGAGCTGTATAAAAGGGCTCACCCTTTTCCGTACAAATAGGACCCTGGTACAACATTTGAGCTGAGATCATGGAATCACTATAAGTTTGGCAACCTTCAAAAAGGGTTTCCTTCACTGCACATGAGCAGATCTTTACTACCTTGTAGACAAATAGGGCAAATAGCAGTGATCTTAGCAGACAATATGACTCTAGTATTCATCAGCAACACCTCATGATGGCAAAGAACAGTGGTGGGAATAACAGTTAAAAAATGAAATAAGCCAGAGTCCTATGCTTCTAGCCACAGTCACATAGTCCTTCTGACTGGAATTTGTGTGTGCCTCTGGTTGCTTGGACAAAACAAGGTAAAACGATGAAGAATAATGGGAAAGGAAGAGAGTGAAATCATCCATATGACCAATGTACACTTGAACATCTTAATTTGCAGGCTCCAAGAAGATATAATCCTTCTAGATTAAAAAACCATATTACAGGGCACCTGGGTGGCTCAGTTGGTTAAAGCCTCTGTCTTCAGCTCAGGCCCTGGTCCCAGAGTCCTGGGATCGAGCCCCACATCGGGCTCTCTGCTCAGCGGGGAGCCTGCTTCCCCTTTTCTCTCTGCCTGCCTCTCTGCCTACTTGTGATCTCTCTCTCTGTCAAATAAATAAATATAAATCTTTAAAAAAAGAAAAAACCATATTACATTGGTGTGGAATCAGTCCATTGCTCTTTGTTTTGTTTTGTCATTGAGTTTAGATGCATGAGATTTTAAGTCTGTTTTGAATATAGAAAAGTAATTGCCAGGGTCTCCTGGGTGGCTCGGTAGGTTAAGTGCCCAACTCTTGATTTTGGCTCAGGTCATGATCTCAAGATTATGGAATCGAGTGGGAAGTCTGCTTAAGATTCTCTCCCTCTTTCTTGCCTCTCCCCTAGCTTGTACTTCCCCCCCAAATAAATAAATAAATCTTTAAAAAATAACAAGGAAAAGTGATTGCCAGTAGACTGAGCCACTAAGCATATATTTACCTTTAATACAGAAAGCAAAATTAAATAAAATCCAGAAAGCAAAATATCAAGGAGGCACTTAAAATGAGAACACAGAACAAAAATACAGAAGATAAAAGTGATACAATACAATCCAAAAGTATGGTAATAAGTGAAATCAGTCAAAATCTAAATATATACTGATTTAAGCACCTAAAATAAAATGAAAAGACTTAAAAAATGACAAAAGTAAGAGATACATCAAAAAAAGATAAAATTAAAGCAAGGTGTAAGAGATAGTAAAATTTCAGGTCAAAAGAATTAATGAAACAAGAAGGTTATTTTCTATTGATGAACATGTAATTCATATAATTTATACAGATTATGATAGCATTGAACTGATATGTGTGCTAAATTAGACTGCATCACTAGTATAAAATTGGGAAATGCTAGGAGAAATTATATAAGTAAGAATTTTGTGGGAGAATTTTAACATCATGTACTCACTCCCTAGTAGACTGAATGAACAAAATATAATTAAAGACAGAAATGAATGATGTAATTGCTAAGGTATAACACATATATATCAAACTTTTTATCTGCAAAACCACTTATCTAAGTGATCATAAACTTTTACAAAACCAATCATATGCTAGGCCACAGCAAAAATTAATTAATTTCAAAAGTTATAAATGAGAAGGGTTACATTTTTTGCCAACACAACAAAACAAAAAGATTTGTTTAACCTCTAAGTGTTTTCAAGTAGCAGGAGTACCCTTGCTAGGTTACATATGCAACTCATTTGGGAGACTAGCTCAAAAGGCTTTAAACTGAGAAAGCAATTATTGCACACTTGCATTTACTAAATACCTGAAAGTCATATCCTTATGAGTAATTTCTACATTTTTGTTTTGATGAGTCTGTCTTTATCAAATGTAAGTGTTGCTACTTGTCCTTAATGTATTTTTAATGCTTGCTTTCTAGCATAATATCTATTCTCTTCCATCTCAGATAATTTAATGCATACTCATATTGTCAGGATGGTTTTATATCTGTTATCTATATGCCCCAGTCCAGATTTAGTCACCAAATGTACTGATTGCCCTTTTCTATCAGGCACAGGGCTAAATAGTTTGTTAAAGAAATGAATAAAATATGGGCTAATTCAACAAGTGCAGAATGACATGTACAATATCTTCCTGAAGTACTGTGACAGAAATATATGCCCTGAGTCTTATGGGATTTGGGAGGTTGTCTGAGTATTGTGAACCAGCGGTCATGGACTTGAGGATGCAAGAAAAATGCCAACCAAGAGACAATGGATGAGGGTCACAAAGTAAGAAGGAATAATGTAGCTTGGGAAAAAGAGCGAGGCACAGAGAGGAGTGTATGTTCAAAAGCAGGGCCCTAGGTGGCTTTACACCATTACTACAATCAAACACAGGGTATCTGCAGGAGAACAGCAATGGACAGAGCTTGACTGAAACTCTTCGGGAACATTCCTGGTAACACTCAGCCTAGCATACTCTGGATGTAAAGTGGCGACCTAATACATCTTTTTTTAAATAGTAATAATTTTAAATATCATTTGATCTTTATCGTGATTCCAAGTTCCATTTTGGCTTTTTATTTTACCCTTCTGCAACTGCACATTCAAAGTTCTGTGTTCACTCATTTGTGTGGTTATTCATTTACTCATTCATTTAGTAAACAATTGGTAAAGCACTTCCCATGGAGCAAGAATTGAGCAAGGTGATTTTTTGAAAGTGAATATAAACTGACACTTCTCCAGCATTCCGTTTCTCTTTTTGGTCTAGTTATTTATTGTCTGAGGGCTTCCCAAGGAGTTGCAAACACTGCATAGTTAGCAGCAAATGAAGTAACTTTGATACGATTAATGAAGAAAATAAATGCCAAATAAAACATTATTAGGGCAGGTGAGGAAAAAAAACAGCTGAATTTTCCATATTTCTTGCTAGTTCAGGTATCACTACTCTAAACCTAAATTGCCATGTCAATAAAATGTCTTTCTTTTCTTCATATTAGTTACTATATATCATTATTGTCCAATGACTCTGTTTACTCACATTATTAATGAGAATTTTTGCTGTTGCTTCTGAGGTAATACATTCAAAAATTTACCACTTCTCCCCATATCTAGTGAAGTAAATGTATTAAATATAGGGTATCATTTGAGTAAAGGCTTTAACTTACATCTGGAGAAGCAAAGAGCAGAACCACAAACACTAATAGCTTCTTCAGAAGACAAGCCTTTAACATATTGAAAAGACAAAAGACTGGGTGGGGATCAAGAAAAGCTTTATGTAAAACAGGACATATGAGGAAGTTGATGCCAATATCATGAAAAATAAAACAATACACATAGTTAGAATTGGATTTCCCGTTCCTCAAATTTACCGAGTTATTAAAACATAGACTAGCATGATGCTTTTTCACAATCTTTATCTTTGGACATGTATTTAGCTTTATGAGGTGATCAGAATGATCTCGCATCTCCAAATAGCCAGCGTCTTCTAATGTTCTTAAAAACAAAGAAAAGGGGCGCCTGGGGGGCTCAGTGGGTTAAAGCCTCTGCCTTCAGCTCAGGTCATGATCTCAGGGTCCTGGGATCAAAACCCGCAATGGGCTTTCTGCTCGGCGGGGAGCCTGCTTCCCCCTCTCTCACTGCCTACTTGTGATCTCTCTATCGCTCTCTCTCAAATAAATAAAATCTTTAAACAAACAAACAAACAAAAAACACCACCCACATGCAGTATACTAAAATCGCTTCACCAGATGACTTACCAGCTCCTGCCTTTTTTTTTTTTTTTTTTTGGAGTGTACACATGCCAGATGTGCTTACACTCTGTCCGTGGTACATGGCCTTGCAGATTGTAAACCTATTCAAAATAAAATATTGGAGCCCGATTTATAACTACACCTTAAAGAATACTACTGTTTATTGCCTCTCCTTTCCCCCGCCATGCTTTTCTTAAGTGCTTTGAAGATTCAAATTCTCAATATTCTCCCAAAGGGTTGAGGATTATATGAGGCTGCCAAATAGGAGGTATTCAAGCAAGATACATATTTTTTTTTAAATCAGGGGTGTTGTACCATACAGAGGCCAAGTGTGCTACCTCCCTTGGGAAAGGATACTTTTCTGTAACATTTAACCATTGTGCTACATATCTGCTAACAACTCAGCTAAAAAGTCTTCCTCTCAAGGGGAGGAGAGAGAGTGCAATGAGAGAGAGAAAGTCATTCCCAATCAAGCATCGTTAAATTTTCTACCTTGGGATTGTCAAGACCGTGCTATGATGATCAATTACATATAGCAAATCACCTTTACCATAGTCTGTATGGTACGATTTTTAGAGTTCCTAAGTCATCATTTGCTGTTGTTGTTACACTATCAAATGTCCATTTATGATTAAGATGGCATTAGCAATGCATTCAGAAGCTGTGGATAATTAAGTACAGTGGAGATGGAATTTGGAAGTGGAAAATATTCAAACCAAGATCTTAGTCCGAGTATTGTGGAAATGGCTTGATATGAGTAGGTAGAGCCAATATTCACTGATCTGTCATATCAGTGTCCCACGCTGATTAACATTTCCTAAAAACTTAATCCCATCAGAAATCCTAAAGTGGAGGGGAGCTTAATTGTCTCTTGAGGGCCTGGTACCTTTCACCTGCATGTGAAGACAGCCATGATGATTTTCTTTTAAACCAGCAAGAGGGACAGAGAAAGAAAATCAGCCAGAGGTATTTGTCGGCAAGATTCCTTAATGTCCGTTTCAAAAGTCACAGATTACAGTTTAAAATGGAAGTCCCCTTTTGAACAAAGAAGGAAAGGTTATGAGAAAATACAGTTTGCCATTATTGATGTACAAAGCCAGCTCTGATTGCCTCTGTCCTGTAGCTCCCCCACATGCACCACTTGGATATTGCCTAAATCTCTGGAAATGAAAGAGAGAGGCTTCTGTCAGAGCGCTCCCCGCTGCGGCTATGAGAACCCAGCCTGACGAGCATCACATCCAACCTGTTTTTCTCATTGCACGTACTTTATGGACTGCTTGTCAGGTGGTCTCTGTGTGGTTTGCTCAGCTAATCCTAGAAACATGTAAAAGTCATACAAATTATAATTTAAGAAAAGGAAATAAAGTCAATTGACCATTGATTGTTCTTTCCTCTTATCCCAGAACCTGGTTAGAGCATCCAAGTGTAATGATTGTGAACTCAAAGAATTTCTGTCTCACTGCACTTTATCTTTGCTGGTAATGAAGTTAGTGGTTTCAGCTTTAGTCCCTCTCTCTTTCTCTTCCTCTCTCTCTCTCTCTTTCTTTCCAAAGGCCACCTCCATGAAAGACAAAGAGTAATTACGCTGTTTTAGCCCAATAGTCTGCCTTCTTTTCGTCCTTATCCCTTAGTAAGTGAGGGAAAGCATTAAAGAAACAGAAGCAGGCTATTTATAGCGCAAAATCTAAATTTTCATTTGAAAAAGTTAATATAAAGAATAGAGTACACCTGAGTTTTATGAATATAATCCTTTCTTGATTATCTGTTGCTAATAGCAGAGTAGTGTTTATATTTTATGTCCTAGTTTGCTCCAGTTGGTGATTACCTCCTATACCCGCATCCTTCTCTGTTTGGGTAACAGAATAATATTAACTTGCCTGCAAAGTCCTGCTCTTAGATTGTTAAGGGACATGGGAAGTTTCCTCCGGTATTCTGTGCTGGACACTGGCATGGATGACTTGAGAAGCCTTTGCATTTATATAGATTTCTCCAGCCCCTTTTCTTTTGTATGTCACTATTCATTCCTAAGCATATTTATCTACATTTTGTTAATTGTGATTTAAAACTCCATCCTAAAAGATGTACATTTGTACTACAGTAATTTTGAAGGCAAGCTGTTATTTCATTGGGTTGTCACTCTTTCCAGAAATCAAACCCTCCCTGTCACCTATAAATAGATTGCTTGATATACATGCAATATCCTGTTGGTGTCATGCACTCTTTTCTTTAATCTGACTGACATGGCACATAATAAAATGCTCACTTCAATATATGTCTGTTGCATTTTGCCTAATTCTGGGCTTAGTTTAATATTAGTCATGAATATTTCCTCCAACTAGACAGGAATTTGAATATATATAAGGCACAGTTTATGTTCATACTAAAGCACATGCTTCAACCTTATTTTTTATTGCTGACTCCGTTTGTGATGAATTAAGTCATCTCAAGGAAAGACCTGAAAGCAACAGGGGCCAGAACTGTTATCTTTATGCACAAGTCAGGTGCAGGGTGAGGGGGGTGAAATTCAGCTGTTGTGCTTTACTTTCCCTGAGCCTCAGAGCTGAGAGTTAGAGGGAGCTGCTCGGTGTGAGGACAGTAACAACAGATGAAACCATATTATATCTCTGGATTCCTTTTAGGTTAGGAAGCCACAGTAGTCTCTAATATCCTGATAATGTTATATTTATTTATTTTACATTCCTTTCTATCATAAGTAGGGACAAGTTCATCAGCATTTCTTATTTGTATTTTATATATCAAATTTAATTAATGAAAGAAGAAAAATCATTGCAGTGATATGTATGTGTGTGCGTGAATGTACACATGTCCCCATACCCAAAATGTGTACACATGCACATTTGTGGAAGCAGATGCAGTGGCTTTATCAATTCAGGTTCTAATAACTTGAGAACACTTTCCTCCCGGATTAAAATAATTGTAAGATATTTTGAAATTTTACTTGACCCTCTCAAATTTATCAAGAAAAATAATTCGTGCTCCTTTTCCCCATTACCTTCTATTTCTTAAATGTGTATCACGTGTTAACAGCTATAATAGTGGGTTAATATTCCCTATATTTTTGCATCCTCTGTCTCAAGGTGACAATGCCCCAAAGCCATATTTAATGAGAATCCACAGGTCAGTTGGCTTATATATGGGGCTATGATATTCTTACCCAAGAAGAGTCTCTAAATAGAAAAATATTTAAATAGAAAGCTGTCCAGTAAAAAATCCCATTAGAAAGTGACTTTCCATCATGAGGATTTGAAAATCTTACAGGGTAAAGCATGTTCTTCATGAGCACCGCAATGTACATTAAGTATACCTCTGCAAATAACAAAGAGAGATCTCAAATAGTGCTGCCCACCTCCTCTAAAATTAGAAAGGGTTTTTTTGGTTGTGTCGCTCTATCTGGTATTTGTATGGATATATGCACATATCTGTCTTGCTTTTGGACACCTCTTCTCTCCTTAGCAGTTTTGCTGTTGTATATTTTTTCACGTGGCTCTGAGATATTTTATTTTATAGTCCATCTTGGAAACAAAAACTTCTACCATTTCTACAAGGAAAGAGAGCACACATTGTTTATATGATGGGCAGCATGGACTCCCAATGGATGGAGACAATAGATAAAATGAACTACTGGCTAAAACAGATTAGATGCCAAACTCAGTTAGTCCTTGCCTAATTCTATAAAAGTATGTCAGTTAGGGACTTCCTTGACCTAAGGAAAAAACAAATCTCGAAACAATATCCGAGCTGATTACTTATTCAAACTGATTATGCTGCCTCCACTGCTGTGTGGAAACAAAAATACAGTCATGTAAATTTAGCCCATTCCCTTGGCCAGCCTGCATAGAGAAACTGCCATTACAAGGTATTTTATTCAATGACACCAGCAACATAGAGCAGATTAATTATAAAACAGAACAGTGAAACAGGAATTATATCCTAGTTACAGCCATTTCTGTAACAATTTTGCTTTGTTCTTGTTGAGTGCTTCTGCTATGCTTGAAGAGTTTTGTGACACGATTGTTCTGAAATTCTTGGGATCTTCTACAGTCGTTAGCTTAATACTGTGAGTCTTATTAGATAATTACTTCTGTCCCCTAAACGCTAGAAGATGGGACAGAACTCAAAAGTCAAATATTGGGGAGACAATGGAAAACAGACGTCCAGGAGTCTGAGTAACCAGGTCCTGGTGCAGGAGACATTGACCACGCTCGCTGCAATCCCTGCTCTGTGGGTAGATGCTATCATACTCAAATCAGACGATCCAAAGGGGATGAGAGCCGAGGTTAGAATTGGAAATGCTCCTTCACAAAATGATGCTGGGTCAAGTACGGTATGCTCACTAACGTGAGTACAGAGTATAATATAGCAACTTGTATTTTGAAAAGCCGGGCACAGACTCAGGTAAGCCTATTGTTCCCCAAAGGCCGTTCGCAGTTACTGTTAGCACACTTCCCTGCTTTCACCAGAGCCTTCAGGAGCTGTGACAGTGCTTGCAAATGTGATGCTCACGACCAGTCTGTCTGCTTCTAAAGCATGTCAGGAAAGCTGAACACTATTAATAATACTAATGGAGAGATTATCTTTAGCTCTGATTTTTTTTCCTCCTTTGAAAATAAAAGTGGGAGGTTTGTTTTAACACCCTGCCCTTTTCATAAAGGTTGTGGGAAGCAATTGAGCCTCTCTGCAGAAGCCTTCCTTTTCAAGTTTCCGCTTAATTAAAACACTGCATTTACTTGGTTATGAGTGAACTCTTCGCGAGGATATTTTGAAGCGATAAAACACAATAGTAATAAAATTAGCAGTAACCCTTTGTCAGAAGAAGAGCATATTTGTTCGGCTGTATGGACAAAGGGACAATTATATACTTTTAAAGTACCCATTAAAGAGGCAACACTGTGCCAGGGATTCCTTATTACAGACGTCTCTTCGGCAGGGATACCATAAAGTCTGTAGAATGGCCAATTAAATAGAATTAATGTACAAATTTCTGCAGAAAAATATGTTAGCAAAATATTTAAAACCATTCAGGAGTGGGAAAAATCAAGTTGCTAAGACAAAATAAATAACCTGAAGCTTTGATACACCGCTGTGGACCTCTGTCTGCTAAGCTGATAAGTTGTGTTCAACATATATATATATATATATATATATATATATATATATATATGTTAAGTCTATAACAAAAAAGACACTACTCAAAAATGAAGGTCCTTTTTAAAACTGAGTTCTCAAAGTGCTCCGTCCCAATTTCAATTAAGTCTTGAAGATGGAAATATTTTTCATATTTTTTTCATAAAACTGGGCATTACACAAAATACATATTTCAAGAATTTCCTGCTTCTTTGGCAGACCCACCTCCCTGAGCACTTACAATAAAGCTCACGACCCCCACTGCACAAGAGCCATTTCAAGCTCTTTCTCTCTTTTATTCTTTTTAAAGCTAAAAGTTAAAACAAATCATTTTATAAGACAAAAGTAGGAAGGTCAAATTGTTTTCCTTTATCTGGAATGGTTACTGAACCCTGGTGTTTGTCTTCTACACACATTGGCATTCTGCCTGCCTTTCTCTTTTGTCATGGATTTTCAGCTATAAAGTGTGTTCGTCTTTAAAACTAAGCCTCACTGTGTCATATGTTCAACCCTGCTCCATACAACCCAACACAACTTATCACAGGCTGACAGCTAATATTTAAAAGAGAACACACACGTATTTTGAGGTTTGATAACTGCTATCAATCTCGATAATGGGTATCCAATCCAAAATTGTGACAGATATCTAGTGGATTGAGCATCTACCATGAGCAGCTAATGCTGAAGTAAATGAATCAGTGAGGCAGCTACTTCACACCTATAATTAAAAATAAAACAAATAAATGCCACACAAATAAGGAAGCCAGAGAAATCCATGTCAGAGCTGCAAAATGCACCAAAGGGTGAAACGTACGGACACCGGTTTCCGATTTAGCTTTCTTGTCCTTTGATTTGCTTAAAATAGAATAGTGTGAGTTTTTTCTGAAGATTTTTTTCTAATGGTTAAAATTTCAGGATTTCCAGTTCAATTTGTCATTGCACCTTGTTTTCGCAGGAGCTGCCAGCAGAGATATAGTGGGCCCTGAAACAGCATGACTTTGATGCTTAGAAAATGCTCTCTTTTAACAAAGTAAATCAAGGTACAGTGACCTCCAAAAGCCAAATTGCAGAACAGAGCATAATGGGTAATGGTATGTAAATTGCCACACATGCAATTGAGATGTCATTACAGCCAGACCAAATGGTGGTAGCTAATGACCTCGACATTTGATTTCTAGGTGCATTTTATTTTATTTTTTCCTGATTTGAAAATATATCTATCCGAGACAGTAGCTTTAGCACACTGATGAGCCTGAATAAAGAGTGTGAATCTCTCTGCAGTGACTATTGTGCCTTAAATCAACCAAATTTGAAGACAGCAACTGAGTAGCCCTCAAACCACCCTAATAGATATATATAATTTGTATAATTTTAATTCTCATTTTCAACTTGAAGATAAATTTCCTTATAAAATTATCCTCCTAAGGAAAATGTGAGGCATAAATATTTGGTTTTGGCCTTGAAATTATTTAGACACAGAAAAGGGAAAGGCCTATACGCATAAATATGTGTGTTCTGGGCTCAGAATGTCCCTCCCACATTTTGTAGTAAATTATTTGGGGATTGAAAGGACTGTACTGTGTAACTTTAATAGCCATTTGTTCTAGGAAGTTCAGTTATTGAATATTGTGGCATCATTTCTGTACTTCCAATGAGTTTCACTATACAGCTGGTGTATTTTTGTTGGGGTGAAAATAAAATGAAAATGTTTCACTGTGAAGTCTTCCCATAACTCTAGTTAGGATTTTAAAAATAAATCATAACAAGAGCACCAAGAAAATATTTATTGCTTTTCCCAAGCATTAGGAGAAATGCTTACTCTGGACCTGTCATTCAGAGCAAATCAAGATACTGCTGTTCACACATTGCTAGAAGAATCACTAAAGCATTGTCAAGAATAACAAACCTGGAGAAAAGATCCAATTGTTTCTTAATTTATTAACAATTTAAAGTATTTAGAACTGACTGATACAAGGAAGCGTGAAGTAATTTTTATTGTGCTGAATTCTAGGGAAGTTCAAAATAGCTTTAAATTACTTTTCCTTTAAGTTATATGATTTCTTAAATGATCAGATTACCCATGTCACACTCTCCAAAAATGACATTGGGATATGTGTTGATTACTCAAAAATCCGTGTTTCTGTTTTTCTGCCATATAACTACTTTTTCAGAAATCGAGGTCCTAGAGGAAATACCTATGCATACATATACAGATACATACACACACACACACACACACACACACACACACACACACACACGGTCCATTTTAAGTATTCTTCCTTTTATTTTATTGAGGGTAATCAAATTGCTTACGAGGTCAACAAAAACACTACTGAAGGTTTTTTTCTTGTTAAATTGCCATTGGATACCTTTCTTTTTTAATAATTGTAATCCATAGGTAAAATTTTATAGATGGCAAGAATGTCCGTATCCTATACTGACTTCTATGCCTCATGTATGCTCACTTGGATTTATTTTATATCCCATTATTGGTTTAGTTCAAGACAAAATAAATTAAACAATGAATAGACTACAGATATTTCCCATGGGGTAAGGGCACTTGATTTTATTTTCCCCTCTTCCTACATAATATTGCAATAAGTGTCTTTTGAAACTTATGGCAAGCAGTCCATGTTACTGCTCTTTCTTTTATTCCCAAATACAGCATATGCATAGGTAGTGTTGGACATGAAGACTTTTTCATTAAACATGTTTGCACATTAAAATTACTTGGGTAAAATTTTAAACACATTTTGGTTAACATAACCCATGTGTATTCCTGCAGCCCAGATAATCCCCCTGCACACTTTCCCAGAAAGACTGTAACAAAGGAGCAGCAATACAAACCAGAGAACAATTCTGCTTGATTTTCCTTTGCAGTCATTTTATCAGGGACAAGGAATATTCCACAGTGGTGCCCAGATGAAGGCTGCATGCATTCCCGAGCATTGCATTGTAGAAGAAAATGAAAAACCTAATAGCATTTTGACGTATTCCAGTTAGGTTTTCCATTAAGAGAAAAAGGTGATATGTTCACACCATTTGTCAGGAAAAGAAGAAATGAAGAAAATGTTGACAATTTCATTACACTCTGGTTATGGGGTGATCTGAACTTACCTATTACAAGATAAAAAAAAAAAACTATTCCAGATATTATTAGTTGAAAACATTATTGTTTATAGTTACTTTAACATGTGCCACAACTATAGAGTTGATATAACTGTATAAGCTCAGATTTAAAAGGAGATATTTTATATCATTTACAACCTTGCTTAAAAATTTGTATCCTTCTGAATGCCAGAGCATCACACCAAGTCACGCATTGCCGGACACTTCGCTGATAAATTCAGCCCTGAAAAGAGGATGTACAGATACTATAAAAACACTTCTAAGTATATCATTCTTTTCTTGACCTATGTATTTATTCAGAAGATATTTTCCCCATTTCTCATATTTTTTTGCTTGTATTATTGACTATAGGACTCCCGGATTTTCTGCTGAGAATATTTCCCTAGGGAAAACAAGTACTGTCCATTTAAAATCAAAGTTAAAAAACTGAACATTTTTTCCAGGGTGCCAGAGAGACAAGTGTGCATTCAATCTGTTCAACTAGAAATTGAAGATTACACATACAGCTTTAGCTTTATTTATATTTCTTTGATTGATTATCATTAGATGAAACATTAAGGCGCTTCATAGGAAAGCACATTTGTTGCATATATGCTAGAGCGTATTTACTACAGTATCATTTAATTCTGTGGTTTTGGAAAGAAAATTTATTTAAAAGTTCTCAGGGGTAGACTTCAAAATACCAGGAGCATAAAGCTGCGTAAACATAAGAATTTTTATCTCATTTTTAGTAAATTGGCTAAGTGCTTTTACCTGAGGATGCCCAAGCAAGTTAGTCATCTCTCTCTCTCTCTCTCTCTCTCTCTCTCTCTCTCTCTCTCTCTCACACACACACACACACACACACACACAAATGTCTTACAAATAGTAGCATACACATACAAGGCCTGGAGCCCTGACCAGTGCAGAGAGCAAAGAATGGTCTAGATGTATGACAGTTAGCGAGAAGAGGTTGCCTGGTGGACGAATAAAAGCAAGGACGAAAAGAGGCCTCAGATGATGAAGGCTGGCAGGAAACTCAGGTGACACGGAGCTAACCTCCACATCAGAATGGACTGTCATATTCGCTAGCGCCAATATCATCTTCTTTCAGCTTCATCACATCTGGGGGGCAAATCATGTTGGCGTATTTACATTGTATTGGGTACTCATTTGCTAAGGGCAATTATCAGACTCCATGGATTTCCTATTAAGAGGGGAACACAGAAGGCCACCTGGTTCATTTGTAGCATTGGGGTGGGCTTCGAGAGCCCCAGTCTGAAACCAAGTTCTCCGTGCCCGAAGAGGATCTTCTGAAATAAACCATTGGGGGTGCCTGGGTGGCTCAGTCGTTAAGCATCTGCCTTCGGCTCAGGTCATGATCCCAGAGTCCTGGGATCGAGCCCCGCATCAGGCTCTCCGCTCTGCGGGAAGCCTGCTTCTCCCGCTACCATTCCCTCTGCTTGTGTTCCCTCTCTCGCTGTGTTTCTCGCTGTCAAATAAAAAAACAAAAAAAATCTTCGAAATAAACCATTGGTCTTGTTTTCTAACCAATTGTGGAATGAGTTTTAACATATTAACTTCATCTCAAAGTAAAGACATTATTTCAAGTTAGTGTCAATTAACAGCATTATATTATACCAGTTTAAAAACATGTTAACAACATAGAAAGTAGGAAGTTCATATTTTTGAGACTGTGATAGGAATAATATTCACCCCATATATAAATTAAATCCCTCGCTCCACATCATAAGGATGGTATACGTTTATGTACGTCTTGTCTTCAAGTTAAGCTGACCAGATTTCTGATTCTGGCCAATACATTTCATTTCCTCCCATGGTATGATCCAGATTCCACTTTGAAAAAATGTAAACAGCCTTAGAAAAATTAACTTTTTTAAATAAGCAATTATATTGAAGCATCTAAGGCAAAATTTATTTGAAAATCTCTTAAACATAGTCAATTAATATCTGCAGCATTCTTTTTTGTTTCTTGTTTTTACCTCTCTTTTTGTCCAAGTGAGTTTTCATGAGAGTCAAGTGAAGCAATTAAAAGAAAACAAAAAAGGAGGAGAGGAAGCAAACGAAAGGAAGTTGGCATAAAAATGGTCAAAGGCCAAATATTTATCACACGTTAGCATCATTGATGTGGTGGGAGACAGTCTGTCAGGCTTCATGATGTGATTTGAGGATTTTAATGTGCCCCTTTTTCCAAAACCTTCAGCTACAGTAACTAAAATATTGCACAGTCAGGACAAAATCCCATCATTGTGACAACTTCTCCAATGTCCTTTCCTGGTTTCTCGGCTGGATTTTCAAGGCTCTTATTATTTTAAAAGTTAGCTTGTGGGAATCTCAATAGCTAATTTGAGGCCTCAGAGGATGAGGTCTCCCAGGAAACTCAGGTGACACGGAGCTAACCTCAGAATGGACTGTCATATTTGCTAGCACCAATATCATCTTCTTTCAACTTCATCACATTTGTGCGGCAAATCATGTTGGCGTATTTACATTGTATTGGGTACTCTATTAATTTATAGCACTTTTAGTTGAACTAAATGCAATGCTGCACTTAAACAGAGAGCCTTGGAAATAATTGTTAAATCCAGTGTTATTGCACAAAGCTTGCTTTCAGACTATTCTGACTCCTGAAGCAAAGAAAGCAGTGAGAAAAAGCTAATGAAAGAGATTCCTCACAATTTGTGATTTTTTTTTCAGAAAATAGATTTATCATTGTTCTGCTCTCAGAGTCAGAGAAATAGAGAAGGAAAGAGATAGATACAGGTAAATAACACGTCCTAGAAAGCCTTTCAATCCTTTCTGCAAAGAGAAATAAACAGCCAGTTCAAATAAACTAACTTCGCTTTTGAGAATAAAATATGAGATCTAAATGTGGTCTGTGACATTACTGAGGATGTGCCATTGTAAGTAGGTAGTCTTCAGAGCTTTCCAGCTTCTGGCCGTTGTCCCATCCATGGACATAGGGAAAGTGAATTAAAGACACCAGAGTCATAAGGGCAGGATACACTCTCCCTTACTGTATGACTCTGCAGGTAATCTAGCACATTTGTCTTGGAAGGTATGGTTGCTGAGAGGAGATGGAAGTCCACGACTAGACACCGCAATGGTCCCTGTGATATCCCTTCCTCATATCAATGCTGCCGAGACAAGGGCATTCCACACAAACTTGTAAAGTGATCTGTGACAGTCATCATTAAGGAGAACTGGTATTTGTGGAGCATTCTGAAGTGTGTATGAAGGGTTTTTCTTAAACAGTATCTTTTTTCTCTGAAAAAAGGGTCAATATTACTATCATTATTTTACAGATGACCATACTGAGTGTAAAGAATTTAAGTGAACCCAAGTCCAAATTCCAAACGTTTCCCATCACATTGCCTAGATATACAATTGTTCTTCTGAACACCTGTCATCGTGTGTACTAAATTCTAGGAAAGTCCATGCCCTGTTACTACTATCAATGAGAGGTAGTATAGTTCATGGAAAATTATCTTAAATGAATAGTACTTACTCAAATAGAATATTCCAGATTCTCATTATAAAAAATTTCGTGGAGAACCACAGGAAGTAATACATTGAAAAGCAATTATAAGAAAGAGAGAATAATTTGTTGTGTTTCTATCTTGTGGCAGACTGTTCTTTCCCATAATGTGTGAGCATCAGAATTTACATAGTCAATGTCTTTTGAGCCCAAGCTGATTTAAATACTTTTCTTTAGCAATATCTCGAGAGTTATTTAACTCCAGATTGTTTTAAAAAAAAAAAACACAAAGATTTATTAAAAATGTTCTATCGAAATAGCATCACTAAAAAACTTTCTTCTTGGTTAAATCAAATGTAATGAGGCACCTGGGTAGCTCAGTCATTAAGGGTCTCCTGTTAGCTCAGGTCCTGATCCTGGATCCTGGGATCAAGCCCCACATTTGGCTCCCTGCTGAGCCCGTACCCCTCTCCCCTATCACTCTCGAGGTGGGTGGAGGAATACAAAAGAGTCTGTACTCCTCCACCCCCTGGGACTCTCTCTCACTGTCCCTCTCTCTCTCAAATAAGTAAATAAAATCTTCAAAAAAATAAATAAATACATCAAATATAATAAAGTAACCAGCAGTAGGTAATATAAAATTTTAACTTCCAGCTCCTTCTCATTTAGTAACTAGTGAAACTGTAGGAGAAATGGGCACAGGAGATATCTGTGTATGGTCCTGTTTAAATTCTTTTTTTTTTTAATTAGTTTTCCACATCTTTATCAGTCAAAAAAAATCTTGTAAAGTCATGAAAGAGAAGCAGTGGTCACAGCAGAAATTTTCAAAAGAATACAATAGCTGATATATACCACCAAGGGGGATAATAAGCCCCAAAAAATATACTACTATTTGCCACTGTCACATCACTCCACAGTGGTGAAAGGCAGACACGTAAGTCACTGTCCTTGATTGTCTTGCATAATCTGCAAAGTACAAGATATAGAAATATACATGATGTGGATATAGATGTAAATACTGATATTAGATATAAGTTTATATACAAAGAGTCCACGAGGCTCTTGAGGTTTTCACTAATCTGCATAATATGTTCCCGTGCATCACAGGTAAAGAGACCATAGATTCAGTTTATGGGGCTTATTCAACTGCCCCATTAGTTAATGGCTTCCTCTTTTCTCAAAGGTGTCATAGATCAGATAAAATAATAGATACACACTCCGTTCGTATGAATTGTTGAAAATAATCGAGCACTTGGAGCTTAAAGAGCTGTTTATCAACTTTATTGTGAAAAACTTTTGCAATACAAAAGCATCAGGAGTTGTGCAGATAATTGGTGAGTCAAGTCAGGATAGAAACTCTAAAGGAAAGTTTAGATTGCACTTGGAATAAAGAAGATCATCTGCGGAGTTCCTTGGGTATCTAAATATAACAGACAACTAATCACAGGGAAAACCTTCAGGTTGTCATCCTGTGCAGTGATTTTTAAGGCAAGAAGCTGAATCTAGTACTATAACTTTGTGTGAAGTTGGAAAATGACTAAATCAGTAGCTACTGGCCAGATTTCGTCCAGTTAATGATCAGAACATCTAAGACAATTGTGTGAGTAGGATCCGCGATTCATTCATTTACAAGTATATTTCACTGAGCGAGCAGTAAACAGTAAACCTTTTAGAGACACATACATATTTGGAAATATAAATAATAAATCACTTCTAACAGCTAAATTGAGTTTCACACAGACTTGCAGAGTGTCAGCCTGGCTATTGAGATTTATAACAGTTGTCTATTTCCATAACATGCCCCAATGTGCATCTGAAGCAAAATCAGGATAATCTCAATACCATGAAGTGAGTTTCTCATCCCATAAGAACAGATTACCAGTTACATTCTGAGGTAAATGAAAGGTTGAACTAAGACACAGGTCCCCCAAAAGAAGCTCATCGGGATAAAAATAAAATAAAATTTGAATGTAGCCCATATGCCTACGGTCTTGAAAACATCTACCCACTTAAAATAGCATCTAAGTCTCTATCCACAAGCATTTGCTTAGTCGTTTCTGGGAGTTCTCAAAATCTCTTTGCAGTCAGCATGTCAGTTGCTACGTTCTTCCTCTTCTGCTCTGTCTGCATACTCTATGAACAAAGCCACTCACAGAGCCCCACATGTTGTGGCTGTACATCTTGGGGTCATCTGTGTATGAACCTAGTTGCTATATACCATACCTCATATTTTATTTTATTTTATTTTATTTTATTTTATTATTTTATTAACATGCAATGTATTATTCGTTTCAAGGACACAGGTCTGTGATTCATCAGGGATTCATCAGTCTTACACAATTCACACTACTCACCCTAGCACATAACCTTCCCAATGTCCACCACCCAGTCACCCCATTCTTCCCACCCACCACCCCTTCAGTAACCCTCAGTTTGGTTCCTGAGATTAACAGTCTTCTATGGTTTGTCTCCCTCAGTTTATTGTGTTTTGGGATATTTTTTGTTGCTTTTTAAGAGATTATTTATTAATTTACTTTTGCAAGTGAGACACACAGAGAGAGAGAGAGAGAGAGAGAAAGAAAGAGAGAGAGCACAAGCAGGGGGAGGGGCAAAGGAGGAAGCAGGCTCCCCAGCGAGCAGCAGCCCAATGCGGGACTTGATCCCAGAGCCCTGGGATCATGACCTGAGCTGAAGGCAGACACTTAACCTACCGAGCTACCTAGGCACCCTATGGTGTTTTGTTTTATTACATTTTGCAGGTACTACGTTTTTTATAGAATCAAAAGTCCGAAGCAACCTAGTGATAAGTCTATCACTGCCCTTTTCCTACGCCATTGCTTATTTCTCTGTTACATTTTGGTAGTTCTTATAAAATCTCAAATTTTGTCATTATTATTATATTTGTTATGGTTTTCATTATTCCTATATTTGTCTGTGATCAGTGGTCTTTGATGTTACTATTGTTCATTGTTTTGGGGCGCCACCAACTGCACCCACAGAAGACAGCGAACTTAGTAAGTGTGTGTGTGTGTGTGTGTGTGTGTGTGTGTGACTGCTCCACTGGCTTCTCTCATCTCTCTCTCTCTCCTCGAGCCTCCCTATTCCATGAGACACAATTAAATTAGGCCAGTTAATAATCCCACAATGGCCTCTAAGTGTTTCAATGAAAGGAAGAGTCACCAGACTTTCACTTTAAACCCCAAAAGCTGGAAATGAGTGAACCGAAGGAGGAAAGCATGTCCAAAGCCGAGACGGGCTGGAAGGAGGTGCCGAACAGTTGGCCAGGCTGGTAATGTAAGGAAAAGCTCTTGAAGGAGATTAACAAAAGTATTACTCCAATGGACACACAAGTGAAAAGAAAGCGAAAGGGTCTTATTGCCGATGTGGACAAAGTCTGAGCGGTCTGGATTGAAGATCAAAAGCAGTCCCTTAGGCCAAAGTCTAATCGAGAGCAGGGGCCCTGACTCTCCTCAATTCTATGCAGGCTGAGGGAGGTGAGGAAGTTGTAGAAGAAAAATGTGAAACTGGCAGAGGCTGGTTCGTGAAGTTTAAGAAATCATCTGCATAACATCAGGGTGCAAGGGGAAGCAGCAAGTTCTCCAGAAAATCCAGCTAAGGTAATTAATGAGAGTGATTACACTAAACAATAGGTTTTTTTCTTTTTAATCTGGAATAGATTTTCAATGTAACTACTGCTCATAAGATAAAGAAGTAGAAGTTCTCTCTAATTTGGTCTCCGCTGGATTCCTTTTGAAAGGGTCAGTTTCACTAAATAGTCATGACTTTTGGTCAGTTCCAAACAACAGAAAACAGAATTAAAACTGCTGAACTCGTTTTCATTAAAATTTATATTTAGAGACATACAGGTTAGAATCTCTCCATGGTTACCTTTAAATTATTAACAGAAAGGACAACAGCGTAAGTATAACAACAATGAAACTGAAAATAGAAGTATTTGAATAACACATTGGCACACATCAGGTCAAGTAATAAAAAGGGCACAGATACCAACACATAATAATAATAACGCTTAGGCTACGAGTTGACTTAATTACATGTCAGCTGTTAACACCACAGAAGAATCAGCTGATGTATTTTTTTAAATCTGTTATTCTCCTGACTTTTCGTATTTGCTTCCAGGTTATTTTTTTATTTATATATAATAGTCACATTAGTAAATATGCACATTGGGAAGAGCCTTTGGGTTAGTAAAACAGAAACATAATCTGAAGCTAAGAGTTAGGTAGCCATATTGGATTCTCACTATTGTGAGCCTGGCACGATTTTTATGACATTTGCTTTTCCCTGAGGAGTTAAAATGTCTGAGGAGGAGATGCCATGTAATGTTTTGTGACAATAGCATTCTTTGGGTTATATTGGGCATAATGCCTTATATTTCAGATATGGAAATCTTTGCATCTGAAGAAACTGAGAGCATTGTACAGAAAGGCATGAAAGCAAGATTTCATCAATGCAAACACCTCTGCACAGAATCTACAATTACAAGAATCCCAGGGCACACATTTCCATGCTACAAATGCTTCTATGCACATATTCTGAGACTTTTTAAATTCAATCAGACTTTTTGGAGGTACCTAAAAAAATGTTAAGGAAAACTCTGTATCTCTGGACTTACTACTAAGCTGATGACATGTTTAGCACCTATATTCACTGTCTATAATTGTGTATTTTTGTATCCATGGAAATGAATGTTAGTTCATCGCATTTCAAAAAGAAAAATGTGACAGAATGGAGAACACAATGTAATTTTATGGTTGCTGATACTAATAATATAATTAAAGAAAATTCTTAGGTTGGATCATTCCTGCCTAGATTACTTAGAAAATGTATCACACTTGACTGGACAAAGGCCCAGGATATCTGAAAATGTTTCTCATACTCAATGTCTGAGTTCCCTACTGAATGAATATCAAGTATTGCACCCGCTTTTATCATCTAGAATGCCTTAGGGATCTTCTCTAATAGATTTTGTCAAATTATTATTGCAGATTTCGGATGTGATTTATAAGCTTATTTATCACATTTTCCTATTTGAAGGAAATATTTGTAAGAGCAATTTTACGGCTTATGATGGCTTCTAAAAGAGACAGGATGAGATTTTTTTTTTTCACTCTTTTAAATGTATCGATTAATTTAACTTTTTAAAAAATATTTTCTTATTTGTTTGTTTGTTTATTTATTTATTTAACCCAAGAGACTAAAGGCTTTACTCAGCAGACAAGTACCCTCATCCGTGTTTCTGTGCTTTTGGCTGACCAAGCCATGTAACGTTCTATGAGAACTGAAGAAGTTCATCTATGCCTACAAGGAGGACTTATTTGAGAGAGAGAGCAAGAGAGAGCACGAGAGGGGAGAAGGGCAGAGGGAGAAGCTGACTCCCCCCGTGGAGCTGGGAGCCCGATGTGGGACTCGATCCCGAGACTCCAGGATCATGACCCGATCTGAAGGCAGTTGCTTAACCAACTGAGCCACCCAGGCGCCCCCAAGGAGGACTTTTTTGAGGGACATTGAATTTGGCCACTGGAAGGAAGACTGTGATCAGGCAATCCTGAAAAGGTTCCTAAGATTGGTTTTTGGAGAATATATCGGTCCCAGCACTCCATTCATTTTCCTAGTCTTAAGTATTTGTTTCACAAGCAAGCTCTCTGTGTGACTTTTCTGAATTCTAAATTAAAAGTTAACTGTTTTGATATTATAGCCTACTTATTTCATAGTATTTATTATGAAATTTGTGGTTCCATGCAGTCCAAGATCATTTCTAATTGCCTTACACCTGTCTATACATGACAAGCCCATTTTGCTACATAGATATCCCTCTTAGATGCTTCTTTTACATACTAATTGACTAAGTGGATGAATTACTGAATGAATGAATAAAATAGCCTCCTGTGTTTCCTCCACTTAACAAAATTGTAACAATCTTTCAAATGCTGGCTAAAGTACCCTCTTTCCACTCCAATCCCAAGCTAATTAATCAATTCAAAACACTTTACCATGTAACGGTAGCAAAGGTACTAGGTAATGTACACTAGACTCATTTATCTCCCTTATATTTTTGCATTAATTACTTATTGTTTTCTATTATTAATTCCTTCTTACATATGGTTTATATCTGTACTTAAATTATTAAATGCTGGAGTATATAGTCTGAATCTTATAAGAAACCAGATATTTATATGTTGACTATCTTGTTATCTAATGAAGAAATTTTTCCCAAGGACTATGTCATTAGCTTAGCTTTTTCTCAACATTTCCTATGAATTGCCATAACCCCATTGCCCTGTGTGGGGTCCTTCATTTTCAGTCACATATCCTCTTGTGTGTGAACATTTCCATATGTGGAGAGAGCTGTGGCTAGGAAATTTGGGACTAAGAAAGAAAGGATACATGTACAACCAGTTTTTCTCTATTTTATTGACAGTGAATTAGAGTCAGCATGTCAGAAAATGAAGTGTGTTTTTTTATATTAAAAGCGTGCTTATTCTATGAAGTGTTGCTTTTCTAACAGAGAATCCAATCTCTCAAATTTCTATATTTTTTATCTCATTAATCAAGGCAGCTATCTTCATTTAGACAAATTACTACTATCTCCTCAAAGAGCCATCAGTTGGCACAATTCCAAGAGAATCCCTTTCATTAGTTGTTGTGTGTGAATAACAGCCATTTCACCTCCCCCTACAGAAACCTGCCCCTGCATAGATGACTGCGTGAGAGGTATCCAAGACGGAATTAAAAGTCTTGCTTTGAGAAAGAAATTCACATAAATCACAGTCTCTGAGTTTTCACACCTTTTTCTTGGCTTCTATAACACTTTTACACAGACATATAAACAATTTATAATTCACAATTTTGTAGCTATTTGATTACAAATCATCTTCAAGGTAATCAGTTTATAATGTTATTGTCTCAGAGACCATCTCAGCTCTTTGCACATAGTACGTATTAAATAATCATCTAAATATCTTACCCATCATAAGAATTACCAAGCAGCATTATGTATCTCTCTACATCATATATAAACATATATATCCCCAGGGTTTTTTTTTTAAGATTTTTATTTATTTATTTGAGAGAGAGAGGCAGAGATAGCAAAAGAGAACACAAATAGGGAGGACAGGGAGAAGCAGGCTCCCCGATGAGCAGGGAGCCCGACACAGGGCTCTATCCCAGGACCCTGGGATCATGACCTGAGCCAAAGGCAGATGCTTAAAACATTGAACCACCCAGGCACCCCAATATATTCAGATTTTTTTTAAAGATTTTATTTATTTATTTGACAGAGAGAAAGAGATTACAAGTAGGCAGAGAGAGAGGGGGAAGTAGGCTCCCTGATGCGGGTCTCCATCCCAAGACCCCAGGATCATGACCTGAGATGAAGGCAGAGGCTTTAACCCACCGAGCCACCCAGGCACCCCAATATCCCCAGATTTTTTAAAACTCTAACTATAACTAAAATACAGCCAAAAAAAGCAGTCCTTATAACCAATTAAATATCCCAAGGGGTTATAAAGACTTATTTAAATTAAATGATTAGCAATTTAATTCAGTGTAATCTACCTCTTTTCAATCAGACTAGAAAATTAATAAATGAAAATGTACCTACTGATAAAACATAATTGTATTTTTGTCAATGTCTAAATATCTTATTTTACTAAAAGAAAGAATTTATCTTATTTTACCATTATCCGATATAGTCATTATATATTATAAACAATATATTCAGTGTATCTTTAAAAGTACTTGGGATAGTACTTAATAAAAAGGTCTTCTGGAAATACCTCATAACTTGTAGTTTGAACCAGTAATAAATAAGTAAAAAGTCACCAGCGTTGCCCAGCTTCATTAAAATTTCTAAAATATACACTTGTACATATTTTATATTTTATTAATATAGTTCAAACATATAGAAAATAACGTGATACGAATCATTTACCTGTGTATCTTTCTCACTATATTTGCTCACTTCTTTCTCCCTTCTTCTTTATATATTCTCCAATCTTTTTTCTTCCTCAAAGTAATCAAAGTTTTTTAATCGGTGTACTTGCTCTATACGCTTACTACCATGAGATCATAGAAAATGTATTTATTGGTCTCTACCTCTAGTCCCCAGTACAGAGCTCCTCAAACCTTTGTAATTTCCTATGTGAGAAGAGCACTGTAAGCATCTCATCTTCTATTAAGGCAACTCTTTGTGGGCTCTTGCATTGACTCCTGGATAGGGACTGGCCACCAGAAAGACCAAGACATGATTGGAAGCTTCAAATTTTCAGCCCCGTGCCCCAATCTCCAGAGAAGGGAGAGGAGCTGGCAATGGATCAAAAAGTGATCATGCCTATGTGAAGAAGCCTCCACAGAATCCCAATGAGTTTGAATTGCTTCTCAGGTGGCAAACACGAATGTGGTTTACCCCAACTCTACAGGACCCTCCAGATCTCACCCTATGTGTCTCTTCACCTCATATCCTTCACTAAACTGATAAACATAAGAATTTCCCTGAGTTCTTGCTGTGGACCGCTCTAACAACTCAGTTGAAACTGAGGAAGGGGTCATGAGAACCTCTGATTTGTAGCCGAATCAGAATGAAGTTGTGAATAACCTAAGGACCTACTCCTTGTGACTGGCATCTGTTTTGGGAGTTGGAACCATTAACCTGTGGGATTTGATATCACCTCCAGGTAGTGTTAAGATTGACCTAAATTATAGGACACCCAGCCGATGTCTCAGACCATCACTTGTGGGGGGAAAAAAGCCCACACATTTGGTGGTGCAGAAGTGCAAGAAATGAAGTTTCTGTGTCTCCTGTTTTGTTTCTTGAAATCCACATACGAGTGAAATCATATGGTATTTGTCTTTCTCTGGCTGACTTATCTTGCTTAGCATGATACCTTCTAGTTTCATCCACATCATTGCAAATGGCAAGATTTCATTATTTTTGATGGCTGAGTAATATTCCATTGCATATGTACCACATTTCCTTTATCCAAAAATCCAGTGAAGAAATAGGCAGAAGACATGAACAGACATTACTCCAAAGAAGACATACAAATGTCCAACATACACATGAAAAAATGCTCAACATCACTCAGCATCAGGGAAATACAAAACCACAATGGGATACCACCTCACACCAGTCAAAATAGCTAAAATTGACAACTCAGGAAACAAAGATGTT
Organism: Procyon lotor; assembly: GCA_028646535.1. Classification (NCBI taxonomy): domain Eukaryota; kingdom Metazoa; phylum Chordata; class Mammalia; order Carnivora; family Procyonidae; genus Procyon; species Procyon lotor. The sequence goes on from CM053606.1 coordinate 115,930,411, forward strand.
GGTGAGGATGTGGAGAAAGGGGAACTTTCTCACCCTGTTGTTGGGAATGCAAACTGGTGCAGCCACTCTGTAAAACAGTATGGAGGTTCCTCAAAAAGTTCAAAATAGAGTTATCCTATAATTCAGGTCAATTTTAAAATAAATAAACACACAATACATATATATATGTATCATATATATATATATATGCATGTATGTAATTATGTGCACAAGTAATCCCCCCTCCCAAAAAGATAATATTATTGTAAGAACTCATTTATAAATATTTATTTTGTACTTAGCAATATTCTAAATGTATTACATGAATTTTCTCCATATTCTTCACAATAAACCTAAAGGTAAGCACTATAAATTTCCCAATTTACAAAAAAAGTAAAAGGACAGAATTAGAAGTTAGTATTTACCTTGTTGTCACTTGTGGCAGACCTAAAATTCAAACCTTAGGAGACAGATTCCAGAATGTTCTCTGTTAACTACTTTACTATACATGAAGTTTCATTTTGTGAACTACCAAATATTTGTTCCTATTTAGAGACTGATGTAATAGACGGCGATACTCTAAGAAAAAAGAGAACTTAGGAAAATGGAGTTCGAAGCCCTTGATCTTTAATGTTTCTTAGATACTAGATTCCTGTGAAAATCTAGCAAATACTATGGGCTTTACCTTCAGAGATTTGGGTGTACATACATGTGTATGTGCACATACTGTGTATGTACATCAATTTGTGTTGTACTTTAGAGTTTCATCAGACAGCCTAAATACCAATTTATGAAAATAGAATTAAATAAGCATTATATATAGGGCGCCTGGGTGGCTCAGTCAGTTAAGTGTCTGATTCTTGATTTGGGCTCAGGTCATGATTTTAGGGTCCTGGGATCGAGCCCTGCATTGGGCTCTGTGCTGGGCATGGAGCCTGCTTGGGATTCTCCCTCTGCCTCTCCCCAGCTCCCCTCCCTCTCCAAAAAAAAAAAAATGTAAATTAGTCCATTCTCAATACTTCTTTATTCATTTTAATCAATTTTAGTTTTAGCCACAAAATATTTTAGATAGATTTATTGATTTATTTTTTAGTAACTTTTTAAAACACAGAACTTAATTTTCTATGAGCAGATTGTATAAATAGTTTAGATAACTCTCAAAGGCTAGTCAACTTGCTGTGTGGTTTAATTCCAACATAAATATCTCTAAAAGCATAGAAAGGCAACCCAAGTATTTTGGGGCTAAGGATGTTTTTGTGGGCTAACTTAAAAATGTTTCTACTTTCAATAACATTTTCTTTTTGAAGAAAAGCTGATCACATTAAATCAATATGTAATACTTACCTCTCTTGCCTCAATTATAATGACTACAAACTCCCTCAGGATTTTTTTTTTTAATGGAATAAATTTTTGCAAGAAACCTTGGTCTCTTTCTGTATTCAAGGCTCACTAACGAATATGTAGAGAAGTAATCTGTTGAGTGCTAGAAGAAAGTTAGAGTAATAATCTTCATATCAAAGTTAAGGGAGATTTTGTAAATATCATTTTAGCAGATATGGTAACTACTAGCCAAACCTTTTTTAGTGGCGAGTGATAAAAAAAAAATCCAATGCAAATTAAATAGGGTAGATGAATACAACTGAAGAGTCTAAAACTAATCTGTCTCTAGACGTGGCTTGACCAGTGATCCTAACCAATTTTTCAGCAATTTTTTCTACCTTCCTCTGTAGCAGTTTCACCTGTAAGCCAGATTCCCTTGTGATGGACAGGAATGCTTGCTGCACCTGGGTTACATAGCTTCCTTTTTTTTTCTAATACAGGAAGAGACTTTCCTACAACCAATAAATAACTATCTATTTTTCCGTTTGGTTGGACCATCCTTGAACAAATCACTGCCACCAGGGAAGGAGCATATGCTAGTAAATATATAACAGTTACATAGAACAATAGCATACATTTCAAGGGTCAAAAATATTTAATAATATTTTTGTTGCCTTTTTTAAAAGACATGTATTTGACTATTATTAGCATCACAATTATGGGTCATTTGCTTCACTAATCTATCTCACATCTTATATTACCAAGTTTCTCTGTGATTCCTGGTATTCAGTTATGAACTGGAAATCTGCTTTTTGTTCATTGTAAGAATGGAAGTCAAGAGTAATAAGACAATGGCCAATTAGCTTTAGATTTTTAATGTGTGGCTGGCTACTTAGCAGAATAAGAAAATATCAGTTGTTGAGTATTTCTGGAAGATGCATTTAACTATAGACATAGATCTTTCTAGGATCCCTTTGAAAACTTGATTCCCTGCTATTTGAAGGAAACTGGAATGGATGTAATGGAGTTAAAAACTCAAAGATCATGCCTCTAGAAAGGTTTAATTGTGCATTATCAATAGTCAGTTTATTAAGGTTTTGTTACATTTTGACAGAGTAAAACATTGCTTTTATCAAGGGCATTCTTTCTTACTTACAAACATTTTGAAACCTGTAGCAACAGCACAGGAGGAGGGGTAGAGGGAGAGAGAGAGAAGTGTAAGCAGGCTCCACACCCAGCATGGAGCCTGACATGGGGCTCAATCTTATGACCCTGAGATCATGACCAGAGCCAAAATCAAAAGTTGGCCACTTAACCGACAGAGCCACCCAGAGCCCCTGGACTGTTCTTAATAATAGATTTGAAAGGAGGGTAAATAGAGTTGTCATAACTAGTCACTCAATCAATCAATCATTCTCTTTTTAACCAAAGTAGTGTTTCTGTGGCAGTAATAGAAAAAGTACATTATCACCCCAAAACATTGTATCTGTCAGTCATGTTTTGGAAATAAAGTTCTTTCACTGATATTTATGCACATCTAGTTTAAGTGTTTATGGGGTTCAATCAGGAAAACATTATCACTTTCTATATCTGTAAATTAGGGAGAAGTATACCTGGTATAAATACTTCCTAGAGTTTTTGTGCGAAAGTAGTTGGTTAAGAACAAGGTACCAACTCAGTATTCAATAAAATAGACTTACATCATTTTGTTGCTATTATTATTTTTACCTTTCAGTTTGTGTTTTGTGATGTAATCAATCTATATTTTCAGTTTTATTGAGACATAATTGATATACAGCACTGCATATGTTTAAGATGTACAGCATAATAATTTGATTTACATATATCATGAAACAATACCAGAAGTTTCGTTAACACCCACTATCTGATATAGTTACAAAAACATATTTTCCTTGTGATAAGAACTCTTAGGATTTACTCTCCTAACTTTCATTTATACCAAAAATATGGAGCATGTAACATATTTCTGTATCATCCTTGTAAGGAGTCACGCTGATCAGTATATGTGTTGCCAAACTGATGTCGTATTGTATACAATATATACAAATATTGTATATATATAATATGCTTAATAATGCCTATTTCAGTAGACCTTCCATCTTTGTCAGATGAAGCAGTTCTTTTCAAGAAATTTTTTTATTAACAGTGAATTAAGTTGTGAGGAAGTGACATTCTGTGGTGTATTTTAGCAATCAACAAAAGATGAGAGTCTTTCTGAAATATTTATTTTAGGTCCTAGAATTTAAACATTGGACATTTGCTCCTCTTGATCATCTTTTAAGATCAAATAATAAACAATTTGATTTGACATATTTCCTCTTTGGTGTTTCATACATCTGTTAAAACATAACAAACAGGGGTAGCACTTAATGAGAATCTGGAGAAGGATGTATATAAATAAACTGAATTTCAACTTGAAAGTTATTAATTGCTCCTTGGTATTAAAATGGATGTAACATATTTATTATACGATCTTTCTGCCAAATAACTGCAGCCTGTTTCAAACAGATTATTTCAAACAATAATCACAGGAATATCTTAGTTAAGAAAGCTACATCACAACCAAAGTGAATCAATATCACTATTTTACTAAAAGTGTATCTAGTTTATTAAATGTTATGTATTTCTAAATTTTTAAGGCTAAATTTAATTACCCATAGAGGCAAAATTTTCCCCAAATGATGTTATTTTTGAAGTATTTAACCTTTAACATAGGACCAGCTTCTTCTTAGCTCAAGGGTTTTGTCCTATTTCTTTTCAGCGTACTTTATATTTATCTATTTTCCATGCAAATAAGTGCACTTAAGCAGATAATTGTTTTCCTAATACATTATTAGGAAATAATAATTTCCTAGCCTATAATAGAGATAGTACACATCTACTTCTATTAATGTGCTTACCAAAAAAAATCTTTCAGTCATATATTAATAGGGTTTAATACACCAAGGGCTCATATTGACTCCTAAAACAAGAACAGTAATATAGTAAAACATTCACCTTAGTTACTAACTCCAAATATTTTAATTGCCTCCGTGATAGTTATAGTTAACTCCAGTTTTAAATGTCCTTGCGGACCAAGGTTGTTAATAAGCTTTTTGTCCCTCCTTGATTATTTCCTAAGTGATTCAAGGTTTGGAATCTGAACAGTCTTACTCAGAGCAAATAAAATAAATAAATAAGGCCTAATGAGGGCAAAGCTGGGTCAAAAAGATTTCATTATAAATGTTATATCACTGTAGCTATCCTCATTCTTAATTTTAGAAAGTTTTTATAAAGCAGTAAGCAAATTTTCATCATCATTTCTGAAATTAAATCAGTCATATAGTCAACAACTATTTACTAAGGAATGACTGTGTCAGACACTTTTTTAAGGCAAGCAGTAGACAGACTGGCAAGGACCTTGCTTTTGGGGTGCTTACATTCTGGAGAGAATCACGGGTGGGTATTAGACGGAATAGTCAGAAAAATAAAGAAAACCAACATATTATTTAAAAAGATAACTTAGAGAAGTGATAGTGTTACTAAAAAGAAAAAAAATATTTTTGTGACACACTACGGGGATATATTTTAGATTTGGTGGTTCAGGAAACTCTTCTCTAGGGGACATATTGGAAATAATAGCTGAATTATACAAAATACTTGTCTGTATGACCAACTAGAAGCAGAGTGTTGTAGGCAAAGGGAATAAAAAATAGGAAAGAAATCATGGAATATTTATATTTCATCAAAATTTGAACCACAGAAGTTCAATGATGTTTTAATTTTTGAAATGTCCTGAAAATATACCAATATAGTGTTTTAAGAAATACTGTGTAAACAAGAAATAAAAAAAGTAAGCAATGACTTCAGAAAAAGATGTAAGAGAGCCATCTGTGAACCTCATATTCTTATTCAACACCATTGTAAAGAAATTCATGAATATGAATACTCAATTCAACAATAATTGGCTGCCTATTTCTTCATAGGAAAGATGCCCAACGATCTCAGTCATTACGTACTTCTAGGTGAATTTCTAAAATATTTGTATGAACTATTTAGGAATATTGTTGCTGTTCCAACCCACAGGGAGAAATACCTTTTATCCTACAACCCAGGACTCACACTCACACTCTCATACACACATACACACAGAAGTATGGGCATAATTAGCTGAAAACTGTTACCCAAAACAATGCTATGTGCGATGGCTTCTTGATATTTTCTATCATTTCGTTTTTAAAACAGGCTGACCACAACCTATTAAACTATTTTATGACCCATCAGTGGGTTCCAACCAGAAGATTAGAAATCTTTTTCTAAAAGTCATTCAGCAATTGACACAGCCTAATCTATACACCAAAAACAAAAACAAGTGGGCCAATTTCTATGGGCTATTATGTATCCTTTCAGGAAAAAAAAAAAGTAGTATAGTTCTTCGATGTTTTCACAAACACTAAATTGAGGGAAAAAAAAAAAAGAAGAAGAAAACCAGAATTAATCTTTTCTTTACCTGACAGCACGGTATGTTGTCTGCAAGGAAGCCAATGCTTATATTTAATGGGGTAGTAGAAAGATTTCCATACTTATAAGGAAAGATGATTTTTTTTCTGATCACTCCTGGCCGCAAATATTGGTCTCAATTATCCCCTAAATGCAGAAAGGAACCATTTAAGAATTTAACTGTAGAGAACTCTTAAGAGAATTAGAGTAAAAATTCAGAATGGTGTTAGTTTAAAAACTTCATAAGAGTGAATCTGATATTTACATAATAAACTTCTAACAATAATACTTGAAATTTTTGCTTAAATTTACCCTTAAAATTTTAACCACCTCAAGTAGAAATGTCACATAATAAATTATTCCAAAATACAGTTTCACACAAATTTGGCCTTAAAATATATATTTGCACAAATACTTGATGTTTTGGAATTTACCCACAATCCACAATAACAAAAGTAAAGTCATACTTTGGGTATATGAATTTCAACAGACTGAAAGCTAGCCTTTGCGCTGCCTTCCTTCTCAACTCTGACCCTAAGATGCCTTAAGTTTCTCATTTGTTACATTGAGATAATTTTTAAAAATTTGTTAAACATATGTTGTAAAAATAATATCGTATAAACCAGAAAGTCTAATTAAGTGCTTCAGATTTATGTAGGAAGACTTCTGGCATTTATCATAGGCAAACCCAGGAGTCTTGCAAGATGTTTGTTGAAATTCCCAGTGAGTGGGCCCGGTAGTCTGAATCCTGTGCCTTTGCTAACTTCTTGTCTACTCTGCATCACTCTGAACCAAACCACCAACTCTGCTGTAAACCTTTACAGATTTTATTACAGACTTAGAAGGTTATGTGGTCGAGTCCCATCACAAATCCCATAAACATCCCCCCATCAACTGAGTCCAAACGCTTCCCCTATTGCATCTAAGTTTTCAAATTCCTTCCTATGGAACCCACAAGCTCCACCCCTTGTCTTTAGTGGAATCGTTTTACCACACTCAGGCCTCTTGAATATAAGATATTCCTACCACGTGACTTATTTTGAAGTTTCATGACAACAGGAAATCTCTGCTGTGACAGAAATTCTTAAATACTATGATATCTATCTATCTATCTATCTATCTATCTATCTATCTATCTATATACACACACTATGTATATATATATATATATAATGTATTGAAAATATCTTCTGCTGATCTGAGAAGGTACTGGATAGATGTCCTTTCACTTTTCTCTGAGGGTTTCACTTTTCTCCAAGGTAACCTTCACTTTAAGCTCTGGTTGAATTGCAGGCTACAAGCACTTCAGTACTTAAAGAGATGAAACTTTCAACAAGTCCATAAGGCTAGTTTTAGTGGCTTAAAGAAGAAGAGTCCAGATGCTTCCATAGTGGGCCATGTGATCAGAAATCTACACTATTTCTGTTTTGTTTTGTTTAAATCAACTTTGTTGGGGCACCTGGGTAGCTCAGTGGATTAAAGCCTCCGCCTTCGGCTCAGGTCATGATCTCAGGGTCCTGGGATCGAGCCCCACATCAGGCTCTCTGCTCAGCAGGGAGCCTGCTTCCCCCCCCACACACACCCATCTCTGCCTGCCTCTCTGCCTACCTGTGATCTCTCTGTCAGATAAATAAATAAAATCTTTTAAATAAATAAATAAACTTTGTTGAGATATAATTTATACTGAATAAACCATATCAATTTTGAATATACAGTTTCATGTGTTTTGACATATTTGTACACCTGTGTAAGTACCACTATTATCAAGATCAGACCATTTACATCACCCAGGAAACTTTTCTTCTGTCAGTATACATTCCTCATCCCTGGCGAGGCAAATACAAATCTGTTTTCTGAATCCGTTGTTTAGTTTTGCCACATTCTAGAAATTTATATGAATGAAATCATACGGGATATACTCTTCTATGTCTAGCTTCTCACTCAGCATACTCTTGTTGAGATTCCATCTAATGCTGTTGAATTTACGTAGTTGATTCCTTTTCATTGACAAGTAGTATTCCATGACAGAGACACATCATAATTTATTTATCCATTCACCTGTTGATAGACATTTCTAGTTCAGGAATATATACATTTTGTGGCTTTTCTAAAATGTAGTACATTATATAGAAACTTGGTCAAAGCCATACATTACGGGAAATGCATATTATTTCCATAACAGTCCTACCTAGTAAATTTTAAAAAACTTCCTGAGGGTTTTTTTTAATTGTGTTACATTAATATAATTTAGAAGAGAAAAAAAAAAGGATGACTTATTTATATTCAACAAATTCTCAAAATTTTCATCTTAAGTTCTTTATTTCTAGCAAACAATTCTGCAATTTTTAAAAAAGAGGGGATCCATTTAACTCAGGACCATTCAGCAATGGGAAATGAGTGTGGTCTCACATTCCCAGGAACTCAGTGTGTTTTATAATTGGATTTCTACTTTTCCTTAAACAGTCTATAGTGCCCTTGTTTTTTCCTCACAGATTACAATTCAGCATGTTTAAGCATTCTGCTACATGAACAACAAAGTACAAAGCCCTTGATCTAAGGAAGCAGCTAAGTAAATATCAGTTGATTTCCAAGAACTAGTCATATGACATATCAAAATAAACCAAATGCCCAGCCTCTGGTTCATCTTAATTCAAGTATTCCATAAATTGGCAATGGTCAAAGGCATAGTTACAAAAAAATTCTGAAGATTTAAAGCTTTTTTCTGTCGTCTCTTACAGTGAACCTGACTTGCAAACTTCTCAGCGCAATGTACATTTGTTAGAAACTTGCCTTTTGAATTGAAAAAAGTGTTAAAAACACATATTTCTACATTATTTCATTACAGGAGTCTATTTGTGGCAAATCAAGCCCAGCTTTTTCATGTTTAGACCAAACATGTAGAATTCCTTCCTGGAGAGTGGCTAAATCCTATAGGGAATGTAATCTAGAAAGTAGAGATGGTGTGGTTCAAATATTAGATATTCCTCAGTGTACAGGGATAGACTTAAATCAAAGAGAATCAGGAAGTAGTTGGAAATATGAATCTGAAAATGATCAGGGACAATTAGAAGTTCTCAACATGTAAGTAACATGTATCCATCAGTAGATGAATGGATTAGGAAAATATAGTATATATACACAATGGAATATTATACAGCCATAAAAAAGGATCAGGTCATGCTATTGGTGACAACATGGATGGACCGAGAGGGGTTATGCTAAGTGAAATAAATCAGACTGAGAAAGCAAATACTGTATTATTCCACTCATAAATGGGATTTCAAAAATGAATAAACAAACAAAAAACAAAATCAGAACTATATAGAGAACAAACTGATAGTTATCAGAGGGTAAGCAGGTGAGAGGTTGGGCAAAACGGGTGAGGAGGTGAGGGCGACACAGGCCTCCAGTTATGGAATGAGTAAGTCATGGGAATAAGACAGAGCATAAGGAATATAGTCAATGATATCATAATAATGATGTAATGGAACAAATGGTAGCTATATTTGTGGTGAGCACAACATAATGCTTAAACTTATCAAATCATTAAGTTGTACACTGAAACTCATGTAACATTGTGTGTCAACTATATTCAAATTAAAAATAAATTAATTAAAATAAAATAAATAAATAAGCAACGAACCTCCTCGCCCATGTAGAAGGAACCAATGTTACATTGATCACTTCACACTTTTAAATACTTCCAGGAATAGGTAGAGTCCATCACCTTACATGCTTTCACTCCTTTAGAACTCTTACCCAGGCACATTCCAAACCTGGCTTTATCAAAATCCTGGACAAACCATTTTAATTTTAAAGCTTTTTAAAGAAAAGGAAATGCAGGACTATTAAAGACTTTAGGAATCAAGCACGTGTTTTTGTTTGTCATATTTTTAAATACTCATTCAACATGCAGCTATTCATTCTTTCCAGTTTCAAGTTATCAACAAATTTGATAATCATGCCTTGCAGTTTTCCATCCAAATTATTCATATATTGTGAACAGAAGGGAGGAGGATAGAGTCCTGTGACTCACAATTAGATTCCTCTTTCTAGATCTTAATGGTCAGCAGCTTTGGGCAAAGTCATTTTGCTGCATCCAATCTATCAAATTTATAAGCATGGAGTCAAGGTTTTTCATCACAAGAGACCTTGCCAAATGTTATTACTATACTCTAATCTTTTCATCTAATAACACTGTCAAGAAAGAAATGAAATTTGCCCAAAATTGTTATTCTTAGTGAACCCATGCTGGTTTCTAGTTATCATCATCTCTTTTTCTAGATGCATGGAATGACTCTAATTTCTCTAGGTGATTCTATGAGAAAATCTGAATTCTGAAATCCCTCCTAAAAGTTTTCCTCATCCCATGTCACTTACTAAGAAGACACCCTTAAGGAAGAATTTCCTCATTTTCCTACTATTCCTAATTTCCTATGTCTTTCCTCATGACAATGGGGGAAGTGCAGCCCTTCCCAGACTTACTTCTCCACTCTTGTTTCTAGACCCTTTCATCTTTCTTATTATCATGGAAGCCAGAGTGACTAAAGCAGAATGAGAGAGAAGAGTGGTGAGAAATGAAGTTGGAGAGACAAACAGAAACCAAAGCCCAAAAGGGACCAATGCTTTAAGTGTCATAAGAGAATTTTTTAAAGAATTCAAGCAAGTGATGGTATAATCTAATTTTATCTGATTGACTAAGAGGAACAAATTTACTTGATTTGGGGATTGCATCTTCCTTTTCCCATGACTTGGTTTTTATAAGATTGCCTGACTGGAGAAGGTAGGAGGTAGGTACCTCTGCAAGAAAAAGGTAGAATCCAGAAGACCTATAATGGCCTTTACCATCCTTTTGCATGAAACTCAGTCAATGGGAGTTTTAAAATTCTTATCTCATTCTGCCCCCTCTTTATTCCAAACGTGCTTTGTAGTCTATATGATACTTAATATGTGCATTGCTTTCACAGAAAAGGAAACAAATAGGAAACAAATTTAGACGAGAGAAACTATACCCAGACACATCCTCCAAATGCAGCCGTCTGTCTCATTTGACCCCAAGAAAGAATTCTAATAATGTTATCATTTGATTCCCATTTCAGGCACTTTGCATTTTTATATATGCTAAAGAATTCAGTAAGTCATCCAACTGGCATAAGCAATAGGGAAACTTCCTTTATAGCACAGGTGTACAAGCAAACAAATTCTTTCTGTGCTTGAAAATTGATGCTTCGATGTAGCAAACTTCTCAGCAGCGTGCCGAACTGGCAAGAAGAGGGAGAAGAGAACACATCTGTCAGGTAGGGGGAACAGATGGCAATCACTTCTTCTCCCCTCCCAGCGCAGTCAGGAATAGGTAGTGTCACCCTGCACTGTCTTTTCCCAGCCACGCTACAAACTTGGATTTCTTAATAGCAGAGATAAGTCACTGTGTGTGTGTGTGTGTGTGTGTGTGTGTGTGTGTGTGTGTGTGTTGTTAGGAAGGAAGGAAAGAAGGAAGGAAGGGAGGGAGGACAAGAAAAGCAAGCTGTGGGTATTGAATTCTGTGGCTAGGGTTAAACACTTGTATCTAGCTGGTTAGTTCTTGATATCCTAAAAAGATAACCTCATGTGGCTGAGGCCATATAAGGTGCCATGGGTCGTAAATCTCTTTAAGAGCAAAACGATGCCAGGAATATACCACAGTAGCATTAAAGTGAACAGTTAAACATCATGCAGATGGCCACACTCAGATCCCCGGAACCTGGCTGGAAGTCCTGAGAGGGAAAGAACTCTCTTTTGTAACCACCTCCAGGCCTGGTTATGCTTTGTTCTGCCAATGAGTCACAAAAGCTCCGATTCCGTACTTAGAAATTGAATCATCACCTAACTCCTAAAGCCCACATTTTTCAAATGTTGTCAAAACCCAAAGCGTAACTGAGTTACATCAAACAGAGGTTAATAACACAATTTTGCTAAAATGGAACAGATTATCTGGCATCTAAGCCCTTTCAACCCACTGTGCTTTATAGCATATCCCTCAGTTCCTTAAACCATGGACCTTAAAAATCTTGTGGGAGATGATCCCTTTGATGCTGATTTGTCAACCTTTTTCAACATTTAATGCGTTTCAGCCAAATATCAGTACCGCAGAACTGTAACTGAACGCAGTGTAGCTACTTGGCTTTTTCAAATATTAGCATGACGTGGCATAAGCCAAGAAGACAAGCCCAGCCAGCTCTCCAGCTCTCTGACCCTTGTGCTCTCTGTGATTCTATGTGTTTTCTAAGTGTGGACAAAGGACTGCCCCCAAGCCCTACCCTCCACCTCACCAATTCTTTTAAGCTAAGACATCTTCAGGGTTTGGTGGTGATAAATTTAAGACAGCCCAAGCTCTAATCAACATTCCTCTATAATCCTTCAGCTAAGAGCCCCCCATACTGAACACCACTTCGAATCAGGCATGTGTTAGCCCCTAATCTGGTCTTGAGAGGCGAATGACAATATTGGCTCTTACGACACAACCAAATTAAATTTTACGTTGACAATAGTTAACCTGTTATCATTTTTAAAGCCTCTTCATTGACAACATTTCTATCGAAACTTTTGTTGCCAGAAAAGTGAAAATGCCTGCCAAGTCCGATTTAACCTAAGCCCACAACATTCAGTAAATACAGCTTATGCATTTTAGGTATGTTTATCAATATGAATCTGCTATTCTCTTCCTCTGGGTATATAAATAAATAAATAAATATATATATATTATTTTTTTGCCATTTGAAGAAGAGATAGCAAATGTTTTAAAGTAAACTTTGGCTCATCAGTATTTTCAGGTGTAAATAGAAATTGTTTCTTTTCCGCGCATCGTACATTAAAGTAAATTCTGCTGCATTTGAAAATCTGCCGGCTTCATTTTGCACTGGTATTCAGAATCCTCTCCTTTTGACCAATATTATATAAAGTTCCTCTGGGAAGATAATGTGCATGATTGCAGGCTCTCCTTGTTAAAATCCATGGCTTTTTTATGCAGTCATGTTTTCACCTATGAATTATGCATGAAAAAGTATCTCATTACATTTCATTTTCTTTACAGCGGCGTCCTCTCTTCTAGACGTACTCGGATTCCCATCAGCTGAGCTCCCCTTGCCTTGCAGCTTGGCTCCATCTTGATGCCTTCATAGTATTTTAGACAAAATGGGCGTGTTTAACTTGTCACCTCATGCCTGGTATAAATTATTCACTGGAGCTTTGCACAGATTTGTGAGATAACCAGCCTGGACTCGGGGAAACTTCACAGGCTGCATGTGGGAATCTGACAGAGATGTGGAAGGCCGTTTCCCCAGCAGCTGTCCAAGGCAGAGGGAAAAACTGCATTGACTCTAAAACTTAGACTCGTTTAAAAGCTCAGAGATCTCTCTCTCACCTTCACAAAATAGAAATTAGCTAAAAATGTTTGCCACTTAGATGTGTGTGTTTCCGTGTTTCAGTATTTTTCTCAGAACTAAAGGTCAAAGAACAAAGCCCTCTGCTTTTTTTTTTTTTTTTTTTTTTTCTGAAATGAAGCCATTGGTCTTCCATACCTGACAAGATGAATTAAATGTGGAGAAAAGATCACAGAATTTAATCAGCACAGTCATTCAGTGTATGTGGTTGGGAACAATCACTCAAAGAAGCATATGGAAAACTAGGTTAGCATGTTGTGCGTGTGTGTGAGAGAGAGAGACAGAGAGAGAGAGAGAGAGAATTATGATGATTCTTAACTAAGCCTGTAGCTCTGATTCCAAACATTTCCTTATAAGAAAATCCAGTTAGGATAAAGGGGAACTCTGTCCAGGTCAAATTATGACATTCACTCTAACAGAGTCACATTATAAAAAGGGGTCACATGAAAGTAGGAAAAGAAATAACTCCCAAAGAATCAAAGTTAATATCAAAAATATGATTAACAAATCAACTTTTTATTTTTTTTGTCCAATAAATATTTCTTAGAATCAATCACAATTATACAGGTAAGTAAGGCCACTTTCTATGGGTCCAGAAAAGGTAAAAACTATAGTGAAGTCTATTTCTAGACCAAGAAGTCTTGCTCGACTTTCTTTAGTTTTTCCTCCAAGAATATGGTCATGGTGACAAAAACTTTCATATCTCAACTGTCATATATTCTTTCTGCCTAAGAATTGAAACCTTCTTAAAATGAAATCCAATGAAATGACTCATAAGTTCATTGCTCTAAGCATAATGGCAGGAAGTCTCATGGTTTTGACAATATGCTTTCAAAATATATCCTCTAAATGTGGAACTTTCTGATATGTGAGTTCATTATAAGAGTTTTATACTTTGTAAAGCAGATATTTTGCTTTCTTATTTCCATTTTCCTAATAATTATGTGTGTAATGTATTTTCTAAATGCGTGTGTATATACATACATATTAAATATATTTCTATAGCTTTTGTATATATATTATATGCACACACATATACAAACAACCCATACACTCAATGCTCAAATATGTTGCAAAGAGATGATGATGTGACTTATGAAGAAGACAAGTGATATTTCTTTTTTTTTTTTTTTTTGACAAGTGATATTTCAAAACTCTTTGGTTCAATTACCGTCATCAGTTGTTAAACTCTGGGAATTCATAGGTTTTTCCATGTTCCTCTTTTTCCCCACCTGACTTCAAGGAATCTTCTTTGCAATCATTTAATAGGACTATGGAACAATAATTTTACATTTTTCAAAGTAGCATTTATTTAAACAATGAAAAGCTTTTGTGGTAAATATAGCATTTCTTCCCTATTTTACTGCTATTTCTTCCTGTGGTGGCCACCTAGTCATGACTTGCATATACATCTAGTGGATCTGCCCCTCAGTCGGTTTTTATGCAAGTGCAAAGAAAAGGATTGGCATTTTCAGTAGATTGCAGTGTTTGTTGAAAGCTTATCATTTGCCATAGTGATTGGCATTAAAAGAATGCTATTTAAGTATTGGCTGAATGAATGGATGGCCTATTATTATAGGTGGGTCTGTAACACATAAAAATACATAGAAGGTATGAATATAGTTAAACATCAGTACAGGTGAAGGTGGGTGAGTCAGGTTCTAATTTTCCCCTCAACAACTGTTCTGTTGTTTCCCAGCAACAACCACAGATTAAGCTCCTGGGAGAGGATTTGTTATACCCGGCTTGATTTCTAGGAAACTTATTCAACGATATAATTTGAACAACTAGGGCAAGAGACATGATTATTGCTATGGAGTCATTTGATTGAGCCCTGGCACCAGGGTATTTAATATTAGGTATGATCCACTGTAGTCTAAGTTTAAATTTGTTCCGGTTTCTCTGTACTCTTGCTCATTTTGAGTATCATTAGAAACATTCAGGATAATTTAGTGGAAATAGAATCTTATCTAAAGATTGATGCCATACTTACTTGTTTATGTTATCCCTTGTGTAAATGGTTGGTTTATATTCTTCACAGTGTCCAAGAGAGATACTATTTCCTCTGGGGAGAAAGTACCCCAGCACCTGTGAGGGTGAAACGCAAGAGACCCACAGCTGCACCAGGCTTGATTCTATGTATTTTCTCCATATCAATTCTCCTTCCTCTTTGTGGGGTGTGACAGACATGACAGAAAGTTTGAGAGGAGGAGGGCATGGTTCACTCTTTCACCCTCATGCCTTCGTGCCTTGACAGAATATCTCCAACAATGTATTTAGCTAGGAAAAACAGCTAGAGCAGATTTGGCTGGATTCGTGTATACTGCTGATTCGACATGATAACAGGGACTTGGAGAAGTAGATAAAGAACAGGCATTTCAATCTACGCGATAAACATAGAGCCCATAGATGTTTCATCATTGCAAAAGAAAATCCCTCAAATTACTTCAAGTGTCTTTCTTTCAGATTCGTATTACATTGAAAAGACTTCATAACCAAAAGGTTTTTTTTTCCTTTTACGCTGTAGCCTTCAAGATTTTCCTTCTACACAACATACACGCTTTCTATTCCTGCTTCAACATTCTGTACTTAGAGAAATTTAGGATACAAGAAGAAACCCATCAACAAGTACATTCAACCTAGTATTTTGTAGTCTAGAAATAGGGTTGATTAATTAAAGGAATGATTTATCAATTACGAGGCAATGTGAAATAATAAAGCCAAGGGAAAGCATACATTGCATATACCCTGTGCTTTTGAGTGGGTAAAATATGGTGTACAGGTACTCTTATCTTGATTAATTCCAAAATGCCTCTCTCACTTATTCCAGTGCATCACCTCTTTTCTAATCACATTGACATGTGAACTTTTTTGTCCCTGCCAAGTGAGTTATTTGCAATGGCAATATTAATATATTTGAGCAAAATTGAATCAAGTCGCTTTCAAAAAAAGATGGAGCTATGGGGTCAGAGCCCATATTATTTCAAGAAAGAACTGTCTATTAGAGGTGAGAAAGGCCTACCTAGCCTCAAATAAGGCTAAAACTAATCTGGAAATCCTGAAAGGTAACAGCCTGAATTTAACTATGCTGAATGTACTTGGGGGATAGGAGCAAGCTTCCCCATTAAAGTTAACTGTATCATGGAAATTTACTTAAAGCATAATTATCAATAGAGATAGATTATTTAATAGATACTCAACTGAAACATAGAGGAAAATATGCAAAGGAAGATTCAGAAGTCATGGGTAACGTCTAACATAGGGAAAATTTTTTTAAAGATTTTATTTATTTGACAGAGAGAAACACAGCAAGAGAGGGAACACAAGCAGAGGGAGTGGTAGCGGGAGAAGCAGGCTTCCTGCCGAGCAGGGAGCCCGATGCGGGCCTGGATGCGGGCTTGATCCCAGGACTCTAGGATCATGACCTGAGCCGAAGGCAGACGCTTAACGACTGAGCCACCCAGATGCCTCTAACAAAGGGAAAATTTTTAAAAAAATACTTGCAACTTGTCAGTTCTAGAGATCACAAAAGACTAAGTCAAATAAAATTGCCTTTAGTTACAGTAAGAGAGAATTTCTATTGAATGTCAGGATATACTTCCCTCGTCTCTGAACTCTAATAGAGTGTATTGCCTGAATCAATTATCTGAGAATAAATCGAGTATCACTAGATGACTTCACTATTGCTTTAATAAAATGTTATTTTGCATCTTGTATCGTCTTTTTAGTTTACCTCTTGATTGTGAGCTTGAGACCAAGTGCTAATTACTTGATTCCTTATAAGATATAGCTCAATTTCTTTTACAGATCAGCTTCCAAGGAAATATGCTTTTTATTTTATTGATTTGATCTTCACACCTGATGTCTTGAAAAATTAGAGAAGTAACTGTAGTTTTGAGTGATCTAAGGTTGTCATGCTCAGAATCAGAGGAATGGACCACATGATCTCTTTGATGACCCAAGTGTTGTTTATAATATATAAGGTATGATTACCAGCCCCTTTAATGGCCTCTAAAAGAATAAAAATTGAGGGTTAAAAGTGTAATGAAATGCAAATGAAACTGTCCTGGAAACAGAACTGCATATTTTATTTGTTTCTTACAGAATCTGGGACATAGAGAGTGTTCATATAAAATAGCATCAACAGTATTCTAGCTTTAAAATAATGGTGGAAATAATTTATAGTAGAATTGCAGTTACTAGTTTAAAATGAATGCTACCAAATATTTTGGAAACCAAATGAGGTTGCTATCAATTCTATATTGAGAAGAGTTCTAAATATCTTCTGTTCTCTTTCTCTTTGCTCTATTTCCTAGATATGTCACACGTTGAGTAGAATTTAAGCCTGTAGTTAACTTCACATACTTGCTGCATACCCAATTTAAAATCAAATATAGTTAAGGTTCAGGATTTATACTGAACACTTTCACCTAAGAGAGTGCGCTCTCTTTTTCTTCCCCAAAGATTTCTCTCTTTTAATGAGGAAGAAGTAAAAGATATTAAAAACTTCTGACTTACAGAGTCCTTTTGACATTTACTCCATTTCAGGTAGATGGTGTTTTAAATAGCTTTTTTAAACAATGCATATTTTGGGTTGCACTTAATTAAATAAAAGAATAGTGCAGTCTAAATATCACTGGACTCAAAGAGCTCTCATTTTGCTGTATCCACTTATTCTCTACAGGACTTTGCACAAGTCACTTAACATATCTGGGCTGCGATTTTCTCAACTGTAAATGAAACCGCTGAACTAGAACATTTTTAAGGTCTTTGTCAATGCTGATGTTGTGTGATTATAAGTTCTATAATTACTTTGAACCTCAGTTTCCTCAATCAAGCATGGTGTGTTATAACATCTTTCCCTTCTTCAGGTTTTTTTTGAGAATCAAAGGAGTTAATTTTTTGAAAACCATACTTTATCATTGAAAACTGTTACTGTTGTCATCAGTCATGGCATTATTAGCAACTTTAGAGGATCCAAAGCTATCTTGAAACTATGGAGCGATTCAGAAGAGCAGTCCTATATTGTGTGACTGACCCCTTTTTATAAATCTTTTTCAGATGAATTTGTTCTTGGACCAAGGTTGTCTTGAAGAAATATCATCAGCAAAATGATAATCAATCTTTATAACATATGTCATAGATGAGAAGCCTGCAACCCAACAGAAGTCTTGTTTCATTAGATGCTTCTCCATTCACTGATCCTACTCAGAATGTGAAATTAGCAAAAACTCCTGATTAAGCTTCCACCTCAGGCAAGGCATCTTATTAAGCACTCTCAGGACATTGTTACTATAGACATAGATCTTACCCTCAAAGAACTTACAATTTATTTCCAGAAAGAAAATAAGCTTTGGAAAAGTTGTCTTAATGAAAAAGATGGTAGAGGGGCACCTGGATGATTCCATTGCTCAGGCAGCTGACTCTTGACTTCAGCTCAGGTCATGATCTCAGGGTGTTGGGATAGAGCCCTGCTCCATGTTCAGTGAGGAATCTGCTTCAAGATTCTCTCTCCCTCTGCCCCCACCCTCAAATAAATAAATACATCTTTTTTTAAAAAAGATGGTAGAAAAGATGTGGCAAGATCAGATGGGCAATTTTATAGGAAATTGGTATAGAATTTCAGAAGAGAAAAGGATTGCTTTAAGTTGAGGTGGTGGGTGAAGCTTTTACATTAGAAGTAGATGTGCCTGTATTAATAGAACTGATGGACAGAGTGTGTCCCAAAGATTCCGTGTGTTTCCCTATTTCTCTGAGCTTCCTGTTTAGTTAGATTAAGACCATGGAACCATGTCAGAGGGGTAAGAGAGGAAGTAACGTGTATAGTTTCTAGGTGAGGGCAGTTAATAGGTGTCAGTCAGCCTCCTCCACTATTCTCTTTTACTGCTCATAGCCTGGAAGTAATCTGTTCCTCCAGACGGCGTGGCTACAGGATAAAGGAGAACTACCCGAGCCACGTGAGCAACTGGATCTTATCTGAAGGAGAGAGAAGTCTTAATTGTGTTAAGCCACTGAGATTCTGTGTTTATCTGTGGTAGCATGTCACAGGAGTTACTCTAACACAAGGGACAGGAAGAATTTAATTAGGTAAAGAGAACGGGAAGACGCTGTAGACATTTGGAATAATATAAAGAATTATGTGGGGCTGGAAAATGGAAAAATATTGTCCAGGAATACTCACACATACACATAGACTCACACATGATACACACACACATTCTTCATTGAAACAGAATATAAGATATAATACTTTACTTTAAAAATACATTAGAATAAACTGATGGAAATCTTATCGACAGATTGAAGAGCATGGGTTTTGTTTTATAGCTTTTAGGCAGACAATGAAGTTTCCTGAGAAACAGAGAAGTTGCCAAAGAGGTACAGAAACTAAAAGAAGAAAAAAGAAAGAGAGAGAGAAAGAGAGGCCAATGAAATTTTAAGTAGTTCATCAAAGAGATGATAATCTAGCATGCTGGAAATAGGAATGGGTGCAAAATGAGAGATACAAAATATGTTTATGAAAATATTCAAAGTGCTGTTACATATCCTTTTACTATTATGTTTATGTGAAATTCATTGATTATTGTATTTAAATATAAAATTCCTCCAGAATAAAATGGAATATGTTATACCCAAGTAAAAATATAACAAAAACATCAAAAATCTTTTCACAGGTGATTAAGTTTTTGAATGACTTAATTGAAACTTACCATTTTCAAGTAAGGTATATACTATTGGGGAAATAAGTGAATTACGAAAAACTTGACAATTTTTTTAATCTTTAGAAATAAAATAATATTTAGTATGTATGATATTTCTTTGAACTCACAAGCTTCAGCACCAAACCTTGGCACATAAATGCTCCTTACTACAATAATTTAAAGATACATATTTGCATACAGTAAAGACATCACTCTCACATTTACCCAAATCGATCAGAATTTTGACTGAATTGATTTAAAAAATTTCCTGCCAGTTCTAATATAATATTCAAAAGGAAAAGTCATTTAAAATTTGGATAATAAGGGTCTTTTTAATACTCAGTGAAAAGAAAATGAGAGGCAAAACTGATTTTATTTTTATTTTTTTTTAAAGATTTTATTTTATTTATTTGACAGAGAGATAGTGAAAGAGGAAACACAAGGAGCAGGAGAGGGAGATGGAGAAGCAGAACAGGGAGCCCGATGTGGGGCTGGATCCCAGGACTCCGGGATCACGACCTGAGTCGAAGGCAGTAGCTTAATGACTGAGCCACCCAGTGCCCCCGATTTTATTTTTAAATCACCATTTTTGAAACTTGGTTGTTCATGCACCAACATACTCTACGCTTGCATATATGGGCCTTTGCTTTTTCTTGACTAAAGTAAATATGTCACACATCTTAAACTGATACTTCTTATAGGAAATGAATCTGTGTACAAGAACACTCTGAAATGGGCATGTATAAGAGTTCTTCCATCTTAGAGAGGAGAGGACGTAGAAATAGAGGTTGGAGCAATGGTGGCATGTTAAAATGATTCTAAAGTAGTGATAAGAGTACTACATGAAAACTCTACTTCCCTCACACTCTTGTTTCCATGTGTCTGATAAAAGTTATTGATCTCCCTGCCATCCAGAAATTGGATTTTGTCTAAGTTTACCATGAACCTTGATAAGAAGGAAGGGAGACAGAACAAGGTCTGTCACTAAAACTTATTCCAATTGATGTGCTAAGTTAACACTAATCATATTGATACTGAGTATAAGATTTGTCTTTCAGAAGCATTATCGATAGAACAGTATGTATCTAATATCTAAAACTTAACTTAGACTACCTTTGAAAGTAACTTTTAGTCATTTTAGCATGCCAGAGGGAAAGTCTCTATGGTAAACGTGAATTCTAAAAGCCTCTGAGACCCACCTGAATGAATTAACAATGGTGAAATTTTAAGTGTGGATAATGGACAATAGAAGTGTTTAGGGAAGGTAACCTGCCTTCCTGGCCCTAAGCTTCACCATTTAAGAGGGTCATTCTAAAATGAGTTGGTGGTTGGGTGGAGGAAGATGTACTTTCCTTAGACTCATTGCTGGAGTTTTGAGATTATACTTCCTTTTCTTAGAGGTTATTATATTTAACTGTCTGCTGGAAGAAGGAGGGACAGACAGGATTTCTAAACTTCTCACTAGGTGAGGCTCATGGCTTAATGAAACATTGGTGCTTCTTATACAAGAGTCTACTTAATCTACCTGAAAACTTCCTAATTATTCAGGTTCAACTCTTTTCAATCCACTAATATTCCCCATGGATTTGTCCTCAGGTCATTATTCTATTAAAACAAGAAACGTGCTTTACCTATAAGTTAAATACACACAGACACACACACCCTCGGTGTACCAGAAATAGACATGAAGATTACATTTAAACTCAACAGAATAATACTCCACGTTTGGCATAGTTAGGTGTCCATTTGAAATAAAGTTATAAGAGCATGTTTATTTCCTCAGTATCCCTCACTTTATTCTAACATAAAAATTATCATTTATTTTTTGGGAGCACCTGGGTGGCTCAGTCCTTACTGGTCTGCCTTCGGCTCAGGTCATGGTCCAAGGGTGCTGGGTTCAAACCCCAATTGGGCTCCTTGCCCAACAGGAAGTCTGCTTCTCCCTCTCCCACTCCCCCTGCTTGTGTTCCCTCCCTCACTGTCTCTCTCTCTCTCTCTCTGGCAAATAAATAAATAATCTTTTAAAAAATTATCATTTATTTTTTACAAAGTGAAGGCACCACTTTAAATCAAAAATCATGCTACAGGTCTGCAAATTGAGCATGGAGCCAAGCACCACACATGTAGATGTTGCAGTTTCGACTTTGTCCTCAAAGGCTTGGCTGCCTTCTAGAGAAGAACTGATTCACATTTTATGACTCTTGAACAACAAGATTTCTTTAAAAATCCAAGAGTCTGGCATAAGATGACACTAAGTACAAATGCTCCTTAAATAAATGACCTCAAGATATATCTACCTAATTGGACTTGCAAACATACGCTGTTCAGGTGTATGCTGTCACAGATCAGATTGTATAGCTTTTAACAGTTTCTTCAATTTGATTTAATCTGCTTCATAAACTCATGAGAAAAACACAATGATGCTCATGTTTTGATGTACACCCATCTACAGAGCTTTAATATATTTGACATATTGTGTGTTAATTTGAGATAAGTGAGGTTTCCAAAATTGTCAGACTAGTCTCACAATGCTCAGAATGAAGATCTGTGATTTTAGAAGTCAGGAAATGGAACTAGTGGGACACTCAGTTTATTTTAATTGAAAGGCCGAAGAAGGCTAAAATTGATTTTACTGGGAAACCAGAAAAATCTCAGATATAATTTTATCATAGAATGTAATGGGGTGCAGTAAATAAAAAAGAAAACCTACCACAAGGACTGCATAAGACAAATGAACAGGATTGTAACATTCTCTAAAGAATTCGATTAACTGAATACATTAAATATTTTCAGAAGCAGTTAGAGCTGACACCTGCTGTTTAGTAGAGTGGTATGGTTTGAAGCTTTTTACCTCTTTTCAGTAAGCTAAAGAAGCACAATATCTAATGAAAATCAAAGCATTTAAAATATTCAATGAATCTGTTTGAAGACTTTGTAATGTATAAAATTGGCTAATTTTTAAAATCAGTTTAAAAATAGGTAATCAAATGTTGCAAAAATGCTATATAAGATTAACAATATCTCATTTTCAAAAGGTATCCTGTTGTTTATAATTAAGATCTGACTAATATATTCACTTGAATGTAATGCCTGAAGAGAATGTTTCATTAAAATGATATATGGTTTAGACCTTTTTCTCCCAGAGTAAATGAGACAGGAATTAGCAAATTTAATGACACTATAGAGTTTCAGAGAAAAAAACGTATATATAAAAGTAAACACATAACATCCTAAAATTTAGTATATCATAGAAGCATAATGCACTAAGTTTAAAAAGCCAAATAGCTGGAGAAAAGGAATTTAAAAGAATTTCACATTTTTTAACTTTATTATTTTTTTACTTTTTTAAGATTTTATTTATTTATTTGAGAGAAGGTAAGCAAGAGAGATAGATAGATAGAAGGAGCAGGGGGGGGTACAGAAGGAGAGAGAGAAGCAGACTCTCCACTGAGCAGGGAGCCTCACATGGAGTTCGATCCCAGGATTCCAAGATCATGACCCGAGCCAAAGGAAAGACACTTAATTGACAGACACGCAGGCACCCCAGAATTTCAAATTTTTGTTAAGATTTCAAACTTGGAGGGGTGCCTGGGTGGCTCAGAGGGTTAAAGCCTCTGCCTTCGGCTCAGGTCATGATCTCAGGGTCCTGGGATCAAGTCCCGCATCAGGCTCCCTGCTCAGCGGGGAGCCTGCTTCCCCCTTTCTCTCTGCCTGCCTCTCTGCCCGCTTGTAATCTCTCTCTGTCAAATAAATAAATAAAATCTTAAAAAAAAAAAGATTTCAAACTTGGATCTACCACTTGAGAAGTCATATATCTTTGTATAAGCAGAGAATGTAATTGTGATCTAAAATCTTAATTTTCTCTAAATAACTCACCTACTGTTAATAAATCTCCCCAAAAATAACACATGATTTTCAGTTAACACTATTGGTTACGTTTTCCCTCTCAAAATGTATTCTTCGTTTGGCTTCTGTGATATCCTTCTCTATTTGTCTGCTTGAGCTGCCATAACAAATACTACAGGCAGAGTGGCTTAAACAAGAGAAACTTATGTGTCACAATTCTGGGGAATGGAAATCCAAGATCACGGTGCAGAGTCAGTAAGTCAGCTCACCCAGAGAGCTAGTGAGGACTCTCTCAGTGAGACATAGATGTCCACCTTCTCATTGCTCCTCACTTGTTTTTTCCTTTTCTTATAAAAGCACCATCCCTATTGGATTACAGACCCACCCTCATGACCTCATTTATCCCTTATCATCTCTCATAAGCCTTATTTCCAAATAGTGTCACATTAGGGATTAGAGCTTCAACATATAAATTCTGGGGAGATATAATTCAGTCCATAGCAGCTCCCAATGTGTGGAATCTTTTCTTCATTGTCTTTAATTTTGTCCCTCCAGGCTCTGGTAACCAGACTCCAAAATGTCCTCCCATGATGCCCTACTTCTGGCATTAACAGCATTTTGTAATGCCCTTCCATTTGTACCAACGTTGGTTTGTGTGACCAATAGAATATGGCAGAAATGGTGGTATGCCATTTCCAAGATTAGGGTAGAAAGACCTTATGATTTTGATCTTGGTTGCTCTTCTTCTGTTCTAAGTCACCTACTCTAAGGGAAACCAGCTGCCGTATCACAAGAAACTCTGTAGGAAAAACCATGTGGTAAAGAACTGAGATTTGAGCCTTCTTGGAAGTGGATCCTCCAGCAACTACCAAACCTTCAGGGGATTACAGCCCTAGCTGACAGCTTGACAGCAACTTCATGAGAGACATTGGGCCAGAAATACCTAGCTAAGCTGCTCCTGACCTTCAGAAATCATGAAATAATACATGTTCATTGTCAGTGTAACCTCTGCCTTCAGAATATATATTATCACAAAACATAAAAAAACACCCTCACAATTTGGCCCTTTCCTAGCCATACAAATTTATCTTTTGACCACTCTTCTCCATTCTTCCCCGCTTTATTCTTTCCACAGTACAAAAAACTGCCAAGTTGAAATCCTGGAATGTGCCATGATTCTTTTAGCCAGAGCTACTTCCCTTTGCTCAAGAAAAACTCACCCCCTCCCTCATCTGGTCAAATTCTATTTGTGTCTCAAGACTCAGTTCCAGTGCTGCTGTTTTTAGATAATCCTCCATTTTGCAAATGGCAGGATTCCTTTTTTTTTATGGCTAAATAGTATATATCATGTTCTCTTTATCCATTCATCCATCAATGGATACCTAAGTGGTTTCCATTGTCTTGGCTATTGTGAGTTATACTGCAAATCTTTCCAGACTCTCTAATTTGAAAGAGTTGCTTATTTTATGTACAGTCACATTGACCAGATTTTCCATCAAATAGAGTGCCTGTCATGTACATAGTCTGTTAAGTTTGTCTGTCTAACTCATTATTGGGTAGGCCTCTTTATCACAGAATTCTTTATCACAATGTAAGCAAACATTTATGTAGAAAAGGGGGAGGGAGAAGGAACACAATTCCAAGATTATGTTGGAATTACAAAGATACGTTAGTGACAATTTTTCCAATGCTAAGGTCAATAAATAAGACTTAATCAACTAATACCTGTGATGGTCAGTAATAAAATTACTAAAATTTCTATCTTAAAAATATTTTCATGGTGCAAAATATACTTTATTTCTTCTCTCTTTTTATTGCAGTCTTTTAATTTCTAAAATCATCTATTAGTCACATCTTTGTATATTGTGTATTAATCCAAATCTATAATTAATATTGAAATTGAATTAAAATTTGGAATTATAAAAAATGGCAGTACTTTCATATTTATCTAATAAAAGCCTAAGAGAATTTTTAATTTTTGTAACTTTAATTAGAAATTCTCAGGATAGTAGTTTAAAAATGTTCTATATATTGCATATTGTCAGTAATCTGTCACTGATGTGCACATCCAAGTTCTGCATATAATATAAGAAGGGACATGTCTATCTAACCTAATTTAAAGAAGAAAATGACTGGCTCCCCAGATAGACTGAGATAAAACCTTTTTTTCTCTTTCTGTCTTAGATGACTGAAAAGTCAAGCATTCTGGTACCCAGAATCTGATTTTGATACATGGAAAGCACTTTTCACTCCTAAAAATGATTTTTTAAGGGTTTTATTTGTTTTTTTGAGAGAGAGAGAAACAGCACAAGTTGGGGGGGATGCAGAAAGAGAGAGAGAAGCAGACCGCAGAGAGCAGGGAAGACAGTGAGCAGGAAACTCAATCCTAGGATCCCAAGACTATGACCTGAGCCAAAGACAGGTGCTAAACTGACTGAGACCCAAAATGAGTGTGTCTTTTTTTTTTTTAAAGATTTTATTTCTTTATTTCACAGAGACAGAGAGAGATCACAAGTAGGCAGAGAGGCTGGCAGAGAGAGGGGGAAGAAGGCTTCCTGCTGAGCAGAGAGCCTGATGAGGGGGTCGATCCTAGGACCCTGAGATCGTGACCTGAGCTGAAGGCAGAGGCTTTAACCCACTGAGCCACCCAGGCGCCCCCCAAAATGAGTTTTAAAAAAGAAAGTCCTACATGTTTTTTCAAATATCTAATGATCTGTATTATAACTAAAAGTAAACATAAAGACAAAGTCTTAGGAAAATGGCAAGCATTTACATTTTGTTTAACTACAGCTGCCAGTATACCATTAACCAGTAGATATTTTATAATTTTATATTTGTAAATCCTAAAGAAGCAATAGAAAATATACAGACAGAAATAATTAGGGAAGAGAGAGAGAGAAAGTAGGAAGGAATAGAGGGTATTATAAGAGATGTTACATTGTAATGAAGACTGATTATAATTCGTATGTGCCTCAAAAAATCTAGAAACCCAGGTTATTTCCACTCCCTTACCTCTGAATACCCACATTACTTTTTTTTTGTTTTTTGTTTTTTTGTTTTTCCACATTACTTTTAATAGTTCACATTATTTGGGGGTCTGTGTGGCTCAGTCAGTTGAGAGACCAACTGTTGATTTCGGCTTCGGTTGTGATCCCAGGGTCATGGGATCAAGCCCTGCATCAGGCTCTGCGTACTCAATGTGGAGTCTACTTGAAATTCTCCCTCTCCCTCTGGCCCTTCCCCTGCTCATGTACTCTCTCTCTCTCTCTCTCTCTCTCTTTAAAATAAATAAATAAAATATTTTAAAAAATAGTTCACCTTATAAAACATCAGCCTTACTTTGCCTCATTGTGATATATACATAATAAAACATCACAATGATATTTTATAATAATGATCTTTCCTTTCCTTTACTAATGACATGCTTGGACTGTACATACGACATTTACTGGTGCTTTCCCAATAGTGTCAAATAGTGTTTTCCAATAGTGTCAAATCGTGAGCAAAATTAAAACACAATAAGAGACATTTAAAACATAGGTACTGAGTGTCCATTATGTGAAAAACACTGTTCTGGATGCTGAGGATATATTAATGGACGAAACAAAACAAAGATTCGTGTTTTTAAAGAGCTTACCTTCTAGATGGTAGACAATAAGCAAGATAAGTAAATTATATAATGAAATGCTCGCAGCAGTTAATGCTACTACATAATAAAACAAAAAGTAGATCAAAGGAAGAGAAAGCATGAATGAAAAGGTGAAATTTGAACAAAGACTTAAGATGGGGAAGGTAAAGGATTTGAGGGTATTCCAAGAAGAGAGTGCTACTGGTTTAAAAGCCTTGAAGGTGGTTGTGTGCAGGGGTGTGCCAATGCAAGAAATGAGTGTGGCTTGGGTAACATAAGGGGGAGGGTTTTAGAAGAATAAGAAGTGGTGGTGGTGGACAGTTAGGGTGGGCTGGCAGCCATTGTAGGGAC
The DNA here is from genome assembly GCA_028646535.1 of Procyon lotor. Taxonomy (NCBI): domain Eukaryota; kingdom Metazoa; phylum Chordata; class Mammalia; order Carnivora; family Procyonidae; genus Procyon; species Procyon lotor. The sequence goes on from CM053606.1 coordinate 115,958,154, forward strand.
TCTGCCTTTTACACAGAGTAAAATGAGGAGGCAAAGCATGGGTTTCAATGAAGAGTGACATGCTCTGATTCATGTTTTTATTTTGGAGTTTTGGGGGAGTTTTTTAAAGATTTTCTTTATTTATTTGACACACACAGAACGAGAGAGAACACAAGTAGGCAGAGTGGCAGGCAGAGGGAGAAAGAGAAGTGGGCACCTGGCTGAGCAGAGAGCCGGAAGTGGGGCTCAGTCCCAGGACCCCAGGATCATGACTTGAGCCAAAGGCAGACAGTTAGCCAACTGAGCCACCCAGGCAGCCCTCTGATTCATGTTTTAAAAGAATACTTTTTGGTACTTCTATAATAAAAACTGGGCAACAACCATGGGAACTTAGGGGATGGGAGTTAAGAGGTTACTACAATGATTTAGTCGAAATAGCCTGGTGACACAAACCAGGGTGATAGAAGTGAAGGAGGTAGAAACCTGTTGGATCCTGGATGTATTTTAAAGTTAGAACTGTTAAGGTTTCCTGGTGAACTGGGTATAAAATATGATAAAAATGGAGGAGTCAAGGATGACTCCAAGCTTCTTGGACTGAACAATTGGTAGGATGGATTTGCCATCAAACTGAATTGGTAAAACTCTGGGAAAACAGATTAAAAAATCAACATCATTAGTTATTTTAATTTAAAAGGTCTATTACATATCCAGGTTGAGACATCAAAGATGTAGTTGAATATCTGAGTCTAGATTATGAGAGAGAAGTTTGGACAAGAGCCATAAATTAGTAAATTATTAACATATACATGCTCTTAAAAATCATGAGACTGGATGAGATCACCAGGATGATGCATGTAGATAAAGAAGTACATGGGAACAAAGAAGGAGCCTAGGATAAGCCACTATTAAGAGATTATGCAGAAGGGGAGAAGCCAGCAAAGGCTGAGAAATAGTGAATAGGAAGAGAGAAAAAAAGAGAATATGTGGTCTTAAAGGCCAAGTAAAGAAAGTGTGTCAAGGATTCATTGTCGTGTTGCTGGAAGATCAAGTAAGGAAAGGGGAATTGGATTGAGTATTGTGAATATTATTGGTAACCTTACTGTGAACATTTTGAGCAAACAAGTGGAAGACAGTGAAACTACTTTGTATGATAGTGTAATTGTGGATACATGTCACCATACATTTGTCAAACCCATAGAATGTAGAGCACACACAGCAAGCCCTAATGTAACCTATGGACTTTGGTTACTATTGTTATATCAGTACTGGCTTGTCAATTCTAGGAAATTTACCCACTAATGCAAAATGTTAATAATAGGAGAAATAGAGAGGAGGCTGGAAACTGTATTTCCTCCTCCATTTTCTGTAAATCTGAAAAAACAAAGTGTGTGTGTGTGTGTGTGCATGTGTGTGTGTGTGTGAGAAGCCAACTAGATTTGTTACACATTAAATTAGATTAAGTAATATTTTATTATAATTATTAGCATTTCTCATTATAATCCTTTTAATTAGAGGAAATGGAGATTTCTCCATCAAAGGGTACAAGTTTTCAATAATAAAATGAATAAATTTTGGAGATCTAATGTACAACATGATGATTCATAATTAACAATATTGTAGTATGTAATTGAAAGTTGCTAAGAGAGCAAATCTTAAATATTCTCACCACACACATGCACACACAAACACACACACACACACACACACACACACACACACGGTAATTATATGAGGTAAAGGAGATGTTAACTAACCCTACTATAGTAATCATTTTGATATGTATATATTTATTTATTTATTTATTTATTTCTATTTGTGTATATATATGTATCAAATCATCACATTGCTCACCTTAAACTTATACAATGTTATATGTCCATTATATCTCCTTAAAATGAGAAGCAAACAAAACAAGACAAAACTGAGAAATCTGATCCAAAATGAATATTTTCTGATGAAATTGTTAGATAATGTGTCACTTCTGCCGCCTAATAAACGTCATTTTCATTTGTTTTTGTTATAGTTCTCAAACTAAACATGTCTACATTCAGCATGTAGTGAGTATCTTACACAATTCACATCTCAGATAGTCTTGAAATGTAGCTAGGCACTTATATCCTTTACAAATGGCTGCTAATGATTATGTTAAATGCTTAATTTTTAATGGACTATAATTTCAGTAGTTACGGTAAAAAAATACATTATGTTCTCTAGAGATAAAAGGATCAGAGGTTTCAGATCTTACACGTTACTGCCATAAAGCATCTTGTGACCCTTTCGGTACAAGTGGTAATATTAGGATGATAATTACTCCGTGCAAGACCAGAGTGCTTCATGTTCAGTATAATTGCTGAGTATAAATGAACTTACGTGAACATACCTGCAAAAATAAATTTGTTGACATTTTAGCTTCGAATCCTGCAGCTCTAATGCAAATGATAGCATGATATTGACAGCTGGATAGGAAGATAAGCCATGAAAACAGTATAAGATAGAAGTGTCGAAAAATGATAGGGAAAAAAGAGAGAAAGAAGGAGACGAAATGGTTTAAAAGTGTTCCCTAAGGTGTTCCAGTTGTACTGATTCTTCTGATTCATGCCTCTTGTCCCAACCACTTTTACTCTCAAAAGTGTTCCAGTTTGGACATTAAGTGGCATGGTCCCTCAGTGGTCAGATATTGTTATCTTACTGGAGGAAGGTGCTGCTGAGGATGGATATTTATATCTTTACATATAGAATTGTCAATTGTGCATTAGTCATTCGACACTGGATACTCATTCCATTATTTTCCAAAGCTACTCTACATAAACAGGGCTAAACTTCACAGACAAAGCAGTAACTGAAACCCTCACACCACTGTATAAACAGAGTGTGAAGCCAAAGGAAATAGACCAAAAATGATTAGTTTATGAATTTTGCCATCAGATGTTTACTCTGACTTCTCACGGAAGAATTATAGCTTCACACAACCACAAAGTCATTCTCACGATTTCCAAGGGAAAAAAAAAGTGGTGGGATTTCTTTTCAGAGGAAGCTCAGCCTAAATTAGTCTTGTTCACAGTGGTCCTTCTTTCCTAACAATCTCCAGAGTGTCCTTTCAAAGCGCACCAGAGTGCCATTTTACCCATAACAAAAACACTTAAAAGGAGTTGGAACTCTGTCTCCAATACAAAGTTTAATTTGGACATTTTTTTTTCCTAACAGGTTCATCCAAAAGTAATTCAGTAAAGCAATAGGCAGTTTTGAGAGACTAAAAAATATTTTATGTTACATGCGGCTCTAAATTTTATATGGGTTACTAGCTGATTTTAATGTTGTTAGTTTTAAACATGTTTTCCCATAATCACTCCAAATAGGCTAGGATATTTCTTTCTCATTTTTAACATTTATATAAAAAGATAATTCATGTTGGTGTTTTAAGGCTCTGTTTATGTTGTTATAATCTCTTAAAGAGTTCATTTCTTAAAACTTTGGTTTTTTACAAAGCATACTTTGTTAAACATTTTAAGAGAGATTTCATTAACTGTTCTGTAATATAACCAGAGAGAAAAATGTTTCTTTCTGAGAAATATTGTAGGAAATTTCAACATTAGAGATATTTTAATTTGTACATTAAAGATTGGAAAAAGTAAATTAAAAAAACAAAAAACATGATTTTTGCATCCTGAATATAAGTTTCTAATCACGATTTATACATCAGAACTAGCTTTCTTACTATTTTTATAAATTTTTTGTTTGTTTTTAGTATGGATTCAACTTTTCTTCCCTTGTCAATAAAAACTTAGGATTAATTTACTTATAAACTAAGAAAAAGTATATTTCAAAGCTAATTATTTGGCTCTCATTCTTTTTTTTTTTTTTTTTAAAGATTTTATTTATTTGACAGAGAGAAACACATTGAGAGAGGGAACACAAGCAGAGGGAGTGGCAGCGGGAGAAGCAGGCTTCCCGCAGAGCAGAGAGCCCGATGCGGGGCTCGATCCCAGGACCCCGGGATCTGACCTGGGCCGAAGGCAGACACTTAACGACTGAGCTACCCAGGCGCCCCTTTGGCTCTCATTCTTAACTACATGATTTGTGGATATGATAAAGCCACTTATGTTGGGAAACTTCATGATAGTTTCTCCTTCATTTCCAGATAAGTTCAAGTACACAGCACTTTATATGTAAAATACATTATGAACATGTGTTTCAATTTTTTGTTCTCAGATTGTTGATAGTCTCTGAGTCATGAAATAAGTTGCCAACTCTGCAGGAGAAGACTGCAAAAACCATCTTTTCTTGGTAGTAGGGTGCTCCAGTAGGAAAGGTCATAGGTTCATTATGAGTGTTATCTAAATAACTCCTGAAACTGGAAAGATAAATTAATATATTTTATCAAACTAGAAGGAAACATCAACTCTGAAAAATGGAGCATTCTCTCAATGCCATAATTCTGTCTTTGATATTTCAAAATGTACAAAGTCCCTTCTGTAAATTTTTACTATCTTGAGTTCTAAATGTGTTTGATAGCCAGTTCTCAGATTCTATCACATGCTTAGCATGAGAATTGTCTCAGGAAGGAAACAATTATTATAGAAAACTCCTGTATCTCCTATGATCTCCTTAGGTAGATAGCACAATTGTATATGAAAAGGAGAATAAGAGTAAAATAAAATTATGTAGTTGTATTAAGTAATATAAGCAAATAAAATTTATGGAGAAGGCTACTTAAAACACACGTAGGGGTGCCTGGGTGGCTCAGTCATTAAGTGGCTGCTTTCAGCTCAGGTCATGATCCCAGAGTCTTGGGATCAAGCCCCGCATCAGGCTCCCTGCTCCGCAGGAAGCCTGCTTCTCCCACTACCAATCCCTCTGCTTGTGTTCCCTCTCTCACTGTGTTTCTCTCTGTCAAATAAATAAAATCTAAAAAAAAAAAAAAATTAAAAAAAATAAATAAAACACATGTAATACTAATAATACTAAATATATGTTTACTGTTTTGTAAAGTCCATCTCATAAATTATTTTATTCAATATTGTTCATCCACTGCTCTCCCAAAAATTCTGAGTATCATGGGATGGGTATTACTATTATTTAACTTACAATATTTATGAGTTACTTTAAAGGTCAAAATAAAAGTGAAATCACATGGAAACTTTTTTTTAATATTTTATTTCTTATTTTTGAGAGAGAGCACTCGTGTATGCAAACAGGCAGAGAGAGATAAGAAGCAGATTCCCCGCTAAACAGGGAGCCTGATGAGGGACTTGGTCATGACTTGAAATGAAGGCAGCCGCTTAACCAACTAAGACACCCAGGTGCCCCAAAACTGTTTTCTAAGTAGCTATTAAACAGAATTTTCCAATTTTACCTTCCTTTTAGCTCCTCCTGATTGTATACTTCATCTTTTTTAAATTTTTATATTTAAAACATAACAAATAATACCACCAATTTAAAAACTACCTCAAATCTTATATTGAACCAACTAAAATAAATAGCATAGAATTATTTTCCCTCTTTTACAGATAAAGAAATGGATGATTTGAAAGACTAAATGACCTTTATGAACAACTCATCATGAGTTATAAGTTACATGGTAAGGCCCTCTCCTCTCTTCTCTTGAAACCATCATATTTCTCAAAATTACAGTAATCATGAATAACATGAATTCGGTCAGCAACTATTTATTGAACAGCTACTATGTGGTAGATGTTCTTCCAGGTGCTGAGGAACCAGTGGTAATTAAGGCATAGAAGGTCTTTTTCTCATAGAGCTTAGATTCCACCTAAGGTAGTGTACGAGTCTGAGTCGTCCAGAGAAACAGAACCAATAGGACATGTTTTTGCAGTCGAAATTATCTTTTAATTAAAGACCAAGGAACAAGAAGCTCCTTTGTGAAACTGCAAAACATATGGCTCCTATTTACAGTTAAATAGACATCAGGGAGTCAAATGTTTATACCAGCACTGAACTCTCTGCAGCAAGCAAAAAGGGAAGCAGGATTTCCTTTACTGGCATTGAGATTGTAATACATTTTTACATGCAATATGTTCTTTGGTAGGCTTAATCATTCAGTGAAATTATAGAATTTTCAAAGGAAAGAAGTAGTAAAATATTTTATGTAAAATTTGAGCATAGTACTTCCTGCCAAGTTATTCATACAGACTTCAGGGGAAAGAAAATCAATCCTAGTAAAGCTTTAAAATATTACATCAAAACTTACTAATTGACTTTGGTGTGTTCAGACACACACACACACACACACACACACAAATGTAAATAAAATAAACTAGGTTAGACAATGAGTTTTTTTTAAAATAGTTTCATGATGTTTCTGGTAATCAGGCAAAGAGAAACTAAAGAATGTGGAATTCTTTGAACATCTTCGAAAAATATATTTTATATATATTGGATATATATATCCAATAGCTAATATCCTATATCCTACATCTATCTATAGATAGATGTAGACAGAGAGAGAGAGGCAATGAGGGGAATACTATAAGAATTTGGCTTATGTGATTATGGAAGCTAAGTCCAAGATTTTCAGTCAACAAACTAGAGATCCAAGAGAGCTGATGGTGTAAATTCTGCAGTTCACAGGCAGGAGAAAACCTTTGTCCCAGCTCAATGACCCTCAGGAAGGGAGAATTAATTCTTACTCCATCTTTTGTTCTATTCAGGAAATTGGATGAGGCCCACCCACACTAAGGAAGAAGGCAAACTGCTTTACTCAGTTTACTAACACAAATGTTAATCTCATTCAGAGATATTCTCATAGACACACCCAGAAATAAGACTTAACCAAATACAGGAACACCTCATGACCTAGTCAAGTTGACACATAAAATTAGCCATCACAGACAATTACAAAATAAACCAACAAGGAAAGAAGTGAACATATTAATTTCAAATAATATTAATTCTATTTTAAAAATACACAGGTGATGAGATAGTAACTAGTAGTGTGACAGGGCAAAAAGATCTTGCTGAGGATGTGGTATTTGAATTCCTACCTAAGAAATGAAAAGGACTTGATGTACAAACAATGGTAAATTTTCACAAGGTGTAAGGACATGTTTAAGGGCTAGAAGACAAATGCTCGAAGTATCTAGAAAAAAAGGAAAAAGGCTTAAGTGTCTGGAGTCTGGAGTCTCTGGTTAAAGAGAGACCTATTAGTAGAGGCCTGAGGGGCAAGCAGAGGTCTAATCAAGCAGAGGTCTGATTATGCAGAGCTTTGCAGGCTGCAGTGAAGAGTATGAATTTCATTTTAAGAACAATGGCAAGCCATTTATGGGGTTTTATGCATCACAAAAGGCAAGAATGATTAGGCAGTAGATCAGCTAAATTAAGATCTATAGAAAACATCTCTTGAAATTTTAAGATGATGGATGGATAGATAGATAGATACATAGATACATAGATAGATACATAGATGATAGATGACATATGATATCCATATTTGGATATGTGCATATGTAAATATATATTTGTATATAGATAAAAGGGTAATTTTTTTTTGCTCCTTAGGTGGAAGGTGAAACACTCATGGGGGTCTTTGAGAAACAAAAGATAGTAGCTAAATTACATTCTGATGAGAATGGATCAGTTAACTAAAGATCTTTTTAGTTTCTTGAGTAGGGTCTGCCAAGAGAGTAGATACACATTCCTCAACCTCCCCCCAAGCTGTGGTCAGCCTCTCCTTTATGCACTTAAAGAATGTCAGTTTTAAGAGTGTCAAATTATTAGCTTCTAATATGCCCCAGATCTTGGACCAACCCTGCTGTTGAGATAACCTTTTACTTACAAATGTATGGTAATAAATCATTGAAATTCAATGATATGTCACTGGTTTGTCTGCCTTAGTACTTTTTCAGTCATATCTGAAGACTAGCTTCTCTGAAGCTTAGAATCCCAACTCTTCTTCAAAGATAAAGAAAGAGTTTTTTCAAGTATTAATACAAGACCATTCAATGCACTGCTTGCTTAGAAATAGGAATGTATATATTCTTTTGTTCTCTAAGATTTAGATAGAGTTATGTATATGGTTGATAAAATTGAGTCAACCTCTATAACCTTATATTAAATCAATAATGATGCAATCCACTTGAGGCAAGACACAGAAAAGCAAATATAAATATAATATAGTAACATGAGTTGTCAAATTCTTTGTGGGATCTTATGCTAAATAGTTGGAGTTATGAGATTCCCTTTTAGCATTGGGAGCAGTAAAACATTCTGCAAAAATGATGATTTTAATATTAAAGGAAACATTACTTTGGAAGGTTTGCAATAAATAAAAGTTAAATTCTCATCAAAACCAAAACACACACACACACACATCCTTATAGGCACATCCTCCTAGGGAGGTAACTTAATAGTGGTGCTTAGTTGTAACTCCTTGAACTCCTTGTCAGGTCATTTTCTTGCTTTGTAACTTGGACATATCATTTAAACTTTCTATTTCTCTATTATATTTCTGTAGGATGGGAATATCATAGTTTTTACTTTGCAGAACAATAGTATATGGATTAAAAAATATAAATCACTTAGAACAGTGCCTAACACATAACAAATACACAACATATGTTCACCATCCTTATTATTTTTCCAAATGGAAACTATCAGTAGGCCACCTCTTAATTGATTCCTTGGTAATATCTACACTAAAACTAAACCTAAGCAATAAACACACAAAGCAATGACATTTGCATATTACATGTCAAAGTACATATAAAGATATATTTTTGAAGTATAGACTATTATTAGATATATTTACAAATTACAATTTTCTAAATAGATTTTTATGTTTCTAGTTACTTCAGAGCAAACTGAGGTAAGGAGGTAGGAAGCTACTTAGACTTTGAATTGTTCCCATTAATACATAGGAAGAGATAAATGAAAATAAATTATAACTATTTAGAACTTCATATGAAGTTTATGAAATAGAAAAAAGTAGACAATTTACTTATTGTATAGATATAAGTAATGTATAGACAAGTAAAGAAAACTTGGCTATTTTAAGTATATTTCTTTTTAAATTAGAGAAAACTGTATTATCTTTTCATGATAACTTTATAAAAAAACCCTATTGGGATCAGCATGACTTCTCCCTTATAAGTCCATGCAGAAATAATTACCCCACCTCTCAAGACCTCTTTCTTTCACCCTTGTCAACTAGATAGGGAATCATTGGAGTCCTAGAAGTATGAACTGAGGTTGAGACAATCTTAAAAAGATGACGCTGAATTTCTAAAGTGGAGGAATTAGAAAAGTAAGAGAAAGAAAAATAGATCATGCTGCTGATGAAAAGGCACAGAAAATTTGGTAACACTGGAATAGTGGCTACGTGTATGGGAGATACAGAAACTAAATCTGGACAGTCAATAGAGGCCAACTCCAAGAATCCCGTGAACCCTGAGTCAAGACACTGATATAGTGTGCAAATGCATAAAAATAGAGATTGTTGTCTATTTTGTTCAGGAGTGTGTCCCAAGGGCTTAAAATAATGCCTGGAACTAAGTGCTTAGGATGTGTTTACTAAGTGAATGAATACTGTGTAAATCTGTTTACTTTCCATCCATTTTTCAGTTTCAGGATCAAAAGGGTCCACAGTTACAGCTAGCAAGTGAAAGTAAAGGGGGTACTTTACTTGGAGACAAGGCCCCCAATCCCCTTGTAAGCCTCCCCCTTCCTCCTACTCCAAACCCAGCCTCTTTCTGTTGGCTCAGAATTCAAAGTTTTGAAAGCATCCAGAGATAACACTCCTCATGAGGGGCAGTAGAAGCAATGGGGCACATGAATAGGTAACAAGCAGGAAAGGAAGAAAAGCACATACTGCATGTGGACCACATCATACAAACTGGTTTGGGAGTAATGAGAACTTTTCCTTAGAGATGCCCAAGAATAACTGGGGCACCTTGGTTGGAAGCTATTAGTACATGGGGTAGCATGACTCAGAACTTCATAAAATAGTCAAACATAGACATGAAATAAAAAGATCACCTGACGTAGCTTACATAGATAACGTATGCATGTTCAGTGTTTTCATATGAAAAGTAAAGAAAAAACAATACCCACCTCAAACACCTCAAACTACGTAAGACAGTCTTAACAGGGCCTGGCGCTTTGCACACATTCAACGTGGTTTTTTCAAAAAGGACATATGCTCTTCTATACATTAAAAAAAATCAGCTTAGAGGGAGAGAAATAGTGACAGGAAAGAAACGTAGTTCTAGTCTTCATGGTGCATGAAATCTGATGAAACAACCAACTTGTACAGCTGATGATCCTGTTACATTTCATCTAGGTCCTTAAGAGAGAGCTTAGGCACACTACAGGGAGAATGACGAAACCGTGCACTTTTCCTCTGCCTTTGTGCTCATGGGTCCCAGTGGATTTTCTAGCGTAGCTCATAGTTCCAGATCCCTGGCCCCACCATCCCTCCTGACTTGTCATTCTTCACTGATTGATAGCCTAGATTTTCTTTTATCTGGACTACACAAGGAAGCTTGGAGCCATTTATCCTGTAAGAGGAAGACTGTAGTCTTCCAGAAGATGAAGCAGCAGCCAGCTGACTATTAACTTCCATATTGGTGCTAAGTCTCTTCATCCTATGTATTGTATGTGATCTGGTGATAAATTTCAACAACTTTATGGCCCACCTTCAGAAGTAACACTCTTGTAGGTAATGCCCAGTGGCCCGAAATAATTCATTTATTTATTCAGTTATCCATATATATATCTCCACACTTCCCGAGCACAGTCCTGACCACTGAAGATGCAAAGTTCTACCCTCTCTGGAGAAATTCAGAGTCAATGTTAGCTCATCAACAAAGAAACACAATGAAGTGATATCATATAAAATCTATTTCAAGGTTCATTTGAGCACTGATGTCAGAAAGACAAACAAGGTCATGAGAGATCCAATAAGGAGTCACAGAGGAGGTTATGTATGAATTGGCCTGTTTAGGCTGATTGAGAAAAAGTAAACAATAGCTTTTTGCTACAAAAGTCAATGGCAATTGTATGGAAGTGTCATGGGATTAAGAAAAAAGTCGTACCTTGGGAAAATTACTTTTTCTTTATGGACAAAAAACATTCAAGTAATATTTTATAAGAGCAAGGTGATATGATTAGATCTATATTTTAGACGGGTAATTCTAGGAATTCTATGGAGGATAGATACAATAAAAAATATGGAATGCCATATTTCCAAGTTTCAAACAACACAAGGTTCAAACTTTCCTGATAATCAGCACAACCCTCGGCTATCCAACTTATCGCTAATAACTTCAAAAATTTTGAAGCACACGTTTTGGAGTTTTTACTTGAAGAAAAGACAAAGAATTACTCACATGAATTTCAGTCTTCAGAAATTAACCATAGTCTATCTTTAATGAAATATTTAGTTTGTTTTTTAAAAAGTATTGTATTTCTAGTGTATATATACTTACTAAACTAAAGATGAGGGCCCATATAAGTGGGGGAAGAAGTCTAGAATTTATTCCATGGAAGGAGATATAATTCATCTCTTATTAAAGACTGATAATATATTTTAGTAGGACCTACAGCATTTAACAAAATACAACTGCCAGAGTGACACACAGTTTTCTTGTATCTGAGTCTTGCAAGGCTAAAATCTATAAGAAATATTGATAAAAATATTATGCTCTCTAAACAAATGAGTGAAGCAAAAATTTATCATGTCCATTAAATTTTAAAGCTGTCACTGTCAAGTTGTTTTAGGTAGCAAGCAGTTAGAGACAAGATGCATTTGATCAGTTTTAACTTTTTGACATAAATTATTTTGTTTTATCACTTTTTAATGCGACTGGTAATGAGAGTCACATTATGCATGGTATAATGCATGGCAAAAGTTTTAAGTATCTGAACATGAATTTGTGTAAGTGTGCTTAATCTGGAGAGTTTAATCAGTTTTATCAACAACACTCTGCATGTGAGAGTTGGTGGGCAGCATGATAATGTGACCTCATTAAATTAATACTTGTGATGAGGATGAAAATGACCACCGAATATCAGAATAAATAATGCATCGTCTTGTGTTCCTTTGCCACTGCCGCTTTAGGCATCTGGGGAAATTAATAAGGGTTACTTGTGTCAATCAGACAAATCAGAAGTAAAAAGAAATCTTCAATTAATCATGGTATTTTACAACAATCCCTTTGGAAAAAAGAGAACCCTATTAATAAAAAAGCATTATGCCTTCTGTTGCAGTTGACAAACAGTGATAAGCTTCTCGGGGGATGTCGTGTATGAGAGATTCATAATGAAGTTTTCCTGGTAAATTTCCCTAAAATCATTCCAACTGCAAAATCTTAGCAGTTCTGAGGCATGAAACCCTTCGGGGCTTCATCTAAAGAGGTTTTCCTTCTGGCTTTCACAAAATGAGCTGGTGATTACCGCATACGCTCTTTGTAGCATGCTGCCAGGTGCTATCACAGTTAAAAAGCTGAAGCGTGCCCCTTGCACCAACAAATTTGGTTAATCAGAAAACTTCCCAGGGACCATCCAGGAATTAACCAGTAACTCCCCCACATATTACCAACCTTGAGACACTCACAGTGCAAACAGGTTTCTACTGACTTCATAAGACTTGTCATATGCAACTTTTTGGCCATCACTTTGGGGCTTATTTTTAGAAGTTTCAGACTAACTGGTAATCAAGACTGAATTGGAATGAGATGTTCAAGGGTGAAATTTCTACCAGTGTGAACTTATCCTGCCATAGCGTGGAGTGCCAATTCTTTTAGGGCATTAGCCTTAAGTCTTCGGAACATAAAAAACACATATGTACTTCTTGCTAGGATGAATTTTCCACCTGTTAGTCATCTCAGGAATTCTACATTTCCCTTGACTCCATATGATTTTAATTTAATCACTAAAGAAGGAAAGGGGAAGGAGAACACAAAATGTTAAATACAGTCTTTTTCCTAAAATTTGAACATCAAATAATAGCAGCCATTTAGCCCTTAAATAACCATTAACTTTGGGACAAACAATGATAAACTTGGACTGAGCAGTCTTAAGCACCACTTTGAATATTCTTGAAAAGAATCATTCAGGGTTCCTATCCATTTCATTTTAAGCAAATATCCAATCTGAACACAATTCCTTTGCCCCATTTTTTTTAATCAGACTGTAGGAGATAATAGTTTTAAATCTTTATTTTGGAACAGAATGGAGTCTTGACTTTGAGGATAGAACACATTTTAAAATATCAAGAAATTTCCAAGAAAAACCTATAATTCTCCAAATCCCTAGCATTGATACCTATCACAAAGAAGTTACATTTATTTATAATTTTAATTGACTAAATTAAATTTAGACTTGTTATTATCGTATTGTTGTGCCTTTCACAATGGTACCTCTCAGGTACTCTGTAGAACTAGAGTAGATATTTTTTTTATGTCCTATATATGTATATATTTACAAAGACAGCTGTATGTCATTAAATAATACTTTTATAAAATTTCATTGTGGTGGTCTCAAACTTCTTAAAAAAGAAAAATGCATGTGCTCAAAAGTTTAATCATTTACCAAAATGTTTGAACACAAAATCCAGTTTTGAAAAAGTAATATATATTATTGATGCAAGCATGCCCCACAACATACATATAGAATCATCAGAGCAGACTTTTTAAAAATACAGGATATATAAGTTATTATTTTATTGTCATGAAAAAGAATATCTTATTACAAAAATAAAGTAAGGATGCTGTATCTTATGTATATGTTTTTCATCACCATAAGGTTATGACCTTGGAAACTCATTTAAAGCTTCCTTGTCATAAGTTATAAGATACAATCTTCAATGCAGTAACAAATCATATGATACAATGCTATTATTTCTTTTATTTATCTATGGTGCTACCTATCTCTTTACCTATCTAAAGCAATTTTGGGGTTATAGTGAGGTATAAAGGCAGACTGATTCATTATTAATAGAATCCTTTTGTATAAAACAGCTTTTAAAGATGCCAACGAAAAAATACAACTGAGATCTGAATATAAGGACAGGAATTAAATGTGGATCTTGAATAAATTGCAAGTTTCCTACAGTGCAAAACAGCAATACTGTTTATAAATCTACTATGATTTTCTAGTTGTCAATGCACAAGGATATACATGGTAATGGCATTAGTCCTTGTCCTTTGTTAAATGTAATTGTTTCTCTAGAAGAAATGGGTCTTTTAGAAGAATGGTTCCCCAGAGAGAAAGAGAAAAAGAGATTAGGATAGAGATTTCAGGTAGGAGCTTCTATAGAAATTCATGAAAAGCCTATCACACAGAAAATGCTATTTTTCTCATCAACAAATCAAGGATATTTATAAAAATCATCTTTAAAAAAAGGAATAATAAAGCATCCTAAATTAGCCAGATTGTATATTTATAACTACTTTTGGTAGTTAGGTAACTCCAGCAGTCACAATTTAAAATCAGAACTGAAAAGGAATATAAAAGTCGTTTGTTTTTGCTTGCGAGACAATGAATTCGTTCATTAATTCATTCTTGCTATGTATTCACGCCATGGATCAGTCAAAAAAAACTTGTTGAATATTTTAGTTCAAAGCACTACATTGTATTTTGATTTTCATATTGAGTTACATTTTTAGGTAGTTATATAGGGCTACCAGAAGATCTCAGACATTTTTAGTACAGGTTGTGGGGGAAGACACAAATGACTCCTATCAATTACATACTATGTGCCCAGAAATATCTCATATAAAATTGAATGTTTATCATGTCCCAAAAATTGCCTCCAGTCCTGCATTGGCAGCCATCTCCTCGGTTTCTTGATCATTTGACAAAATTATTCAGGCACTATGCTGGTCTATTGACTGAAAAGAGAGGGGCAATGGATAAAATGGGTCTGCCCACAGAAGCTTAAATTCTACTGGAAATAAACATGCAAACAATTGTTATATAGTAAGGTTGAAGATTCCAAAAAAGGTCTATGATGTTGAGTGAGTGCGAGGGGATGGGAGATTTAATTAGTCTTGTGAAGTCAGGAGAGTCTTCTGCAAGGAATAGTCTTTGAGCTGATATACTAGGGTTAAGAAGAAATATTTCAAAGAGGAAGGCAAGATAATGAAACTCAAATAATAAGGAATTTTCTTGGAATCAGAAAGTAATTCAAAACTTTTGGGATAGAAAACACAAGCAAGGTTGAAGATGGTGGAGTAGGAAGACCCTAAGTTCCCTTCGTCCCACAGATACAACTAGATTTGCATTCATATTAGTGCTAATAGTCCAGAAAATGGCCCCAAAACTAACAGAACAAACTCCACAACTAAATGTAGATGAGGCCACATTGAAGAGGGTAGGAAGGGCAGAGGCTTATTGGGGAACTAATTAGACCACAGGACTGTCAGAAGGAGGGAGGGACCCCAAGGGAACAGAGAGGACAGAGAAATAAACTATCACAGCAGGGAGCCCATGTGGGGAAGATGAATCCCTATAATGTTGGCTTTGAAAACCAGAGGAGCCAAATTTTGTGAGTTCTTACAACCAGCAGGACTTAAAACCTAGAACTGTAAAAATCAGTGGGCTCAGCTCTGGGAGAGCCTGAGAACAAAGGCGCTGGCCAGGACCATTTTCTTCCCCGTCACCCAGCATAATCACATGGCCACCTGCAGGAACCAGCAAGGTACCTAACTCAGTAACATGCCCTCCCTCACGCATGTTGTAGGAGATCTGCCCCCCTCCAGTACACTCTTAGCTGGAGCCCATCCACGGTGGTGCCATAGGCCTGGCAGTGTATAAGCAGCCCTAAAAGGAGATAGCACTACCCCAAAATAGCTTCTGTCATAGAAAGAGGGGAAGATAACTGCACACACCAATCCGACAGCAGCCCCAGGAAAGCTGCAGGGAGACAACTTATCTGGGGAGCAGTCCCAGATAACTGCTGCAGGGAGCTGCAGGGAGACAAAGCTGCAGGGAGCCAACACCCACCCACAAAAGCTTCTCAGGGGACGACACGGGGAAAGAGCCCTGCAGTTTGGAGCTACTGCATCTCTGATACGTGCCTGATCTGACTCAACTCATGTCCAGGGTGACCCCAGACTGGCCCAGTAACACCACAGGGACAAAACACTGCCCACAACAGGCAAAGAGAATCACTGCAGATAACTGGACTAAAGGAAAAAGTGGCTCAGCCACAAAAACAATGTATATGTTAACACATACAGGAGATAGTCCTGAAGCACCCAGCTTCCAGTGAACAGGGAACACTGCACTGCAGGGCACTATAGGATCTCTTCTTCATAAGGTCATTACTTTTAAAAGGAGGAGACATAGCTGACTTTCCCAACATATGGCAACAGACACAGAGGACAAAATGAGGAGACAGAAAAATATGTTCCAAATGGAAGAACAGAACTAAATCACAGCAAGAGACCTAAGTGAAAGGGAGAGAAGTAATATGCTTGATAGAGAATTTAAAGTAATGGTCATTAAGATACTCACCGAACTTGAGAAAAGAGTGGAGGACATCAGTAAGACCTTTAACAAAGGGACAAAAAAGAACCAATCAGAGATGAAGAACATCATAAAATGGATTATAAAAATATACTTGATGAGGGTGCCTGGGTGGCTCAGTGGGTTAAAGCCTCTGCCTTCGCCTCAGGTCATGATCTCAGGTCCTGGGATTGAGCCCCGCATAGGGCTCTCTGCTCAGCAGGGAGTCTGCTTCCCCCTCTCCTTCTGCCTGCCTCTCTGCCTACTTGTGATCTCTCTCTCTCTCTCTGTCAAATAAATAAATAAAATCTTTAAAAAAAAATACCTGATAGAATAAAGAGTGGGCTAGAGGAAGCAGAAGAACAAATCAGTGACCTGGAGGGCAGAGTAATGGAAAGTAATCAAGCTGAGCAGGTGAGAGAAAAAAACAATTATGCCAAATTAGAACAGATTTAGGGAATTCAGTAAAGCCATCAAGCATAATAACATTTGCATTTCAGGGATCCCAGAAGAAGAGAGAGAAAAGGGGACAGAAATTTTTTTTGGAAAAAACTATATATACCTGAAATCTTCCCTAATCTGGGGAAAGAAACAGAAATCCAGATCTGGGGGCACAGAGATCTCCTTACAAAATCAATCCAAGGAGGTCTGCACAAAGACACACAGCAATTAAAATGGCAAAATGTAGTGATAAAGAGAGTTTGAAAGTGGTAAGACAAAAGAAACCAGTTTTATATAAGGGAAACCCCATGAGGCTATCAGCTGATTTTTAAGCATAAACTTTGCAGGCCAGAAGAAAGTGGCATGAGACATACTGAAATTGCTGAAAGGAAAAAATCTACTTCTCTGTGTGAGACAAATTGCATTTAGCTTTTCTTTTCATGAGATAATTATGATTCAGAGCTATCTCCAAGCCCTTTTGCCTCAGTAGAGTGTCACTTATTGTTTCCTATCCACATAATTCTTCCATTTCATATTGATATTTCCTCATTTCTGCCTTTTCCTCCAACTTATTCCAATACTCCAGAGTCGACAACAAATGAGGCCCTTTCTGAATACATCATGGGAGTTCAAGTTATACTTTGTGGTTAGATCATTAGAGTAACTTGCAAATTTTCAATTCCAGAAGATCTTCATACCATAGCATTTATTGCAAACTGAACATGAGACTAGAGTTATGTGGCTGCTATAAAAATTACCTAAGTGTATGCTCATATGCAAGAAAACATAAATGTTTTCATCTTTTTCCTTACCAAAATCACAAGCTTCTCCTTTGTTAAACCAAAGCACACATCTGTGAGAAATGAGGATTAATATACAGAGTGAATGTAAAATAAATAGAGGATATTGCTATTCTATGTTACATGTGTTAAAACTGAAGAAAAGTTAAGCAATTGGTCCAGTCATCTAGTTACATAGAAACTGAGTTGTGAGTAGAAACAAGTTCTATAGGGCTGCAGAGTCCACGAACGTTTCCAACTATGAGACACTACTTGAGTCGGTTCTCCTGGACTTCTTTATCTACATATTATTGTCAATTTGAGAATTCTGGACTAGCATGGACCAGGTGACATAAATTGATACCACAAGGAAAAGAGAAATGAAGACAGACTGAAGTTTAAGATTTTAAATTTTAAGGGAAAAAAATGACCTTTCCTTCTTACTCTTGGGTAATGACATTGAAATACTGAATAGAGATCAAAAGATCAAAGAGAGGACCAAACTGGGAGACCTTTAGTCTGGATTCTGCCCTTTTGGGGCAGCATCACAGGCTTCTTCATCAAAATTCTGTTGACCCCCAAAAGATCAGTTCCTGTCACTTTTTCTATTTATGATGATCCTTGCATCAATCCTTCAACTAATTACAGGCCAAAAGAAATCATGCTCTGGAGCACTGTAATTTCCAAAGTAAAGGTCCTAAGACAGATTTGTGCTTTTGGGGGATGTCCTTGCAACAAGTTATATTCTCCTTCGAA
>CM053606.1:115976669-115987730 GCA_028646535.1 Procyon lotor
CTGCTTCTCCCGCTACCATTCCCTCTGCTTGTGTTCCCTCTCTCGCTGTGTTTCTCTCTGTCAAATAAATAAAATCTTTAAAAAAAAAAGTAAAATAAAAAAGTAAATTTTATTTGGGCGATGGTCATTAAAAAGGGCACGTGATCTGATGAGCCCTGGGTGTTATATGCAAATAATGAATCACTGAACACTACATCTGAAAATAATGATGTACTGTATATTGATTAATAGAACTTATTTTAAAAATAGAAAAAATAAATTTTATTTAAAATAATGCAAAAAATGACATTTCTAAAATTTTATGCAAGCAAAATATCTATATTGATCAGAATTGGTTAATGTAAAAATTTTTCATAGGAAATGGAGGAAACATAGGGAGGAACAACTGAATTTGTTTTTAAAAACGTAGACTTCAATAGTAAGAAGAGATGAAAGCTATTTTAAATTTATAACAATAACAGAAAAATACTAAAATTAAGTAAGCTTTGCTTGTCGTAAATTTATTATCATTGAAACATTTGGATTTTTGAGTAGTGGATTATTTTTTAAAAAATCTCAATATAGGGGCCCCTGGGTGGCTCAGTGGGTTAAAGGCTCTGCCTTCAGCTTGGGTCATGATCTCAAGGTCCTGGGAACGAGCCCCACATCGGGCTCTCTGCTCAGCTGCGAGCCTGCTTCCTCCTCTCTCTCTGCCTGTCTCTCTGTCTACTTGTGATCTCTCTCTCTGTCAAATAAATAAATAAAATCTTTAAAGAAAAAAATCTCAATATAGTCTCTTTTGATATATGGGTTGTTTTCCACCGAACAAAGAGTTATTCAAGAATCTGCCTAAGTAAAAGTAATTATGATCTATTGTTATTATACATATTAATACAAAAGGTATACCCTCAAACCATACAGTCATGGTGAAATACTGAAGTAGTAGAGTTTTCATTGCTGAGTTTCATCTAATTTACACTCCACCCAGCTCGAAGATTGAATTAGATGAGGGTATTATGAGTTAAATTGTATCTCCTCAAAATTCATGTATTCAGACCCTAACTCCAAGCACCTGAAAATGTGACTATATTTGGAAATAAGATAGTGGCAGATGTAATTAGTTAAGATGAGGTCACATTAGTGGAGAGTGGGTCTCTAATCTAATATGACTGGTGTCTGTCCTTATTAAAAGGGTAAATTTGGAGATACAAATTAACATGAGGAGAATATCACATAAACATGAAGTCTACAGATCATGATAATGAATCTACAAGCCAACAGACACCAAAGATTGTCTGCAAACCACCAGAAGTGAGGATGGAGGCATGAAATAAATCTTTCCTTGATGTCTTCAGAGGTATCATGGCCCTGCTGACACCTTACTCTTGGACCTCAAGCCTCCACAACTATGGGATGATAAAATTCAGTTTGTGGTACTTTGTAATGGCAGCCCTAGCAAAATTATACAGGTGGATATTATACCTGATATTTCATGAATTTACATAGGCTGGTGTCCCCTATTTAGAAGTTAAAAATATCCAACCATAGATCTTAGTGTCCACAACAGCTTGTTGTTCTAACTCACCAAATGCCTTTTTTTTCTTCACAGCCTCTGTTTGAAAGTCAAGTCACAGATTCACCGTTATGAGAATTTAATCTCTCCCAAAATGCTACTTGTTTCTGCTTCTGTCTTCCCAATAAATAAGAGAATTAAACTTTTAATTGCAGTTTTTTAAATTGTCTTTATTTATGATTTATGGTGAACTCCATTAGTTACAATCATTAAAGTCTTTTAGTTTAGCCTTAGCATTCACTCATTATTTAACAGCTACTATGTGCAAAGGAAAGTGTCTGGATGTTGAAATACAGTAAGGAAAAAGAAAGACAACAGATAAAAATCCCTACAACCCAAAACTGACATTTTAGTCCTGCAGAACTAGTAGTTAGAGCTATACTCTTTTCAAAAAAACAAGAGGGGGGGTCTTTTAGGTCTTTAATCTCTTATATTCATGAAATTACAGGTTGTTTTCAGGTAATGTAAACACAGTTTGGACAATCAAACTACATGTATATAAACTATTTTTAAAACTCTCCCTTATCTCATATCTCTCTTTTGCTCCATCCCATATTTCTCCTTCCTTTACATAAAGAAAAACTCACTGTTCCATATTTGCTCTCCACATATCTATCTAAATCTATCCCAGCCAAGATTTTTTTCCCCTGCCCACCAACCCATAGTTTTCTTTGTCAAATTCAACAATGTCTCTATGTTGTCCAATCCAATGGTCCATTTTTTGTATTTACCTTATTTGCAAAGTCATCAGAATTTAAACCAGTGGATTTTTTTCTCCTTGAAACACTTTCACAACTTGGATTCGGGGATACTACCTTCTCTTAGTTTTTTCCTACATGTTGGCCACTATTTAGTCTATGTCACTCTCCCCAAACAGAGCAGATTTACCATGAAGTTAATAAAGTTAAGTCTTAGTCTTTCTGATCTTAAAAAACACTTCTCAAAATTTTGTACTTGATTTTGTAATTGTAATTGCCTATGATTTTTCTCAAAAAATGATCAAATGAATGTGAAGTTTCAAGCTCCATAAAAGCTGACTTCATCCTGGTCAAAAAACTACACACATACGAGATCTCTATTGTTTCATACTCCAGCTTCTGTTTTCTGTCGATTGCTTACTGCGTAATCTTAGTCAACTCAAATTTTAGACTCCATCTGGACATTGGTGACCCTCGAATGTATGTCCAGTCTGGACCTTTCTACTAAACTCCTCTGACAGTTGGCTTCATCACAGCAAGTAGGTAAAAATTTCAATTTTCAATATCCCAGGTCAAAAATTTTGGGATTATCATTAATTTATCTCTTTTTTATGCTCTACCTCTGATTATCAACAAACATCAATAGATTCTGTCAGTTCTAATGTCAAAATCCATCTTGAATCTTCCAATTCTTAGTCTTCTCTCCTGCCACCCTAGTTAGACTGCCTTCAGTTAACATCTAGATTATTGAAATCACTTCCTAACCAAACTTCTTCCTTCCTCTCCTTCCCCAGAGTCAATTTTAAAGTCCAATCATCACAGCTATCCTCTCAAATAATAAATTAGATCATTCTGCACCTTGCTTTTGGCCTATTAATAGTTTTTCAGCTTCCTTAGAGCACAATCCAGACTCCACAGGGTTTTACATGTGCTGTTTATGCTCTTTAAGCCTATATGACTTTATTTCATAACATGTTTTCTGACTTTCCTGCTGGTCCCTGAAAAATCCAAGTAATTTTGACCCAAGGTTCATACTATTCATTTTGCTTAGATATCCCTTCCTCCAGGAAAACTCATCTCTCAAAACCATACTTTACCTTGGTTTCTGCTCAAATTCACATTATTGGAGAATTTTTCCTGTTGGCATTTTATATAAGATGAAGAAAAGTGTTCTCACCACCAAGACTTAACATTCTCATCCCTAACTTTATTTTCCCATGGAAATAATCCTTACATGAAATTACTTATTTTTTTAATCTTTTTTTCATCCCTCTACAAAATACACATGAACTGAATTATAATCCATTACACTATATCTGGTGTGTATTATGCACCTATATATGTATAATTAATTAATTAGTGGTATATTTAAAATGACAATGCAATATTCTAAGAAAATCTGAACTTAGCTATACAAAGGCTTAGCATGACATAAGGAGAAGGAATAAACAGGGACCTTCTGAGCCTTCTATTTAATTTCAGAAAAAGTTACTAGAGGACTATCTCCATTCTGCTAATTTTCAAATAATTTCATAGGTATTAAAGTTCTGTGCCTAGAAAATGATCACTCTTCTTGCTGATAGTTGCTATTGATAAGTCAGTTGATTTGTATTACCTAGGAATGTCCCTCACCATGAAACAAGGTATATTTATTCAAGGAAAAAAAAAGAGTATATCTTGTAAACCATTTTAGCATTCCTGAACTGTTGCTTTTGATAAATAAATAACTAGTTAATAAACCTATTGCTGATAACTAATTTGAAATGATTCAGGAAGGCATTAGAAAATCACACCTAGCTCTAGGCCTCAAAAACTAGGGTTAACAGTCTCGGTAAGCATGGAATGGTGTCTAATTTTTAAAGTTTATCATTCTCCATAACGGAGAGTTCCAAACTGCTGGTTATTTCCAGCTACAAAAAAATTAAACTATTTTACAAATGTAAGTATATTTCCAAGATTTTTTTAAAAGATATCCAAAAGAAATTTTCAAGATGGACTTAAATTAGTACTTTCTTTTAATATTGCTCCAAATTTTAAAGAATTTACTTTTCTCACAGCATATATAATACATCATACATTTCCACTTTTCTTATTCTTTGTAATTAATGTTTATTATCTAAAGCTGGAATACACCTTTTCCATTAATCACATTGTTAAGTTCCTAAATATAAATCCTGGTATTTGCTATATAAAAAAAAAAAAATGTTACTGAAAAGAATATTTTAAATTTCTACACTATTTCTGTATGTTACCTTTATTTTTAGTTGCATTTTGTTGATTAAAAATAGAGTATCTACTAATATTTAAGAAATTATACTAATATGTACAACCTGTTTCAGAGATTGAAATGGAACAAGTACTTCCTAACTCACTCTGAGACTAGCATTACCTAACACCAACACCAAAGACTTCATAAAAAAAACTAAAGACCAATATCTCTCATGATCATAAAATGTAAAAATCTTCAACAAACTCTTAGTATATGTAATCCAACAATGTAAAAAATTAATCATCACCATAATCTAGGGAATTTATCTCTGATATGCAAGGCTAGTTCAACAACTGAAACTCAATTAATGTAAGCCATCACATCAACACACTAACAAAGATAATGCATTTGATTACATTAATAGAAAAAAATATTTGACAAAATCTAACACCCATTTATGATACAAAATCTCAAAACTAAAAATAGAGTGAACTTCATTAACTTGAGAAATATCATTTACCAAAAACTTGCAGCTAACATCACATTAATGGTAAGAAACTAAGAGCTTTCCCATTATGATTGGTAACAAGGAAAAGATATCCACTCTCACCATACCTTTTCAACATTATGATGGAATTCTAAACCAATGGAATAAGTGAAGAAAAAGTAAAAGGTATGCAGATTGGGAAGGAAGAAACAAAACTGTATTTGTTCACAGATGAAATGATCATCTATGTAGAAAATTTGAAAGAACCAATGACAAACAAAAACGCCTGAAACTAAAAAGTAATTATAACAAAGTTATAGGACACAGGGTTAATATACAAGCATCAATCACTTTCTTATGTTCCGATAATGAACAAATGAACACACAGAATTTGAAAGTAAAAATACAATATTTACATTAGCACTCCCATCCCCCAAAAAGAGAAACATTTAGATATAACTCTAACAAAATATGAAAAAAATTTACATGAAGAAAACTACAAAATTTTGATAAATGATATTTAAAAGAATGAAATAAAAAGCAAGACATCTCATGTTCATGGATAAGAACACTCAATATTTTCAAGATGTCAGTTCTTCCCAACTTGATCTATAGATTCAATGCAATCTCAGCTAAAATTTCAGTTATTTTTGGGGGGATGTTGACAAACTGATGCTACAGCTTGTATAAAAAGTCAAGAGACCCAGAATAGCCAACACAATATTGAATGAGAAGAATAAAGTTGGAAGACTACCTGAATTGGAGACTTACTCTAAAGCCATAGCAATCAAGATAATGATATTGGCAAAAGAAAAGACAAATGGATCAGTGGAACAGAAAATACAGTCTAGTAATAGACCCACATAAATATAGTCAACTGATCTTGGACACAGAGCAAAGCCAATAAAGTGGAGCAAAGATAGGGTTTTCAACAAATAGTGCTGGGATAACTGGACATCCACATAAAAAACAAACAACAACAACAATAGATCTGACACAGACATGACACTCTTCACAAAAATTAACTCAGAATGGACCATAGACCTAAATTTTACACGAAAAACTGTGAAACAGTTAACAGAAGATAACAGAGGAGAAAACCAAGATGACTTTAGATCTGGTAATGACTTTTTATCATTTTTTTAAAGATTTTATTTATTTATTTGAGAGAGAGAGAGAGAGAGCACGAGAAGGGAGAAGGTCGGAGAGAGAAGCAGACTCCCCATGGAGCTGGGATGGAGTCCCAGCTCCAGCGTGACTCAATCCCAGGACTCTGGGATCATGACCTGAGCCCAAGGCAGTTGCTCAACCAACTAAGCCACTCAGGCGCCCTGGTAATGACTTTTTAGATAGAGTACCAGAGTCATGAACCATAAAAGCAATAATTGGTAAGATGGACTTCAATAAAATGAAAAACTTCTGCTCTGTAAAGACAATGTGAATAAGAAGACAAGCCACAGAAAGAGCATAAATCTTAAGGAAAGACGTATGTTACAAAGGATTATTATTCATATATATAAAGCACTCTCGAAACTCAACAATAAAAAAGCCTTATTAAAAATAATCAAAAGACCTAAACAAACACCTCACTAAAGATGGTATAAAAATATCAAATAAACATATAAAAATATGTTCAGCATCATATATCCTTAGGGAATTGCAAATTAAAACAAAATGAGAGTTCACTACATACCTATCAGAATGACCAAAATACAAAACACTGATGACACCAAATTCTGGCAAAGGGACATGGAAAAATAGGAACTTTGATTCGTTGCTCATAGGATTACAAAATGGTAGTCACTTTGGAAGATAGTTGCACGATTTCTTACAAAACTAAAGATATTTTCACCATAATATCTAACAATTTTGCCTCCTTGGTATTTACCCAAATGAAGTAAAAACACGTCTACACACAAACCTGAACACAGATGTTTATAGCAGCTTTATTCATAATTACTAAAACTTGGAAGCAACCAAGATGTCCTTCAGTAAATGAATGGATAAATAAACTATGGTACATCCAGATGATGGATTATCAGTGCTAAAAAGAAATAAGCTATCAAGCCATGAAGAAACTTAAATTAATGTTACTAAATGAAAGAAACCAATCTGAAAAGGCTACATACTGTGTGATCTCAATTATATGATATTGGGGACAATGGGGAGAGGGATGAATAGGTGGAGGACAGAGAGTTTTTAAGGAGACTATTATATTAATGGTGGCTCCCTGTCATTATAGATTTGCCTAAACCAATAAAATGTACAACATCAAGAATGAATCCTAATGTAAACTATGGATTTTGGATTACAATAATGTAGATTGATGTGATACCTAAGAAATCTACCTCTCTGGTGCAGATGTTAATAGGCTGTGTATGTGAGGAGGGGTGGAGGGTTGGACATACATGGGAACTTTTTTCTCCTTCTGTTCTATTTTCTTGTGAATCTACAATGGCTCTTAAAATGTCAACCTGAAAGAGAAAAAGGGAAATCAGAACTTAGGTGCCCCAGAGGAGATTCCCTGAAGTCCAGTTGCTTTCCATTCCTTTGTGCTAAACAACTTATTGTAAGGTTGGAGTTATTATTTCCATTGTTAGTTTTGTTTTCATTTATGGATTTGGTCTGTTGCTTTCTGTGACACTTACAGTGATGAAAAATGACTGTTTCTAATTTGCACATAGAAAGCTGTGTGTGGTACCTGAATGCTAGGATTATGAAAATTAGTGTATTCATTTTCTAGGACTGCCACAACAAATTAACACTAACTTGATAACTTCAAACAGCAGAAATTTATTTTCTTACAGTTCTGATGGCCAGAAGTCTGAAATCAAGGTGTCAGCAGGGTTGGTTCCTTCTGGAAGTGCTGAAGGAGAATTTGTTCCTTCCCTCCCTCCTATCTTCTGGTAACTGTTAACAATCTTTGGCATTCCTTGGTATGCAGATGCTTGATTCAGTCTCTGCCTTCAGCATGGTCTTCTATTCTGTCTCCAATTTTTTCCTCTTCTTTCATGGACATTTGCCATTTCATTTAGGGGCCACTCAGTTGGTTCAAGGTAATCTCATTTTGAAATCCTTAATTTAATTACAACTGCAAAGATTTTTTTTTTTTCCAAAATGAGGCCACATTCAAAGGTACCAGGAATTAGGACTTGAACATATCTTTCTTTAGAAGTCACCACTCAACCCACTATAATTAGAATTAATATATTGTCCCAAAATCTGATGCTAACATAATCCTGTTCCCAACCAACTTGCTAATATGTCCATACTTAACAGATGGGTAAAAAGAGTCAAATTTGAAATTGTTTTCAAGAATTTTTTTCTTCCTGGCTTCCAGTGTTTTCTTTTAGATTGATAAGAGTCCACATTTTATAATAAGAAATAACTAAAAATATATTTACATACATGAGATATTTTTTTAAAAGAATCTTTTTTTTTTTTTTAAGATTTTTATTTATTTGACAGAGAGAAACATAGCGAGAGAGTACAGCGAGAGAGGGAACACAAGCAGAGGGAATGGTAGCGGGAGAAGCAGACTTCCCGCGGAGCAGGGAGCCCGATGTGGGGCTCGATCCCAGGACTCTGGGATCATGACCTGAGCTGAAGGCAGGCGCTTAACGACTGAGCCACCCAGGTGCCCTGAGATATTTTTAAATAGACAAAAATATCTTAATCATTCATATAGAACCTTACACAGTTCGTTCTGTGCTATTGTCCAGTTGTACGTAGTTTATCAAATGTCGAGATTTTTAGAACTCTAAACAAACAGGATTTCTGGTTTATTTCAATAATAAACTTTAGAATTAATCATTCAGGCTAGATCATCTACTTTGATTTGCTTCTCTCTGGTTTATTTTTTATAGTTTATACATTTTTAACAACTGTATTTTGGGGATCCTAATGTCAGTGTTCATATTATACCCAATTATATTATACTAGGTTCCTAGAAGACCCCAAAAAGGATTTCTGTAAAAATTATAATAAAAGGAAAATAAAAGGAAAGACTCAAATATTCTTTGGTTCTAGCTGTGCTTTTAAATGTTACATTGGTAGGTAAATATCTCAGCACGGTCATCATATAAGAAAGGGTTACAATGTGATTTTGAGTTTTAAAGATCTATTCCTATTTTTTCTGATTCTACTTTTCAACGCTGTCACCATAAAATAGAGCAAGAAAAGCATTAAATTCACTGTAGGAAACAAGCCTTCATTTTTTTTTTTTAAATAATGGGCTTATAACTATGCAGGACAAAACTTTCCTGACAGTGACAACTTTAAAGCATCTCTCTCTCCATCTTCAGCTGAAGGAAGTAAAAGACATTGTTATTGATGTATGTCAAATTCTGGGAAAGAAGCAGAACTGGGGAAAACATGTATGCTCCCTAATCCCAGTTAGGGGACCAATTTGCAGTTTACCAATTTCCATACAGATGGTTGTATTCATTTCTCTGCTTTGATTATTTGCCCAGTTGCAAACCACCTTCCCTCCCCAAACACGCACGTTGCTTGGATTTAGCTGATGATGAGGTCTGACTATTGCTGGAATGAAGAATAGAAGGGTGTTTGAATGTCATTATGTTTGTCGGTGGGCTATTCAGGAGGACTAAGTTAGCAATGATTCCTCTTCCTTGTCATCAAAAAGCCACTCTGAATATATTACCATGTGGTAGACTGGGATACAAAATTAGAGAAGAGAATATTATCACTGACTGAAAAATCGTCCATTCCAAAAGAAGCAGCCACATGTTTTCATGTGTTTTAGAATGTTTTCTAATAATACCGTAGTTATTCTTTGCATTTAAGCATTCTGGAAAATCTAGACTATCCAATGCAGGATGAGTTAGATCAAAGAAAAAGTAAAATAGTGAGTAAGGGAGAAAGAAGATCTAAATTCCAAAAAGAATTCTCTCAGACCGTTTTAAGATGAATCTCTCAGAGTAAATGCAGAATTCTACCATTACACTTAATGAGCTTTTCAAAACACATGAGATATTTCCTCAAATTAACAGTGAATTACCTGGGATTTCTGTGGAGTGGATCAAGGTCTATTCTGTCATGACTCAAAAGTTTAGTCACTACAAAAATGTGATCAGGAGACTCTTGTTCAATAGTGATTGGTTGTCTAATATATACAATAGCTAATGGGCCAAAACTAGTCTTTCTTTCATAACACAATAATAAAAATATAAAAACCTCAAAGCAGTCTTCCACATACTAAATTTTGATTCAGTCCTTACATTATTCAGTTCTAAAAATATATATATATTTTTTAAGGAAATCTCCTCTAACTTCTACGCCCATTAAATCAAAGTTTCTGCCTTTTTTTTTTCTTTTTTTATTCATCCTATAGATGATTGCTTACAATTATAATGAAACAACATGGTTCTTTACTTGTGTTTTTCCATTAGTGACTTACAAGTTACTTTAGGAACAAGATTGGATCCTGATGGATCACTCCAAATCCAGCACTTTGCTCTGAACATGGTATACATATTAAAATTAGACAGACAGATAGATAGATGATAGATAGATGATAGATGATGATAGATAGATAGATAGATAGATAGATAGATAATAGATAGTGAGAGAGAGAGGAAGGTTTTGAAAGATATTTTTTAAAAGAATAGTTGAAAAGCTAGAGAACATGCAGAAGAAAAGGACAGAGGGGCACCTGGGTAGCTTAGTGGTTAAGCAGCTGCCTGGACTCAGGACATGATCCCAGGTCCTGGGATTGAGCCCTGCACTGGGATCCTTCCTTAAAAGGAAGACTGCTTCTCCCTCTCCCATCCCTTTGCTTGTGTTCTCTCTCTTTCACTGTGTATCTCTCAGTCAAATAAATAAATAAAAATATTTTAAAAAAGAAAGAAAGAAAAGGACAGAAAGTGTTGAGACTATATCTTATAGTAAAAACTGTGCAAAGATGCTACAGAGTAAAATAATGAATTCTCTTTCAAACAGAAGTTTAATAATTCTCTATCCAAAAGCTAGAGTCTGTAAATGTCTCATTTGGGAAGTGGATGGAAAACTTTCAAGATCCTTCTAACTTTCTGGGGTGCCTGGATGGCTCAGTTAATTTAGCATCAAATTTTGGCTCAGGCTATAATCTCAAGGT
>CM053606.1:115988230-116020050 GCA_028646535.1 Procyon lotor
GGACAAATTTAGTTTTGTCAGGGCTGCATTTCATCAGGTAGCATTAATGGTATTATGTTTTTAAGCAAGGGCTAATGCGCAATTTTATTTTTAAAATTACCTAGAGACATATTGTTTCTGGACTATTAAGTTTTTTTCTAAGTATTTAGATCACAACTCCTAAAGGCTTAGCTATATTTTGACAGATACTGACAAAGAGTGCCATGGAATTGTGACTCGTTTGTCACCTTGAGAGTGTTCGAGCTGAAAAACTCAGGATGAGTGCTAGGTACTAATTAGAACTGTTATATTAGGAAAGCAAATACAATGGTGTCTAACATTAAACAAAGCACAGTTCTCATCAAAAATGGTTTCTTTTGTGTGTGGGTTAGTCTATAAAACCATTTTGCATGTTAATGAAGCACAAACAATTATTGCCAGAGTAACTAGTTTCATGCAATTACAAAAATCACATAAAAGCCCTATTGTTTGTTGTCTTATGATTTTTTAATGCTAATTTTGCACTTGATAATTTCAGATTTCATTTGTACCACAGTGCACAATTAGGTTTTTATATCTGTGAAGGTGAAGGCTAGTAATGGGAGAAATAACTCCTCATATAAAAAGTAAAAGAAATAGTCATTTCCAAAATGAGACGATCAGGAGAAAGGCAATGAGGCGAATTTCCATCAAGTGTAAAGGCAACATTTAGGTAGCTGAAAGAAGAGGCCAACCTAGACTCTTTCCTGTAGAATTTGGACAGGAAGAAAAAGAGAGACAGAGAGGGAGGGTGGGAGGGAGGGAGGGGAAGAAAAAGATTGGGAAGAAAAGAACCCTAAAACAGTGGAAGATAAAGTAGGGAAAGGAAACTAGGATGAAGACACGGTTGTGATCATCACAGAACTGCCACATACTGGTAAACCACAGTTACCGCCATTAAACTAGTGGGAGTCAGTGGGATGGATTTACAAGAAAAAGTCCAGGGAGACAATTAGGTGCCAAAACTATTTAAGCAAAGAAATGGCCACTAGCAAAAAGTCAGTGTAAGGGGCACCTGGGTGGCTCAGTGGGTTCAAGCCTCTGCCTTTAGCTCAGGTCATGATCTCAGGGTCCTGGGATGGAGCCCCGCATCGGGCTCTCGGCTCAGCAGAGAGCCTGCTTCCCCCTCTCTCTGCCTGCCTCTCTGCCTACTTGTGATCTCTCTCTCTGTCAAATAAATAAATAAAATATTAAAAAAAAAAGTCAGTGTGAACACTAGCTGAAATTTTAGCAAAACCTTTGAATAGTAGCTTAATTGATGGCAAATTCTTTGCCTTAGCATCACGCAACACGGCAGATCTGTGTCTTGCGAAACCAGGCTTTCATTTTTGCCTCAATGAGTGCAAGGGAACTTACTCCTCAGGGTTCACCTTTAGATTACAATTTAATCTTTTACTCCAGGAATGCAGATATTAAAGTGATTAAATAGTTTTTCCCCAGGGGGAAAAAAATTGGTATGGTGTATTTAATTTGTTTATATTTTATTTTTTTAAATGAATTTTTAAGAAACTACAAGCCATTTGGAACGACTTCAATCAGCGCTTACCTCCTGCAGTGTTTATGGAAACTCTGGATTTTCTAGTTGCTGCTACTTCCTGGACAGTGCAACATATATCAGGTACGAGCTTAGATTTAATGCTGCCCTAGATGTCATTGAACAGAGCACAGTGTTTGAAAGGTCAGAATTCACTTTTCTGTTAGGATTCTGGTTCTCGTTTTTATTTACTGCCACACACCTCGTCATATGGAAATATTCACATATACGTGCAGCTATGTAGCATTTTAGAAATATTACACACTTTTTAAGGAAATAATTATTTTGTGGTTATCAGAAATTGAAGGTGTTAATGTATATTTCTGTATCTCTAACCTTCCTTGCCCACTACTGTTTAGTTAATCAAGGGAGGGGGTGAAGGAAGGAAGGAAGGAAGGAAGGAAGGAAGGAAGGAAGGAAGGAAGGTAGGAAGGTAGGAAGGTAGGAAGGTAGGAAGGAAGGAAGAAAAGGAAGGAAGGGGAAGAAAGGAAGAAAAGGGAGAGAGGGAGGGAGGGAGAGAGGGAAAGGAAGTCTGGGAGTGTCTAAGTTGTTTCTACTACCTAAAGAAAATCCTCAGGGTTTTTCTTTTAAATTTGTTATCACTGTTTCTGACCTTTGTGTGAACGTGATAATACATTTTCCTTTGCGATGTGGAAGTCAATAACAAATATTTAGTGCATTAATCATAGACATCTTCAATGTAAAGAATTTTGAAACTCTCAAGACAAATAATTAAATCTGTTTTATACACATTTGAGGCAAACGTAAGAATACATATCTTTATTTAAATACAGAGCAAAACCGCCTTCTGTTAATATAAAGTCATTTTTGTATCATGTAGTAATTGATGACTAGCTATAGTGTAATAATCTTGTTTATGTTCATGACTTACTTCTTTTGGTGTTTTGTGGACCTACAAAAAATACATTAAAGATTCACCGCACAGATATCTATTCATTCTCTGTTACAAGTCTATATCTCAAACCTTAGTTCCTAGACGTGAAGTAAACTTACCTGGTATAAAATAATCATTTAGCAGCTGAGCAATGTTACTAACAAGTCTAAAATAGGACTGAGTATGAGGGGTTAATTGTTTGGTAAACCAACAGACATTTTGGAGAACGCATACTTTAATGGGCATTCCATACATTAATCACTCTTAAAAGGGATTAGATATATTAAGCATTTCAGCATCATTTTTTCTTATCAATTTAAAGTGGGCGATGCATTGTTTCCATAACGTTTTCTAAGCTGTTAGACAAAGAGAGGTGGTCCAAGGAGTCCATTGAACAAATTCCTACTTATTAGTCAGGAACCATACAGAGATTTGTCTGTCTCAAATTTTAAAAAAGATAACATATCTGAAAGCAGAAATGTCACTCAATAAAAAGAATGCCGCCTGTGCCTGTTTTCCCTCCAAATTTCGTCTCCCGCTCTTAACTTGGTTGTTTAATCTCGTCTAAGGAAGCCACTGCCTGCCTGTCCAGGAAAGGGGGGCAGACAAGACCTGCCTCTGCACCTTGAGCTCTCTGTGGCGAATCCTTCCCTTCCCCTGCTGCCTCTCCTTCCTGAGTAGGGAGGGGGTCAGGAAACTTCTCTCAAACAATACCTCAGTCACTAAGTTTCCAGGGAAGGAAATGCCACGTGGAAGCTATCATCCACCTTCCTTCGGGGCTCCCTCCACCTCGTTTCCCTTTCCGAACAGCTGTGACACCTCCAATCTTGACCAGCCTAGATCCTAGGAAGGAAACTCCCTCTCTTTCCCTGAGCCTCTTGGCTGCTCTCTGGATGCATCCATCCCACAGCTGGGATGACTAGCCCTACTGTTTTATTTATGATGCAATCAGCTGCTCTAAGGAGGTGAACAGTAACTGCTATTCCATTGCATAAAAAAGCCTTTTTAGCCCTATGTTATAAACATTTAAAAGTCTGTCTTTTACCCTCTTACAAAAAGCACAGCAGGAGGTAGATAGAGGTCACTGGGAGTCTCTAATTCATCTACATTTATAGTAGGTGTTGCAAGCTCTATTAGCAGAAAATGTATGACAGTCAGACCTAAGTTTAATGTTTTACTTAAAATATCTGCCTCTCCAGCTAATGCCAGAAGCGGTGCCCATGATTGGTGGCATGTAGACACTTACTAGCAAAAGCTTCCCCTTTGGCAGAAACTATCAGTTGGAAAAACTGCTGTTACGATAATATATTTGAGTATCATCCCAGAAATCCTGCTTAAGAGAGATTTTTTTTTCCTGCACAAGCCACTAACAGTACACAATGCTTTCTGCTCTCACAGACATTGACGGGCACTAGGGCACTAACCCACTGAATGGCAACTCGACGTATGTATCTATCTTGCAGTTCACCGGTGGAAATTCTTGTGAACCGGGAAAATCACGTTCTTCTCGTTGTACTAGCAAGAGTGTCCTAAAAGAGCTTCAGCACCAACATACCAATCTAGCACCCGGAAAAAGCTTGTAGAGGGCTGCACAGTGACTGACTTCATCCTGTAATTATAATGGCTTCCTTAGTGGGCCCATTTCTTCTTTGGCCACTGCCATCTTGTGAGCACTAAATACATCATCAGCGAGTATCGTTCTCATGTATTACACTAATACATCACTGGAATGACAACTGTTTCTGATGATCTATTAATGCAATACATCAGAGTGAGGTGTTTGAATGGGGTATTACTCAGAAACCAGGGCCGTCTTCATAAAGCCAGGTCCAAGATCCAATTCCATTTAATTACCTAGAATTAAGGGCATGCTAGGCGCAGACGAATACTACCAAAATTCTAGCATCATCATAGAAATTATTTGCATTCTCATTAAATTATCAGCAACATCTTTTCCTTTCCTGGAAATAGATCTGAGAAGGTGATTCAGACTCCATGAGCTCACTGTCCCCTACGACACCCAAGAATCATTTTGCAATGGCCCATGAATAAAACAAATACTCTCTTCCCTATCCTTACTACTTCACATTCTACAGTCATTGAAAAGAGCATCAGATTTTCCCATCTAAAACACAATTTCTTTGGTAAACATACACACTGCATTGAACACTCTTTGTTTGTAGTCACTAGACGCCATCTAAACATTTATACTTCTGTACATATTATACAGAAAAAAGAAGAGACAGAAAAAAGCAGCTGAATTTGCTTTAGACGCAGTTACACTGCACTCGATGTATGTGTCATTTGTCACAAAGCTATCATAAAGCACACCCAATCCCTCTGTTCTTCATTTCTGTACGAAACCCATCTATTTGTGTTTGGAGAGCTTACTGTGAATCTTAAATTGTGCCATCTACTGCTCATTGGTTGGCATTATGAAGATTTGGAATTGTCTTTAATAATCAAATTTCAAAAATCGCGTCCAACCTTAATGAACATGAACTCTTTTTAGAAATTCATGTTTTTGCTTGCATTTTTTAAATCTCTTGATGTCTTCCATCGTGTTTCATAACAATGATCTGGCATCATCTGAACAAACCAGTTGTCAAGATTTTGCAGCATTAACCTATGCATTTTAGGTGATTTTTGCCCTCAATTGTAGTTAAGACCATAACAAAGTACCATCACAGATTGGTGCCATAGTTTATGACATAATCAAAATTCAATTGTATAACACTCTCCTTCCTTTGTCGCAGATTTTTCAAATAGACTATTTTGTTTAAAAAGCATTTATCTGTTGTTAATGTCTTTGGAGAATTCATCTTGGGGTTTATACTGAAGATAAATGCAGGCGTGTGAAGGTTTATGAAAAATGCCTCTGCGAGTGACGTGCAGCCTGATATGAGTTACCACAGTCCGTTTCACATGTGGGGCAATCCACTACTTGCCTTGCATTCATTATGTTTTCTTGCCATGTATTTTTTCTTCCTGTTATTGAGATCTTTTGATATTATATACTCTTAACTACAAAATACTGGCGGTAAATCTTCAAAGAGTGATCTATATCTACATATTTCTCTCTGCATACATATATAATATCATATTTTATATTATATATAATGCTATATACATAAAATAAGAGTCATCTCAACATCAATTGCATTCCTGAATACTGATTGCACACCTCAAATATGCATTTCATTTTAACTCAGGACAAGAATAACAGCAAATGGTCATTAAAAACTATCTCAAAAGGAAAAGCTGCCTTGGAGAGATGATTCTTACTTTTGGGGCAGGAAAGTGTGTGTGGCGGGGGCAGGAAGGGGGGTGACAAAAGGAACAAGACCAGTGGTAAATAATGCATGTCTTCTGGAAATATAGATTAATCAATCTAGTTTGAATCTGTGATAAAGCTTCCTGTCACCTAAAAAATGAATACAGAAGCTTTTAAACACGTGACTCCTTTATTGAGTTTACAATTCCTCAAAAGTTACAATTCTGTTTTCCATTTCTTTTTCTCTCCTCTACTTTCAGTAAAGTTTTCTTAGCCTCATAATTTCCTTGATGTACATTTCTCAGAATGGTACCCACAATTAACTTTCCCCTTTTGCTGTTTAAAGAATTACCTCGAGATTTGAATGCACACATTACATGAGTAATATGAGGTTGTTAAAAAGAAGCATGCTCACGATTAGTCCACTTATAGATCTTTTTGGTTTTCTTTCCTTTCAATGGTCCCCCACGCCACTTGCTAATATTTTCCACCCTTGCAGCTTCTAGGCTGTCTATCGTACAACTACTATTCTATACCCACTTAGGCACACTTGAAAAGCAGTATCCCAGCCTTTCGGCTGCACTGAGTCAGTGCAGGAAAAGTGCCTTCTGTGCTCTGAGGCAATGTTGCAAGTTAAGTTCATGGTGACCGAGATACCCCCGTGCAGTTTCAGGATGTCACGAGCAAGGGGAAAGATGGCCGGACTCCATCACTCTGGATGGATGCACTCAGGGGCTGAATGAATTTGAAATACAACCAAGTCTGAATGGAAGAGTGGTCAGAAAGCCAAGAGCAATTACTACAGCTTCCAAAATGTTTAAACGATTTACTTCCCAGGACAAATGCAGAGTCCTTCTGTGCTGGGAACTCTTAAAACTGCATTTGGACAAAATTTGGTGAGGCTCTTTGCGCAAGCTGTTGGAAAAAGGGAAGGGAAATGGTGTGGGACGCCAGCGGCGTTTAGTCGGGTATTTCTGAAACCCAAACCCTGTCCTGTCACCTTTGTTTCAGAAAGTCTGACTCGTTCGCATTTTCCGTCACCTTGGGAAGAAAGCTCAGGTAAGTAGCTTAATTTATAGATTGATGGGACGAACTTATTTAAAAATTCTCGGTATGTTATCATGAATCATGTAGGCCTATTACACTAATTGCTAAGTAAATTTAAGCGGTATTACAGGAGAATTCAGTAGCATTTATCATCAATCTGGAGAGATCTTTGGTGGTCTCATGCTGCCCCCCACAGATATGTCTCAGAACATTCATTATGCCATAATTACAAAGTCTCTTTGAAGAGGCTAAAAATCCCTAGACTCCTCTCATCAATTATTTTCACCTGTTAATTCATTTTGTGTGAGGTAATAACCTCGGCATAATAACAAATGTGCAAGTACTCCGATTTTGCAATTAAAAGCAGCAGGGCTTCTATTTTGATCATACAGACTGTGACATCCATCATAGAAAACAATTTGGGCCTAGCAGGATGACAGATGCCGTACTGATGGCTCTACTAACTAACTGCCTGTCCTAGGGAAAAAAAAAAAATGGTCGGGCCTCAGCCTGCAGCTGCAAGCTATCTGATAGCTTCTGACCAGTCAGCGGGAGAAAGCCCGCAGTGACTAAATTACTGAAAGGTAATTTTACTTCACAAAATGAGGATTTCTGAGCCATAAACGTATGCATTCCAGTGGCTGCTGTAATTTGGAAACAAATAGCCCTTTTCATTTGAAAATGACTGGGATCACTGCCAGTGCTCAGGACATTTTGTTTCTCGGGCTTTTACATGGAAAATACAATGTAATACTCATTTTTTCTGCCCCCTTTCACATCTTATTAGACACAGAAGGCAAGGTGGTTATCACTGCTCTCTTAGGCTAAATCCGCAAGAGGAATTCTCCCTGCAACCTCCGGACAGGTGCCTAAATAATGGAAGAGAGCTGCTCCTTTTTGTCGTTCGCTCCGTACCCGGCCTGAGTGAGCTCTGCCTCAAAATGGGATTCCCACAACCTCAGCTCGTGGGAGGGACTCCCACCCCTAACCTGATGGCACAGCAGAATGGAGCCGCCCGCCCCCCTCCACCATCCTGGCTGGGGCAAAGGGAATTGGATACTGAGAGAGCCAGACGAAAGGTTCCTGCCTTATTTTTTCAAATTCTAGTGTTTTAAAGGATTTCCTAGAACACAATGTGCCTTCTCTTTTCACATCAAAATTCAAGTATTTGGCATCTTACCAAATCTACTTCTACTACCAAATCTACATCTACTTCACTAGAATGACGGTCTTTTGAAAGGTATGCTGTTCTACTATTACCAATTTCGAAGAGAAAATCATACGAATGTGCAAATAAGTTTTGGCTAATTGAAAACATAAATATTTTCCATATTACCTTCAATAGGAAAAGATCTAAATAGAAATTGAGAGGCTGTGTGCATCTGTTTCTCTTGCAAAACAAAATTCAGGGAC
Organism: Procyon lotor; assembly: GCA_028646535.1. Lineage (NCBI taxonomy): Eukaryota > Metazoa > Chordata > Mammalia > Carnivora > Procyonidae > Procyon > Procyon lotor. Next base: position 115,996,412 of record CM053606.1, read on the forward strand.
GAGATATGGAACGCAGGCCACTCGGAATAGTAAAAGCGGATACGAAATGCAAACAAGAACCATATTATGGGAAATTGTTATGTTTTTAGGATTATGTGTTCAGATTTCTTGAGTGAAGCAAGACAACAAAGGATAAGCCAAAGACAAAAGGTTAAGCACAGCATGAACTTTCTCAGCTGCGGGGCACTTTAAGAAGATAGCACCGATTGTGATGTTAACAGACAATAATGCCTACATTTTACACTTTGCTCCCACATTCCTTGCAGACAAACAAGGAAGAGCACGCTGTTTCTGGGGAAAGTCTACAGTTTCTTAGTCCATTGTGTCAATCTCATAAACTCTGTCCCCAAGAAGGACAAACAGATGACAGAAGCAGGGACGTGCTCCTGGAGAAACACAGAGCGGTCAGGGAAGGGCTTCTTTTTTCAACACTCCAATCAGGCTCCTTCCTCAACCTTTGAAGGTAATCTAGGGTTGGACCTGGGTCTCCTTTGACTTTAAGTAGGGTGATGCTTTCACATTCGCTCCTAATAAATCCTTTAAACTGGTGCAGAATACCTCTGCATAAGGGCAAAAGCCTCCGTGAGCAGCCTGGTAAGTTTCATACACAAGTTCTTTTCATCAGGTAGCACAGTGAAAAATCAAATGAAAGAGATGCATTAGAACAACGAAATTGCAATTACCCATCCGAGAGCTCCTTTAATGGGATGCCAGGAGGACTTGCCCTTTATGCACACGCTCTGACTGTAACTAATGCTCAGTAGCCATCAACAAATTATGACTGGTGACACTTTTGCTGCCGCAGTATTAAGCCCAAAGTCCAATGGAGAAAATATATGGTTTTTATTACAAAATTGTTCTTGTTTACAATTCTAATATCCTCTTCATTATCTACTTTTCCAGACATTTTAGGCAGTTCTGAAGACCTGGGGCAGCACTAGTCCTGTCATAAAGAGAAATTAATGTTGTTAAAGTTGGCCTAGCTGCCCTCTGGGACAGCTGAAGACGTGGAAATACAAGGCTCTGTTTTTAAAATGAAAATGATTAAAGGCACAGACACCTTGCTCTTGGTGCAGCCACTAAAACTTTTAATAAAATACGTGGGCACATACACACAGAAGCTTTTCTTTTTTCTTTCTTTAAGTCATCATCTTCCCTCTCTCTCTCTCTCAAATCCAACTTTGTTCTCTAAGAAACAGCTTGCTTTAAATACTAATAAGCGTAGAAATGACCTCATCATTATAAAGAACACATTTGTTTCATTCAGCAGTAGCTTACTCAATAATGACCATGCACAGAGAGACCAGAAGAGCTTTCTCCAGATAGTCAGTAAGCTAATTAGGAGCACTCTTTAACAGGTCGTCTTTACGACGACCGACAGGCTCATTCTGGCCTCTCGAAAACACTTTCACAACAGCCTGGTGCTCACCACTGCCAGAGGTGTGCGCTCCGGCTCACCTCTTCCCAGATTTCAAGAAAGGGTCTCCTCAAGGGGGAGGGTGGGGAGGAGGAAGGAAGAAACAGTAAGCCAGTGGAGGTTACTAGTAATCCTTTTAGAGGGAGCCTACCAAAAGTATCTTGAACAAAATGGCTCATATATCAGGAGAAAAATGGCAGGAAATAACTCAAAGAAGAGAGCATAACCTTTGCCATCCAAGGGCCAAAGAACCGCAGTCAAGACTTCACCTCCCTGATCCTCCCAACCTTAGTCATTTTGTCAGGTTAAGTGAATGCTCTCCATATAGAGCTGGAGAGTGAAGTTAACACCCCCACTCCGCTAATATCTTAATTGTAGCATTTTATTTCAAGAAGTGTTGTTTTTCCACCATTTTTCTTTTCTTCTCATTTCTTCTTTTTTTTTCTTCTTTCTTTGTCTCTTTCTTTCTTTCTTTCTTTCTTTCTTTCTTTCTTTCTTTCTTTCTTTCTTTCTTTTTCTTTCTTTCTTTCTTTCTTTCTTTCTTTCTCCTTCCTTCCTACCTTCCTTCCTTCTTTCTTTTTGGTTTCTGATTTTTTTTCTGACTTTTTAATTGGCTCTACTTGCCACGATTCAGCTCAGATGCAAATTCATCATTACAGACATGAGAGGAATCAAAGTTTCACCCTATCCTTTCATTGTTTTCGTTGTTTCATTGCTTGCCTGGTTGCTATTCACAAGAGTTCATGTAGTTTCCTTACAAATACAAAAGTATTGGAGGATAGTCAGAGATTACTGAGAGTCGTCATCGGCACACGCACTTCTCTTCCTTAGATAATTTCATCAAACATCTGCTCTGTAAACAGACTTAGCAGACTGGAGTCACTCCTTCCCATATTTGCAAGTAGACTCATATAGAAGCCATGTGAAACCACAAATCAAGACCATTTCAACAGCATAGGAAGAATGTCACCACTCCATTGCGTTATGCAGCGTGAGTGTCCAGAGGACGCCATACTGTCATGATACGCTCCCCTGGCTATTGCTTCAGTCTGCATCCACTTCCTCCCCAGAGTTTAGGTTTTGTTTTCCCTCTGGATTCCTTGTTCTTGGGCTCTATTACACACAGATGGAGAAAACATTTGTCCCCACACAGTAATGTGAGGGGTGCCACGCACTGCACGCTGCTGCAATAGCAATGCTTCCTCTCCTGGGGCCTGACACAAAATGTCTGAAATTCCACAGTTAGATGTCCTGTCCTTTAGACTTTGAAGGTTTCCTAACCTTCAGGAGTCACCTAATTAAATTTTAATACCCTTAAGTATAAACACCTTAACTGAAACAGCTAATACCTTGTTGGAGATTAGTTGGCAAGTAATGTTAAAGAAATTTAGCTGTGGGATAATCGCAGCAACAACATTAACGTAACTGAGTACTCTGAGTAACTCTGTACCCATTGCTACTCCAACTTCTTCCCATGCTTGGACTGATTTCAGCGCCACAGTAGCTCTTGTAAAAGAGACAATTGAGGCACAGAGAGGATAAGTCACACAGCTGTTTAAGGGCTGAACCACCAATTACACTCATACACTCTGGCCCCAAATTTGGTATTTACAAGGAAACAATTAAACTCCACAATTCAACCCAAATTCACGATTTAAAAGGAGGGGCGATGCCATTTGAAGGAAAGAACACTTATAACTGATGCTCCAACATCACGGTGCTTTCTTCAACCTCTGCTGAAGGCCCATAGCATGACTATAGCACCTCTTGAATGTCAACAGTCACTGTCTATTCCTGTTGCCAGACATTTCTCCAGCAACCCATACAGCATTTTGCTTATTTGACTGTACTTAACTGTAGCCTTTTCCTGAGAAGTTATTATCGACTCTCATTAAAATGCAAACATGTGTTTGGAAGGGGGTTGGCCAAGGATGAAACAGGCAACTGTTGCTGAGTTTGTGGTTTGCTCACATGAAATATTTGTCTCCTTCACCCCAAGGTATAGTCGAGGTCTAAATTTTATATGCCTGTGCTCAATTATCACGTAAATTGCATAAACCAAAAGGTGGAAAGCAGTGCCTATTCTTACTGGATGTAGTATTCTCATTTTTCACATTGAAAAATAATATACAAAATATGTCTTCAATTGAGCATCTTCATCTTACCTAAGTTAAAAAAAAAGAAAGAAAATGACTTTTCACTGATATCAATTGATATAAGTTCATCATTATGTGTAATCAGAAATCAATGCAGATATTCCTAGTAAAACCTGTCAACTTGCTGAATTATTCGTTTTATATACATAAATATATATGTGTGTATATATATATATATAATCTTGTTTTTTTCAATGACCAAATATATAAAAGGCTATGCATATAATACTTAAATGTTGGGTCAAAATCACAAGTGCAATGCTGTATTTGGTAAAGCAAGAACAATAGAGAAAGACATCTATGGATTAAAATCCTGGCACTGCTTCATACTAGCTTTCTGACCATGGTAAATGTTCTTTCATCTCTCTGCACTTTCATTTTCCTTTTTTTTTTTTTTTAAACTATAGCCATCGTGTCTTTTATTGGATTCTCAGAACTTATTAAATCTTGTAACAGGAAGTTTGTACTCTTTGACCAACATCTCCCCATTTCCTTCATCCCTCAGCCCATGGAAACCACTGTCTGTTTGTATGAGTTGGCTTTTTAAGATTCTATGTATAATTTATTTTCTCCTAGGAAAATAGAATTTTGTCAAAAAGAACAAAAACAATTTCTACTTCATAAGATTATTGTGAAGAATAAATGAGATGTAGATTGGCTTATTTTTGATATACAAGGTTAGTTCTTGTCGTATGGTGGAAATACAATAAATATTTATTGATATCTTTGAGTGTTTTTTTTTTCATTGATTTTGCCTGGTACAAGTAATCACATTAATTTAATAATTTCATTTGTTCTTTACCTCAGATAAGTTTGTTTTCTATATTTAAGATCAGTAATTTTTATGTCATCTTATTTTTGGGAAACCAAATAATTAAATATGTATTTTCTATATTTTCCTTTGATTCCATATCACTCACCTTAACCATCTTATGAGTTTTTTTTACTCTCTTCTGTATTGAGGGAGAGCTTTTAAACTTCACCTTTATACTACTAATTCTAGTTTCTATAAGATTAATCAAGGAAAGGGGTGCCTGAGTGGCTCAGTTCATTGAGTGTCCAATTCTTGATATTAGCTCAGGTCTTGATCTGAAGGATCATGAGTTCAGGCCCAGTATTGGACTCCATGTTGGGTGTAGATACTACTTTAAAAAAATAGGGGCGCCTGGGTGGCTCAGTGGGTTAAAGCCTCTGCCTTCGGCTCAGGTCATGATCTCAGGGTCCTGGGATTGAGCCCCACATCAGGCTCTCTGCTCAGCAGGAAGCCTGCTTCCCCCTCTCTCTCTGCCTGCCTCTCTGCCTGCTTGTGATCTCTCTCTCTCTGTCAAATAAATAAATAAAATCTTTTAAAAATAAATAAATAAATATATAGATATAGATATGGATATGGATATGGATATAGATGATATAGATATAGATCAAGGGAAAAAGAAAGAAGATTCCAACTAGAAAAATGAGGAATGAAAGTGGAGACATTACTACTGACCTTATGGAAATAAACAGAGTATAAAAGAATACTATGAACAACTGTATGTTAACATATTAGATCATGTACATGAGATGACAAATTCCTAAAAAAGTACAACTACTGAAACTGACCCAAGAAGAAATTTTAAAAAATCTAAGTAGGCTTATAACAAATAAATAGAATAGTAATCCAAAAAAAAAAAAAAAAAAATCCAACAGTGAAAATTTCAGAACCAGATATCTTTCACTGGTAAATTTCACCATATGCTTCAAAATAATTAACACATGTACTTCACATCTTCTTTAAAAAAAATAAAGAGGAAATATTTTTCAACTCATTTTATGAAGCCAATATTACCCTTATAATACTGACAAAGTTATCACGAGAAAAGAAAACTGGAAACTACTATACCTTATGAATACATATACAGAAATCCTCAATAATATGCTACCAAACTGAATCTAGCAGCATATAAAAAGGATTTATACACCAGTATCAAGTGGGACTTATTCTAGGAATGCAAGTTTTATTAAATGTATGTTGATCAATTCATACACCATGTTAATAGAGAAAAGGGCAAAAACCTAAATGATCAGATTACCATAATAGATGCAGAAAAAATTAAACAGAATCCAACACCCTTTCATAACAGGAAAAAAAAATTCAACAAACTAGGAATAAATGTGAATATCTCCAAGTTGATAAGGGCATCTACAAAAAACCCATACCTAACACCAACCTTAATGGTGAAAAACTGAAAACACTGTAAGATTGGGAAAAAAAAAATGATTTTTACTTTCATCACTTCTATTCAGCATTACACTGAAAGTTCTAGCTAGGGCAATTGGGTAAGGAAATAAAAGACACCCAGATTGAAAATGCCACTTGTAAATGGCATGATTGTGTAATATGGAAAATTCTGAGTAATTCAATACTAAAAATATCACACACACACACACACACAAAAGACTAGTAGAATTAATAAATAAGTTCAGCAAGTTTGTGAGATACAACATCAATATAGGAAATATAGTTCTATTTTATACATTAACAACAACCTAAAAATGAAATTAAGAGAACAATTTTATCATAATAGCACCAAAAAATACAATTCTTATAAATAAACGTATCAAAGAAATATAAGACTTAGTAAAAAAAATCATTGAAACAAATTAAAATCTAAATAAGTGGAAATACATTCAGAGATTGGAAGAAGGCAATAGTTAAGGCAATCTCCCCAAACTGATACACACATTCAACACAATCCCTATCAAAATTCTCGTTGCCTTTTCTGCAGAAATTGATGAGCTTGTCCTTACATTCTTATAGAAACCTAAGTGACCCAGGATAACCAAACAACCTTGCAAGACTCTTACTTTCTGATTTCAGATTTTGCCAGAAAGCAAAAATAATCAATAACTGTGCAATACTGGCGTACGGACAAAAATATAGACCAATAGAATGTAATTGAGAGTTCAGACACAAACGTATACATCAAAGGATACTTGATCCTCTATAAGGATGCCAAGATAACGTAATGGGGAAAGAACTGTATTTTCAACAGACAGTGGCGGGCCACCTGAATATCCACATGCAAAAGAATAAGGAACCGTGTAGTAAGTGTTAATTCTTAGCTTTGCCTGTTTTGCTTCCATAAGAAATTATTATTAAACTTCATTTATGAAGAGGACATTCTTTGGTCATAAAAGTGAAAACATTTTCATTCTCTCTCCATTGCACAGTGGTTCCATTGGAGGAAGGAGACTGTAGAGTACATCTATCATATGGAAAAGTTTCAGGGTGAGTCTAGTAATATGGCCATGGGGCACATAGAACCACCTGAAATAACTACTTTGGCAGAATTATCCACCAACCTGCCATTCTTCTTTTCTTCATAATTGGTATAACTGTGGTTTCCTGGGACATCCAGACACATATATTTTTAATCTGCTTTGCAAGTAGCTGTAGTTTTGAGATCCAGTTCTGGCCAATAAGATATATGTGGAGGTCACCTGAGAATTTCACAGTAAATATGACTTCTTTACCCTTATTCCTGATTAGACTGCAAAAGTAAAGACCAGAGCTTCAAAATCCACCTTGTGACAACAAAATCACCACAACAGAAGAGCCAAGGGAATCCTAGATCTTGTCCCTCATGTCCATGAGCCCTGACCCAATGTCAACGGGCAAATGATTTTCTGTTTTGTTGGAAAAACAAAATCCCAATCTCATTATGCTATTATACTTGGGTCTCCTTTACCTACACCTAAATTTAATTTCTAATGGATATTCCTAATGAAATCTAACTGGTAAATGCCATTATTTCTGCTTTCCTTTACAAATTGTTCTTTTTCCTTATATTAATTGAATAACTTTCCCATACACCACATTTTAAAAATTCTGATGTAAGATTTGTTTTCACATTATTACGATGTAACAACTTTATTTTTTTAAATAAGAGGTAATGGAAAGATGCTATACTGTTTCATAAGAGAAATGTAAGTTAATAAAGGGAAAGTTCATAACAATATTAGTGAAATAAATTGTACTGGTTGCTTTAGCACACAATTAAATAAAAAGTGAAATAAGCAGAGTGATTCAAACTTTTTTGATAGTTGAAGTAATGTCTACACATAAAAATGCTCGAAGGGAATCAAAATATATAACACCAACATCCCACTGATTTGACAAGAATACTTATTTTCAGGAGGAAAACACTATTGGATAGGAATTAAATTTCTTCACTTGTTGAGGAACCAACCAGTAGCCCTATGCCTCTATTCAATCATCAAATATTTATCAAGTTCCTGCCAAGTGCTAGAGATTCTCTGGGTTGGAGCCAGGTGTCAGGGGTAGTTACTGTACACTTGATATACTGGCCTTACTGGGATTCCACTGCAGGGTCATATGATTAAGGAACCAGAAATATATAATAAAAATTAAAAGTGCCATCAAGTAAAAATCAAAATGTTTCTACTATAGGGGAAAAAAAGTCAGGAGTGCCTGGGTGGCTCAGTCGATTAAACATCTAACTTTGGCTTAGGTCATGATCCGAAGCTCCTGGGATTGAGCCCTGCATCAGGCTCCCTGCTCAGTGGGGAGCCTACTTCTCCCTCTCCCTCTGTTGCTTCCCTGCTTGTGCTCTCTCATTCTCTCTCTGTCAATAAATAAATAAAATCTTTAAAAAATAAAAATAAAAAATCATTGGGGGCAATTTCCTTAGCAATAATGATCGGATAAAGTATCTCTGAGAAGGGTCATTTAAACTGACATGACTGGTTAGAACAATGGGAAGGCAATGATCAGTGAATTAGACAAGAACTAGGGAAGGGTAGATATTGATGAACACTGAGCTGGCGTTTCTGAGAAGAGACAGAAAAAAAGGAAGTACTTCCCTGAGCATAAAGGAAAGTGGTGGGAAATGCAGTCATCAGGGTCCTGTCATGGGACACCTTCTATGCTATGTAAAGGGTTATTCTAAATAGTCAGGAAGCTATAAAAAGAACAGAAAATCTCGATATATCAATGGCCTCAATATATCAATGGTTGATATATATCAACCATTTCCATTTATCTCAACAGAAGTCTGGGGGTCAGTTGTTCAGGATTAATTCAGTGGTTCAAAGGCATCATCAGGGGTCTAGCTCTGTCCAATCTTCCATCTGACATCTCTGGAGAGTTGGCATTATGTCTTTACTCTTCCTGCCTCAAGGTCACAAGAGATAAGTAGTTGTCCTCATTAAGATAAGCAGTTGTCATCTTGTTGACCCTACCAGGAAGGAACAGGCGAGATCAAAAGGCCTTTTCCCTTATCTTTTTCTTCTGTAAACAGCACATTCCCCATGCGGGTGCAGTTCATTGTTCCAGAGTGAAATTTAGGTTTAACTTTAGGTTAAGGGCAGTGCTGATATTAGAGCTAAGTACAAGGTTGTCTACAGAATGGTCAAAGTTTTTCATCAAACTTTTCTCTGTGTGAAACACAGAAAACTTTATGGATTAGGATAATTTTAGGAAAACACTACAAGTGAAGGTGCTAAAAGCCAGGAAAACAGATCAAAAATATGATCACAGTAATTGCTCCTTCTTTACAAGGTTACCGAAATTTCAACTGTATCTCCTAGCTTGGTTAGTCGAAATATAGTAGGGAACCCAGTGAATTCTTTCCTTGATCTTTCTCTTTCATTTTTAATCTCACTTCTACTTAGATATGAATTATATAATTCAGAATACTGCCTGGAGTTTATTAAAATTCTTTGTAATCACTGACGCCAAAATATTGCTCTGAAGTCTTAGAACCTTTAATAATATTTCTCGCACTTTGTTTTTAACAAATAGCAAGACTTTTTTGAAAACTAGCGATCTATCTTAAGGTATCAAGTTCATCAAACTCTGATTTCTCTAAAGTATTGATTAATTTTTAATCCGTGAAAATCTCTGGGCATTAAAGAAACAGGATTCATTTGACTTGAACTCATTTTCCCATCTAATAGGGCGTCCCTATTAAAGAAACTTTGATTTATCTAGTCTCTATTTTTGGTAGATGGAATTACAGGCTTAGTTTTCAAAAATGCAATTCCAGATATGGCCATTTAATGTCAAAACCACCATTTCATAATATTCAGTTTTCTCCAAGAGGATTCTTATATAGCTGAGTTATGATTCTTAGGTATATTAAAGTACATCAAAAGAAGGCTTCCTTCCCTGTCATTTTTTCATTTCTTTTTAAAATACGCAAAAATAGTTTGTACCCTATATTCCAGGATCTCCTGTATAAATCAGAGTTGCATCTGGAATGATAGTTGGAGTAGATGATTCAGTAGAGGAGGAGTAGGTCTACCTCCTCACTACTCAAATCATTGGAAATGGCTCATATGATGTCATTAGCTATCAAGAGAACTTAGTATAAAGAGACCTTCCAGCTGCAGACATCTATCTGGCCTCATTTTAATTGTAGTGTCAACTCATTTGTAACATATCGTAGAGGGACAATAGACATTTAGGCCTGAAATCTAGCATTCTGAAGGGTGTGCTCCTAGCCAATATGCATTGGAAAAGGAGGATTACAAGCTTAAAGAATAGATAAATATAAGCTGGAACCAAGCCTATGTCCAAAGAGAAATAAGAGTTTGCCATCAGGAATAAAGTGTTCCTGTTGAGAGTTTGTAAAGGGGAAGGGCAAAGGACAGGAAAATTTTAATCTTCCTGTGGTTTTCACTAAATATAACCTCACGTTAGCCAGCCTGGCTATGCAGAGTGAATTGTCTCATGACTGAAATGTCAGTAACTCTCTAAACAATGGCTTTTGCATATGGTCTAACATCTAATCCCTCAGCCTGAGAGCTGCTACCATTTCTGAAATGAAATATAAGAATGAACAATATCTTCTAACCCTGAAAAATCAAGGTATTCTAAGAAACATAAGGATACAGGATAAAAATTGCTCATTTATCCTTGTGCTGGCTGGATTTGGAGTTGATTTCCATTAGCCTGGCTTTGATAGAATCCATGTGGTTGTGGGTGCTTAATAGATTCTGTTTGGTGATGGGGGTGCTGGGGTGGTTATTTCTGCAGCTGGTTTTGCGCTGAAGCCAAAAGAGTATAAAATCCTTTTAACTAGACTCCCAGCCCCCATTTGTGATAAACGTAGTAGGCTGCCTCACTAGCACCAGCAACACGTGAAGTTCAGTTTCCGTCTGCAGCGAGATAAGAGGATCTTAACGGGTGGCTCTGAGCGCTGCATTTCCTATTTCACGCTCAGTGCATACGACTTAGGTTAACTCTCTTCGTATGTCATGGATTCTTTAACAAGCCCACGCTGCCCTTCCCAAGACACAACACTTCCCATTTCCCCCAAATCTCAAAGCTAATTGCCTTAAACCGTACTGAATGTTTAAACGCAGTAATCAAAGGTGTGAATATTTAACTGGCTTTATCTAAATGATTAATTTCTGGTGTCTCTGTAAATAGGACTATGCTCCAGCAGTCTCAGGCAATAGAATATCTCTATTTTCTACTCAATTCTGAAATGCAAGATACAGTTGTCAGTCGTAACACTTGACATGTATTGATGGCCCAGATATGAACTAGTGTCCTACGATGTAAGTGGAATTCTGAGGCCTTAGTTTAAATTATGCAAGATGTTCTTCCTGCTGGGGATTCATTTGTCATGCAAACCAAAGGATCCCTGTTTTTTTTAAAGCCTCTAACAAAAAAGGGGATGCCTTCTATTGATCAAAATTATAAAGGAAATATAGTTCACCCCACATCATTAGATGCTATATGACAGAATAGCCTATCTTGCTCCTGAAACGGTCATCTCTGAATTTAATACTTTATGGACAGAGAATTTCCTTTTTATAAACAATTGCATTTAATAAGTATGATTAATATATATAAACTTGATTTAAAAATCAAACAGTGCAGTAGGATATAAAATAAGAAATATAAAATTCTAACTCCTCTTCTTTAACTCTGAGAACCACTTCCTCAAAGTTATATGTGAACATTTCCTTGTGTATCTCGCATGTATCTTCATACATATGTGCACATGCCAAACATGGGTAAAAACAGTACTGTACACATGTACACACTCACATGGGTACACAGGCAGTGCCTTTTTGCCCTTAATAATATATCAGCATTTACAATCTGTACACTATATATCATTATTTTTGGTGCCCGCTTCGTATCCTATTATGTAAATTTAACATATTTTTAAGTAAATGTAATTTATTAATTAATTGCATTTACAACACAAAGAATTCTACCATGGGCATTTGTGACATGTATCTTTGTGCTCATGGGTAAATATATCCATAGTATAAATTTCTAAAAATGCACTCCAAGAGTTGAAATGATGGGTCAGGAATATAAGAATATACTGAAGATTTTTATTTTCTACAGGTTATTTCCTTTATATTCCAAATCTGTAATATACTGATTGCCACCTGAACTTTGAAATCTGTTGAGTCAGTGTGAATAAAAAGACAAAAAGAAATAATACCAGCTTGAGTAAAAAGATCCAGGAGTATTTTTTTTTTTTAATTTCAAGTTCCACACTATCACAATTAAACTTAACTTATCCCTTAAGCCATAAGGTGAAAAGAATTATTCATAAATACATTATGCCCTAACTCGTTATTTCTCAAGACATAAAAGATAGCAAGTTTTATTCTTGTCTTGAAAGTCAGGATTTAGGGGTGACTGGGTGGCTCAATTGGTTAAGCATCTGTCTTCAGCTCAGGTAGTGATCCCGGGGTCCTGGGATCAAGCCCCACTTCAGGCTCCCTGCTCAGTAGGGAGTCTGCTATTCCTCCTGCCCCTACCCCTGCTAATACTCTCTCTCACTCAAAGAAATAAAATCTCTTAAATAAATGAATAAATTCAATATTTATACTTTCTTGGATATTGATGGGGTAATAGTTTTTCAAGCCTGAGTTCTTTGTAGTTCCCTTCCCTGAGTTCTTAACCTAACTCAAGCCTACAGCTCTATAGTAACAAAGTGTTTGCATTCCCCGCTAACATCCATAGAGTGATTCTTTGACTAAATTATAGTCTTTTTTTTTGAGTATGTGATTTCCCAAGAAGTGAGCTTGAGAACAGTTTGTTCCTAGTGTATATCAAGCCCCGTGTCATTCATCCCAGGCCACAAAGACTGGTTATGTGAGCAAAAGAAAAACTCCACTGGATCAGTTAAACAGGCAAGGAAGACTTGACTTAGACAAGACTAATGTAATAGAGGAGAGAGTCTATTGCAATAGGAGAGAAAAACTGAACTCAACTCTGCTGAAACTTGGGTCAGAGGATATTGATTGATTGATTGATTGATTTAAAGATTTATATACTTATTTCAGAGAGAGAGAGTGCCCAGCAGAGGGGAGGGACAGAGGGAGAGGGGAAGCAGACTCCTCACTGAGCATGGGCTTCCAAGGGGAGCATGATCCCCAAAGGGGAGATCATGGCCTGAGCAGAAACCCAGAGTAGCCAACTGAGCTACTTGACCCCCAAGGTCAGAGGATATTTAAACACTAGAGTAAACTAATGGAAAAGCTCTGGAAGAATGCAGCGGGTAGCTTCATCAATGTTTACTAATTGTTGCCCATGGCTCTACTCCCTCAGAAACTAGGATTCAGGAGTCTTATTTTTCTTGATGCTTATATTTCAAAAGGATGGTTCCCAGGTCCTTGAGAAAGACAATCCTGGTATAGAAATTTGCATCTTTATCAACGGTAGAATATACCTGCAAGGAACTAGGCCATGACAACTTATATTCTGAATTTTTCAAACTTCCATAATTGGAAAGAATAGATTTCAAGGAAAGTACTTCAAAGTAAGTTGAATGTATTTGTTATTTATGTATTTGTTATTTAACTTAGGTCAGTGCAGAAAAATATGTTGCACCTTTCACCAGGATTATATACTGGTAAAAAGTTATTTTCCTATGATTTAATGTAAACCCCATAAACAATGTTATAAAGAAAGGAATTTGGGGGCACCTGGGTACCTCAGTCGGTTAAGCGGCTGTCTTTGGAGAAGGCCATGATCCCAGGGTCCTGGGATCGAACCCCACATAGGGCTTCCCGCTCAGTGGGGAGTCAGCTTCTCTCTTTCCCTCTGCCTGCCACTCCCCTTGTTTGTGCTCTCTCCCTCTCTCTGTCAAGTAAATAAATAAAATATTTTTTTAAAAATAAAGGAATTTGATTTCTGTGAAACTAAATTACTAAAAGATACGCTGGTGCCAGATTTCCCCTATGTTTAATATAATTGTAACTTTGAAAAATCACTAATAGTTTGGAATTTCTGAAGCTTGACATTTCTTTTTCAATCTTGAATAATTTAGTCCATTCCCAGCAAAAATTAAATTTCTAAGGAAAAGAAGACAGTATTTAAAGCTTTCATTGTGGGAAACAAAATTTCCTATGAAAATGTCTGTCTTGCCACAAATAAATGATCTGATATATCACTGCTTAGAACTAGATGGTTGCATTTGTTCAAAAACTTAAAACTCTTCCCAAATCCAGCTGCCCAAACAGGGTCACAAAAATCCATTTTATTAATAAGCTCCTACTGCCTCTGGGAACTTGTATCAGGAAGGTTGGGCCATGCAATGTCACAGAAATTAAAAACATGGATTTGCCAAGAGTGTAGGAAGTAAATGTACATCCTCTAAGATAGCTTTTGATGCCTATGCCACTCTTTTCTTTTGTTTTACCACATAATTTTACATTTTATAAAGTAATTCACCCAATTATTAATCTTCAGACTGGCTCTGAAATGTTCAGTCTTTCATTGGAATCTCTCCATATTCCTTGTAATAGAAGTTTCATGGATTTGGGAAAAAATAACCACTTTGCCAATTGTCTATGAGAATAGTATTTAACAGTGTATAAGGATGTTTGGTCATATTCACTCTTTTTCCCTCAAGATGGATACATCCTTTTCGGAGAATTTAGCAGCATAGTTGAGCCATTTTGTGTTTTGTTATTACATGAAAATGTATGCATTGTTTGTAGAGGTTATAAATTGCACACACAGGCTAGATCACCTTGTGTGAAACAGGTTTATCCATCTAAACAATGCCAAAACTTAAAGCAAAAGCCTCTAATGTAATAGATTTGGCATTTAAGTGTTTTTCAATTTGCTTATTCAACATAGCTTTGTTAAAATATTCATCAAGTCATCAAGAGCAATACTTGCCATGTGAATTGTGAAAGTCTACGCCAGTTAATACATTTTGCAAAGAAAAATATATTTGCAATGAGACTCCATGGTTTCAAAAACTCTTGGTTGTATTAATGGTAACCCCCTTATTTCCCACGCTGGTCTTAGGAAAAGGTGTGTTTAATATACATCAGAACTGTGTCCCCTGAAATGTAACAAGAACTGATTGAGAAACTTACATGCACATTAGCCTGAAAGGTGACTTGTATGAACTTATGACTTCATATTTGGATAATGTGAAAAATCCTCTTAAATCTCATTAATAATTTTCAAATCAAGTTTCTTTAAATACGTAGCACCAAATTCCTTTGTGAAAATGCAGGTTCTGACCATTCAGAATCTGCATGCATGCAGGGAAGTGTGTGCAACTTCCATGGAGAAGCGACTTAGTTCTATGAAGGTTTTAAACTACCTGCCTTAAATTCAGGAATGTCAGGTGCCTGGGTGGCTCAGTTGGTTAAGCGATGGCCTTTGGCTCAGGTCATGACCCTGGAGTCCCAGGATCAAGTCCTGCATCAGGGTCCCTGCTCAGTGGGGAGTCTGCTTCAACCTCTGACCACCCACCTCATCCTTTCTCTCTCAAATAAATAAATAAAATCTTATAAAAAAAATTCAAGGATGTCATACTTTGTACCCATTTGTCTTTTAAATCATTGCAGGTTTTGGTAGTTTTATTTCTAACTTCATTTTATCCATAATTTCTGTGGCTAATATTTAGTTCTATGCCTGAATCAACCCCTAAACTATGACAAATCTCATTACATTTGGTGATAGCATTTATTTACAAGAACAGTAACAATAATGATAATAATTGTACTAAGGTCTACATCATGCTGCCTCTGATTTGCATGTCATTTTTTTTTCTATTTTGGGATTAATAACATGGTTTTCTATCTCTGTTTTTTCATGATCATTCTATCTAATTAAAATGACTCTTTTATAATTCAGACTCACACCTAATGCTTATAAAATAACAAATCAGTCATAAAATATGGGATGTTTTGTCCTTCATAATATGATAAATGTTATGGAAGAACTCCCAAATGTTTAGTGTTATAATTTTTAGTCAGATATCAGGTTTCATATTTGAATTTTTAAAATTTTTCTTTTTGGTTATTTTTAAATTCAAGTTACAGAAAAGAGAATGGAATTGATATTCCTTAAAGATCTTTGAGTTCCATTCACTTATATGTTCCACAAATAATTATTAAGCATGTATTATGTGCCAGTCAGTGAACTAAGAACTAGACATAGAGATGAATAAGAAATAAATAAGTTAGCCATTTTAACAATGTGATAAATTATATCGTAGAGCTACAGAGCAAAGTACTGTGAAATCACAGTATGAAGATCGTTGTTAAGTACCATATAAATATCAACTGTCTACTTTATCATCAAGATGTTTCCTAGTGAAGGATGTTAATTGATCTTTTCAGTCCTCAACTGACAACAGATATCTCTCCATGTGAGTTTTGAGTTCATTAACAGAGGCAAACATGTTGGTAGATAATAGCAGTTTCACCTTTATTACTTAAAAAAAAAAATGCTAAATATGAGGATATATTCTACGTGTTCAGTAACAATGGTCTTTTTAATCCTGAGCTTCAGAATTAAATTGATGTTCACTTAGTCACAGAAAGAGAATGCCTACCAGATTATATGGTGGTCTCACCCATAAAAAATTATGGCATGGATGAGATCCCAGAAAAAAGTGGGAGCAAATAGCTAAGCTGCTAATATTAATTCCTCTGCCATACTCATCAACCAGGTCATTTATCCACCTCCTTCGAAGGACTAGCAATGAAGCTGAGAACCTGGAAATATTAGAAAATAACCTTCCTCATGGAAACTATAGAAGTTGGGAAAACAATGTATCCTATTAAAAACAAGTTGGGAAAACAATGTACCCTATTAAAAAACCCTATTGGACAACAAGCCCAAAATGGAGTCACTTATGCTAAGTCACTAAACTGAGACTTAATTAGTTTTGGCTCTCCCAGAAATGGAATCTTAAACCAGTCAACCAGGAATCCCCTGATCAGCACTAGTTAGGTCATCTGCCTGATAGACCCCTGACATCCAAAAGTGACCTTGCCACAACCAGTCTCCTTTTTGTCCGGTATAACTTCCTTGTTCCCACTCCCTTCTGCCTATAAAAGTCTTTCATTTTGTGCAGCCCCTCACAGCCTCTCTCTGTCTGCTATACTGGATGCTGCCTGATTCATGAATTATTGAATAAAGCCAAAAAGATCTTTAAAATTTACTCAGCTGATTTTTGGTTCTTAACAACCGAACATGTATGTTGAAAATCCTAAAATGGTAGTGTAATTACTTTAATCTGGAAAGTCCAGTATATCTCTACCAGCCTTTAAACATTGCCAGATAGAGCACAGTGCCATTACAGTCTCAAGTGCCCCTCTATACTCCAGCATCCAAGTGTTCTCTCCACTTTGCTTCCACCAATCCACAATCCACACTATCAAATGCTTACAAAGCCCTCAGCCACCTTCTACTGCCTTCGTGTATAAGTAAAAATTGGAGAAAACATGTTTTCTGCTCGAGTAAATGAAAATTAACCAATCTTTTCTCAAAAGAGAATTTGAAACTTTCCCTGACAGATAAAATCTTTTATTCTTGCTGAGCTCTGTTTAACTCTTCTCCAACAAAAACAACCATCCATAATTTCGTTATCTGTGCTACTGTTTATAAAATAATAAAGTGGGGACTTAAATAAACAAAGATAAATAAAAAGCAGATGTTTGACTAAAGCCTTACATCATTCTTCAGAGCATAGAGAATGTCAGGGGCAAAGGCTGGGGCAATTCAGAAATAAAGGCTTTTGTTTTGTTCTGTATTAAAAGATAAAGATGGATTAAAGTAAAGAAGAAGAAGAAAGAAACGGAGACTAGTACACACTTACACAGTAATTGCTGAACATGACACTGGTCTATGGAATCATTTTGTAAGTGACCTTGGGAAACCTCTAAGCCTTCAAGGCTACCCAACAACCATCACCCGGAAACAAGATGTCCTGCCCCCCTCCTCCCACCTTCACACCTTTTCCCATTTCATGTCAATGTCGAACCCATGTATTTTTCCTTCTTTCTCTTGCAATGTCACTTTCTTTTTCTCCAGTTATCCCTACTACTGTCATGCCCAGGTCTTCCTGATCCTCAAAATCTTTTGTCATTTACCAAGTAGTTAGTACTCCTGATCACATCTCCTTTTGAAGTATCCCTCAATTTCTGGAATGCTATACTCTCTGGGTTCCCATGAAGGTTCCTTTTTTTCTTTCACTGGCTCCTTTTACTCCAGGTCCTATCTCTTTTGAGGACCAGGCAGGCATTTCTGAATGCCTACTAAACATCTTCACTTCCATAGATGCCTACAACTGAATGAACTTCAGGGACAGTGGCAAATGCTTATTCACCGACCATTCCTGTTTCCAAATGGAGAAGCATCCATTAGCATAATACATTCTCTGGAAAGAAAAGATACCTTAGTTGGTGATTTTGATAAATTCTGTGCCTTCACCTCTTATTTTTCTCTGCGACCTGGCTGCCAGCAGAGAGCATGTGTTCAGCTCAGCCTCTCAATATTAAGTTTTACAGTGGAGGACATTATACTATGAGAGCTTCGCATTAAGTGGTCTGGGAACACATATCTAAAATAAATAATCACGTCTAGCAAAAAGTGGAAGCTATGGACCACTAAAAAGAACTAACAAATTTTGAAGACCGAATACCTTTATTCTAATACCAGGATGGAGTCTCAAATCTTTTAAATATAAGAAACACCATACAATAGCAAGAATACTCAGCAGAAGAAATGATGTTCATAAAAGATAAGTTCTGTGATGTAAAGTGTGAGGCTAGAGGATAGAACATCTGGAGGTGTGGAAAGGATACCTGGAGATTTGGGGATGGGCTGCAGATGAGGTCAGTCAGGAAGACTAGAGACAGATTTTATGAAATCATGTCTTCATACTCCTGGTCAGGAAATTTAGATCTGAATGCGTAGGCACCATGAAGACAGAAGAGGCATTTTATGTTATGTAACAAAATTAATCCTCAATTTTAAAACAATAACTATTACATCAGTATGGAAGATTAATTGGAAGCATCACCATTAGATACCCCGTGTCTAAAGCAGCAATTGATTCCCTGCAGGGCTTGCGAAACACAGTTGCTGAGTGAATCAATTGTGTAAATGGGGAGAGGAGGCCAAGATCCCATTCAGAATGATTTAAGTGGTGGTAATACAAAGAGAGGAGAAGAGGAATGGTGAAGACTACTGGAAGAATAACAGAGTTCTTCCAATAAGAAAGGAAGGACTAACACAATTTAGCATTTGCTACATGTTAGAAACTATTTTGACATGTTCATTCACTTGGTCCTCAAGATAATCCTGTGAGGCGACAGAGACTCAGAGATTCAATTTGCTGAAGTCATACTGCAGGGAAATGGCAAAGAACAACTTAAATGGTATTTTGACTTTAAATCATATACTATTCACTTTAGCATGACTTCCAACAGTGTCAGTGCAGCTCTGTCCCTTAAAGAAAGTTCCCATGTCTGTGAAGCTTGCTAAGAAAACTATCTCAACAGATTAGCAGTTTGATCCTTTACCTGTTAGACATTCAAAAAGTCAATACAGCTCAGTTAAAATCATGATCTCTTCTTACCTCCCTTCTCGGTAATACATTCCGTATACTCTATGCGTCAGTTACAATGCCACTGCCCAAGTGATACTCCTCAGAGTAATGTTAGTCTCCCTAATTACTCACACCCTCTGCATTCAGTTAAATACCAAATTATGCCAAACTTTTCCTAAAAATTTCTCAATCTACCCTCTCTTCCATCTGTCCAACGAGAGTCCCAGTTCAGACTCATCATCTGTCACATGTATTACCTTCAAGTCTTATACTCGTCTTTAGCCTTGCTCTACTCCAACACAGTTTCTGTTTCACATGTGTAAAAAATGTACGGATCTAACTTATTTAAATATTATTTCCTTCAAATATTTTTAAAATGAGTAGAGAATTATGTTGAATTTTTATGGTACGGGTTATTCTTAGGGGTGGGGGGAAGTCTGCCAATTTCCTTTAAATGTAAATAAATAGATGTAAATAAAATTTAATCAGAGTCCTTTATTTAAATCTACCTAAGTCCACAGACCAAATTCTGTTAGTTTCCTTTTTTAGTTATCTAATCCCTCTGCAATCCTATCTAATATCTGAAAGTGAAAGAAACAAAAATCTCCATTATTCATCAAAGTCTGCAGTATTTGACCATTACCTCCATTGGAACTGTGGTCCAAGTTGCTAATTTTCTTGGATACTTAAGCGATGCTATATGTCAAATGGAGGAGCACAGAGGAGGAAAATAGGATGAGAAGGGAGAGAGAAGCAGTTTATAAAGATGTCTGAAAATAAAGTTTCTCTGGCACCTGGGTGGCTCAGTCAGATTGCTTGATTTCCACTCAGGTCGTGATCTCAGGTCGAGATTGAGCCCCACTCAGGGCTCTGTGTTGAGCATGAAGCCTGCTTAAGATTTTCTCTCTCTCACTCCCTCTGCTTTTCTCTGTCTGTTCTCTCTCTCTCACTAAAAAAATTTAAAAATTTTTAAAAATAAAATAAAAATATGATTTCTGGTCAAAGTATTTTAATCTTAATTCTGCTTTGCCAGAAGTTACATTTTTTTCATGAGGACTCAAAAGAACCAGTTATTTCTATTTCTTCTAAATTGAATATGGAAGATTTAAGGTAACTAAAAAATTCATTTATTAAAGGAAATATTTTTAGAGGAAAACTTCAAGATACACACTCATTTAAAAATTTTATTTTATTTTATCAAATCTTAGTATTTTAGTCAGATTAAAGTATAACTACATTTTTTATAGCGGTCAGAAGATAGTTACCAGAAAATTTGACCTTTGTAGTAACTCATTCACAAAGTCATAGAAAATTAAATTAATAATATGAAAAAATTTAAAAAATCTTATAGCTCAAATTGTGTTATTTATGCAACCATAAATGCAATTCTACTAAGTTATTATGCTGAGTATATATTGTTACTTGTTTTTTTCCAAATATAAAAGTAATTGTTAACACGGAAGTTAAGCTAATGTATGGATATAGAAATGGTAACATTTTATTTTCATATGAAAGCTTCCAACCCCATTTTTTGCCAGAGTTCTCTAGAGGATCAACATTATTTTTTTCTTTCTTTGGGTTTCCATAAACTTCAGACATGTTTGCTACACAGGTTCCAAGTCATAGTTTCTTCTTGATATGAACATCCACAATTCTTTGGGTCCACGTGGCTATATTCCATGGTGAGAGACTCAAGAAGACTTGCTTTCTCTCCAGGATAAATTTATACAGTACCAATGATGTCAGCTAAAAAGTTTACAAAAACTTCAAATGAAGAAAATATATAAAATGGTTATAAAAGAGTTGCTTTCAGTGACACAATAATATTATGGAAAGCAAAGAGGTTCATTTTATTGGATTTAGCAAGAAGAACTTGATGTAGAGAACTCCATGGTGCTTATCACGAATAGGATATATTTATGGGAGAAAAGCACTGAGACTATCATAGCAATGCTGGCTGAATTTCAGAAAAATAATAGAATGACTCACTCGGGATTTCCAGAACATATTCCTTTCCTGTATTTTCATACCTCTCATTTCCTTACAAGGGTGCTTATAAAGAAGCATTCTCTCAACTGTAGTTATTTATTTCTTTGTGACAAAAAAATCAAATCTTAGGCTAGAGAACAAATGCTTATCACCTGTAGAAAGAATTTTTTTTCTTGTAGACAAACAATTAGGAAATTGATGCATTGTTCATTTACTAAATACCTCATGAGCTTTGTTACAATAGCACAGTGTACATACTGAGAAATGTATTAAACACAGTGGTGCAAATCCAGTCAAATTATCTAATATTGGCATTCTTCAGGTAAACCTGAGTCTTTTAACTATGACCTATAATTCAAAAACGAAGGGAACTTTTTAACATAAGCATATCTCAACTAGAAATTCATACACAAAAATAATTAATACAAAGCCATAAGATTTTATTATCTATTGCATTATTAAGAAACAAATATAAAATCCCCTGTTCAAATATAATTTTGAGTGTCATAGAAAGCTTTCACATTAGTGGATGGAGGAAAAGCATATATGAACAAATATTACAAATGAGTAAATCTCTGACTGACTATGAACATACAAACACAATGTGTGATTTAAAAATGCATGAAGACTGGAAAAACATTAAGGAAAAGCCCATCAGAAGAAGTCCTGATTATAGTCTGAAGTCATATAGTGTCTTCTTTTAATAGAGATAACTTAACAATTATATAATTAAAGTTTTGTTTGACAACGTTTTAACATTTTCCTATATGCTATCTCAGTTGGTGCTTGTGATCATTGAACTCATTGACCGTAATGAGGATCCAAACACAACTTACGTCTGAGTGAAAGTTTGATTTAAAAATGGTTTATGTTCAGGGCGCCTGGGTGGCTCAGATGATTAAGTGTCTGCCAAAGGGCTCAGGTCATGATCCCAGGGTTCTGGGATCCCGTGTTGGGCTCCCTGCTTGTGCTCTCTCACTCTCTCTGTCAAATAAATAAATAAAATCCTTAAAAAAATATAAAATAAAATAAAATAGATGGCTTATGTTCCTGTATTTCCCTTTGCTCTAAAAAATTACTTAACTGAAGGAATGTTCTATTGTTTTGAAATGAAGTATAGTTCTTGTATTTTCATTATCCTTCTAATATTTAGAAAATTCTCTTTATCAGAAGAGTCTATCTAAACTGATATCACAGATTTTTCTTCCTTCATACCCACAGCATGTTGAGATATTGGAGATTTATTTCTACCTAGTTAGATATATTGGGTCAAGAAATATTCACTGCCATAGTGAAGATCAACTAGTCACTATTACAACAACCACAAAAGAAATCTTAATTTATTTACAGAGATATAGTAGAGATAATTTTAATAGAATAAATATTTTTATTGCATGCAATTTGAAATGAGTAATTTAATGATTGTATGAGTATGCTTTTGATGAATCAGCTAAGAAGCCTAGAAAAGAGAATGAAACTTCAACTGTGACATTTAAAACAAGAAATGTGATCCCATTATATGTTGAGCCTCCGGTTAATTGTTCAGGCTTTTGGTACGTTTTTGGCTGCATGTGGATTTAAAATGGTAAAATATACATATATTGATGAGTGAGTTCTTTGGTCAAATGATTGGCTTGTTCTTACTTAGAAGCCAGTTTTTTCAATAGCCATGATGTTCTGTGCACAAAATATACCTAGCCAAACTACTGCTAATAATTACTGGTATCTATACAGAGCTTTATAGTTTGCAAAATGCATGAGCACAATTATTTCCCTTGTCCTTCATGTCTACCATGTGATATAGAACATATTATCATTATCTACATTTGGAAATGAGATAGTTGAGGACAAAAATATAGCCTGCCCCAGGTCACCCTGGTTTGGTTGGGATTTTGAGCCACAATATTTGGATTATAGTCTAGTACTTCCTGCTTTGACAGATTGCCGCTGCTAAAGTTACTTAATGGTCATTCAAACATATAACAGTCTGAGTTTAGAATGTTACAGCTTTAAATATAAACTAAAACAAACCAAAAAATCAAAATTTGGTACATATGATGGACATATAGTACACCAACTTCGTGAAACTTATTTCTAAAAGCTTAATGTCTCTCAGCTTTTACATTCTTGTACTTTTAAGAAATAAAATTTCACAGTAGGTCATGAAAAACTAGATCCAAATATACAAGAAAAATGTATATAGACAGTAAAAATATTTGAAAGATAATGAACAGG
>CM053606.1:116020550-116049795 GCA_028646535.1 Procyon lotor
ATATTTTAGTGATTTCCTCTCATATCCTTCATGAACACTATAAAAGGTAAAACAGGGGTTCTTGTGTGGCCCAGTCAGTTAAGTGTCTGACTCTTGGTTTCCGCTCAGGTCCTTATCTCAGAGGTGTGAAATCAAGCCTTGAGTCAGCCTCTGCTCTGAGAGTCGAGTCTGCTTGAGATTCTCTCTGCATCTCTCCCTTTGCCCTTCCCACTTGTGCTCTCTCTCTCTCTAAGATAAATAAATCTTTTAAAAAAGGAAAAACAATTGATACTGTTTTGTGATATTTACCACCAGTTGTGAAGCTTTGTAATACTTGGAGCATTTTTCTATACAATCCTTTATCCTACAAATAACACTGTAGGCCGGTATTGTTATCTTTATTTGACAGAGGAGAAAATTAAAGATCACAGAAGTTAAGAACTTTTCAGATATCACAGCATTAACGAAGGATAAAGAGCCAAATTTCAAGCCATATTTATTGTGGTGTTTTAACATTAAAACCTATTTCACTCCTACTAGACAGTTCATATAAAAGATAGTATACTTGGGTATTCTCTGTACTTAATTGGAAAGTAGTTCCAATTATTTTCAATTCTACCAAACTTTGTTTGAAAAATCTCTTTTGATATTTAATTATTTTTAGAAAATTTTGCAAAATTTTCTTACAAAAATTTAAGTCCACCATCAAAAAAAAGAGACTGGGATATAGCATAATTCTGAACCACCATCTTTATTTTGTTTTGGGTTTTTTTGCTTTTTTCATAAGATTTTATTTATTTATTTGATAGAGAGAGATCACGAGTAGGCAGAGAGGCAGGCAGAGAGAGAAAGAGAGAGAGAAAGGGGGAAGCAGGCACCCGCTGAGCAGAGAGCCCGATATGGGACTTGATCCCAGGACTCTGAGATCATGACCTGAGCCGAAGGCAGAGGCTTTAACCCACTGAGCCACCCATGCACCCCTTTATTTGTTAGCAAAGTAATAGACACTGGGAACTGCAACAAAATCACATGCTTGGCTTTATCTGTGGGATTCCCAGAATGACAGTATAATGAACTGTCACCACATAGTAATAGTGGACCTATAAAAATGTCCACATGTTTATGTATTTATAACATTTTTTGTGCCAAAGGAACTTCCATGTTTGCCAATGGCCCTCAGAAACATGCAATTAAGAAATCAAACAAAATAATTTGAAACTTAAATGAACTTTAAATTCATGTTGGCTCTACCGTAAATAGCTCTCAAAACCTGTACTTCACTATATGCATGTGAATATGTTTCATGAAAAGAAAATGCACACATTAATGTAAAAGAAAAGAACTTCTGAGATTCAATAAGTTTATTCTTTCTTTATGAAGAAAGACTCTACATCCTAAGATTTCATATGTTCAATGTATTGTTTGAACATTTTTAACCCAGTAATTGATTAAATGTGCAAGTCAATGACATTGAAATGATTGGACTAAAGGGCATAAAAAGCGTCTTCATATCTGAAAAGAAGATTTCACATTTTGTCCATCTAGCCTGTGTTAGTCAGCCTAGGCTGCTGTAACAAGAATACTGGATGGATTACACACGAAATATTTATTTCTCATAGTTCTAGAGGCTGGAGCATTGAAGATCAGCCTTCTCACTTTAGCCTCACATGGCAGAGAAAGATAACTCTCTTGGGCCTGTTTTTGCAAGGGCACTAATCCCGCTCATGAAGTCTCCAGCTTCATGACCCAATTACCTTACAAAGCCCACCTCCACATCCATCACACTGGGGTTTAGGGCCTAAGTACACGAATTCTGGGGGAGGGGGCATAAACATTCAGTACATAGCACAACCTACTCACAAACTTTAATTTTACTTTAAAGGATATAAGTAATTTTGAATTGTAAAATATTGCTGGCCTTTGGGGAAGAATCCTTTATAAATTAAATCTATATTAAATTATCATATATTAATTACTATGTATGGCAATAATATATAATAATGTAATATTAATATATCACATTAATTATATTGTTATAATTAGAATATATTGTATTTAATATCAATATAAAATAATATAAATATGAATATTAGATTATATACATTTAATATTGATGTTAATAGTAATATAATGGCATATATTAACGTGATGTATTAATGGCATTAATAATATCTTAGTTAATTATATTATTTGTATATTAAATATAAATGTATATATCCTTTAGTCATCTCTGACTAAAAAAAAGTAATAGTTTAAATTATCACACTTTTTTCTTAAATGTGGTCTTATTTAAGAGTTTATGTACATCTCTGTGGAACACACAAATTTAAGATGGCATTCATGACTTTTATCCCATGATGTTACTCCTCTGATAACGTGGCAAAAGGTAAATTATTCAACTGGGCTTAATCAAAATGCATGAGACCTTTAAAAGCATAGAGTTTTCTCCAGGTGGTGGTAGAAGGGGGAAGTCGGGGGGACGTAACTGCAAGAAGGACTCAATGCACTGCTGTAGCTTGGAAGATGGAAGGGCCATTTAGAAAGAATGTGGGTGGGAAGAATGTTGATGGCATTTATGAGCACAGAGGGCTCCTATCTGACAGCAAAGGAAACAGAGCTGGAGACCTGTGGCCATCAGCATTCATTATCTGATACATATTACTAGAGATTTCCATTTCTTTTACTTCTGCCTCTTTGAATAAACATTTTATGATGACTATGTCCCCACAGTCTTCCAGACACAGTTCATTTATTATATGACATATTGACTTTTATTTTCAATCATTTAGTCTATCAAAATAATCCACTCCAAATATTTGCAGTCAAGAACAGGGTTTATGTATCTTTTTGTTCCATGGAGTGCCTAGCACGGGTATTCAACTGAATTCATTCAGAAAGGTCCTCAATAAATTTTGAGAGCAGAATTATGAATCTGACCAGAGATATTTGCCCCGTGAAATCAAAATGAAAAGCAATTTCAATATTGAAACATTGAGAAGGATAACATTAAAGAAAAAAATTAACAAAACATTACTTTTTAAAAAGAACATTTCTTTTTAAAAAGAAGGTTGACTCAGATATTAATATGCAGCTATGCTGCTTATATTAAGGCAGCTAATTATATGCTCCAAATAACAGGCATATCACTCACCATAAATATGTAGAGTGTTTTTATCCTCTCCCCAAAAAGATCTTTTTATATAATTGCTTGATATATCATTAAAACCATTTCTGTATAACAGGAAACAAAAAAGTTTCACACCATCTATACTTTAGAGATCTCTCTGTGGTATGTCACAAGTTACTGACATGGAGATTGCTTGTAAATATTAACCAAAAAGGGATCCTTTGTGAAATTAATAGCTTTTTTTATTCTATACATGTCAGCAGAGCCTGCTATTTTACTGTCAGTCTACTTGGTATATTTAACAATTCGTTTAATACTCAAAATCCTTAAGGACAAATAACAGAGGGGATTCCAATTTCCAGTATGGCCAAGAGATCACTCGTAGCCCCAGGCTAATGAGTTATAGCTTATTTCTTTGACCTCTGCTTGAAATGACTATAAGATCATTTGAAGTAAAGTTTGAGCATTGCCATCATCCCTTTTGATTTCACATTTCTAATTAGGTCACATGTAGTTTTATCAAAATATTATAAAAGAATATTAAAATGTTCTAAAACAAGAAGATTTCAGGATAACAGTACACTAACAACATGATAGAAATGATACATCAAAGAAAATGCCTCACTCAAATGACTCAATTCGTACATAAAGAAAACTATAAAGAATAAAACCAAATAGGGAAAGTGATAGAAATCCTATGTTGGCCAGGTAATACAAATTGGTCCAAAGTCTCTTTCAAATAAAGTTAATATAATTCAATAAAGAGAAAGAAGGAAGGACTGGTATAATTTTAAATCATCTCTTATTGGTTGTTGTTTAGTGAGAAAGTATAAAGTTCATTTTCTTAATAAATTTTAAAAGACAGAAAATTGGCAGATAGAAAATGATTCAGTTGGACTGGATAATATTTCGTAGAGATGATTTCTATCAACATGCTATGATTAAATAATTTTATTTTTTTTTATTTTTTATTTTTTTAAAGATTTTATTTATTTGACAGAGAGAAACACAGCGAGAGAGGGAACACAAGCAGAGGGAATGGTAGCGGGAGAAGCAGGCTTCCCGCGGAGCAGGGAGCCTGATGCAGGGCTCAATCCCAGGACCCTGGGATCATGACCTGAGCTGAAGGCAGGCGCTTAACGACTGAGCCACCCAGGTGCCCCTGATTAAATAATTTTAAAGTAAATACATAGAGCTATAAAATAAAAGCATTTCAAAATTTTAACTCTTAATAATAAGTGAAGAAATAAGATGTTAAAGCATGTACAAAATAAATCCGACACAATCAAGTAAGCTGAAATTAATTTACTGATAGACAAACAATTGCTTAATATCCAATAAGCAATGAAATGCAATATCTGGAATCATCTTTTAGGGCAGTAGGATGGGATCAAAGCATTTTTACATTTCTACCAGAAAATTCACTTGCATCTTTATGAACAGGAACATTCTGTATCACCATCAGCCCCACACAAGTAAACTTCTACCTCTAAAAATTTCAAAACAAACCAGTTAAAATCAATGATAGAACAGTCTCTATAAAATCAGATAACCCCAAGGGTCTGCTGAACATCAATTATTCCATTATAAAGATAAACTTAAGATTTTTACCTATTTTAAAGATTTCACATTTTCCCCACCACTACATCCTTCTCATGCCCAGAAATGTATCCTTTCCTTTTAAGAAAATATTTATTGATTATTTACTTTAGATTAATGCTGGTACAGGTTACTGATAATATGAAGTTGAGTAAGCTATGGATCCATCCATCAAAGACATTTTGGTAAAGATTATTAAAATCAAGTGAATTATCATTTTCAATCCCATGAGGTAATAGTATGATAGAGGAATGAATGAAGCCCAATATCTCATGTTGCCATAGCAAATAAGCTAAACATAAATATACTGGGATTTGAGAAAAATATTCCTACAAGAAAAACATTTGAGCTCAACCCTAAAGAACACGTAGGATAACTAATAATTAGGTTTGTACATCCCACAATTCTGGAGGCCAAAAGTCAGAGATCAAGGTGTCAGCAGAGTTGATTTCTTCTAGGTCTCTTTCTTAGGCCTGTAGATGGACATCTTCTCCCTCTATCTTCACAAGGTCTTTCCTTTCTGCATATTTCTGTCTTAATCTTCTCTTATTATGAGGACACCAGTTACAATGGATTAGGTCCCACACTGTGATCTTATTTTATTTTAATTACCTCTCTAAGGACACGTTCTGAGCTACTGAGGTACTCGGGTTCAGAACTCCAACATATAAATTTGAGGGGGGGGGAGAAGAGACACAGTTCAGCTCATAATAGTGCCTAATCTAAAAATTAATAAATGAAGACATTTACTAAAGAGGAAAGATTAGAATGTTGTTATCATAGAGAAAATGGCCCATAGGATGGTTGAATTTAAAAAGGCACACCATGCAGGGAAAAAATAATTTTAGTGAGATAATATTTTGACATATCTCCCAATTTATTTTTTATGTATGCATGTACAAAGGTATTCATATACTTACTTTCCTCCTATAGTTTTTTACTCGTGAAGAGTAAGACCCATGGCTGATATCTATTATCTCAGGAAAGGGAGTACCAAAATGATTTAGAATAGTGAAAGTCATTGTTTCATTTCTAAGCTCTTAGTTTCAAAATAAACTTTTACAGCTATATTCTTAAAAGTATATAACAACTACACAATCGTCTCAAAACTTGACTTTACAGACAAGAATGAGAAAACACTTGTAATCTGTTGGGATGGAGGAGGGAGCTGGGGGTTGCATTCTGAAGAGAAAGAGGGAAGATTAAAAAGTCATATGTGTGTTGTGGAGAGATGGATAATAGAAAAGCTTAAATGAGGAAGCAGTTTTTTGCTTCTGAGAATAATATGATGCTATTGAGATGGCAGAATGAAATTAATTGAGAGAAGGCCTAGTCTAGTCAAGATGGGTTTGGGGAGCACCTCAGATCCCCTGCTTGTATGCGGTATTTAGAACTCAGGTTCTCTTAATTCTTTGATTTCATGACAACCTCATATCTTTACAAATTATTGAGAAGCACAAAGAGTCATTATATTTACTATTAAAAATTTAAAATCTACTACTTACTATACTAGAAATTCAAACAAAATTTTAATGTTAACATGAAACACCAATAATTTTCAAAAAATAATAAGTAAGAGAGATTTTGATTTACATTTTTTAAACTTCCTTAATTTCTGGCATAATAAAAGACAGCCAGTTTCTCATATCTGCTTCTTCAGTCAACAATGTATTTTTTATGATATGTTAAAATCATTAAAGA
This sequence comes from Procyon lotor, assembly GCA_028646535.1. Lineage (NCBI taxonomy): Eukaryota > Metazoa > Chordata > Mammalia > Carnivora > Procyonidae > Procyon > Procyon lotor. The sequence continues at coordinate 116,026,957 of CM053606.1, forward strand.
ATACCCAGCCACATCCAGACATTTATATGGAAATGACAGGAGTATGTAAATTACTTTTTAAGAAAATTATGAATATCTTTCTAAGGTACTATGCCATCACTCTATAAGTGGTGGTTTCTTATGTAACCACTTAGTGATGTAACCATACACTATTACATCAAAATCCATTGGTCTATCTTATACTTTGATTGGTGGTTTTACCCATGCATTTGTAACTAGTCATTTACAAAATACTGGTTCAGTGTGGTAAGAATAAAATAAAATAACTACTATTGCAAATTGGTACCGTTGCCTTGATTTGTGCTGAGCGATTTTATTCCGGATTGCTTTTCCACCGTCAAAAATACTGATCTAGGCAATCCATGGAGTCCCATGTGCCCCAGGAGCAATACAGAAACAGTGAAAAGAAACCTGCATTTTAGAGAGAAGGTGGGAAAACTGGGGCCTCATGACGTGAGACTGTGGGCTGCAGCACTGTGTGCCATCCTCCTGTCCAAAAGATCAGGTGGATCTAGTTATATTTTAATGGATACCGGTGAAGAAATTTCAGGGGTCAGACTAGTTAAGAATAACCTCAGAATAAATCAGCATAAGAACTAGACATCTCTTCCTTATACCAAGATAATATTTAAACTCACTAAAAATTTCAGTAGCTGTCAGACAAAAGGAAAGTGAAGCTTGAAGGTAAGAATCAATACATGCCTGAGCAGAAATTCATAATGGGCTGAGATAATGATAGCTGAAAGAGAAGGTTTTTAAGTCTAAAAGAAGTTGAGTCATTATCAATGTGCAACCTAGACTTTGATTTTTTTTGGTTTGTTTGCTGTTGTTTGTGTTCTCCTCAGGGTATAAATTGTGGTTGAAGAGTGGGATGAAATCAGTTCTAAAAGTAGAAACAAAGGGTGTTTTTTAAATATTTAAAATAAATAAGTAATTTAAGGTTTATAATAAATATAGCCAATCCTTCTTCCGTATATAACATAAGAAAAATAAGGAAAAAAGTATGACATATCCATGGGCTGCTTTAGCTAAATTTTTGTTAAATAGGTTATGAACTGTTAAATATATAAAAATAGGCACCCTGCCTACAGAAACTTCTCAATAAAACTTCCAAATCTACAAGATGGAATTCTGATATGAAATATTTGTGTTTTACAGACTACAAATAAAACACTTCTTCATATTTCTATAAAAAACAATGGCTGTTGCTCATGCTTTTTCTGACACTAATGTTTCCACTTCGATAATTTAGTAACCAGAGGGCTAGAAGACAAGTGTATTGATTAAAAGACTTGTTCATATAACTATTTTTTCTAATAAAAAATCTTATAATATAAAAAACAAATTATTTTATCTTCAAATAAAGCTTGTCTGTGATTTGCTTCTCAGCTATCTGCAATAAGTGTTTTTTATATTAAAAAACTTGTAAGAAAATGTATTCCTTATTTAATCAGATTCCATTTGATGTGAGAAACTCCATTCTTTGCCAACACTAAGAACTAAGTGTCTGACGTAAATGTTTTGTGCATGCACTACCCTTTAAACATATACACATATCTATATATACATCTCTGTCAACATCTATGTCTATTTAAGCTTAAGCTATAAAAAAAGCTCAAATTAAAATGCTAGTAAGTACTAATTCAATTTATTTTTACTGTGGTTCACTAAAACTTTTTTTAATGTTCCTAATTTATACCCTAGATGTACAAAATAGAATGAGAAGTAGCAGATACAGTTTTTATTTTAATTGATTTTGGAGTCATCTTCAGAATACACATATATATAATTACTGTCTTTGAACACAAGTGTTAAATTTTAATAAGGTTCAACATGTACTGAATAAATGACCTGGAATTCAGTAAACTCTTTGTCCAAAGGGCAATATGCATGAGAAATGCTTAAAATAACTATTTAGAAGCTTCTATGAGAAAGTTACTTTTAAAAATACAAATCAAATAGATGAAAAGTATGTAATATGCTGAGTGTTATGAAACACTGATAAGTTTGTAGAGTCTTGAAGAATCTCTAACCAGAAAGCAATACTGTCAGTACATGACCTCTAAGAGGGTCAGACAATCTGAGACTAGTTACAGAAGTGATGAAGTTAGAAGTAAGATATGTAGAATTTAAAATGTGAAAATCCAAATATACAATACCAAGAGGTAAATCATTTCAGGGTTTGAAACAGCAGTGTGCCACAAGTATTTGGCTTTAAAATCATTGTTCAGGCAGCATACTGAAGGATGACATGGCGAGAATGGAAGCCAAAGGAAGGGAAATAAGTAGGAAAGTTAAGGAAAAACTGTAGATATGAGACAAAGAAATGCACACAAAGGTAGTGGGAACTAATGGAGGAAGATATATTCGAGAGATGTTTGGAAGAAGAATTAATATGAATTCGTGATTATCATATTCAATTTTAAGAGGCACAAATTTACATTTTAAAATTTCTGAAATCTTACAATGAATGGTGTCTTATAATCACTGAGGCACAGGTGGGTTTCATGACTTAATTACATGAAAGTGTAATCTTCAAAAACATAATGTCATGACTCACATGCAAGTTTAAAATTAATACACATCTAAGACTTATTTAAATTCTTTAATTGTTGAAGAAACCAAAGCAAAAAAAAAAAAAAAAAAAAAAAAAAAGAAACCAAAGCAAGATACAAAACCAGTTCAGAGGAGTATGTGAAGAAAATTCATATATACATAAGCAATCCAGAATGCTGAAATAAATTTGCTATTGGATGCAAAATTGCTTTGTGTCTTATAAAACAATAAAATGTAAGGAGTAAGCTCGTCCTTTCAATTGGGCAGAAGTTTTATCTCTATCAGACAAAATGCATTTTTGTTTATATGAATAAGAATCACTTGGTTTTTATTCTTTTTCAACTGTTAAACATCTACCTCATTAAAGTTGTATAATAGCCTAAATAACAGAAAGAAAAACACGTGAGCACATGTCCCTATAATCAGATAATCTATGGAGAGTCTACTGCGCAATTCTCAGTACTTCACTGGAAAGGATTCTCCTCTCTGTTCACATTTCCAAGTCTTGACAGTTTTTAAACAGTTGTCATTGCCTAATCATACTCAACTATGAAATTATCAACACCAAAACTTGTGATAAATATATACTTATCAGTATATATTCATATATACTTGAATATATATATACATATATACTTGTCAGAGTCTTGAAATGAGATCTCAGAGACCAAAGTATTCATGTAATCCCTAGGAATCAAATGGTTGCTTGGTAGGTTGGTAGATCAGGTATGTTAGGACCATTTCTGAGCTTCAGTTCATAACTGAAAAGCTGGTTCAAGAACTCAACAGCACACCAATCAACTGCATATAATTGACATCAATAAACTACCTTATCAACAACAGCACATGACACATTCTTTTGAAGCTCATATGGGACATTCCCCAAGATAGACCACATTCTGGCCCTAAAATTCACCTTAACAAGTCTTAAAAAAAAAATAGAAATCGGGGTGCCTTGGTTGCTCAGTTGGTTATGCATCTGCCATCGGCTCAGGTAATGATCCCAACAACCTGGGATCGAACCCTGAGGTCCAGCTCCCTGCTCAGGGGGATACTGCTTCTCCCTCTACTACCCACTCATGCTCTATCTTGCTATCTCTGTCACTATCTCTGTGTGTCTCTCTCAGATAAATAAAATCTTTAAAAAAATAGAAATCATACGATGTACGCTCTCAACCACAATGTAATAAAACTAGAAATCAAGAAGAAAAAGATAGCTAGAAAATACCTAAATTCTTAGAGATCGAAAAGAAAACTTCTAAATGTCACATGGGTCAAAGGAGAAGTCACAAGAGAAATTAATAAATACTCTGAACTAAATGAAAATATAAATTGTCAAAATTTATAGACTTCAGCAAAGCAGTTCATAAAGAGAAATTCATGGTATTGAATGCATATATTAGAAAAGAAGAGAGATCTAACATCATCAAAGAAGATATAAAGATGGCAAATAAGCATATGAAAATATTTTCAGTATCAAATGTCATCAAGGAATTAGAAATCAAAACAACAATGCGATTCTACTACACATGCAACAGAATGGCCAAAATCCAAAACACTAGAACACTGAATGCTGGCAAGGATGTGGAGCAATATGAACTCCCATTCACTGCTGGTAGAAATGCAAAATGGTACAGTTACTTTGTCAGACCATTCAAGTTTCTTATAAAACTAAACATATTCTTATCCTACTACCTACCAATCGTTCTCTTTGGTATTGACCTAACGAGTTGCAATGAATGAGTCGAAAATTTATATTCACACAAAAACCTGCTCACAGATATTTATAGCAGCCTTATTCATAATTGTCAAAATGTGAAAGCAACCAAGGTGTCCTCCAGGAGGTGAATGGATAATAAACTGAAACATCCTGACAATAGAATATTATTCAGTGCTAAAAAGAAATGGAGCTATCAAGGTATGAGAACACATAAAGGAAACTAAAATGCATGTTATTAACTGAAAGAAGTCAATTTGAAAAGGCAACATGAGTATGGTTCCAACCATATGACATTTTGAAAAAGGCAATAATGGAGACAGTAAAAAGATCAGTGAGAGTCACAAGTTAGAAAGGAGAGAGGAATAACAGGTAAAGAACAGAAGATTTTTAGGGCAGGGAAAATACTCTGTAAGGTACTATAATGATGGAAATATGTAGCTACATTTGTCTATATCCATAGAAAGTACACCACCAATATCAAACCCTAATGTTAACTATGAACTTTGGAGAATAATGATGTGTCAATGTAGGTTCACAGATGGTAATAAATGTACCACCATGGTGTGGAATATCAATAGTGAGAGAGCTTTTGTGTTGGGGGGAAGGAGGGGGCTTGGGAACCTTCTGAACTCTCCACTTCCATTTGGTGTGAACACAAAACTTCTCTAAAAAGTCAAGTTTACTATTTTTAAAAAGCTGGCTTAAAAGTTCAGTACTGGGGTGCCTGGGTGGCTCAGTCGTTAAGCGGCTGCCTTCGGCCCAGGTCAGATCCCAGGGTCCTGGGATCGAGCCCCACATCAGGCTCCCTCCTCGGCAGGAGGCCTGCTTCTCCCGCTACCATTCCCTCTGCTTGTGTTCCATCTCTTGCTGTGTTTCTCTCTGTCAAATAAATAAAATCTTTAAAAAAAAAAAAAAGTTCAGTACTAATGACCCAACTGAATGTTAAAACACAGACACTAATAATTCTCAATTCCAAAGCAAATCAAAAAAGAAATACCCTGAAGGTTAAACAGTTTTAGAAGTATCCTAATTTCCTCATATTTTTTTTAATGTAAGTGCAAAAATAACTGATAAAATCAATGCCTACTTCAGGAAAAAATTAAGTATAAAAAATACTCTAAGTAAGAAAAAAGCATTACATTATTGCTAATTGTAGAGGGGTTTTTTTTGTGCAATATAAAATTTTAAAAAATCCCTTACTCACAAGCATCTTAGAATTAGATGCAATATGGTAGTATAAGAAATAGTAGTTGCTGGATATGGACTTGTTTACTCATGGTTTCATCAACTATCTTTATAATTATACAGAAAGGAATTTATGGGGAAAGTAAGTTAATTCCACTGGTCAGTAAAATATACGATGGAGATATCAGGTCAATCAACAATTAGAAATATGTCCATGGACTTCAAAAGAAGTAAAAGGTTGCAGATAGACCTGGGAGACATCACTGTGCATGTGGATAACATTGTTCGGAAAAAGGTAATGAGAAATGAATAGAACCAAAGGTGAGATTTTTATTAACTGAGACATAGAAAATTAAGAAGAAGAAAACTATCTAGCATTTAATTGATTAGTAGCTAAGATTGTCATGTCATATCCATGTCCCCACCAAAATTAGTCTTTGTGAATTTTAGACCAGAAGGCAATGAAATAGTTTAATCATCTGTTGGACTTCAATGACTTTTTTCAAACCCTAATGATATATTCATTAAATAATCTATGCCAAATCAATATCTCAGTCAGCTTAAAAAGCTTTAAAAAGCTTTAAAAAAAAACACATTATTCATTCTTTTTACCATATACCCAGAGTATATATTTTATACATTTTTATATATGTCTGTTTTTGAAATCATTCCAATTGTGCCCCTAACACAAAGCATATATTTGCATATCAACCCTTATCAAGATACATTCTAATTTCCTGTTTATCAGTTTTTTCCCCTTAGGTTTCTTGATTCTCAATGGTTTTAACAGTGCTTTACTTACTGATCCACCATCAGACATGTAGCACAGTGCTGGCATATAGTAGATGCTCAATAAATCCTTTTTAAAAAAAAATGGTGAATGAACTATTTCTTAGGACTGTACTTAAATAAGGACCATTGCATAGGTCAGAGGAAAGATCAAGAACTTCGACGCTACTTACAGGTTGTGTGACCTTCAGAAAGTCACATATTCTTTCCCAATTTCCCCATCAATAAAATAGAGATGACAATATCACATATCTTTAAGGTCATTAAAAATATTGAATTAGGTTTTATATGGAAAGAGAGTGCCTAGTCCTTGCACATAGTTATTCGATAGATGGTAACTATTATTACTGTTATAATTCATATGTCCCTTTTGTAAAGACCAAATTTTAACCACAGAGCTCTCTGTGGATTCTATGTCCTCTTTTTATTTGTTTTTAAGTGACACTTAAAAAGAGCTGATGATGTGGAAAACAATTTGATCTCTGTCTGCAAAAGACATCACTAATTAAAAAGTTCTTAACCATTCTCAGGCACAGTCTACCTACTCAGCAGTAATAATGGAGAAGAAATCATTTGGTAATAAAAATGCTGTCATTCTCATACAATTCCATATCCTCATTCTTAGTCCACATTCTCAAACAATAGTCATTCGGTTCCTACATAATCCTAGACTACAGATAGCACTTTAATCCAATATGGGTTCTTTCAGGAAACACGTCTAGCTGATACCCAAACTTGAGTTCCAGATAGTCTACCACATTTTTGCTTCAGTCTTGCTACTGTTTAATGTTTGAACTCTAACCTTGAGGCTTCCAAATTCATGTACTAAATTGGACAAGAAATCTTCCTTTAGCTATGTCCCTAAATGACCTCTAGAGGCTTCACAGAGATAAAGAACTTGTGGTGCTCACTTACCTCCTATAATGACACCAATACTCATGCATTGCATTGGTACAAAGACGGAGGCATGAGGTCAAAAAGAGGAATAAAATGTGTAACCAGCAGTTACACAGGAAAGTTGTTTCCTAGTTACACAGGAAAGCTGTGTAACTAGCAGTATATGAGAAAAATACTAAGTCCTATGTCATAGGGCATAACTATATCAAGTGCTAAGAGAGTACTATAAGAGATAATTAATTCAAGTAGAGCTAGGTGTAGAACTAGAGATAATGAGTTCAGACCAAAAATCTAAGAAGAGATTGGAAATAATACAAGATTTTCTGAAGTAATACTGAGGATCTGTGAAGTATTTTTATTATTTTTTAAAAATTCAACAATATTCAGCCACAATAAATATTTAATTTAATATAAATAAAGATATTTATTTTTCTTAGTGGTCTTAAATTAGTTAATTCTGAAAAGAATTATTGAAGTATCTTAGCTAAATAATAAAATATGCTAGGTCGGATTTACCAATTTTAAATAAAAAGTTTACCTAGAATTATCTTCCCATAAGTTTGGTATTGATTCATACTCATTAGCACTAGATAGTGATATTAAGCAGAATTCTCATGAAAATTTTAATTCTATAAAAAAGGTTTGCTTTCAAGTTTTTAACTCTTTGGACATTACTAAAAATGTTGTTCTATTCCAAATGTCTATAAAATAGTAGGAACCCATACCTTGTCCCTGATACTTTCTTTGCTCTGCAACTGACATTTCTTTTTTTTATTTACTCAATCATTTCTTGGAGGAAGAGTTCCATCTGCTTTGCCTTATTTATCTGTAAAGATCTAAAATATGTAAAAGTGAAGGTCAAGAAAGAGACCATAGATCAAAAATTCAATAAAAGGCCAAAATTTACAAAACCCAAAAAATAATGAAACTAAACTAACCTGGAAATCAAAGTCCAGGTGAAAGGCTAAACATAGATGAAAACAAGAAGGTCACACAGTGAGCTGTATCCTACCAATTTCCTCAATTTCCATCTGAAGAACAAAGGAAGAGCCTGTGTCCATCACTTGAAGTTGAGGCAGCAAGATCTCCAGGAAAAAAAAAAAAAAATGCCCTCATTTAATAATGCAAGATTACTGAAAAATCCATTGATATTTACTTTGTTGCCAATTCAGAATAGTAAGAACCCGTTAACAAATTCAGGGACGTTGCTTCAGCTTTTCAAAGACTAACAGCTCCAAGAACTTCAAAAAATTATCATTGACCTATAGCTGTTCTGCTTTCCTCCAAGAGGAAAATCAGTCTCCAAAGTCTTGGATATGATACACATTTCTCTCTCACAAAACAGAACAAATTCTTGCTGACTCGTCAGCTTCTCTGTTGCATCTTCCTCTGTGAACTGGAAATAGTCATTATAATATATAATATATAATAGTCATAATATTCATAAAACACTTTGAACTTCTCAGATAGTGGGCCCTATAAATATGATATGTTAGTATTACTTTGATAATATGTAAAGATACAGTTACAATACACCTAAATGATTTTTTTCACTGATCCATGGATTATGGCTATATTTAATTACTATAAAATGCATAGAATGTCTTTTTCAGATAAAAAGACATTTTTTTTCTTTCATTGTTAGTGGAATATTTTTTTTTTTATTCCAAGCCAAGTACAAAACATTATAAAAAAAAAAAAAAGAAACTTAAACTACTCTTCATGGGTTCCTCACATATTAGGCATATAACGTATGGGATAAGATTATAGAAACCTAAAATCTCCTCTTTCAAAAATTTCTATTTTTTTTCATAAAAAGATAGCCCAGTGGCTTCCTTGACTTCTTTTTTATCAAGAACTCCTGCTATTTATTCTTTGCATTTATTCTTTGAAATGTTTCATCTACCAGACGAAAATTGATTACATATTACCATCATTATATTTTTTGTTAATACAGTTCCTTCCAGTCAAAGCTAATCAACACACTCTTAAGTGTAATTGTATCACAACAATAACTAAACAACTGCAGAAACAAAAGAAAATCATATCCTTATCAGTACATCCCATTCTGAGTATATGTGCTTTTTTTCTCACTCATAGAAAAATGGAAATGTCTTCATTAACTAAAATATCCCTAAGCCTAGATGACCCTAGTTTTGAAATTAATGCTTACAAAAGCTATATTTGAAGTCAAGACAAGAGTTCTCACAATCCTTTTCTTGAGACTTTGTAGGACATAGAAGGCTTTAGTGGCTGGCACTGTTTTAAGTGAATTAAATGTTATCAATGCCTTTAATCTTCACAAAAACCCCTGAGATGAACCATTATTATTCCCATTTTCACAGATGAGGAAACTGGGACACCCAAAGGTGAATTCATCCAACTCACAAAATTAAAAAGAAAAAGAGTCCAAATTATTTGTATTCAAAAAGAATCTCAGAAAATAGGCATAACAGTATGCACTGCTACCCACTGTGCAAAAGTCCTCTCATAGAGAGATGTGCAAAACCGAGGTAAGATAGAGCTAAATATAAGTTTCATTAGTGGTTGTCTCATAGTCACAATTTCAATTTTGTAATAAGTATTCTGAAATAGGGCAGAAATTTGGATCCAAATAAATGTGAAAGAGTATCAAAGAAGGAATGTGTAAGACATTTTCTACATGACAATTTATAAAACAATTCATATTAAAAAAAAGAAACAATATGAATAACTCCCACAGATAGATACCTAATCATATTAATTAAATATTCAAGTTGACTGAGCTTCCATTTTCTCTTGGTGTATCTCCCAATGAGGAGGAGGATCCATAAATTCTTGAGGAACTTCAATGCCTCCCATCAGTGCCTCACTCCCCAAATCTTTCTCTAAACTATACCCAATAATTATCGATAACTCAACCACTTCCCTCTTCCACCTACAAACACTTTCAGCAATTGCAAACTCATTTGAGGAGATTTCAAGATCAGTCAAAAGAAAGATTTATTATTCTGATCAGGTGAGGACCCCTTTCAGAAAGCACTTGAAGTATGATGTTATTGGAGAACTCTACTCTTTACACTTTGCCCTACTTATGAGTTACCACTACATGGCAGCCACAGTAGAAAAAGCTATAAAGGTGGTGGGAAAAAGATAAATAGGATACACTCCTTATCTCAAGTACTCATGAGCAGTAACAAAAAGTATAAGAAGAATGTGAATGCATTTTTTTTTTTTACTTCAACTTGTCTTTAGGTCAAGTCTGTGTCCAGTGGCTCACCCAAAACAGCAACAAATAGCTCACCAGTAAAGGTTGTTTGCATTATTTCTATCCAATGAATCATAACTTAAAGCAGCTATTTAAAAATATTTTGTTTTGTTTTTTTAATTAATTTATTTGAGAGAGAGAGAGAGAAAGAGAGAGCATGCATGAGGTGTAGGGGTAGAGGGCAGAAAGAAAGGAAGACAAGATCATGATCTGGGCTGAAACCAAGAGTCCAATGCTTAACTGAGTGAGCCACCAGGGTGCCCCTGAAAGTATTTTAATAGAAACTCAACTTTTCAAGTCTAGGTATCAGAGTATTTGGGGAGGGAGTCCAACTTGGAAAGTCTCATGGCCTTCCTTCCTTCCTTCCTTCCTTCCTTCCTTCCTTCCTTCCTTCCTTCCTTCCTTCCTTCCTTCCTTCCCTCCTTCCTCTTTTCTTTCTTTCAGGTTTTCTTTCTCTCTACTCCCTCTGTTCTTTTCTCCCTCTTTTCCTTCCTTCATTCCCTCTACCTTAGATTAGATGTTACCGTTGGAAATGTCTGAATAGCTACTGTTCTTTTAACAAAATAAAATAATAATTCTATATATTGCAAATGTCATGTCTCCAATGTTCAAGTAACGGAATCTTTTTCTCACTTTGCAATATAAGTACAGATAAGAAAAAGTAAGAAACATTGGTTATTTTTCAAAGTAAAAGGGAAGTGTAAGTTAAATATGAAAATCCAGAAATATTTTCGTTTGTGTTTCTTGAACACCTGATCAAAATCATCAAGGGAAGCCATTCATTGGCTTTTAAAGAAACACCAAAACTCCTACTACCCTGTTAAAAACATATATTAACTAATTATTATAAAGTATATTTGAGTCCTTGAATTTACTATGTAATATTTCACATATTGAAATTGTTATAAAAATAAAATCCTACAGGCTTTTGGTTAAGTTAATAGTATACAGATTGCAATGTTACTAGACATACAAGATCTGTACGAAAAAGAATGATAAACATCTTAGCAGGAATTGCAGGCATAATCCTATTTTGCCATAATTACTTACTGAACTCACCATATTATAAGGCAAGTATCAGGACTTTCTTTCAGAAATGTGGAAGAGCAGTTTATTATTCTCTCCTACAATCTCCGGGTTTTTATAGGGTGGTTCCTTTTGTCTCCACTGTGAAATATCTTAAAAGATACCATGGTATTCTGATTCTAGCAGTAATTTATTATCCCCGTTAATCTTGTAAAATTGCCCTTTGCATGTAATAATTTGTTATTCTTTTATTAGGCCTTCTTCTGCATACTGTGTTTATCATAAAGATGTCACCATTGTGATGCCTAGCAACCATTACAATGTTCTGGAGGTGTTTGCATATATTTTCCTGGGGGAGAGATATGCGTGGTCCCTGCATGGGTGAGCTGTCAGTGAATTCTGATGAATGAGGATAAAAGGAGCCCCTGCTGCAGACTCCAATAAGCTCAAGTCACGGCCTGAAAGCAGTGACTTGGGCATCACTATACCGTGTTAGAAAATGTGTCAATTATCACATGCACCGCCTAAGGGTATTGCCTGGGTCTAGGTCATAAAACCATCAAGACTGAAGGGGGAAAAAATTGATGAAGAAGTAAGTTGAGTTAATTGATAACAAGGAAGCCTGTATATGGAATGTTCATTGTAACTTGAGACCCCCCAATTTTTTCTGAGAAGCTTTCCTGTGGCTGATCCCATGAGTAAAACTAAAGCTGTCTATCTTCTCTGACATAAAGTATGTATAACTGGCATTTTAGGCATTTCCTAAAAGCCAGTAGGTAGTTGTCAAACTAGTCAGGAAGCCATAAAAATAAAAATAAAATCATGCTAATAATGTTATAGTTGCTTTGCTATTACTGTGATTCTTAATATACGGTGCCACTGTTTATATGTGAATACAGTAGGGACCACTTAAATATGTAGCCTAGGGCTTAAGTCATGAAAGCTTTATGCACCATTTATGTTGGTTTCTGTGCTGTTTACTCAGGGAAAGGGGAAAATGCATATTTTTCATACATTTACAGTGGTTTCGAAGCTGCTTGAATTACCCCCTTTTTAAACTTCTTTGTGTTCCCCTGAATTACTGACAATATTTAAGGCGTTTGTATCAGATGAGTTCTGTTAAGAAATCACTATTCACTAGGCATGGGAATAAGTACTTAAAAAAAGAAACCCGCTCTCTACATAAGGTGCCAAAACCACCATTCGATGAGGCAGTTACACTAAAAATGAAATTCTATTAAACAACATAATATATATAATATCAAGTAGGCACTTTGCTCAAAATATTTGGGCAGCCACACATAGATCCTGAGGTACCCAGGATTACCACCTCAGACTTTTCAAAAGCACATCATTCTCAAAATACATCATGAGGACAGGGCCAGAAAATTATCCATCCATCCTTTTATTGGTGTTAAACAAAAAGATTCTTCCGTACTAAATTTTCAGTTTTATGAAGAACGTATAAAAAGACATGCCCTCTCTCACTTAAAACATAATTGGAGAAACATTTTTCACGGCAGGAACGTTAATAGTGATGATAATTACAAGCAATACTGCCCAGTGTAGATTTATCTTCTGGCACTGGATGTTTTCTTTGAAGGTAAACCCAAATTTTTAATTAGAAGAAGCCATACCAGAAAAAAAAAAAAATATATGTGTAAGGACAGCAATGCAAGCTTCCAAAGAGATATTCAAGTTTTGTTTTTTTTTTAAATTATATACTATATGGCAAGTAGGAAAATGACAGATCTGGAATCTGTAGGCTAACCTTTGCTTTGCTACATGCCATCTAGATAGTTGCTAAAGTTATAGAAGCCTTAGGTTACACATCTTTAAAAAAAATGTCTAATATGACAATATCTATTCATCCTGCTGCATGGAACTATGAGAATCAAATAGAATAACTGCAATTAAAATGTTCCAGACAATAAAGTGCCACAAAATATTAGTCCTTATTATCCACAGGTTAGGCTTGCATTATTTTAGCGCACCAGTATTATCTATTACTACTATTCTCAAAATACACTCAATTATTAATTGCCCAGGAATTTTTGCGATTGGCCAAAACTTTCTTTTGACAGCTTAATAAAACAAAAGAAGGGCTATTCCAGAAAGATGCTGGGTTAGCAATTTGCATTTTTTTCTTCCTTTCTTTGTAATAATTATAGGAATTTGTTCTGAGATGGGTTACAAGGCTATTCCCTAAAAATATAAAAATTCCAAATTTTGGCCTGGAGCTGTATAACAAGAGTTTGGAGACAATTCAGGTTAGAAAGTCCCCATAAAGACAGTAAAGGCAGAGTGGGGTGGGGAGGATAGTAATTTGAACGGAAACTGTTTCAAAGATAATATTATACTCCATTCTATTAGAAAATAATAGCTGGAATCGTCCCTGGGCACTAAAATTTAATTGGACCTGCTGTAATAATGTGGGGTGTGGAAAACACACTTTAAAACTGACCTGAATGTTTGCTGTGGTTTTCAATGACGAGTTTCCTTTATCTTATTGCAACAAATTTATCTTCTAGGGGTATCACAGGAAAGAAATAGGCAACTCTTCAAAGAAGATAAATGGAAACTTTGTAATGAAAACTCCTGTATCTCAGGTTTATAACAATAGCCACTCATTTGTACATGTGACATCATAGCTCATGAAGAAGGACTGCCTGGAGGAGAACCATGTTCTCTTAGATAATAAATAAAGAATGTGCTGATATCCAGACTGGAAGCAGCTCTCTTAGCCAGAGAGGAATTGCTTCCGAACTAGCTCTGCACGGGTTCCACGCTAGTTCTAATTGACAGAATGCAAATAATTCACTTCGTAGGGAATGCATCCCAGTTAATTCATTAGAAGTACATCCAGCTCAAGGGATAGAAGTCCAAAATAGAAGTTGATCAAATAAAGCCACCGTTTCACTCTTTCACAAAATCTGGAGCATAAGCCGCAGTTAAAAGGAATCTGGATATGATGCCATCAACGTGTAGATTTATCTCATTGTCCAAGATGACTTTTCAAGCTCCAACATTCCAAATTCACATTCCAACTGGAAGGAAGCATGAATGAAAAAGTGCATTATTTAGGATAAAAATCTAAGTCATTGATAGATCCTAAATACAGGAAAAATAGTTTTGTTTGCCCCACATTCATCATTCCAGGTTAGTTTAGCTGGCCACTCTTCACTTCCAAAGGACACATATTCCTTCTACCTTTTTTTCCTCCTCATCCCTAGTCTTAGTTTACACAGCTGAACTTGAAACAAAGACATGTCCACCAGGAAGCTTACATGAAGAGGAAAAAGTAGAATACAAGAGCAATTTTTCAAGTCTGAGAGCTAGAAATGACACATATTAATCATTTGATTCATCTTTTATTGGCAAGACTATCATAACACGGGTATATTTGGAAGTGATTAAGGCTGGAGAAGGCACTATCTGCCCGGGCATCTACCTCCCAGCTATAAATGTATTGTTATGAAAAAATAAAAAACAAAATTTCACTTTTATTTAGATGTCTGCTGCACAAATGGTCTATACATTCCTTTCCAAGTCATATATGATGGACACACACAACTGTGTGTCATTTACTGGAACATAGTCATTGGGCCCTGGCTACTCACCAGATAGATGGGAACTTACAGCCTTTCTTCTAGGCAGCGGTGAGCCCCGCGAAGCAAAACAACACATTCTAGTGACAAGAAGGAATAGGTAAATTGAATGTCTTTTACAACAGGCAACCAAAGTCAACGTACTAAGCAAAAGATATTATCATTTTTTTTTAAGATTTTATTTATTTATTTGACAGAGAGAGAGATCACAAGTAGGTAGAGAGGCAGGCAGAGAGAGAGGGGGAAGCAGGCTCCCTGCTGAGCAGAGAGCCCGATGTGGGGCTCGATCCCAGGACCCTGAGATCATGACCTGAGCCGAAGGCAGAGGCTTTAACCCACTGAGCCACCCAGGCGCCCCAAGAGATATTATCATTTTAATTTAGAGCATAATATATAAGGACAAACATTCTTAATGGTGACAATTGACAAAATGGATGGATGTGCTGTGTATTAGCTTGGGAAACTGGCAAAGGAGAAGTAGTAGAGAAGAAATCAGTAGTTATATTTGGGACATGTTAAGTCTGAGTTATATATTTCTGTGTAAACTTGAGCAAATAACTATACTCTAGATTTCTGACCTACAATTTGAGAATAATAATGTTATTAACTTCATGCAGTTATTATGAGGATAAAATTAGTTAAGACATTCTCACCTTAACCTTTAGAACAATGGCTCAATAGGGTTAAATGATAGAAAAATATAAATGCCAAAAAGAGATAATTGAGAAGGAAGTTGGCCATATGATTCTAGATTCAGAGGGAGAGATCTGGGGCTTGGGGTAGAAATTTGTGGGCTTTAGCATCTGGGCAGTATTTAAAGCTGTAGGAGTAAGAGAGCTGACCTGGGGATTAAGTGTAGATAGAAAACTAAGGAGCTCAGATGCTTAACATCTGAAAAATCCAGTGTTTGGAGGTGAGGAAAAATGAAGAGGAGGATCTAGAAAAGGAAACTGAAAAGAAGTAACCAGTGAGGGAAGAGGAGATCCCAGTGAACAGGAATATGTTTCCTTCTTGACATTCAATGAGCCCAAAACACCAAGATTAAATTAATTAATAGCGGGCCCCCTGGGTGGCTCAGTTAAGTGTCTGCCTTTGGCTCAGGTCATGATCCCAGGGTCCAGGGATTGAGCCCTGCTTTGGGCTCTCTGCTCAGTGGGGAGCCCGCTACTCTCCCTGCCTCTGCCGACTGCTCTACCTGCTTGTGCTTTCTCTCTGTCAAGTAAATGAATAAAATCTTTTTTAAAAGATAAAACTAATTAATTAATTAACGGGGTAAAATGGTATTTTCTTATTGTAGCACTCAAGTTAAAGGAATTGAGAGTATGCAGGCATAATTGGCTCCAACTGAACCCATACTGACAAAATGTGACTCCCACCCCTAATTTCACAGTGTCTCAGAAGCATTCGTTTGAAAATATACCTTAAAATTTTGTCAGAGGTCTATATCAAGGCTTTATGTTCACAGTCTCCAAAAGTCATCATGACATATGTTCACATTCATATGTTCACCACCATTTTCTACAATATGTCAAGGATCACCAGAGGTATTTCTTTATGACGTATTCAACTATACTTCATGGTCTTTATTTTCTTGTATTTAACATTATTAGAAGCTCATCCTAATAATGGAGAAGGTAGAAACAAGAAATTATAAACAAATTATATATTGCTTTGGTCTTCTTACACTGCCATACCTTACGATCATTCTGGCATTCAGAAATCCTTGAATATTTAGTTCATGGGAAAAATGAAAGCCATTATTTTTCAAGATAAAAAATAGTCTTGATTTTGATTGGAAGTGAAGTGTGCATGTTAAGTTGTATTCTATCAAATTGGTTTTCTCGGTGTTGGGCACTGTGTTTTAGAGGTGACAACCTCTAAAAAACAATTTTCCATTTTCTTGACAAAACATTTATGTTTGATCGTGGTAGCTCAAAGGGTCTGAGTCCAAAATGGAATGGACTAGAATTAACTAGCAACTTAGGAATGGCCAGAAAATGTTATTTTGTTCCAGAAGGGCAAGAATTCAATTTAATTTTGTAGGAAAGGTAATTTAGAACAAATACCACAGTCTCTATGTTCATGTATATGGAAGCAAACTAAACACATGTGTGTGCACACGTGCACACACACATTTAGCATATTTCTAAAAAGTGAACTAAGAAACAATGTGACCAGACTGGCAACATTATGCATCCAGTAGAACATAAGGAAGAATATTTAAGTTAAATATAATGTTATAGACCAAGAACTCTGTTTCTCTGATCAACAACAACTAGTTCAGAGATCTGCCAGTTGCTCAACCTCATGACCTAATGTGATGGAAGACTCATAGCAAATGAAAACCAGCTGGATATACGTGTAGAGTACACACTAACTGACTCAAAATCATGGAGTGGATGTACAAACACAAATATGTGTGTGTACGCTGTGCGTCTGCTTCCTCTCAACTGCCCTCATTAGGTGGACTAAAGGCTCAGGCACACGTTTAATGTAATTGCTAGTAAATATGGTAACTATTTTCTTCTACTAAAGTTACAAAAATTCTTTGAATTTTATATCAGGGACTAAATTTGTAATGGAAAATGATGTTCGATGGTGTTTAAATGCAGAGTATGTCACTTTATAAAGCATAGGACTCTTTTAAGTTATTTTTTTTTAACTTCTTGACATGTGTCACAATTTGGAATTCTTCTCTCATGGGATAAATGCCAGATTACATGGTGTAGTATTTTTATCCTCTGTACTTTCGCTGTAGAAGCATACAACATCAAAGGAGAAGCAGATCACTCACATCAGCAGAAAATGGAATAGGACTATAATATGCTGGCTTTGATCTTGCCTTCTCGTAATTATCTTGGCTGCATGCATGCATTGAGAGTAAGATTTGAATTAATAAGGCCAAGAAATCCTAGAAAATGTAAGAGGTATCCCTGAATATAAACTTCACCTATCTTCAACATGATAGATTGCAGTGGAGTCTACCAAGTTGTGAGTCGTTAATATAAAGCATTAATCCCCAAATGTTATTCTCTCTGAAACTCATCACTGCTCTGTTTAAGACAGCAATGTTGGCAATTAAGACATTATCGCTTTTAAGTTCCACTCATCTCTAGTAAAGAGTATTTACCTAACATTCATCTGGTTTCATGTAGGTTTTCCCATAAGAAGACTTAAGGTAGAAATCATTAAATTTCTCTCTCTTTTTTTTAAAAGTCATCCTTATAGCCCAGTCCACTCATTAAAAACTCCTTGACTATTGCCTTAGGAAAGATAATGCTTTTGATATGGAAAGTAAATCAAGTCATCAACCTCTGCATAGGTTTTATACACAGAGTGTGGGGATATTATATTCTGAGTTAGTCTTTTCATTTTCTTATTTGCTTGTTTACCAATGTCGATTACTATATTGGTTAAGAGGATGCTATTTTTCCCCTACATGAGTAAAAATTACCCTGTCAATTAGAGGTTAATAGGTGGCTATGTTTCAGGAATATCAAGGGCCAAAACGCTCTAGCGATTAGGGAGTTTTCATCAGCGAAATATTTCTGCAATATGTGAGGATCCAATTCACTTTGTAACTGATTAGCTACCACATCTGAGAGCCGTAGCACTGACACCAAATAGTAGGTGTTTCACTTATACAAAAGTGTCTCACAAGACATTATGTACACCCTAATCAGAGACTGCTTCACCTACAGTAGTATCAAGACTGTTCTCATAAACTTGGTAACTGATCTGTACCTGAAATAAATTAGAACCAATGGATTCCATTTTTATCTACTAAATGCAAGTTAAACACACACAGATAGAGACATCAGATTGAGTAATAGGGAAGCAAACCTCTGTTTCCTTCAGAACATTATACAAAAAGAAGAAAAAAGATGTTTTAAATCTTACAAAGCAGGGTTAGAAGCCATTCGCGTAGCAAACTGACAAAAGAACGAACTCCTTTGGAGAAACATTTCCTCTCGGGATTTAAAATCATTCCCAATTCTCTCTAACGATCCGAACTCATGTTGTAATAAATTAGGGTTGAGAAATAAAGAATTTCCTTCCAAGAAAACAGCAGCCACAGCTTTCATATTTTTTAAGCGTTGCAAATTCTAGTTTGCAGTATAAACAATAATAAAAGTATTTACTAACAGCGGTGTTCAATTCTATCTAGTGACTTTTCGAGGGAGCTAAATATCAGGATACTCTTTAACCGATGCTTATATATACTCAGCCAAGAAAGCTGAAAATAATGAACATTCCAGAGTTGTGATAGGGAATGAAATATATTCTCGTCTCCTCTTATAGACTTCCCATATCCCTGATGCTTGCTGGGATGTGGTGTGTTTGCCTCTGGTTATCTGTAGAGTGGGCCAGGAGCCAAACAAAAACTCAATTCCAGTGAAAGGGAGAGCTTTGCTTGCACCTCACTTCTTAAAGTGCTGACAAGCAAGAAACAGATCGTTCTCATAAGTATGTGCTAACTTCCCATGGAGGTTTTGTTTTTCACTCTGGGTAAAAGGAGAAATGTTGGAAGTTTGCAGACCAACAATTAGCTAACCAAAAGTAAGCATCTAGTCTTCAGTCACAGGCAGGCATCTTAAAGGAGAGGTAGGTCTTGTCTCTCCCGGTGTTGAAGTGCTGGAGGAACTTGTTAATTTAGGGGAGAGAAAGGCGTGTGAGCAGGTGTACCAGCGTAAATATTCTTTAAAAAAAGGAAAGAGTGCATGTATCCTTAAGTAGACCATCTATATAGAAAGGAGTAAGCCTCAGCAATCAGAGTTGGCCTCTTGTTGCAAAATTCATATGGTCCCAGTAGCTTGCAGCCCTGCCAACCACAACTCTGAAAACTGTTTCCCCCCCTCTCCCACATCGCTCAAGTTCCTTGCAGTCTTAAGTGTTAGAGAAAAGGTCACTGGAGTTAAACCAGTGGCTGGGAGGACTTCCCACATAAGCAAAGCCTATTCCCAGTGGCTGTTACATGTTCGTTTTTCCAGCTGAATGAAATCCAACAGGGGCAGGCTTGGATTCAGGCTCACATCAGCCCAGTCCCTTCAGCAGGGCCTGGATATTAAAGTAGGGGTGATTTAGGGAGCTGTGTGTGTTGGCATCCGTCAGCCAAGAAGTGCAACATACTGCTCAGATCTGGGAAGTCCTTCAGCTTGGCCGTGTGTTCTCACTGCTGCCTGAGAGTATTTGAGCCCAAGATTTCTTTCCTTGTGCCTTGAATGATTGTGGTGCACTCTTCGAACAGAAGGAAATATAAGACATCCTGAATGGTTTAGGAACACCAAAGCTTCCTTCTCTGGTTTTTACTTGAGCATAAAATATATTTAAAACGCCTAAAGTTATTTTATACCAGAAATGTACAGATTCCAATATCAGCACCCGATATAAAAAGTAAATTATTTTAGTAATAGAACATTGTGGTGCAAAAGCCGCTCAACAAACAACAGCTCCTTCATGATCTCTAAGCCTATCAATTACATTTTATTATTTCTCTGAATTGTGGCATTGAAAAAATTTTAGTGTTAGGTTGTTTATAACACTTGCCTATTTCTTCAGAATGCCTAAAACAAAGAGAATTTCCTGCAAATGACAGACTATAATTTCCATATTTCAACAAATCTCTTTCATTTTCTAAATAAACAATAGAAATTTCTATCTGAGGTCTCTGTGACCTGATGACTCAGCTAGTAATTCAAACTCCTAGGGCCTCTTGGAAGCAACATTTTGGAAAACCATGGATTTAAGGATCTTGCTGGAGGAAGTAGCCATTTCAGAAAGACAATGGGTGAATTTCCATTCCCACTAACAAGTGTGCTATGATGGCTGATGATTGACTCAATCGTTTTATGTCAATAATTTGGGGAGAGACAGAACTTACTAGAAGCTCCAAGTCCAGTATTTACACCTCTGCCTTTGCCCATACATTTCACTTAAAATGCAGACGCCAGGGACATTCTATTCTGGGCTATCTAAGGGTAAGGGTGTGTTACTGTTTTCTTGTGGCTGCCAACCACATGGCATAATTTCAGCAGTATAATCACTACCCTCATCTAGGGCTTTACTATTGAATTAAAAACTGCAGATCCCCATTCCCACACTAGCTAAGTCACTTTTTTTTTTTCTCTTTTGGCAATTTTACTAATAATACAGTCTATCAAAATAGTTAAACATGAGATAAAAAGACATGGTGAATTTTAAAATTTTGAATTCTGACCGAGGAAAAAATGTTAATAAATAAAAAATGTGAAAAAATGTTAATAAATACAAAAAAATTCTGACCTCTCCAACTGTCAAGATTATGCTACTAAAAGATGCATGATAGGAATAATAAAATCTCAAAATATTTGTGACTTTATAAAAAAAAATTGAACCCAGAAGTTTGCCTCAGGATCATATATGCATGAAAAACTACATACAAGTATTTTACGTTTCTTAAATGAAAACAGGAAAGAGTAACTGAAAGAGAAGGGCTGTGAGGAGTTATGCATTTTGAAATATTTATAATTAATTATTATCTGCTAAACACTGGAAGTCTTTCAGGATTTTTTTTCTACAGAACTTAAATAGAAATCCTCATAAACCCAATCCTTTTAGTGTGTTTTCTGGCAGATAATGCACATAATGCCAAAATGCTTCATTTACCCTATAACCTGATAGATAGATAGGTTGATATCCTGCCTCTGTGGTCCTAATGTAGTTTGAGAAACACCAGGTAACTAAAATACTTGATACAAAATAAAGGCTTTTGGTGACCATTAGTTAATCTACACAACTAAATAGGTATTTCTCAAACACCTACAAGAGAACACTAGCTTTACCTGTGATACTCTTTTGCCAAAAAAGTCATGGTCCCTCTAACAGATTGCTAGCTCATTCTATCTGAGAGAATCAGTCCAAAAGCAAATTTCTCTTTATGTCTTCTCTGCTTCAGACCTTGAGTCTAGTATAGTTGGCACTTAATAAGTAAAATATATGGGGCATCTGGGTGGCTCAGTGGGTTAAAGCCTCTGCCTTCGGCTCGGGTCATGATCTCAGGGTTCTGGGATCAAACCCCGCATCGGGTTCTCTGCTCAGCAGGGAGCCTGCTTCCCCCTCTCTCTCTGCCTGCCTCCCTGCCTACTTGTGATCTCTCTCTCTCTGTCAAATAAATAAATAAATAAAATCTTTAAAAAAATAAAAAAAAATAAGTAAAATATATGGTTAGAAAGAATACAGAATGATCTCTTTACATAAACATAAAGGTATCAAACAAAAACAGAAGAAAAATGTTGCAACTAGTGTGGGTGCAATGGTGCAGTCAACAAACATAGTCAAGCATTCAAAAAAATAGTAATACACATTTTCCATCTCTCTTGTACCTCAGTGTAGAAAATATTAGTAGGGACTTATTTGTAATGGTCAACCATACTTGCAAATATCTCCATTCCATGCTTCTGAATTCTTACACAGCCTGTAGGTACTCCAGATCCTCTGATGCATCTGGTCATCTACACACACTAAGAATATTTTCTTTAGAAAACCCTCAACTAGGCCTGAAACTTGATGTCAGGCTGTGATAATGTCGTGGAAACAAATACTGTCTTCTTAATCTGAGCATTATTTACTATCTCTTCAAGTAAACCAGTAAGTAATTCCAAAGGAATAAGGAATTTTGGTAACATTTGCCTTGATTGTTAAAGTCTTTTGTTTTTTGTTTACCTTGGGAGAAGGGGAGAAATTTCCAAATAAATTTAAGTTTTTTCAGATCACATGCCTATTATTCCTGGTTGTCTTTGTAAAGTAAATCGTATGTTCTTTTTTTTTTTTTT
>CM053606.1:116050295-116060763 GCA_028646535.1 Procyon lotor
GGGTGCACGTGCTTGTTCGGATCACATTTGTATCTTTAGGGTAAATACCCAGTAGTGCGATTGCTGGATCGTAGGGTAGCTCTATTTTCAACTTTTTGAGGAACCTCCATACTGTTCTCCAGAGTGGCTGTACCAGCTTGCAAAGAGGACATCCAAATGGCCAACAGACACATGAAAAAAATCGTATGTTCTTATGAGTCCTTTTAGATTTCAATTTCTCATCTACATATGCTCTTAGATCTATAATCTTACCAATTCTATTGCTATTCAGTTCATAAAATATTGATGTTTCAGATTGTAACACTTGGACTCTAAGAAGAGTCAGTGAAAAAGATGGATGTTGTACTTGACCTTACAGTGCTTACTGTCTAGTGAGTAACAAGACAAGGGAGAGAAAAAAAAAAAATCAAAACATACTGTGATAAAGTCTATGTTAGGGATTTCAAGGAAGCACATCTCCTAATCCAAATCTGGAGGTTCAGAGATGTCTTGTTAGAGAAAGTAGAAGTCCAATTTGAAATCTGGAGAATCAAATGAAACCTGAGGTCAGTGTGAAAGTGGACTGGCTCACTGGAGGGTGGAGTGGCCAGATCATCAAGTAAAGAAATGGGTAGATGATAGGGAGGGTGCTCTAGGCAAAAGATTCCCCATAAATGTCCAAGGCAGGAGGAAGCAACTGCAAGGGTCAGTACATAAGAGATGAGACATCTGGAATCAAGTAGCACAGAGTCTCGAAAGTGAAGTTGAAATATTTAGACTTCAGTCTAAGAGCAACAGAGAGCTGTTGGAGAGGACTTTAGAAGAGTGGTGACAGGATAAGACTTGTGTTTTAGGAAAAGCAATTTGACAGGGTGTGTGTATAACAGATGGGTAGAAGATAAGACAGAGAGGACAGCAAAATAACCCTGTTCTTGCTGAAGATGGAATAATAGGGAAGCAAGAAGGCCTAGTTTTACACAGAAAAGAGAGCTTGCTGTCCTCTGACTCTGGAAGGCAGAGTTAAGAATGTACCCAGAGAGATAGACATTTTTGAGTCAATACCCAAGTGACTTTATTTTCTACAAAAAAAAAAAAAAAAGCTGTTATAATGCATTAACAGGGTTAAGTGTTAAATGAAATTAAAAGAGCAGATAGAAGATTAGGAAATGTGAATGTATAGGGCAGCCGTCTTCAAAGCTGTGCTGTCTTTCCAACAGCTCACTCAGCAGCACAGGTAATGAGATGGAAAAAATGACTGGATACTTGATCTAGGACAGGGTTTTACACATGCCGTGCAGAAGAAGAGATGTTGGAGAAGTGAGGGGTTGATAGGTGTACATTTCCCATGTGTTTGCACCAGGGACAAACTCAAACATGCTTTGGGCTGGGAATAAGAGCAAGGAAGTTGCATAAAGATGTGTTAAGCTTTTATGGAAATAAACGATGACCTCTGCATAGTCATACTACCTTCTAGCACACTTTACATAGACCAAGAAGTTGTAGGGAGGGTTAAAGGAAAATGGAGATCATTAAAGTCACCATGTAAGGGAGAAGGTAAGAAATTCAGAATGGTTAAGTAGCTTTGGGTAAAGACCAAGTAGAGGTCAAGTTTTTTGATCTGATGGCGTTTCTAATGACAAATCCATGACATCCTCATGGAAAGTGATAGCTGAACTGTGTGTGGAATCCATGCATCTGTGAGTGCATGGGTGCATGGGGTTAGTGGGGGAGATCCAAAGTGAAGAGCCATGAATGTGGACAGTTGGATGGATAACCTGCTTGAAGAGTATTGTCACAAAGCATGGTTCCTGGGTATTGAAAAAAGCAATGTAAATCTTTAACTATGAAGTAGTCACCAGGAAGATAGAAGATGGTAACTGAGGGAAGGCAGGCAGTACACTGGGAAGGTCACTTGGGATAACATGTGTGATCTGAAACTGGCAATGAGGAACCGGCAGAATGCCTCTCCCACCTTTGGATCCTGTGACAAATACCTAGTTAAGAAAGAGTATAGGAGCGTTTTGTATTGTATAAAGCTTCAGAATATTCCCTGTGAAGGTTTGAGAGGGAGGAAAGCAGAAGCAGGGAGAAATGAAGCAGAGAAATAAAGGGCATGGGAAAGAAAAAAAGGAGGCAGTAGTAACTGGAGATCCCACTTTAGGTAGTGACCAATGATTATAGGAACATGAGATGTGGTGTAATTAGATTAAATGCAATTAGAAAATGATGTTTGAAGTCAGTCAAACAAAGGCATTCAGGGAGTTTTGCCAAAGAGAATGTTCCACTTGGTAACCAACTGCTCTGGGAGCATGTGAACACGCCAGAAAAACTTGAAAGACTTTTCTCAAAACAGAGAGCAGAGTCCGACGCTGCTTTCACATGACTGAAGAAAACATAAATTCAATTGAAGTGGACTCATTATGAAACCTCACTGAATTCCATTATCAATTAGGAAAGACCTTTTGCTAGTATAACCAAACAATAATTTTCCTGACTTCCTCATCTGTTCCTGCTTTTTTTGGCCATGGAGAAGCCAGAGAAATATTCTGGAATGTTGGGATTGGGCAAAATAAAGGAGTCCTACAGTTCTGGCTTCTGACTCGACTCCACTTCAGCTTCCCACCCTTTGCCCTTCCCTATCTCCCTTTATAAGGCAGAATAAAACTGATTACTAAGAAAGTTAAGCCTTCTTTTCTCTCTCCATTCTCCTTATTCAGTAATTCTGAACTAGAGGGACCTAAAACTCAGCACCTAAAACATGACCTGCTCTAAAACAGCCGTAGAATGTGAGAAACAATCTCTCCTGGAGAACTTGGAGAATGTTTTACTGAAAAATATTTAACCACAAAAAGTTAGGGATGCTTAAAGGAAGGACAATATGAGAAATTATTCATATTGTTCTATTTTTATTGTCTGCTTCCCATCCCTGGCTCCCAGGGGTCTTGAGTATGGCAAGACTGGGAAGCAGAATGCAGCCAGTATAAACTCCATTAAAACACTGTGTTAACCAGAATTTAGTCCTCAGCACGCAGTGCCACTAGCTGAAAAGATGCTGGAGGGCAAGGACGAATTCAGCTCATGTTGATTAACTATCTTGAGAAATATAATTTTTACAAACTTCGAATTATTTTGAAATTAAGTTTCATAGTAACTGTATATGTATATGAGTATACTTGTGGGCACAGTAGAGTTGAAGGTAGTTTCGCCATACACTTTGCAAGTCAAACTTTTATGACGTTGTCACAAAGCAGAAATATGTTTCCCCCTGCTAACACTGGATACATTTTCCCATTAAACTAAAATACTGAGATTGATTATATAGAAGAGAAATATCTGTCTGTGGCTATTATTTTTCTATTCATCATTTTGTGTAAGTTGATCTTTATACAGTGAAAATATCAATGGCATATGATTTTACCTTTTGATGTTAGAAACTTCTGTCCAGTGATGGAGCAATTACGATAGGGTTTTAAGAGTTAAAATGTATTTTAAGGTGCAATAAGGCATAATATTTAGGTAATTTTTAATGTGTCTGTGGGTGCTGAACTATGCATTTGGATTACCCCATTTTATCTGATGACTCTTTTATATATAGAACTTAATAAATATTTCTTAAACTCTTCAGAGTAGAGGAGGTCTTCTTTATTTAATTTCCTCTTCTGGGATTCATTCACTATTACTAAAATTCTAAGACTAAGAAATTTGACAAGCTCTGAGGATAACAGATTTTAGTGTTTAACAACATGTGTATTGAGAGTTTTCACTACTTTTGTTAGTCAGCATTTTTAACTAAATCTATACCTTGTTGTTGTTTCACTATGGATACTATGATTAAAAAGACAAATAGGCAGAACTAGTCCTTCCTTTCCTTCAACTCTGAACTTCATGCTGTCTTTGTCTCATTAAATCTTTTGTAATGATTCTTTGTAATTTGAAATTGCCTTCCCTAAAAAGGCTTAAATTATATATATATATATACACATATGTATGTATGTATATATACATATGTATGTATATACATACACACACATATATGTGTATATATATGTAAAGTTTAAGTAAAATGAATGTAATGGGATGGTACACATAGATAAGAAACTTGGGTATAACTAATTTGACTTTCTTCATCAAGCATTTGTCTCAGAATTTCAAAATAAGATAAACTTGCAAAATGAATACGCTGGCCATAATTTCATACTCGGTTTTGTTTTCTTAACATAGATTTTATAAAGACAGTCTTTAAGGTTTATTCTGTTATTATGGATTTACATAAAGTGTATGAAATATTTTTCCTACCTTCTTGTGTATAAAATTGAAAATGCACTGGGATCTTTATTGAAACTTAAAAAAAAAAGTAAGAATTAGATTTTCTTTTTCTATATGTTTTTAGGACAAAATTATTAATTATTTTCCTATACTATCAATTCTTTATTAATTGGCACAATGAGTTGCAGTTTAAAAATACTCAGGCAAACAGTAGCTATTCATGTATATACATAAAGCCTTCAGAAGACTTGCAACAGTAATAAACTTGAACCAGTTCAAGTCTACTATAGGATAACAAGATAGTTCCTGAAGCCGGTCATGTTTTTGTCCTTTTCCCAACAAACTGGAATGGTACAAGGGAACCGGGCAGCTCTATATACCTGGGTGGGGGGTGGAGATTGAAGATACCCATAAGGAGAAAAAAACCGAGGGCCAGTTAAGGTCTATACTTCATCACCTCCCCCACTACTCCCTAAGGGCCACCACTTCACTCTGCAAATCAGCAGACAGAGAGAGGCAGCCAGAAAAATGCTATTTTAGCTCTTTTTTTTATCTGAGACCCCAAATTAATCTATCTTTATAAAAGTTAATATGTTTATATTTGGCCCACTTATATAATTTCAGAACTAAAAAAACAAACATAAGTGAAACTTCATAGGAATGTTTTCATATTTTTTCTCAGTGGAAGAGGATACATGAGTAGAAACAATATATAAGTTCAAATATTCAGTTGAATGGATGACAACCTGTCTAATCAATTGACAAAGGATTTCTTGCAGTGACTAGCCATGTGTCATCAGGCAAATTACATCAACTTTCTGTACCAATATGTCCTCATCTGTAAAACAAGGATATTCAAAGTTCATAGAACTACTTCAAAGAATGTTAAGTAATTTTTAAAAATCAATTCATGAATTTAGAACAATATTTGGTATACAGTAAGAACTCAGTAGGCATTGGTTGTTACTATTACAAGGTATTTCTTAAGATCCATATTCCTACTTGTCTCCCTAAATTATGATTTTTGTGATGTAATCATTTTAACAATTCAGGACTTCCCAGTCAATAAAATGTTTCCTCATTTAAAAATCAACTCATTCTTTTAATATTCACTTTACGTTCTTCTTGTATATAAAAGCTTGTTTTCTATTTCTTCTCCAAGGTGCGCTTATCCACACGATAGCCATCTTGAAGTCTCGGTAGATAGGTCCATAGTTAGTGCAATATTTACCTCTCTCTTTGAACTTTCTATATTTATCTTCAGCCCAAGCAAAGATTTTTAAGTTATTGTTAACAATCAAACTACCTAATCTGAAATACAACCTAAAAATGAACTCATTTAAACTGAAGACTAGCTTACTTAATGAACTTGCCTTTCACTGAAGAAATCAAACTTTGAAAATGTGTTGGTTTATTAGAGGAAAACTGTAATCTGGGCTTTGTTTATTCCAACCACGCTCATTCTCACTGTCACCTACCCAAACTCCAGTCTTCTACGTCTTTTTTTTTTTTTAAGATTTTATTTATTTATTTGACGGGGGGGGGCGCAGAGAGAGAGAGAGAGAGATCACAAGTAGGCAGAGAGGCAGGCAGAGAGAGAGGGGAAGCAGGCTCCCCGCTGAGCAGAGAGCCCGATGTGAAGCTCGATCCCAGGACCCTGAGATCATGACCTGGGCTGAAGGCAGAGGCTTTAACCCACTGAGCCACCCAGGTGCCCCCAGTCTTCCACTTCTGCTTCCTTCGAGTGTATAGGCACACTGTGCACAAGCTGTGCGGTGTGATTGACTGTTTCCATCCACAGTGCCAGTCAAGGCAGGTTTAAAATGAATTGGTTTATAATGAGACTCCTAAACTCATGAAACAAACTGAGGGTTGCTGGGGGGTAGGGGGGTAGGGATAAGGTGGTTGGGGTATGCATATTGGGGAGGGTATGTGCTATGGTAAGTGCTGTGAAATGTGTAAGCCTGACGATTCACAGATATGTACCCTGGGGCAAATAATACATTATATGTTAATTAAAAAAAAAAACACAAAAAATGAATTGGTTCATATAAGAGAAGTTTGCTACACACTTACCTATATATGTTGTCATTGTCACTGATTGATTCCGGTGACTTCCACCACGAAAGGCAAGAATGAAATAATATATTTATGTAATTCTTACAGATCCTCTGATCACAGTAATTTCTTCAGAATTATGAATGGAACCAAACAGAGAAGACCTTCATTGTCTTTTATAGAGATTTAACAATCTCTAAGCCTCACTGGCATCTTCTCTTGTGTGTATGTGTGGGGGGTGTTCTGCCCAACGTCATCCTCTGTATTTCTCAGTTTATTAATTTGCTTGTTACGTTTTATTTTGGTCCTCCTTTTAAAAATGTGCAACAACATGATACATTTGGTCTGCTCTGCTTAAAGTTAAACACTGTCTTTTTAATTTTCACTTCCAATAGAAGATATGTGACAAATGACATAGTAATTTTCCTATTTCTTCATGTTCATAAAACATTGATAATATGATTTCTACCTTCCCTTTGTTCTCAATTAAATGAAATGCTCCAATACAATTAATGTGCTCTTGCAATTTGGGTTTTCTTTAGAGGTTTCTCTTGTCTCTGATTAACAGCATTTTCCATCCATTCTGAGAACCCCCGACTGCTCTTCAGAATGTTCCATTATGCCTGCCAGCTATAAATACAATTGTGAACCAATATCATTTTAATTGTTTCACTAATAACTTGTTTTAAATGATTCAACAGTCATCAGGAAAGATAAGTGCTCTTGTACCCTGCAGGCTTATGGGCATGAGGGTATGAGGCAATGTAGAGTGCTGTATCAGAATAATGAAACCGTATGCAGAAGATAATGACAAAGCACTCACGTTGCTGTAAAGATAAATGAAAACAGTAGATCTTCTTTCCTCAGTAATATAACATCCATTTCTCGCTCCCATTTCAATCATCCGACCTTCCAAACAGATTAATGCACAAATACACATATGCAACATGTCCCATCCTAATAGCCATATGCTCCCATTCTTCCAGGCGGACTGTGAATGATGGAGTTAACGAGCTTTACAAATGCTCTTGTTAATTAACAAAAATTGTTACTTTCTCATTTGAGGGGGGCTTTGTAAATTAGACTTAATTACACCAGATAATTGCAACTGCCAAGCACCGAGCAGCTCCTTCTCATTCTGTTCTTTCGGTGGCAAATCAACAATTGCAACCCTGGCCTATTTGTGTAGATGAATTTAATAAGCAAACAGCCCTTTTATGTTAATGGCTTACTGGCATTCATGGGCCTGGCAGGAGAAATGTGCTGGGGGAGGGTTTGCTAATGGCAGCACATAATCACATTAATTAAAATATAACTGCCATTTAAAGATTTGTAGTGTGGAATGAGAGCATGTTGGGAACTGAGAAAATCAAGCTAGAGTGCATATTAGCACCATTACTCTGTGCTCCCTGCACAGCAGTCAGCAACCTCATGTGTCATAAATGTAATTTATGAGTGCTATTTGCTTTGAAATATATGTTTTTAGTTCACTCATTAGGATGTAAAAATTTGCAGTGTCTGCTTCAGGAGGTTCAAAATAAATTCACTACAAGCTGAGACCCATGATCTGCTTTTAACACATCCCTCAACAACGGATTTTTTAATTATGACTTGGATAATTTCTTCAAGCAAAACCAACTGTCTCCTTTTCTGAGGACAGATTTAAGCCTCAATGCTACCATAAATTGTGCATTTTTAGTTGGACTTCTATAATGTAGTGTAATCTTTATTGGGCCTTTAATAAATACGGTCCTTAATTTTTGTCGCTTGGTTCTAAAGAAGGTCAGTGGAAACTGCTAAACGCTTTAAAGTTGGGCACATGCAGAGAGGACAGTTGAGAAAATTTCTTGTAAAGCTTTTCATTAGTCTGTCCCTGAGATCCACTCATTAGTTTTAAAACTATCCTTGATCTAAATCAGACCCATTTATACTGCCCCTACAAAGAGATTCGGAAAGTACAAACCCTGGATAAATTGCCAAGGGGCCAAGGCAATACCTAGGGGAACAATGCTTAATTGATTCTTAATAACGTCAAAAGAATTCTAGTTTCGGGAGCCAGCTGACTGTGACCAAATCCCACTTTACCAAATCCTTAAACCTTTAACAGCATAAAAATTGACTATGAATTTTTATTTCCCTTTGTTCAACCAACCCATATAGTCCTCCAATTCTACAACTACAATTTCGACTGCTAAGTAGAGGCAATCATCTGAAATACAGTATGTACGACTCTTACAGGCTATGCATTGCTATTTTTGTAAACTGCTTGAACAGCTTTCCAACACCAGTAACTTGAGTATGTTATAGCTAAGGAGATTAATGCTGCGCCAGCCCCAGAAAAAACAACAGTCCAGCCACACTAATGAGGGATCTTTTCATGTGGAGTCCATGCCATAGCTAATATTGTTTCTCAAGCTAAATCATTGTTTCACTGAGGAAGCAGAGCTTCTTGGAGCCAAGGGTGGCTGCTCCTGAATCTTCAGCCCTGTTAGGGTTTGATTGGCTCATTAAGTAGAAAGGTAGAACTCAGGACCATATGGCTACTTTTCATGTACAGTTAGGATGTTAAAGAGGAGACAGCAGGTCCAAAATGGAGTCACTTGGGCTCAACCCCACAACAGCAAACCAAGACTTAATACTTCGCTAGTTTCAACCCCCCAGGAATATAACCTTTAACCAGTCAACACTGAATTACTTGGTCAGCATGACTGAGGTAACCCACCCGACAGACTCCTTCCATTCCTCTTAGGAAGATGACCTTGCCTGAAACAGTGCATTCTTATTTTACAATTTCCTTTTCTTATCCCTTTTCTGCCTTTAAGAATATTTCTCTTTCTACAGTTCAGTGGAGCTCTTTGCTAGATGGGATGCTGCTCAATTCATAAATCATTGAATAAAGCCAATTTTATCTTTAAATTTCCTCAGTTGAATATTTGTTATTGAACAGAGATAAGACATTAAAAATGCACTAAGACTATGATACAGGCCCAATGTTTAGGATTTGTTTTCTAGCTAGGGTTCTGTGTTGCAATTCTCTACTCCCATTTTCTTAACTTAGTTCTTTCTAACTAGTGGTACGTCATTTCAGGGTAAATTATTGGGTCAGGGGAGGACTCTCTGCCTACAAAACAGAATCTTTATCATGTTTTGCTTTTTCTTTATGTGTAGATCTTATTTTGATTCATAAATATGGCCTCTAAATAATTGTATCTCCTGAAGGATCATTTCTGGTGTTCAGGGTAATTAGAATGATAGCATAAGAAGTTATGCCTGGAAAAGACATCTTATGGATGATCTCATGCAACTATTTAATTAATTAACTATTTAGCGAATTAGGAAATTGAGAATCATCCCAGATAATTAAGTGGTTTGTCAAAGATCACATGACATGTGAATGCAAAGATGTGGTAACCCCAGATTGTTTGATTTCTCACCAATTTATCTGTCAAGGAAGTTCCTATGTTCTACTAGAGAAACTAGGAATGCCTTTGTTTCTGTTTTTTGTAGGATGGTTGGTTAGTTTTGCTGTCGGCTTGCTTTACTTCTGTTTAACACACTTATATTGTTAAGCCTTTGACAAGGCACTGAGGATTCAAATATGAAAAAGATGTAGCATCAGCGCTAAAGAAGTCCAGTTTGCTGGGAGAGAAAACCCCCACAAAAATCAATCTATTGAATCTCACATGGGAAGCGCTAAGATAGAGATGTGTGCCAGGTATATTAGAAATATATGGAGGTCCTCAAACATCTCAGAATAAAAGAAGCACATGTTTGAAGGAAAAGATGTACCAAACAGAATGATGTGTGTAGAACAATCTACATGTTCTTGTACCCCCAGGGATTCTGGTGGGAAGAGGAGGGTGGCAAGAGATGAAGTATATAGGCTAAATTGCACACCATAGACAAGACCCTGGATCAGATGATGGAAGGCCAATTATATGTTCTCCACATGAGGGTGACATGATCAGATTTGTGTATTGGATTGATCATTATGTGATAATTCAGAAGATGGTTTAGGGGACAAAATTTGAGGAAGAGAAACGAGTCAGGAAGCTGTTGTTAAGACAGTAATAGTTGGGGTAAAGGCACTTGAAAAAAGATTTATATGTGAAGAATGAGGAGAGAATAATCTTCTAGGTCTCCTCAGCCTCTGATGTAGAGGCTG
>CM053606.1:116060863-116113796 GCA_028646535.1 Procyon lotor
TTAGCATCATGCCTGGAACATGGAAAATGATCCAAAAATGGCACCTATTATTATTACTGCCCACTAACTAAGAAGTTGGACTAAGGAAAACTTTGGATAAAATTGAAGGTTTCAATGTCCACATCTCTACTCTTGGGATCGTGAACGCTACTTCTTTTGTCTCCCTTAGCAAGTGGCATCATGTGGGTATAAAACAGGTCCTTAAGAAGATTTGTCCAATATATGCAAAAAAATAAATGAATATCTCCATCATTCCTCATACAGATAAAGAGGACTCCCATTTACTGTTACAGTCATGTATTTAAACTGAAGGAAAATTCCACCTGCAACATTGCATGCTCCACTAAATGTTAAATGACAAGGCAGAGTTTCCAGTAATGAGATTGGGGAATGCCCTCACTCCGCAGGCACTGAAACCAGGTTCATTGCAATTCAGCACTATAGCACGGGGACTTGGGATGCTTAATTTAGTGCTATCATTATTGTTTTTATATGAAAAGAGACTTAGAATTGGAAATAGCCACTCACCAGCTTTCCTGGAATGCCCCTGTTCCTGGTATGAATAAGTGGTTTCTTTGGGCCCTCACTGACATGTAGGTCTGCACATACCAACTTTCCATAGTACAGGTAGCTGGCGATTGATTATAGCTGTCAGACTGGTAAAGGTGGAGATTATTTCCCAATTCTAACTATAAAGATGAAGCTGAGTCACTATTAAAGTTTACTTTCTATTTAGAAAAGAAATTTGGGGGAAAAATAGTTTCTGGGGATCCAATTTCTGCCTTACTTCTACCCTTCACACTATTTATAAGAAGGGTTTATCAAATGGACAGACAAGTAGGCACTATATTTTTTTAATGAATCACTATGAACTAATTGGGCAGCCTCTTTGTGTGTAACATGATGATATGGTAGGGCGCACTATAGCCCATTAGATAGCACATCACCTGTTAAATAACCCTAAAACAAAGCCAGTGCCAAAGGCAAATAGAGGATCAACTGAAAAAGGAAAATGATCCAGAAACTGCGGAAAGCTCAGGGACGATTAAAGTGTAAGTGACTTATGGTTGTAAGATGTCTGGTTATTTAGCAGATAAACTGAACATCAAGGTCTTCACTTAATGTCTTGAATGACCGTCTGAAAATATGAGAATGCCATATGGCAGCAGATTTCACTGCCATAGCTACAAGAGAATCTATATCACTGACTCTTGACAACTTCCAGTCACGGCAACCTTCCAAACTTGGCAGTGCTTCCAGAATTCTGATTCAACTGCAAATAAAATGATTTGGATGAACAATTGATCCAAGACCAAGTGTCAAGAGGTAACAAGGAATGTCTAGGGAAGGTACTGTGCCTAACATTCCCCTTCATACTGCACACTTCACATGCAAACACACATATATGCCTTTTGATCTTCCTTGTGCTGTGATTCCATATTGTTTCGTTAAATCTCTCTTATTGAAATATTTAATAATATATGTATTTCTATATCTCTATTGATCTATCTATCCACCTATATCTCTGATATTTTGTAATTTCCTCTATCATCAGACCATTGAAAGAGTGTCGGCACAAAATAAGAACTCTACAAAAAGCACTGTATGTTTAATGGAAAGATAGGAGTCTGGTGGGAAAACTAACGTATTTTTTTTAAAGATTTTATTTATTTATTTGACAGAGAGAGATCACAAGTAGGCAGAAAGGCAGGCAGGGAGAGAGGGGGAAGCAGGCTCCCTGCTGAGCAGAGAGCCTGATGTGGGGCTCGATCCCAGGAACCTGAGATCATGACCTGAGCCACCCAGGTGCCCTAAAACTAGTGTATTTTAAGAGCAAAAAAACTACACCAAAATTTCCATTTTAATATAGACTTGAGTTCACGCTGCTAGTCTTCCAGCTCTGTTCTAGATACCTAGAAATAATTGATGTGATATTACTTTACAAACCATAGCTGTGCAGAAAAACAAGAAAAGTACCTCTTAGGTGACCAGAAAATATGAAGACATCAAGTAGAAAAATAGACAACAAGATCATATTGAAACTTCTGACAAATAAAACATGAAAATCAGTCCCTGTTTCCAGTAGGCACACAAAAGAAGAAAATAATATAATTGTCAAAAATATTTACATCTTTAAGTGTGATGTTAAGCCTGGCATGAAGGACATGGTAACAAATTGTAAGACGTGTTTTTCTATCTGCTGCTCATCACTATGCTGCAGTGACAAGGGTGGAAGAGGTTTCTAGAGCAGAATCCCTTGGAGATACTGTTTGTGGTGCCTTGTGAGAAAAAGGAGGTGTTTTGGAGGGAAGAACATGTCACACACCAAAGGTTATCTCCAACGCATTGAGAAAGAGTCAATTTATGCTCTCTGGAAGTTGGAATGTGCGGACTGGTATTCATTAGTACCTACGACTTTTTAATATGAACTTACTCATTTAATTTCACTTAATAAGTTTTGCTTCAAATCTTAACATTTTAAACAACACTCTTGGCACCCCCTACTATTGTATTTGCTCCTTTTATATTTCTCAGGAAGAAAAAATTTCTAAATTTCTCTCAGGTGAAAGAAGATGTTGTATTAGTCAGGGTTCTCCAGAGAAACAGAACCAATACATGTTACTTCCCTCTAAATTAAACTAAAGGTGGAAGGTGGAAACATCCTCACAGATATACCCAGAAATGATGTTTAATCAGCTATCTGGGCATCCCAGGCAAGTTGACAGAAAAAAATTAACCATCGCTGACACCTTGTAAACATACATGTGCATTGAAATAAAGCTGGGAATCCTTTAGACCAGAGAGTCACAGTTTTTCTGGAGCAAAATACTTAAGGTTTTGCAGACACAAGTCAAAACTGAAGATATTTAGGTACTTACATAACGGGGAATACAAACTTACACAAAATTTAAATATTAACAATAATTGAATAAAATTGCTTATAATACTGGTTGGCTAATGAGAAGAATAGAATTCCTTTCTGAGGATTTTATTAAAATTTAATTTAATTTAAATTTTATATTTAAATTTTATATTTTAAATTTTGTAATTTAAAAAATGTGTGATAATAAATATATGAATAAAATATTGACTCTGAATCTTTGTATTTAGACTGGAATGTACATTTGATGTCTCTATGCAAGATGCTTTATGCTGACCAAAAAGAGCATTAGCTTTTAGGACTGGTCAACTCATTTACCATCCGTACCTCCAACTCTTTGAAAACTTATAACCTGGAGTCGCAGTCAAGCTCAGTGCTGGACTTATTGATAACTACTCTTCTTATTTCTGGCCTTCGTATGAAAACTCTTTTCATCTTCCTGAAGCCCATAAAACTCCACAAACTTTCTATTGAAACATTACATGTTGCCAAAAATTTCCTGTTGCGATTTGTTTTTCAGCTTTGCATGAAAAAAAAATACAAGAGTGGAAGCCAGGAACAGCACCTAGAGCATTCATGAGTAATGCAGCAGGATTCCAGATAAACAATTTTTCAGTTATCCCAAAGATTCTACATTGAAATATGTTGCTCTTGATCCTTCTCGGGAGGGTACATAAAATTACTTGGAGAATGGCGTAGGTAATGTTCCCGTTATCTATAAGTATCCTCTGATAAGCTCTGAAAATTTTTACCATTTAATGAA
This sequence comes from Procyon lotor, assembly GCA_028646535.1. Classification (NCBI taxonomy): domain Eukaryota; kingdom Metazoa; phylum Chordata; class Mammalia; order Carnivora; family Procyonidae; genus Procyon; species Procyon lotor. Next base: position 116,064,508 of record CM053606.1, read on the forward strand.
GCTAGAAGTTTTTTCCATGACTATTGGTATGTTTCCATTAACAAAGCACTGTTACATTATGACACAGCATATCGTGTGCTATGCTGATGACCTCTGACCCCCATCTTCTGTAGAGTGAGACAGACAGCTCCTTTCATAAAGGTCTCCTTTGCCTCTGACTGCCTAGTGCTGGTAGGTAGGCTTTTTTCTTTTTGTTTTGTTTTAACTCCAATTCCTTAATCTTGCAGCTAGGAAAAATCCCTGTATTTTGCCAATACTTTCAATCAGGAGGATTGTGTCTTTGAAAATCCAATGTACTACACTATCACCACTCTAGAAGTATGTTTTTTATATCAATTTTTAGTATTTGTGAATCATTCATATATATTTTAAAAGAAAAAATAGAAGAAGGCACAACAGGAGTTAGTGAACGAAAGCTATTTTAATGTAGTCTATTTTAAACATTATTTCAGTCTGAAATATTCACTAGTTCTATAGTTCTTTCCTTCTATTGTTCTTAAATATTTATTACATCAGAATACTTCAAGTGCTAATAAATGTATCACATAACTTTGATTTATTGTTTAGATGAAGTAATTTTCTTATAAGAGAATATGCATAATTTTGTATATTTTTATTGACAGACTTGAACCTTGTCATGTAAAAAAATAGTTAAACTTGACTCTTTACATTTTGTTTACACTAGTTTCAAAAGATAATTTAGATAAATAAGAATAAATATAAGTGTTTGGATTTATTAATGACAATTTACAATTAAATATGTTGAGTTTTAGGATATTTTAATTTATACATTATGAACTTAAGATACTAGCTTTTTAAAATCTATTTTACTTTTTGGGGAAAAAAATAAAAATAATATAGAACTCCATATCATTAAAATAATAAGATGTTATGTAAGCAAGTTTATATATTAAAAACCTAATTTTGAAACTGAAACTCTTAAAATATTTTTATATTTATTTGGCTAAAACATTATTCCTTAGCTGTTTTCATTTTGGCTTAACTGAAAGTTCGTCTTTTTAAAGTTCTTTCTCCCTACAGTCAGGCTATATTTTCAACCTCTGTAAGTCTTTATTTAGAAAAATTCCAGATCTTTTCAGACACAATATAGGGTATAGTCCCCAATTCATAATCATTCTTTATAGTTCCAATCTTCTGTTGCAGTCAGTGACATAAGTTTAAACTGATATTTCCCTAAGATTTCCCTTCTCCTTTTGGCTCTAAATATGGACATTTACTGCATAAAAGAAAAAAGGAAGGAAAACAGATGGAATCCCAGGCATAAGAAATAATTACAATATGCATGTACCCACACAGGAAGTTGTTTTAGTCACAATAACAGGTTAGCTTGTTTTCTTCGCATTTATTGTTCACACATTCACTTGTGAACAGAGTAAAAGACTAGTCATTCCTGCTGTAGCACATTAATCATAGCAGAATTAAAGATAAAGATAATCCTGTAGTGAGGTGATTGCACCATGAATGGAAGACACACGAATACTTTAACGACCATGGATAAAATATAAATAAATATAATGTCAGAGGCATAGTAGACAGAACATATTTGTAAAAAAAAAAAAAAAAAAACAGAAAAAATTCATATATATTTTTTCAATGTTTACAATTATTTTTATTAACAATTTTGAGGCCGAAGTAGCCAGCAAATTCAGTAAACTAAACTGAAAATCAACTGGAATTCCAATGAGTCATTAGAATATGTATGAACGGTAGAGAATTCGTTAAATGGCTCTGTGAGGCATATTGTAATATGTGAGACATCTGTAAGTTTAGTCTTAATATTCTCACTGATCTTCAATAAACACTTCATTATTGTTAAATTAGGGCAAATAATAAAATCAGCAAGAAAGTAAAGAGGACGTTATATTAAGTGAAATAAGTCAGACAGAAAAAGACAAATACTGTATGATCTCACTAATATATGGAATCTGAAAAAACTAAATTCGTAAAAAAGAGATCAAATTCATGGTTGCCAGACGCAGGGGTGAGGGGTGGGAAAAAATGGGTAAAAATGGTCAAACGTCCAGTTATAAGATACATAAGTTCTGAAAATATAATGCATAGCATGGTGACTATAGTTAACAATACCGTTTTGTAGGTTTGAATGTTGCTAAGAGAGTAAATCTTAAAAGTTCTCATTATAAGTACCAAAAACTTGTAACTATGTTTAGGTGACAGACGTTAACTAAATTTATCGTGGTAACCATTTCATTATATATATAGATATATATGTATATGTGATATAATATATATTATATCAATAATATATATATGTATATGTGATATACATTGTATATGTATATACAATATATATATAATATATATATGATATATATTATATCAAATCATTATGTTGTATACTTTAAACTTACAGAATGTTATATGTCATATCTAAAAAAATCTAAAAACAAATTATTGTATGATTTCACTCATATGTGGAATATAAGGGATAGCACTGAGGACCATAGGGGAAGGGAGAGAAAACTGAACAAGAAGAAATCAGAGAGAGAGACAAACCATGAGAGACTATGGACTCTAGGAAACAAACTGAAGGTTACAGAAGGAAGGGGGCAGGGCTATGGAGTAACCAGGTGATGGATGATATTAAGAAGGACATGTATTGTGATGAGCACTGGGTGTTATACGCAACTGATGAGCCATTGAACACTACTACATCGAAAACTAATGCTGTTGGCTAACTGAATGTAATAATAAAAAAATAAATTTTAAAAAATTTTTAAAAAGTAGAAAAAATACCAGTCATCATACCATCCCCCTAAAAATTAATGATAAGATCAAAGAAGAATAAAAATACTTAATCCTTCCATTCTCTTTCTGCATCTTTTTTCTTTAAATTATATGCAGGAAAGGTAAGAAATGTAAGATACCCTCTGAGAGAGTTGTGTGTGAAACAGAAGATGACCCTTCTTCAAGGGATGGATGTTAACTATGCCTAAGACCAATGCCAATTCTCGGGTCAAAAAAAAAACTTCTTATGATCAATTTTCTTTCAAAAATACTTAAACCTGGGGCGCCTGGGTGGCTCAGTGGGTTAAAGCCTCTGCCTTCAGCTCAGGTCATGATCTCAGGGTCCTGGGATCGAGCCCTGCATCGGGCTCTCTGCTCAGCGGGGAGCCTGCTTCCTCCTCTCCCTCTGCCTGCCTCTCTGCCTACTTGTGATCTCTCTCCCTCTGTCAAATAAATAAATAAAATCTTTAAATAAAAAAAATACTTAAACCTAATTTGTTAGAATTTACATTGTCAGGATTAGTAATGAATTTGCATTTGAACAACCTGAGGGGCAAATTCATTCATTTTAATTGTTAAGACAAGTAAAAATCCTTATTTTTCATACACCCATTTCAGAGTAGAAATTAACAATAACAATTTACTAAAAACTATTTTAAGCAGACTGTTTATTTAAGTTAACTAGAGAAATGCAATTACTTTTAAACAATAACAGAATTAATGTGAAAATAGTACTAAAGAAGAGTCCTTGCCACTGCTTTAGGTAGTTTTACTCTAATACGGAAACAATGCATATCCAAGTGTGTCTTTCTAGAGTGTAGACTTCCATGAGTGCAGGTTTGCTTCCATTCTTTTTTTTTTTTTCAAGATTTATTTATTTACTTGAGAGAGAGAATGAGAGAGAGGGCGCATGAGCGAGCAGGGGGAGAGGCAGAGGGAGAGGGAAAGAAACTCAAGAAGACTCCCCACTGAGCACAGAGTCCAACCACGCAGGTCTCGATCCCACAACTCTGAGTTCATGACCTGAACAGAAATCAAGCTTAACCAACTGAGCCACCCAGGCACCCCACTTCTATTCTTATTGGTGCAAATATCTGAGATCTTTCTACAAATACAGGATAGATTTCAAAGACGTTAGGCAAACAGAAAACACCATGGGAAACTTCTACTTCCAATTTTTAATTTAATAAAGTGGTAAAAGCAGAGAGGAGCAACAGTTCACAGATTTATATGTAACTCAATAAAAATGGAAAGCATGAAGTGAAAAGAAAAAACAAATTTAATATATGGAAATGTAGTACTTGAAACATTTCAAGGAGAATGTAGAATACCGCAGTGTGTTTTTAGATGAAAAATAATTTGTGTATACATCCGTTTTTCTTCAACACCCACTTCTTGGCACCCTATTTTAGGATCCTCTGCCGGTGCCTTCACCCCACCATTGTCTTTCTTTCAGGGGCTCCTCCACCTCTATGGTTCCCTCAGGAGCACCTGACAGCACACAGGACTGTCCTGTGTCGAGGAACTGATACCTGCCTAATTCCATGTACAGCCAGCTGAAAGTGACAGCATTCATCTCCTCACTGGTGAGAACAGAAACCCCACAGCTAAGAATTCTCTGGGTTTGCCTAAGTCTGTGGCCACTTGTCTGACTGAACAAAAAACAGTCTGATTGGTTCACTAACTGTCCTACCAATTTGCATCTTCATAATAAAGTAAGCTTAGCTTAAAACTCAATCCCCACTGCTAAAGACTCTTGCATAATAAATATTCACCACCACTTGACAGTGCTTTCCAGTTTCAAAGACACAGTTCCTTATTATATGGGTCATAGTTATTAACCCACATAAAGATGCTGTTAAAGTTCAGATCTGGGCAGTTTATCACAATTTACCTGAGAAATAGGCATTCAACCCTTATGCTCTGACTCCTGGTCAGATTTGTTACCTGTTGACCACATGGGAACTCGGTGGCATATGCAAGGAATTGAGGACAGTTAAAAAGACAGCCCCTTTCCTTGGTGGACTCCCTACAGTCCACCTGAGAAAAAAGAGACATTGACTTTGCCTGTGAATGCTTTGTCATATGAAACCTCCTCTGACAGAGGGATACTGTAGGCACTATCAGAGGACAGATGTTGCATATGGGGAGGTATGGGTGCTCTTGGGAGCAGAGTCTTTCATGAGGGGGATGTTTGATTTGAATCTTAAAAATGATGAAGAATTAATAGGTGAGAGGGAAGAGGATGACAGGACAAGGAGAAGGCGAATCTATACCTCCCCCCAAAAAAAGAAAAAAGAAAAGAAAAAAAGAAAGGAAGAGACAACAGTGTGTGTTCTAAGATACACATTCCTTTACCAAAAGAGCTAAAAACAATGGTAGGTTCAGGATGAAGTTGGAGAGGAAAGAGAAGTAAGATCGTGGAGGGTCCTATCATTGCTAACAAGGATTTGGGGTTTTAATCAACATGCACTGATCATTTATTTTGGACAGCCTCCTTATAATTCAAAAAGAATGAATTCTAATGAGAGAAGACTTATTATCCTATAATAAAAGTTAGTATTCAAGGTATTATGGGGGATAAAAGAAGACACATCCCTGAGTCGCAGGCAGTTTATATATGATTTTTTAAAAGTATGTATTTATCCATGCAAACCCACAATCTAGCCAAGATCAAAAGTAGTGATTTATCTATTAAGTCCTATTACACTTGTCTGAAATGATTAAAGAAAGCTTCCTAAAAGAGTTCAGATATAAAAGACGGCTAGTATTGTCACTGAAGAAAAGAGAAGAAAGAATATTTCAGAGTGGAGAATGGTATAAAAAAGCAGAGAGTGGGAAATAGTAAATAGATTGTTGTGTTTGGAACAACAAGAAAATCAGAATGGCTGGAAACTGAGACGATAGACAGTTGCACACCCTGCTTGGTTGTTATTACCAACGGGACTCAAATTTCTTACTAACGGGAACTGGAACGTTAGCCCGTCTGTGAGAAAGGCATAGGTTTCTTTAATGTTTCATGCAAACATTATTGATGATATTTTCCCAATGATCATTATAGTCAAAATTAAATTCAAAGGGAAAAAAAATAGGGAAACAGATGAAAAGCAATGAACCATTTTTACTTTAGAATGGATGTGACATACCAAATGGGAAGTACAGGAGTTAATCGATATTGTAAACTCTGAGTCAGTGCAGGATGTATGGGGAATTATGGGAAATATAAACAAACAAATGTTTGACAAAGGTGTTTCTTCACATTCTCTTTGCCTGCAAACTGACGATTTCTCCGCTGTGAAGACATAGTCTACGTGCAAAATCAGATGCCATGACAGAGGTCTAATGTGTGTCCTGCAGTTATTCAAATGTTATATTCTTTCTCATTCAGAATATGAGTCAGTATCAATACCACTGGCTGAATATAAGAATAGAAATGTGACTGATGCTTTGATTGAGAGGTTTGCAGCTTGGTTTCCCTTGAGGAATTTTCTTCCTATAAGTCTTTGTTTTCTTGGCATTTTACTCATTATACCATGATGCTCACCAGAGAATTAATATCAGATCTAAATACTGGCATTTGATTGTAAAGTTTTATATTGAAAAGATGCTGTTTGGCTGTTTATAAAATATAAATGCCAGTTTATTTCTCTGGGAAGGGTCACAAAGAATAAGCCAGTAATTTTACCTCACTGACATCAGTGGAAACTGCTTCCTGTTAGATCAGTGCATAAAAATTCAGTTTTAATGCCTTTTCAGTACCTTAGCATTGACATCTGTATGTTTAGAAATGAGTTTTGAAAACCTTCAGCATTTTATAAATGAAAAGAAAAAATTATTTAATTATAGATAGTGTATACAATATTATGATTATTATTGCCGGTGATGATAACACCAAGCGATGATCCAGGGACAAATAAATAAATATTTTTCCAATTTATATGTTGCTAAAGTCACTTAAGTAAATTAAAACTCCATATTCTCTGCAGGGCAGTACATTATTCTCTATACACACAAATAATTATGAAAGAATAAGGCATTTGTAGGAATTTATCATGTGTAGTATCCTACCTTGCATCTATCATGCAATGAACCATTAAAAGGCAACTTATATGGAGAAGGGAATATTTTAAATTATTGACTTATAAATACTTTGCAAACCATTTCTTCTGATAAACTTATTTCCTGATCAGAGCAATGTTGTATAAATTTTGATCATTCTATATTTTTTCCATCTGTACTCCTTTCAAGTTCAAGTCTGGATATCTTGAGTTTGTTGCTTGTCCCCCGTTAAATTGCCTGAACCCTATCTCAAAGCCTGAACCGTGCTTATGTTACATAACACCCAGGGGGAATTTGTTTCCTGCAGGGACTCAGTTAAAAAGATGCCTTTTCCACATAAAGATGTTTAATATTTCTGAAGTCACATTTTTCCTGAATGTTAAAATCTGCTTTCCATTACACTGTAATGGTAAATGTTCTTGCTTGGGCATCTGTGATCCAAAGGTTTCCTCAGCAGGGTCACTTAACACTCTCTTAAAGTAAACCTGAGAAGCCCCCCTCGGGAGGCGTGGCTCACCAGGCTCAGCCCAGCAGCGTCAGGCCTTGCTGCTCACGAGGGAATCAGATCAATCGGCCAGCGCGGGAGCTCTCACTGGGTTGGGGCACTTCTTAGTTAATTGTTCGTAATCAAGTCCACATTTCCAAAAACAACGAAGTTAAGAATTTATATTTTTAGGAGTTGAAGAGTAAAGAAAGAAAGCAAATACATGAGGCACCTAGAGTAGTCAAACTTATAGAGACAGAAAGTGGACAGTGGTCACCAGGGGTTAGAATCAGGAGGGAGGAATGGGGAATTACTGTTTAATGGGTACAGGATGGGGCCATAAAAGCATCCTAGAGATAGAAAGTGGTAATCATTGCACAACAATGTGAATGTACGTAATGTCATTGAACTGTATACTTAAAAATGGTAAATTTTATGCACATTTTGCCACAGTAAAAAAAAAAACTTCTTATTTTTAGGGGCACCTGGGTGGCTCAGTCGGTTAAACGTCTACTTTCAGCTCAGGTCACAATTCCAGGGCCCTGGGTTTGATCCTGCATCAGGCTCCCTGCTCAGTGGGGAGGCTGCTTCTCCTGCTCCTTCTGCAGCTCCCCCTGCTTGTGCTCTCTCTCTCTCTCCCAAATTAGTAAATAAAATATTTCTCTTTCTCAAATTAATAAAATCTTAAAAAAAAAAAACTCTGAAAATTGATGGATTGGAGAAATAACCACCATGACAGCTTTCTCTGGGTGAGTGGTTGGCACCTTAATTTCCTATGATGATGGTTTCCAATGATGAGAGCCCCCACGGTGTCAGCACCTGTAGTTTATAAAAGCTGACTGACTAGACTATGGCATATGAGGGGGAAATGTTGCTCTACGAAGCAGAGAGGTGGAGTCACTCCTTCCTGAGTAACTTTAGAAGTATATAAGACAGATGGGACCATTAAAAATTTAGATATTATTTGAACTCATTAATTTTGTGCTAAGAAGTTTGTTGTTAGGCACTTATGATTAAAATGGGTGAACCTTCAGCCTTGTGAAAACTGCTTAATGACACTTCCAAGTGGAAATTTGGTTTTTCTATTAATCACCAAATATCAAAATCAGACCTTCTTACAGGATGCAATAACTTCAGTCCAAAGAAACTCTGCCACAATACAGCTATACATGTGTAAATGTTAAGCATATACATAAACCAGAAAGAGAATTCATGTTTACTTGAAGCCAGAATGGATTACCAATCTTCTATAATCATTTTTTTTAATGATTATCCAAAGAATAAATTCACAAGTTCTACTTTTAGGATCTCTTCATCATCAAGAGGAAAAGTGATTAAATATTTAGCACTCACAGCTCTCTAAGGAGTAGTTATTATCATTCCCATTACAAGATGAAGAGAAAACACGAAGAAGGATTAAGTAAATTGCCCAAGGACACATAGCTAGACAGCACAAACAGGATTCAAATTTGTATCTGACTAAAAACAGGTGCTTTTACTTCCTTACATTTTCTTCCAAGTAATAATTATTAAAATTGTATCTTACAAAGGACACTGAGAAGACCCTACATAAACTAAAATAAACGTAAGGTTCCTACTTCCTATGGATAAACAGGTGCAGCAAACATGCTGATATAATGATATAATCTTCATACATGTGGAAGAGGACATGGGGCACTTCTTAGCTAATTGTTTGTAATCAATGAAAAGTATAAAGCTCGTAATCAATCAAAAGTATAAAGACTGATCATTAAGACTTGAACTTTCCAGGAAAGTCTTCAAGCGAAACTATAAAAGGAACAGACAAGGAACTCCTGACTGGAGGAACAAGCTCACAACAGAAGGATGGAGAGCTGCTCTCTTCCTTTGAATCATCACAGACCCATGAGACAAGCTCTTACAAAGAGTGTATGATATATAGTTATCAAATTAATGAGTATGAGGACTAATAAAATAATTTGGCTGAAAGGAAGGCTTTATGAAGAAAAAAGGTAAAAGGTAAAACTGACCAGAGACATGAAGGAAGCTTGTAGAATGATTTCACTGTGAGACTATGAATACTAAACTTAACCCTCTAGAAAATGGGGAAGTGACGTAAGTTGGTAATAAAAGACAGAGTTGATTTGTGTCTAGGAGGGATTGGAAGGAGAGAGATTGGAGAGAGTCATTAGCCCAGGTGTGAAATAATGAGTATATCTGGGCTGAGAATGGCAGAGAGAAATGAAAAGGAATAATTTTTTTCCTGTGAAAGAGTGGAAACCTATTTCAAGAATAAGGACGACTAATATATTCCAACAAAATTGATATATCCCTATTGACAAATATTTCTTACAATTGAAGATAGAGGAAAAAATGCTGGCAATAAAATGAATTTATTTAGATTTTAATAAATTTTAAAGCAGCTTTATTATTTGATTAATGTTTATTATTAATTTAGTCACCTATCCAGATACTTTTGCTTATACACTAACATATGATCTTAGCGTCTACACTGAGAAAGGGTACTCGACATCATTTAAATTAACAAAGCACTTCCTTTTCCCACTTGAAGAAAAAAAAAAGGCTAATAAAACTTTAGACCAAGAAAATAATCTTTTACTTAAGTATTTGGAGAAATTATAAGTTTAAAAAAAATAAGTTTAATAAAAATTATAAGTATAAAAATAATATTGGCTTTATCCAACTTTTTTTTGCCTTAAAGAAAACAAGTAAGAAAAGTCTAGAATTGTAAGATCATCTCTTGTTTGGACTGAATATAATTCAAACTCTAAGTATTTTTAAAAAAAATTTTTTTGTGAGTATTTTGTTTTTAATCCTGGCTTCCTACTACACTCAAAATAAGGCATATTGGTTACCTGCCAGTAGTCAAGTCTCACACTAAAGTACAAGTGGCCTCTCACAGGCCACCAAGGTAAATGAACACCCAAAAGTCATCCAGAGGTACCCTTCCAAATCACTTGCAGCTAAGTGTTATTTAATCCTCACAGCAATGCTTTTCTGACATAGGTCAGGATCTCTTTGTAGGCAACCAGGTGGCTGAGTCAAATGACACAAAATTCAGGATTTTAGGGCTTCATTCAGCTGCTCCATTTTCATCTCTGTTTATTAGACCAAAGTAGTAAGATTTAACCCAACTATGTTTTCAACATGCATGATCATAAAAGATAGATTCTTGGCTGCAGTAAAAATTTTAAACCAAAAATAAATAAAAAGATGTTTCATACAGCTGTGGAGTTTGAGTTTATAGAAGAGTATTTATTAACATAATAACGACCTTAGCATTAAGGGCTTATATTTCTTAAAAGCTCTTCAGAGTTTGGAATACTCACCAATACACTATGACAGATGGCATATAAATGGGCTTACTTACTACTTTGTTCATCTTTTGTTTTAAATTTATTTATTAATCCACAAAGGAAGTAGAGTGTTTTCCCTGGGAAAAGTATAAAGACTGAGTTTATGAATATGAAAAATGAAGAGTAGTAGATGAACTAGCCCTGAAATAACACAAAATAAATTACTGTCAAAAGAAAGAGAGAGAGAGAGAGAGAAAGAATTGTGAATTTTCTACTTCTAATGCGAAAAAAAGGAAATGCTGCCCATTTTCTTCAAACCCCTGACTTACCTTTCCACAAATAAGTCAATTCTAAGTTTTAATATCAAATGTCTATTGATGTAATAGAGATAATGAGATTATTTGTCTATTTATCTGTGCATATAGATTTACATTTCCATTCAAAATATACTATTATTTGATGCATTCATTTTTTAAAATGTCGGTGTTTTATTTTAGAGAGAGAGAAACACAAAAAATCAAGGGAATAAAAAGAGGGGTCAGAAACAATGTGACACAATAATAGTGTTACAAAGGACCCTGGGGAGCCATATAGAACCTTTATCTATCTGTAAGAAGCCTGCAGCTTAGTTATTTAAGATAAATACTTGTCTTTGTTTTTTTCATTCACATTCCTGAAGCAATAGACTGAGAAGCAACACAACTATTGTGTGTGTATGTGTGTGTGTGTGTGTGTGTGTGTGTTTTGGAGGGGGTTGCTGTCTAACACCAGTATGCCTTTGGCATAGTCATCGAACTTTTCGTGCCTCAGTTTAGCCACTAGAAAAGCAATATATTGGGGTGCCTGGGTGGCTCGGTGGGTTAAAGCCTCTGCCTTTAGCTCAGGTCATGATCCAGGGTCCTGGGATTGAGCCCAGCATTGGGCTCTCTGCTCAGCGGGGAGCCTGCTTCCCCCTCTCTCTCTGCCTGCCTCTCTGCCTACTTGTGATCTCTCTCCCTGTCAAATAAATAAATAAAATCTTTAAAAAAAAAAAAAGAAAAGCAATATATTGTATTATAAACTTTCAGTTTTCTTCTATCTCTAAGACTCAAAAAAATAGACTACATTTAAAAAGGTTTTTAGTTTCTCAAGTTGAATTCAGAGACTTTTCTCCTAGCTAATAAATAAACTTTCAAGAAAAAAGGCCAAATTCCAACCTCAAAAATAAGATCTAACCTTGTGTGCATTGCTAAATATCTCAAAGGAGAAATGCAAAATGTGTGTTTGGGGTGTGTGTGTGTGTGTGTGTGTGTGTGTGTGTGTGCACATCTCTGGTATTTGTCTACATCTACTTACACACCTGAGTACAAACTAATGGGACAGCATATTGAATGCTATATGAGTATAAAATCTATACCTTATACAAATATGAAACATTGTAATTCTATGGGATATTCTATTGGGCTGGTGAAATGCATTAAGGTGTAAATCAAAGAACTCATCAAGATCCAGCAGTTCTAATGTGAAGGTGGTTAAAGTCATACGGGCAAAGTTGGCCTGGTCTTACTCTATAATAGATGGATTAAGTAAAGACATTTAGGCTTATAACTGAAGAGTGAAGCCATCCTCATTGAGAAGAGTATCTTTTTAAAGTTGATTATGCATGACTTGATGTATGTTGCATTTAAAGAGAGGTAAGATATAGAGGTGTCTACCCATCATCTACTGTGATTTTCACAGGGTTTCAGAATCTCAAGTGGTACTGGGCTTGGCCAGCAGAGTCAAAATAATTTTAGAATTAATTACTTAGGTTTGAAAGCCCAGAAATTCTATTAAGTCAGGAGTGAGACAGGCATGGGTCCTCTTGACCACAACAGTTTTCAAGACAATACATTATGTTGTTTAAGAGCCAGCTTGCCTTAGTTTCAACATCAGCCCTGACACTTTCTACCCAAGAAAATTGGACAAGTCCTTTAATGTCTCTGTACCCTAATATCTTCATTTTTGAAAAAAAGAGGAGTGTGGTCTTTACCTCATAGGGTTAGAATACCCAATGTGCTTTAAAAAAAGATGTACAGCATCGAATCATAATGGCGTGAATCTCTGATGTCAATTTTTCCATTTGGTGTGCCTCAACAGCCGCTGGACTATCCTGAGAGCACATGGCTAATGCTTCTCTTTTTTGGTGTTTCTTCCAAACTAATCCACTTTCTAACTCTTTAATCTATAGCTTTCTCTACCAAGTTGAGACTTGATAATATGTCTAGGCTTTTATTTTCCTTCACTGAAGGAAATCACTTATTCAGTAAGATTTTATTGACTAAATACTATGTGCCCAATAGTATTCTAGGCACTGTTGACTACCCTTGCTATGAGTGTTGTATCAGATGGAGATACAATGCTGTGGAGGAAAATCATGCTGGGCAGTGACAATTCTTCAATAAAGTGACATTTGAGCAGGGACCTATGGGAAGAGGGTGAATAATCCAGGAGGATATTTGAAGCCTGAGTGTTTGAGGGACAAATGACAGTAAGAACCAATCCCATGCAGCTGGATCATAGTTGTTGGATAGCACATCATAGAAACCAATGTATCTGAGGCAAAGTGAGGGAAGAGAGGAGATCGTGCAGCCCTGTGTAAGAAATGTGGCTTTCCCTCTCCATGCAGTATGAAACTTCGGAAGGGTTGAAGTCAAGAAGGGGCATAATCAAACATGGTTTATGGGGAAAAAAAAGATAAGCCTTTGATTGACGTGCTGCAAATAGATTAAATGAGAGCAAGAGCTAATGCAATTAGAAAGCTTTTCCAAAAATTCAGGCAAGAAATGATAACGATGAAGAAAGAATTTGCATTCTGGATGTCTAGATTTGGAAATAGAGCCAACAGTGTTTCCCCACAGACTGGATGCGGATATAAGTGACGGAAGTTGTAGACAACTTCAACATTTTTGATGTATCTGGGAGGAAGGGTTGATTTTTAATGAGATGGCAAAATTATGGAATAGGTAGAGTTTGAGGAATCCAGGGTCATGTTAATTTATTTACACAGGAGATGGCTAGTAGATATTTGTGTAGTAGAAACAAGGAGGCAGTAAGGTGAATTGTCAAGATGTGGTTATTCTGGGAGTGAGAGCACAAGGGTGAACTCATCATTGCCAGGATATTTTGGATGTGCCCATGACTTTTATGCATTAACGACATATTGTTAGTCATTTCTCTCAGTAAGGACATCTAGACCCATTGGTATGACAATAAATAATAAAAACACCTTCATTTCTACTCCACCCAGGAGGGTATTGGTAGAGCTGTAAGAGATCATCTCCACAAGCATGATGAACAGCTGAATGGTGTGAGGTAAAGGGACAGCCCCATCAATTCTTGGTACCATTTTTTGGCCACCTTTCACATTTAGACATTATTTGCCTACATTATGTCTCCGAATCCACATCACATTGAACTCTGATCTCATACACAACATGACGTATAGGGTATTTACTGACTCCAACCAAGCAGGAGAAAAGTGAAACAAAATCGTTTACCACTATTGACTATTCAACTGAATCAGAATGGTGATCCGCACAGAGGAAGATAAACATTTCAAATCATTTTCATTCCATGAGTCTAAATGTATGTTCCTCCTATTACTAGGTATCCCCTTTTTTCTCTAACCTACCCTTGCTATTACTGTTTTTCTGGTCCCTTCTAAGTATATTTAACTACATGGAAATGGAATTTTATTTACTCCTGAGAATTTTGATGATTTATTAGCTGCAATGATTTCATATGCTGTATTAATGTTTGTTATTACAAACTATAGGATAAAAGCATGTTTCCTTTTTTTATTTAAAAGTTCTTTCTAAATATAGTCACAGATTCCCATGCAGTGCCTGCAAGGATTATAATTGCTTGTATATTTTCCTTGTTTGATGTACCTGTTCTTTCTCTCATTTCATTCTATACCACTTATTTTTAATTAAGTATAATCACTTCTCACCAGGATGTTTCCTTTTATTCTAGAAAGTTGCCTCTAAATTCTTCAAATGTTCAAAAGCCACTAAACATTTACTAATACAGTGGGATTCATTCTTTGGAATGTCTCTAAAACAATGCATGTTCTATGCAACAAATCAAAATACGCATACCACTGTCCCTGTATTTCCAAAGCTGTTTCTGATTACTGATAGAAAGTCCCCTGTTCTTCATTAAAGGCTGAGATTCTTTTAAAATGCTTATTTACGGCTCCCTGGTCCACAGGGGCAGACTGTGGATTTAATCGCCTACAGCACCAAATCTCTTTTAACGTTTGGCCAACTGAGCATTAGGTAACTTGTTGGCTGGGGGGGTGCCACATTCCTACTCAGTGTATAGATAAGGTAGCCACAATCCAATATGCTTCATTTACTTTCAAGTATTATTAACACTAATGAGCATTACATCCACACATCAGGAAAAGATACAGAATGGAGTAACTGCTTCTCAGACTTCATTAAGCTCAGCATTGTTTTATTCAGGGGACAAGTATCTAATTTTAGAATGTTCTTTAAAGACAGACGAAAACAAATACACTGTAATTAATAGAAAGTATTGCCTCCTTGTTTAATAGATAGCATGTATTCAGATAGAGCTATGAGTTTTAAAAGATATTTCCTGGGGTAAAAGGAGAAGATAATTAACTGTACTATATAGAAAATAATTTATTAAATGACTATGAATTTTATTTTTTCCCAATATAAGTAAAACAGGCAGGTGCCCACATTATATTTGTATCTTCTTTTGTGACTATGATCTACTGCATAAGGTTCTCATTTAAATTTAATTTTTGTTACATGATTAATATTGTTATTTACTATATGTCTTTAAATGTTTTTAGCTTTGCATCCACATTATAAAATTAAAAATAAATCTTTCCTCTTGAAAATGTCAGTTTCTTTCTTTCTTTCCTTTTTTTTTTTTTTTACCTTAAATCTGGAGTATGTTTTCAAGGTCTCTTCTAAAACGATAACCTTCATATGAGTCACAGGAGTTTAAGAACATCCCTGGATTAGTCTGGCTTCAGTGAGGTTAAAGGCAGCAACGGTATGCCCACAAAGAGATACGATAAGCAGTTATAATGGGTATCACTCGACACAACACCAAATATAAATCAAAACTAACAAATGCCCTCCCCCACAAATCCTCTCAAGTTCCTTGAATTTAATTATTATAGCAAATGGTAATATAACAAGAGTGTCTACTGTCAGGGAAAAAAAATTTTAAGGCAGATGTGAACCATACAAAGCGTATGTAAAACACGTGTGATCCAGAGCAAGGTCATAGGACCCATTGAAAGAACACATGTGGACTATGCAAACCACATATGGACACATGTTGTGAAATCATGTGTTTCTGTTTATTGCCAAGACTCATATCATATTCTAAAGAAATCAGGGGCTCTTAAATAAACTTTGTACTTCTTAAAGTAAATGGATACCTTTTTGTTTAAAATCTGTTAGTGTAGGCAGACAAAAGCCCTCAAATCTAATACGGGGCTTGAAAGTACTCAAAACCCTGTTTCACTCCTGTTTCCCTATCCCAGGGTGATTCAGTTGATTATTCTAAGGGAGTAAAGATTTCTTCCTCGCCCACAGCTAATTCTTTGAGGATGCCATGGCTTATCATGAAACCTAAGCAAACAGAGCCTAAGTGTGTGAATTAGGAGCAACTGTGGCTTGAATGGACTTTTTCTTTCCTAAAACTTAAATTAGCAAGACACTATTACCTTATCTCGTGTATCTGGAAAAAAAATTAAAATCCTCCAAACTTATAGAAAATCACTGAAATGTAAAAATCTAATGAGAATATTTATTTTATATCTTGGGGGAATACGATTTTTATATAATTTAAAGGGAATAATAAAAAGACGTATATACATGGAAATAGGCACAAATATGTTACACGTCTTTTGCCCTTATTTTCTAGAGGATAATGACAGTAGCAGTGCCTTATACATAGGTATTAATTTAATTAGTATCTAAACCCTTAAAGAAATGTAGTACACCTAGAATTAGGGAAAGCAACTGCATGCTATTTGTAGAAAGAATCAAGGGTATAATAACAAATGAGGGGAGTCAAAGTTTGGCTCTCATAGGGGTACCTGGATGGCTCAGTTGGTTAAAGCCTCTGCCTTCGGCCCAGGTCATTTATACAGGTCAATTATACAGGTCATGATCTCAGGGTCCCAGGATCAAATCCCACATCTGGTTCCCTGCTCAGTGGGGAGCCTGCTTCCCTGTCTCCTGCTAATCCTGTTTGTGCTCTGTCTCTCTGTTGAATAAATAAATAACATCTTTAAAAAAAAAAGTTTGGCTCTCACAGCTATTAACCTTCAGGCTTCAAACAAATAATACACTTTTTGAGTCTCAGATTTTGCATAAAGAAACCTTCTTACTTAATAGGTTCATAAATTTCATGAACTATTATATGCAAAATCCTATTATAAACAGAAATATATTATGTGTGTATGTGTTAGTTATTTCCATTCACAATATGCATATGAGAAACGCTGAAATTCAGAAAGGTAAACCAATTGTCACACGACCACTAATTAATAGGGCTAAATGAGAATATCGATATATTTATTTAAGGTTCCTCCATCATCTTCCAAAAGGTGAAATGAGCAGAGTGTGTTTCTCCTTAATGGGACATTCATTCTGACCCTAAATCAACAGACATGCATTGATACCATGGATAATCATTGTTGTAATAATGTCACATTCACATTTACAGCATTTTACATTTTCCAATGTAAAGCATGATCCAAGAAGCATTTGTCTCTCCCAGTTTATGGATCAGGGAAGCAGGGAAATTGTCTCCTTTCTATAGATTAGTAAACTAAGGTTCCAAGAACATGATAAATAGGTTGCTTAAATTCATGTATTTATTAAGAAGCAAAACTAAGAATCTAATTGGACCAATGAAATTCTAAGCCTAGAAATTATTTACTACTAAATTAAAATAATTCAATATATGAATACAGGCTCTCAATATCATGTACATGAATACTCATAATCCAGAATAATATTTCTAATGGTGCTGCTCTTCAAAATGAGAGTATGATGGAAGAAAAGCACATTAGGAAGAAAAACCTTAGCACTGAACTGAATGGGAAGATTTTCCTTTGTTACTGGTCTTGGCAAAGTGTAATAGACCATCCAACACTTCCTGGAAAAATAGAGTACAAGCTGCTTGCTTCATTTCAAATGTATCTGCTACTTATTGTTTCTTGTTGCTTTTGAAGGTATCATTCTACTAGATCTCAAGAAATTAAAACTATTTTTCTTAGAGATACATTTTTTTAACTAAAATTCCTTTACTAGTATGACTTTCCCCTTTAAATCTGGCTCACTGCCATTCATACTTCAAGACAAAATTCTAATATCACTTTTGTAAATCCTTCCTGGACTGTTCTAGACAGAGTTAATTCCATCTTTCCCTTGTACTTGTTGCATTGTTACAATTTGCATTGTACTTGTCACATTGTTACAATCTACTTGCAAGTCTGCCTTTTATCTCTACTAGTCTGAATATACCTCTAGAGCAGAGTCATTATTTTTATAACTTTGTATCCACAGTGCTTGGTAAAGTTATCCAAAATGGCAATTATGGGGTGTCTGGCTGGCTCAGTCTGTAGAGCATGAGACTCTGATCTTGGGGTCCTGAGTCTGAGCCCCACATTGGAAGCAGAATTGACTTAAAATAAATAAAGTGGTAATTATGAGGAAGCAAACAATGAAATAATGATCGAACAAATGATATGTGCTTACTTTTCCTTTTTGGTATTAGTCGACTTAGAAGCTCACAAGCTCAGATCAGGTGGCGGGTAACAGCCAGCCCCATAAAGGACTAAACTACTTCTACCCTAAAGGAAAATAATTCAAATAACCAAGCTGCTAGATTTTTGTTCATTCCTCTTAGGTTACCTGTTTATCAAACATCTCTTTAAATAAGTAGCTAGAGCTTTGCGCAGTGGCAGTATCGTAGCCAATGAGGTTTATCTGAGGCGCGATTATTGCTAAATAAGTAGCTAGAGAAGCTGTCTGATTCTTCTTTTAGATGATTAGATGATACACATGATACATTGTAATTTTCATGAGGCATTTCCCCTCTCCCCTTCGGGATGCTGGAGAGAATATTGATGTCAGGCTAACATAGAGAATTATAGACAATATCACTGCATTGTGTCTGGAATTATTTTTCTGGATTTCGACAATAGACTATGTACACAACTTTTATCATACCCTGGATCTCCATTGGAAATACACAAAAGAGTAATATTTTGTCGTTTCAATTTGCCACAACCCATTGACATTCCTCTATTAGAGATGTGGAGCTGGAAATGTGAGTCTCGACCCTTTTGTCTCATCTTAATGAGCCATGAGGAATGAGAACCACTCAGCGTTTTGTCTGTACGCTTCCTACCATGTGTAAGGCAGACACTGTGTCAGCCAGTCTTCCAAAGGGTATGCTGATCTTGCACGCTTTCACATTTGATCAATGCAAATTTGACAGCCTGCTACTTGGTTTTTTCCAAGGTTGGGTCTTATACCTTCAAACAGGAATAAAGTTTCCAGCTCAGTCTGAACTGATTGCTCTATTCCTCTTCTCCCATCTAATCCTCTCCCCACAATAATCCATGTACCTCCATATGACCACAAATATCATAAAGATATTTTAAAACTTTTTCTTGTGCACAAGGAGAGGTACAAACTACTTTCAAATACAGGCATGCTTTGTTGAGTCTAGACCCAGCCCACCTCCTTATGTTTACCTTTAACTATTTTGTTTCCTGTCCCCTCTTATTCACTTTTATTCTCCAACCACATGAAGCTCTTAATGGTTTTTGAAAAATGATTTCTACTTGATTTTTCTGGATTGTCCTATCTCTACCTCTGCCTGTAACAATCCTTACTGATCCTTCAATAATTAACTGAAATATCATCTATTTTGTGACTCTCTTTCATGCTTTCAGAGCACTTTGTACTACTTCTATGGAAGAAACTGTCACACTGTAATACAATTATTTGCTTATGCTTCCTATTTTGCATTAGACTGGGGAATTTATCAAGGTAAGGAATTATATCACATGCATATTTCATATACTTTTGCATTTACCCAGTGATTAAATAATTTTTGGTAAGAGCTTAAAAGATTAAGGGAAGCAATGCGGGGAAGGAATGGCCAATCCTATATGAAGAGGAACAGTTATCTTATGGTCTCACTTACATGTGGAGCATAAGGAAAAACATGGAGGGCACTGTGAGAAGGAAGGGAGGGGGGAATGGGGGAAATCAGAGGGGGTGATGAACCATGAGAGACTGTGGACTCTGAGCAACAAACCGAAGGTTTTGGACGGGAGTGGGGTGTGGGGTTGGGCGAGCCTGGTAGTGGGTATTGAGGAGGGCATGTATTGCATGGAGCACTGGGTGTGGTGCATGAACAATTAAATTAAAAAAAAAAAGAAGAGGAACAGTTAATGCATACATCCCAAAATATACTTTGCATGAGAATTAGCTATTTGTCTTTCTTAATCCCCAGAGATTCATTTTTAGTAAAGGATGCCCCTGAAGAGAAAGGCTATATCATGGATTCTGAATAAACTTATTTAGATTTTTAATAGACTATTGTGTCAGTTTGGGGGACAGGGGCTTCAGGTACAGAAAGACTCAACTTTTATTTCTATTATAATGTGATCACTTCCCAATATTGGACCAACTATTAAAAGCAAATGACACTTGTACTTATCTTTTTTCTTTGTGTACATCATTATCAAAACCAATTTATCCCTGAATTTTGGTTTCCAATAATAAGCACTGAATTTTGGTTTCCAATAATAAGCACGTGCTCAAAAACCCATCTTGGGATGATACCAGCCAAACATAGCATAATTTGCATCACATCTAATAAAATATGCATTTGTATCACAAATCCAATAAAATACATAAAAACTGAGTGTCTGTAATGTACAAGGTGCCCTAGAAAAGAGTAACTCACTGAAACTGTTTGATCCTAATCTGTAAGGGAAAATTCTGCAGAACCTTTGTATGTAGTTAAAGCTTTACTTCTGTTATTGTTTTCTGATGATCTTAATGCTAAGAACAGTGTGAATGTTAAGAAGTTTTGAGCAGGGGCACCTGTGTGCCTCAGTCGTTAAGTGTCTGCCTTCTGCTCAGGTCATGATCCCAGGGTCCTGGGATCGAGCCCCGCATTGGGCTCCCTGCTCGGCAGGAAGCCTGCTTCTCCCACTACCATTCCCTCTGTTTGTGTTCCCTCTCTCACTGTGTTTCTCTCTGTCAAATAAATAAAATCTTTAAAAAAAAAAAAAAAGAAGAAGAAGTTTTGGGCAACTTGAGCAACTGAGCAACTTTCAAAAGTAGGACTCTTTTTCCAGAATAGATAGGATACAATCTCCATACTCTGCGTTATACCTCAAAGGAATTTCCACAGTGCCCCTAGTACACACACACACACACACACACACACACACACACACACACTGGTTAGGCATCCACTTTATTTCTTTATTTCTGAAAGTCACTCAGGTTTTAGTTTAAGCCAAATAGTCTAAGCAAATTTCATAAAATCTCAAAGGCTCAAAAAAGAAGTGTTATGTAGTCTCTGAAAGAATGATGAATTCATGTTCCAGAGACAATTTTGTTAGGGAGCAGGGCTGAGGAAATGCATGACAGGGATGGGGGAAGGGTGAGTGAGAAGTAACCGCAGGTACTTCTCTGTAGGTCTAGTAACACTTCGCCTTTGTCAGTGTTGCCATTGGCAGAAGGAAGACTCTTCTCTGTCTCAAACTATCAATCCTGAGACTTATTAAGAGCGTGGACAACATCACAGTCAAGAAGCTTTTTTCTTAATCTTCCCAGCGAGAAGCTGGGGATAATAATTTTAATACCAGTCCCGCAGGTGTCACAGAATGGAAGCTTCCTTCAATGTGTGATCCTTTGTCCTCAGGTGACTGACTGCCCCTTTCCCTAACTAACACCAAATACCATACGGCCCATCCATTACTAACAAGCTGAGGTATTTTTTAATGATAAAAAAACTCCTATAAATATTAGCCTGTCAAAACCCATATGATGTCCCAATATGATAGCATTTCCATTTTAAGTCAAGTGAGTCTTGCTGGCATGTGATAAAAATTGTATTTCTCATGATGACCTATAAAACAATTTACTATGAGTCACCATAGGATACAGGGCAAAGATCATGGAAGAAGAATTATTTATTATAGGAGTGATACACTGGTTTCAATTTTTTGTTCTTATTGTGGTTTTTGATGGGGCAGTTTACTGAAGAGCATCTAAGAATGCCTGTATTAATGCCTAGGTTTTCATTTAATATCTTTTCATTAGGAGAGTAGTACTCTTCTTACTTACTTATTCACAATTTTACAAACTGAGGGGTTTGGAGGGTAGAGGGGGTGGGCGATTGGTTGAGCCTGGTGGTGGGTATTGAAGAGGGCACGTATTGTATGGAGCACTGGGTGTGGTGCATGAACAATGAACCTTGGAAAGCTGAAAAAATAAAATTAAATTAATTAAAAAAACAATTTTACAAAGATAAGTGAACATGGGAACACATGGTTTTAAAGCAATTTGTGACAGAAAACACTGTGCTTACACTATTCGAGGAACTTAACTCATTTTGTCTATCACAAAAGGAAACGTATGTTTTGGGATATTTGGAAACTGTGTCCAGACATTCCCTTGTGTAACTTTTTGAAGTTTCTTCCAAAATTATCTATAAAAATCATTGTATGCTTTAATTTCCTTGGAATTTATTTGTAACAAAATACCAAAGACTTTTAAAACAAATCTGAACTCCTTTTCCTTTCACACACACACACACACACACACACACACACACACACACACAACTGATAATATAAACTTATTGATTTTGAAATCTAGTCTATGATAAATAAAGGGCACCGAATTGCATGGAGAAAGCTGCATGTGTGCCTCACCATGCCTCAAATATGAGATGTTTTTCCTAAAGCCTTCTACATTATACTGTGAGATAAATCAACAAAACTTTTAAATCAGACCACATCTTGTCTTGTATCTATATTTTGCATATATTCTTTCAGCATATATTCCTAAACCAAGAAGCACTACACTAGGAAGGTACTGATTAATTTAGTGATATTGCCTCTGAATAACCTAGTCTTTCCAAAAGGATTTTCTTTGGGTCAGAAATCAAAATTGAGTCACTTGGCTAAGTGGAACACACTAGGGTGTCTCTGTTGCTAGTGTGCATACCTAACCCTTTAGAATGATAAGAGGATGTACACATAAGCAAAAGGAAGAGGGTTTATCTTGATGCTATCCTGGCTTATTTGAAAGCATTCCCATGTAAGAGGTTGCAAGAATTATTTCCAGCACCATGTATGGGAATCAGGCACATAATTCTGACTACAATAGTGGGAGTGGTGAGTTTAATTCCACCCACACATCCTTATTAACTGAAAGCATCATTTCCAAGCTGCAAGACTTCAAAATTTTGGTTCCAGCAGCAACGGTGTCTGCCAGTATCCCATAAAGCTTTATTTCCCCAAGGTTTCCACAATATGACATATTTGGATCATGTTCAGTTCCTACCTTCCCCTGTGTACATTCATTTTGTGTATTTTTATTGTTCTCTTAATTATCTGCACATAGATATTAATTCCAGAATGCACAAATAGACTCCATTGTGATTTCTCCACCACACTTTATATGATAACATCACTTATGAATGCTATTTACAAGTTTCCAGGCAGACGTGTGGTTGATCTAAATTTGTGGGACAGCAGCATTCAGATATCTGCTTTCAATTTATGTGCATGTTTTCCCCTGTTATTTTCCCTTTTTTATGGCTGTATTAATTGTTACCAGAAGTCTCTATGAAATGAATGAGCAAACCAACAGTGGAATGTAGCAGATTAGAAATTATTGTTTTGCCCCATCTGAGAAACGTGTCAGTGCAGCCTAATCCTTATGTCTTCGGAACATTCAAGGAATGTTACACCACTTGATTCTCAGCATGTGGGCACTAGCTGACCATCAGGACATGAACTGTCCAAAAGTTGATGCTTTTATCGACCCATTTGATGCTTAAGATACTTGCAGAAATGATGAAGCGGAAAACGAACCCATCACTAAGGGAAACGGGACCTGTGGGAATTGGTATGTTGCAGCTCACTAAGTCTTAAGGCATTAAGGCTAAGGATTAATCCAAAGAGTCTGTGGCTAGCATCAAAGCCATAGACTAGCAGCATGCCTCAGTGAGTTAAGCGGCAGAATGGGGAGCAAAGGCCCCTGTGGTCTAATCCCCTAGTATCGAGTTACTATTTGGTTAGGTTTATGTCTGTAAATGTCTTTTGATACAATACAATGCAATACATTCTTTCTTTTAAAAAGAGGACTTTTAAAAAGTATAAATAAAATTAGTAATTACTTGAAAACACTGCTTAAAAGGATATGAATAAAACCATTTATTTGCAAAACGTGGAACTCTTGTGGGTCTAGGCTGGAAGACCCTGACCAAGTTACAGTGGGAGCAACACAGAGGAGCGGAAGAATCAAGTAAAGAATATGCCATGGGTCTTTTAGATTGAGATTAAAGTATAATGTGATCAAGTCAATCAAGAAATAACATGACAAGGAAATGTCTCCAATCCTTCAGAGTGCAATATAATTGTTACTGTCACCTCTGCAAACAGTTCAAGGGGACACATAACTTCCATTGATCTAGAAATGGAAGGTATAACCAGTCTCTCTCTCTCTCTCTCTCTCTCTCTCTCTCTCTCTCTCTCCCCTTCCCTCTCTCTTTTGTTTTGTTTTTACACATCACCATTTCTTCTCATAGACCACATCCAATCCAATTTATTTATTTTTTCCCCCAATCCAATTTAATCAGTCTCCAGAGGTGTGGTCCAGCCATGGGTATTTTTAAAAACACCCCAAATGACCCAGATGAGTACACGACAAAAAGAGCATTTTGGAAAGTGCTAATCAACAGCTTACTCAGTGTAAATAGCAGCATGAAGTATGTGTGTGAGTGTGTGTGTCTATGACCAATTCCCAGGTAGATTGCTAGCTCCCAAATAATAATTCGTTCCATAGTAATGTTAAACAGCCACTGCCGACTGCTTCGTAAGAATGCTATGCTTGACTTGTTTTGGTTTTCTTGCCTTCTTTCTCCTTTTCTTTCTAGACCAGATCAGAGATAAAATCCTTTATCATTTCCTAAAAAAAAAAAAAAAAAAAAAAGCCAGCTTGATTGACAATGCTACACTGACATGTACATTTATTTGACAGGGAAATGTTTCTGCGTCATGTTACTAAGTGACAAAGGGTTGTCGGCATTAACAACATCCTTTTGTTGGGATACAACTCTCACTACTCATCTATACAGTCAACTGCTATTTTCATTCACTCTTAAAATGAAGCGTTCTTTCTTTCCTGCCTCTGTCCATACAGGCTAATGGAGGGCTACATTCATTTAGTACATAAGATAAAAATATGTCACACGGCAAGCAGCAATACATGATGGCTGCTGGTCTTTATCCTCATGCACATCCCAACAAACATTCACTCAGGAAATATTTAAGAAATGTTTCCTGAGTGCACATTAGGTACGTAAGAGAAGATCATGTTGAATTCCCTCAAGTGACTCCATACTTTTATACTTAGTTATTCTGGGTCCACGGAAAATAGATGGCAAGATGGGATCAGACTTGCAAGATATTTATTAGTGGAAGGAGCATGAAAAGGTAAGGAGGACCTTCAGGGCATGATGCAAATCTGATACCCATAGAAAGGGAGAGGAAGGGAAGGCAGATTAAATAAGAAAAGCCTCAGACTACATCGCAGTTCCAGGAAAAGTTTGGCAAGGCCAATGGGCCAACCTTCAGTCCCAGTCACCTGTTGGGGCAATCTTGCATTTCACAGGAATGGTTTGCTCTGCTGTCCCAGCAGGCTCTGTCTTGTGCTGGGAGCAACCTGCAGAAAGTATGGTGGTAACTGGAGCCATCAGTCAATTCTCTTTATAATAGCAAATCCGAGGATCATGTTTTCAAAGCTTCCCCAGTCCATCCCTTCTGATACACATATCCAATTCTCCATGTTGTTTAGGGGAACAGCTCTTCCATAGCTCCTAGGGGCTTATCTTCCCGAAGAGAACCTTAAAAGTGGAAGGTTAGGGGCCCTGGGTAGCCAGGGCTCAATCAGTTAAGCATCCAATTCTTGGTTTCAGCTAAGGTCATAATCTCAGGGTCCTAAGATCAAGCCCCATGTTGGGCTCTCACTGCAGAGTGTGCTTGTCCCTCTCCCTCCACTCCTCCCCCAACTTTCTCCCTCCCTCTCTCTCTCTCTTTCTCTCTCTCTGTCATAAATAAATAAAAATAAAGAAATAATTTTAAATAGTGGAAGGTCAGTGAGATAAACAAGATATCTCTAAGATATCTCTTCGAGAGAGATAAGCCCCTCTCTCTGCAAATGGTCTCAGAGCTGGTACTCATCCTTGCCTATCTCTAGTAACAATTCTAAATATCCCTGACCTGATAAGATGGGCCAGATGTTACCTGAATGTGCTGAAGTTGCACTTACAGGGAAGGATCACTGAAATTATGACACTTGGAGCTAAGACAGGGAGGCTGGCATATTTGTTGGCTCACCCCTCTGGGGGTGGGGGAAGAGAGGGCCCGAGGGAAAGAGATAAGAGACTTGGACTTTGCTGTGTAAACAATCTCCTCTATGCTACTCTGAATTGTCATCAAATGGCTCTAGGAAAGATAAGAAAGGGGTCACCAGATTTTTTACATTAGAATGCAAGCAAATGGCATTTGAAAAATGCACGATCTCTAATTTCCAAGGCATGTTTGCCACCCAATTTATCCTTTACATAGATTTCTAATAATCTTTACTCAGAACACTGTGACTTTGCAAAAACATGAAAATATTCAGGGAGGCTTGTTTCCCACTATGACTTCAAAAGATCTTGGCAGTTTGACTCAAACACTCATTCCCGAGGTGCTGAGTTTTTGCCAATTAGATCTCAAGCCAGGTCTCCTAAACATGCTTGTTCACTGTTACAATGGGCCAGGAGGACCAACAGGTGCTCAAGTATATCATCTGGGTTTCACACTGATTCTTCCTTAACTGCATTTTGTAAAAACAGCCCTAATTTCTCCTGCTGATCAAGATTGATTATCCCTACCATGGTGATGGCTTCTCTTCACACCTGTTGATTATCCCAAGTATCCTGGCACTATTGAGTTCATGTCCCATATAAAGTATACACTCTAATTTAATGTATATACTATATCCTGAAGGATAGTATCCTGACATTTCAGAGTTTGCCTCAAGTTAGTAATTTATTTTATCTTTTTTCTTTTCTTTTTTTTTTTTTATGTGACAGAGAGAAACACAGCGAGAGAGGGAACACAAGCAGAGGTAATGGTAGTGAGAGAAGCAGGCTTCCCACAGAGCAGGGAGCCCGAT
Organism: Procyon lotor; assembly: GCA_028646535.1. NCBI lineage: Eukaryota > Metazoa > Chordata > Mammalia > Carnivora > Procyonidae > Procyon > Procyon lotor. Next base: position 116,091,624 of record CM053606.1, read on the forward strand.
GTGGGGCTCGATCCCAGGTCCCTGGGATCATGACCTGGGCCGAAGGCAGACGCTTAATGACTGAGCCACCCAGGTGCCCCAATTTATTTTATCTTTAAAAAGCTACTCAGCTACTCCATGAAGCCAGATACTTCTGTGATGTGTGCTAGTGTATTAAATGATGTGACCAGTGGATTCCAGAGTCACGGGTCCAATCATGTACCTACTTCACTGTAAAGTGGGTCTTCTGGTCAGATGCTCTATTGTATGGCATTCTACAACTATGGATCAGACATTGAATAATTATGCGGAGTAGTTGTGCTGGGACTCTGAAGGCAGGAAAGTAAAATTCATACTTAAAGTATCTATCCCTGTGGGAATGGAAAGTTGGCCCTCTGGGGGTGTAAAGGGTTATATGCAATCAACAAGGGAGCTATTGCATTTTTACAGGAATAGAGCCATATCAAAGGTTCAGCACTGGCCATCGCTCATTCCATGCTTCTTGAAGCTTCTCTAGCAGTAAATATCAAGCATCATTAAAGTCCAGTTCTTGAGTTTTTTTCCTTGACTCTTCCTGGTACCTGCTAGCTAATCTTTGAAATTTCTCCAATATATATCTTTTCTTTTTATCACACCCTGCACATCCTTTACCAAGTTAACCATGGTTGGCACCTTGTGAGTCAGCAAAGGTGGCAGAGGAAGCTACTGAAATGTCACATGTTGCCTTGTGGAGGAGAGGCTTTTGCAGCATCTTCCAAAACAGTACAAATTCTAGTGCTTGAAGAAAAAAAAAAGGGGAGTCAGGGGGACATCTGTATAAATTTACAAGGTTCAGGAGTCTGCAGAGCCACTTTCTCAGAGGCATACTTCCAGAAGTTACCATCCCTACTTTCAGGTTCAAAGGTGTTCAGATCTCCCCTGGGAGAGCATTCAAACATTTCCTGATCTCCACTGTATCAGGACTTTTGGTCTGTTGCCCAGCTTTTGCTGTGGGAGTTAAAGGTACTTTTGTAAATTGCTGAAGAAGTCTTTAACTGCTTGCTAATTGCCCTTGGTTTCTTCTAATCTCTCTTTAAGGAGTCAATACAGATTAGCAGCAACGAGCAACTCTGCTCTATTTATAGGTACAGTTCCCATCATATATTACAAATTTCTGAATCCACTACAACTTTAAGGATATTTCCTTCCAACAGGATATTTTCCCAGGTATTAAATAAGAAAATTTTTAGTTAACTGGGTGATCATCTTGTGTTAAAAACTATCTATGCCCCAATATGTACTTTTCACCAGTCTGGAGGAGAGTGAATCAATTCCAAATTCTCACTTTGCCACCAGTTGTCTTAAACTACTCTAGTTACCATTCATATTAATTTGGGTTCTCCAAGACACAAAAGACAAAATGGGATTAGCGATGAAAATGAGATGGGGGGTACAGTAGGAGAAAGGAAAGAGAATCTTGAGTTTATGATATAAATATGGATCTTGTATAAGAATAGTGAAATGAAGATTATTGCAGAGGAAAGATGTAAATATAGTGTGGAGACGGAAGAGAGAAAGAGAGGGGCACTGTTTGGCATCACTAATTTAATCTCATGAATTCTAATATTAAAAGTTGAAATGCATAGAGTTGTTGGAAAATACAAAATGACGCTATAGTTTGTTTAAGGTTATTTTTTGGTCCCATGAATTGTTCATGTATAGAACATTAGAATAAACTGTCTTTTCAAGATACCCTCAGCTGTAGGAATCAGGTTATATCTTTCGATCAATATATTTTCAAAGAAAAAAGATATGGAAGCATTACCTTTAAATTTCCAATCTTGATAACATTTTGAGCAACCGTAGGTAGAATTTACCCAATATACCTGCTTTAAGGCAGAAAACACATGCCATTACTTTCATTAATCTAAACACCACAGATAAATTTAGATCACCACAATGTAATGTGAATCAATTAATTACCTGTGATTCAGAGTAGAGTCTGGAAGTCTTTGTAATACTAGTAATACTAGACAATTCTCTTTATAAAACACACACATGCATATATATGTGTATGTATATATATGATGTTGTTAAGTAAAATTTTTTGTTTAAAATAAAAGCATTGATTCATGAAAACCTTGCAAAATATATATAATGCCAAGTTTTTATGATAGGAAAGTCACAAAACCTTTTTGGTCTTAGAAATAGACAGAACAGATGCAAAATTCAAAAGTTTCAGGTATGTAAATGAAAACAGCCAAGCTAAAAGGGGGAAAAAAAGGAAACCAGTTAAAAGTATCTTCTCAAACATTCTAGGGTGCCCTGGGATGAACCATTTAAAAATCCAAGATCAGAGCTGATCTCTGAATGTAGATCAAGTTTTATCAAAGCTGACTACTTGGTCTGCAAGTGGAACAAAAGACATAGTTTAACAAATGCAGAAATAATGAGGGTTTCAGATTTCTAACCGAGGCACCAAAAGATATACTTGAGTCTAAAATTTCAAAGCATGGGAGTTCACAACTGAAACTGCACCATTGCCACATAGAATCTCTGCATACCACAGGCAGGACTTGTAAAAGCAAAATTTTCAGTCACATCCTCTTTGCATTTCTATGATAAAAGAGAATGTATGCTAGATCCAACCTATGAGAAATTTGCAAATTTCAGTCTTTCTGTTGGCTGTCCAAAGAAGCCTGTTTATTCTGTAGAAAATTAAGCACCTTACTCTCCCGCAGATTCTCAAAATGCTGAAGTTCAAAATCCTGACACCTGTCACCCAAAGACCACATTTCAATGTTGCAGATTTGAAGTTGTGTCTTGGGTGATGCTAACATGTCACAAAATAAAAAAATGTAAATAATTAAATAAATAAAAATATACATATCTTTTTTTGTAACTTCATTCTCTTCCATGTTAAGAGCATAGGAACTGGAATGATATCTAGATAATCATGAATTCATGTGCTTGATCTTCTCCTTGCTCTCTAGGTGACTTGATTCATGTCAATGTCAGTTCACACACATTAAAACTGAGAGTACCAGGGCGCCTGGATGGCTCAGCGGGTTAAAGCCTCTGCCTTCGGCTCAGGTCTTGATCTCAGGGTCCTGGGATCGAGCCCCACATGGGGCTCTCTGCTCAGCAGGGAGCCTGCTTCCCCCTCTCTCCCTGCCTGCTTCTCTGCCTACTTGTGATCTCTCTCTGTCAAATAAATATATAAAATCTTCTTTTTTAAATAAAATCTTAAAAAAAAAACTGAGAGTATCATGATTACTTCCCTCATTGTGCTACTGTGACATTCAAATGTGATAATAGCACTAAACTGTAGTGGCTTACTGGATACCTCAAAAAACGTAGTCATTGTTATATTGTTGTTAATTCCTTTACACCAAGAATGTAGCATGTTTGTACACCTGAAACTAGTATAGGAGTTTTTGTCAACTATCCTTCAGTTTTAAAAGGGGGAGAAAGAATGTAGCAATATGAAAGTTCAGAGAATCACAGAATAATTTCTGCATTAAAAGAATGTGCATTGTCAAAGATATTCCTTTTATGTGGTTGTCTCTTAATTGCTGAAACGGCTGGCTTTTTTTAGGATTTAAAGCAATAGTTGTTCAATATTAATGCAAGGAAGAGCTAGTAAAATATATATTTGAGGTCTGACAGGATGGAGGAGGTGAGTGTAAAAGGGACTTGGAATAACTAAGATAAGGTAGGCAGATCTTTTCAGACAGGGGATGGAAACTTGATTTTCCTGACAAGGAAAGATTTTCCTGACAAGAGATATTCATTGGCATAAAGAGGGGAGGGGATCAAGATATTCAGATTGATTAAAATTCACTAAAAACTTTTAATTACAAAGCTGTAGATGTTTAACACTCAATGTCTCAAATTGCACTGTCATTCAAAATACACAGGATCAAACTTCGCATCTGTGTTTTGAACATATTTGCCCTGTGGCTAGAAAACTTCAAAAATTTTTATGGGGCCAAACGTAGAAGTTCTCTACTTCTTTAAATATGCCTTAAACAGAGTGATCATAGGCTTGGATTTACTCTGTTTTCTTTCTATAAACTCCTTAGTGTGGTCAGCAGCAGCTCATCTGTGGGACAGGTCTCTTTTCCACCTGTAATATTTTATTGCTTCTGCTTCTTGGCCTACCAGACAACATTCAATAGGCACTTTATGACACCTAAGAGTAGCAGATAATTTAACTGTATGGGCACTGCATCAGTGTAGCCTTCTTTTCCACTGGCACTGAAATCATCCCTCTTTTTAAATATAAACACATCGGATAATAAATCCCAGAATTCTATCTTTATAACTGACTTCATGGAATAGCTTATGATAATAAAATTCTCAGTTTGTGTTTGGTGAAGAGGACAGTAACCATTCTGTATATTTCAAGTGGGAAAAGATTGAATACAGTAGAACAGATTTAAAAAAAAAAACCAAAAACCGATGACATTTCAAGATTCAAGAAAACTGCTGATAGCTCTCAGATTTGCCACTAACACTTGGGGAGTCATGAGGTTGCATGAACCACAAGAAACTTTTGGCAATGAACACATCTGGCTGCAGACACGAGGCAAAAGTTCTGCAAGAAAACTTCTGGTGATTGCAACAGCAATTTTATGCCTGATAAAGCTCATGTTTTTGTCACTGCTACTGGAGGAATTATAGTAAGACTTCTGTCACCTTCCACCTTCCAATTCTTCCATTAGTGTCTCTAATTTTCAGACTCTAAACCTGTCTCTACTGGTTCAAATTATAGGAAAAAAGTTCCTACACTTCCAGCTGGGAGAGCATAGAAAGTGGGGAAGTAGTGCTGAGAAGCCTCTGACAATCTCATATGAAATTGTAATGTCTAGTTTCCATTGTGTTGTAGTTACTCATGGGGTAGATTAAGGCTTGCTTACGACCAATCTGTATGACGTTATGAAAAACTGGGATCTTCTCCCAGCCTTAGGTTTCTAAGTAGCACTTAATGTATCTAAACTTTAAAAAAATAAAAGTCGGTTTCTTAAGAAGATACCTTAAAAAAAAAAAAAAAGATACCTTGAATTACAGAATAAAAATGTACTGGAAAGGTAAGATAGTGGAAGCACACAGATTGCTCAATAAACTATTGCTATATTCCAGGGGGGAAACTTAAATTGGTGAGTAACTGAATTAGGGTTCTTCCCCTTTCCTGTACCACCTTCTATTTTTCCAAACCTGTATGCCATTTAATTGATCACTGTTTGGCTAAATTGTCTTCCTGTTTCTCAAATATATTAGATAGATAGCTAGCCACTGTCAATGTGGAACTTCTTATCATTTCCCACAAGGATGACTGAGGCAGGTTCTAACAATACAAACAAATTACTCTTCTGGAAAAAGCCCTTCAACAATTCCACATGACCTAAAGGAAACATTCCAAACTCCTTCATGGAATCAGATGCACACTTGATATATTTATCAGAGCGGGAGCCTGGTCTCTTCAACTTCTGGATATCTTTTTTTTTTTTTTCACTTTTTTAGAGCAAACTTCCCCTAAATGCCATATAATCCTGGTAAATACTGCCAGTTACTTTGTGGTAGGGAAGGTTTGCTATGTAAGAAAAATGGAGCTCATCATATTGCTTCTCTGCTTGGCCTCAGGGATATATCTAGATATTGGCCCCATGGTCCAAGGAGAGCCAATCGATGTCCCCTACCTAAAGTTTTTCTAGCTGAAACTTCTGGGGAACACTCAGAGATTCAGAGATGGAATAGAGTGAAAATCTGTGGTCTTGATCTTGACTACATGATAAAGCCATTCTGCATTTTGAAAAGATAAGGCAAAAATACAAGAAACAGTAGATAAGGAAGAAGAAAATTCTGGCCTTGGTTCAAGCCGAGCCTGTATTCTTGCCTTTTTGAAGGTTTGGATGAGAGCTAAGTCTCTTTCGTTTAGATTGAATTAAAATTCTGCATCATACCACCAAAAAGAACGAAGAAATGAAAGAAAGGAGGAAGGAAAGAAGGAAAGAAATAGAAAGAAAACCCATGCTAATACCATTATGCAAAAGAAACAGTGATCTGAGTATGCAGTTTTATTTTTTTCTGAGTTCACATGTGTTGCCTCTTTTTCTGGGCTCTTCTTTCTGTTCCCCTTATCTTTTTATCTAGATCCCTTCTACATGTCTTTTGAGACTGGTTCAAATCTCACCTTCCCACTAACCCTTCCCTGACCCTTTTTTCTAAACAGATTTCCCATGCATATTTCTATCACAATCCTTACCATATATATTATAACTCATGCACATTTATATATGGATTTTCCACCACGAGGAACACTTTAAATGGAAGACTCATCTCTTATTTTTGTTTGTTTGTTTCTTCTAAGAGATGATTTCAGTAAAGTTATTGCTCAATCCCCGTTTATTGAATAAATGATTGACAGTAAGCAGGGTACTCCATGTCCTTGGAAAAATATTATTCTTTCTCATTTTTTCCAAGACAAAATGTTACTATTTTCATCTATAAATAGGTATCTATTACATAGTTCTTAATTTAGCTCCACATTAAATACTGAGTCAAAATAAATAAATAAACTAACATGAATATATGTGACAGTGCATTTGCCCAGGCATCTGGACCATACTTTTTTTTTTCACTTTTGCCTCAATTGTTTTTTTTGCATATTGACATTTATAGAAAAAAATCCTATAAGTGACTGACAATAAGAAATATTTACCAATGTGAATGGCAAAAATCAAAGACTAAAATCAAAGACACAGAGACCAAAGTACCAAAAGCGAATTCATAGTGCCAACTGATAATATTCAATTCAATTCCTCTCAATTCAATTAACTGTTGGTCACATCACCTCCACAGCATGTACCGAAATACAGTTTGTTAGGCCCTCTAGGAGATACAAATATAAGAAATTATCCATAAGCAAATATTAATTTTAGTGACACATGTAGAAATAGAGAGTGCACTTTTGAATCTGTACCTCAAAGTTCAGTTTTGGCCAAGAAACACTTGACTCTCCTAGATTAGCATTATGTTAAATAGATCATTAAAAAACCCAACCAATAATTGATCACGTCCTTATGAGCTTTGAAATTAAGCCTTCCATACTGCAATGCAGCCTATAAACAATTACAGCCTATACACATAAACATAGTGTTACAATTAAACTACAAAGTCACTTTATATCAGATTTGTGACAAAGCAAATTGAGCGGTGACTTTTACACCAGTGTGTACTCATTTTGTGGCTGCCTCCCACTATTTTGGCAAGACTTTCAAAACGTTTTCTTGCTCCATCATGTTCCAGCAAGAAAGCCAACAGCTGTGGCCAAAGCAACAATTTTGGCAGTGGTAGTGCCCAGATGACAACCTCTGGAGTATTTCTCTCCAGCAGTAGCAGTGACATCTGGACCACTTTCCACACTTGAGCGTATCTGGGCTCCATTCCATTTTCTGTATACAGCTGTAAAGCCATGTCTAGGGCTATCTTTAAGTCCTATGAGAGAAAGTTATCTTAAGAATATTATAAGATTATTCTCTGATTATAAGATTATTCCCACATTATGTATGTGTGGATGTGTAGTTGCTGTGTGGATGTGTATTTTGTGAGTAGGGTTAAAGTCAGTTTGCTTAAAAAGAGAGAGTGTTAAATACACTCCCTGTCTTCAATGCGCTATATTCGGTTACGTCTACATATCTGGGGTTATTCATGGACATGTACGTATACACACGCAAAATCTGAATCAGTAATTCAGACAATTCAGCATTTAAGAGACTTGCCCTATTTTAAGATGTGACTACTTCCTTTATGAATTCATTTGGTGCACAGAGAGTGTGTTCACTGCTAAACCCTACATGCTTTGAGGAAATAATATGTAAAGATGTGGATCACTTAAATATAGAATAATCACAAATGAGGAGTTTATAATCTTACCACCGGAGAAAGGCATAAGAAATTCAAAAGAACCAGCAAATAAGGAAGCACTTTAACGTACCCACTATTTGACAGCCTGATATGCATCATCTATACTTCATTATGATGTCAATAACTACTTATTCTATTAAGAATTGTGCTATTCACTATGCACACATTATCTTATTTAATTCTCGCAACCCTGTGAAATAGACATTATTCCCATTTTATGGATAAGATAGATGAGGCTCAAGCAAATCAAAGGTCACATAACTCATAAATGGTGAAGCTGGATTTCAAACCCTCATCTCTCTGCTTTCAAAAGTCGCTATCCGGGGTGCCTGGGTGGCTCAGTCGTTAAGCGTCTGCCTTCGGCTCAGGTCATGATCCCAGGGTCCTGGGATCGAACCCCGCATCGGGCTCTCTGCTCGGCAGGGAGCCTGCTTCTCCCGCTACCATTCCCCTTGCTTGTGTTCCCTCTCTCGCTGTGTTTCTCTCTGTCAAATAAATAAAATCTTTAAAAAAAAAAAAAAGTCGCTATCCTTACCTCTGTTCCTCCCTACAACACCTAGAACAGTAGCTTGCCAGTCATTGCATTTCCTGAAATACATCCTATCACAAACAATCCTCTGTGTGGAAACATAAAAGCAAGAGTTACAGAAGGAATCCCAATAGGAATCGAGTAAAAAATACGACAAAAAAATGGAGATAGGATATTTCAGGTAAGAAAATTGGCCATTAATAGACAAATAAGTGGACACTGACAAGGCAAGTTAGCAAGCTGATTGGTTTGTCTGCAACCACAGGGCCAAAAGTAGACATTTTGATACCTACCACGGTTGAGTGACACCCTCTAGATTACTCTCTTCTGGTATCAATATTTTACTATAAAGTTTGGCATCTCTGTTTGTTTTGACCACATCACAGGTCATGGCATTACCAGCATTCTTCTCCAAATGCAGTCAGCCTCTTCTCACTACCTTGGTATCGCTTCTGTGCCAGAGAGCTGAGGAGCGATGCCTGACCGAAACATCACAGGCTTCCACGGTTCTTACTGAGATTCGGTATAACGTCTTGAATAAATATTTCATAGTTTGTTATATGACTTTGGTCCATGTTAGATGCTTTAAATGGCTGAGTTTTTATAATTTTATCTGATTTACCGTTTCATTTTAAATAAAGGATTTGTTGAGGTCCTTAATCTGCCATTCTGAAAGTCCCACTCTGTTTCCTTTGTTTTTCATTCCTTTGTTATCCCTTCCTGCCTCCTTTTGGGTTATTTGAGCCTTTTTAGTGTACTTAATGCCTTCTTGACTAGATGTGCATATTTGTGTTAATGGTTGTTCTTGGGATCACAATATAATTTTAACTTTCTAATCTGTTTGGAATCCTTTTTTGGTGCTAAAATATAGTGCTAAATTTATTTCAAGTGAATTTAACTAATATTTTAACTGAAATACATAGCACTTACCACCATAGAGATCCCTTTATCCCACCAATTACAGTTTACTTACATTACATATTACATTTATGTACATTGAATTCCATGACAATTTTAGGGGTTTTGCTCTCAGCCATAACACATATAATAAAGAACCATAAAAGGAAAGAATAGTCTGTTATGTTAACCTGTACATTTACCATTGCAGTTGTTCTTTTCATTTCTGATGTTCCAAACTTACTTTGGTTGCTTTCCTTTCTGTCTGTAAAATTTACTTTCACAATTATTTGAGAGCATATCTTCCAACGACAAATTCTCTAAGATTTACTTCATTTGGGAACACCTTTACTTTGTGTTTAATTCCTGAAAGATAGTGCTTCTGGATATAGAATTCTGGGTGGATAGTTACTTTCCTTCAGCACTTTACAAATGTTAGTCCATTTATTCCTGCCTTCCATGGTTTCCAATGTGAAACCACAGCCGTTCCTATCATTTTCCCTTATAAATAATGTGCCATTTTTTTTCTGGCTGCTTTCCAAAGATTTTTCTTGTCTTCAGTTTTCAGCAATTTGCCTATGATATTAACCAGACATGGGTGTTTATCTTTTTTGGACTCACTGAGCTTCTTGAATTTGTAGATTTATATCTTTTACTAAATTTTGGAGGTTCTCAGCTTTTCTTATTCACTGCATAATTCTTTCTAAAATTGTGATGACATGATTATTAGAACTTTTGATATTGTCTTAAAGGTCTCTGAGGCCCTTCTGATCTTTAATATTACTTTCCTCTATCTTTTTCAGATTGGATAATTTCTAAATACATTTTCAGTTCACTGACTCTTTCTTTGGGCATTTCCATTCAGCTATTGAGCCCAACCAGAGATTTTTATTCTGGTTACCATATAGTTCAATTCAATTATTTCTATAGGCTTCCCATACTTTGTATTTCTTTGATGGTATTTCTACCTTTCCATTCATTCCATGAGGTTCATCTTACTTGTTGGAGTATTTTTATAATAGCCGCTTTAATGTCTATGCCAAATAATTTCAATATCTTTGTCATCTCAGTTTTGGCCTCTGTTGAATGTCTTTTCTCAAGTGAGAAATCTCAAGGTTTTCCTTATTCATATTTTGCTGAGTAAATTGCATTAAATCCCCAGATATTTTGAATATTATGCTGAGAGACACCGGATCTTATTTAAATTCTATGGAGAATGTTGATATATTTGTTCTAGTAGGCAGTTGGCCCAGTTAGGTTCAGACCACAATTTCAACTACTTTCTGTAGGATGAAGTCTGTGTCCACAATGTTTTTCAGTCACACATGTGTAGTACCCAGTGCACAGTCTGTGACCTAGGCAGTGGTCTTCTTTTAAGTTCAGTTCTCAACATCTATGATGTGTTGTTTAGGATCAGGTCCATGAATATACAAAATAGGAGTAAGTACAAAAGCTCACAAACAAACCAAGGGGGTCACTTTCCCAAAATACTCCCTCTCAACAATTTCCCTGATATTTTTCTGGTACCCAGGGCTCCTCTTTTGGCTCCTTTTTTCCTGGGCATAAAGATGGGGATTTTTTGTAATCTTGCACTGCTGTGTACTTCCCACAGCTATGGGATAAGTAGCAAGTGGCAAGAGGTGGGATGGGGGGTGCAAAAACAAAATATGGCTATGCACCACACTCTTAGCATCAAAGTTCTTTCAATGAGGAGGAAGTTTTCTCTCTTTCACAGTTAAAGGTTCTTACAGGTCCCCATGATACCAGCACCATGGGAATGTTTGGTGGCTGAGACAAAAAGAATAGAAAACATAAAAGAAAAACAATGATGGACTTCCCATACTCTTTTTGAATGTTAGGAGACTCCCTTCCAAATCCCAACATCGGAACTATAGGAGGTCTGTTGGAGCTTTCTCCCTCAGTGTCAATTCTTTCTCTGGGTTTCCAGTCATGTTCAATCTAGTCCTGAGAATACAAGAGGGAAAAAAATAGTAAATCTACCACCAGTGTGATATGATTTTGAATTTTACTCTCCTCCAATCTGCTGACTATTATTTGCTTTTCAGAGTTCTCAAATAGTTTTTCCAAGCATTTTTTCCAGGTTTTATAGCTGCATTGAGTGGGAAAGGCAGAGTTTTCTTACTTTATCTTACCCAATATATTTTTGCTACACCACTCATGCTTCACCCATAACTCTAGTTGAGAACCATATCTGGTCCTGCTTCTATTTTAACAAGTCATCACCATTGGTGTTCAAACTCTTTGACACACACACACACACACACACGCACACACACACACACACACACACCATCCCCAGAAATAATACATTTATATTGTTTAACAAGGTTTCACACAGGTCTCCCTTATTCTTTTTTGCTAGAGTTTAATCTGAGGACAGTTCTGTTAATCCACTGGGGAAAAATTCTGAACCTAAGTAAGTTCCTTTGGTTATGTGAAAGGCTGGCAAGTGGTTTTTTTCATTCTTTTTTGTAAGCATGCATACCAATTGTTTTCCTGGAATTGGTACCAATTTGCTCATCAAAGGATAGCCATAGGGATCCCTCCCCATTCCCTGTAGTAGAATGCATTGGCTCTAAGTCACAACATTTCTGCCAGGAAATGTACTTTTATGAGCTATGGTTGTTTGCAAAATATATGATTATAGGCTACAACTTGAAGACCTCCATGTCACTTCATTCTGTCTAGGTATTTGACAAATTAATCACTGTAGTTTGAGTGAATAAATAGACAGAATAATGAGTCTTCTGGGGGTTAGGCATCTCAGAAGATCTTGGAACATTCTTCAGAAATGAGAATTCCAGAAATAGCTGATCCCATTATTTTAAAAGCTTTAAAGGCGATGACATTACCAACAAGAAAATACCTTAAAAACAGACTCCTTTGGATACAAAATCTTTATTTTTAACCATTTGCTCTCAAACAACATGGCATATACGAAATCTCTTTCTTATTAGTATCTTCAAATTTCATTTCCAAGTTGCAGTATTTACAAGACATTTGGAAAGGTTTATAAACAGAATTTTTTGTGTCTCTAAAAGGACACAAAAGTAATAGCTAAAACAAAAACATACTTGTTGGCGCAAAATACGGTCATGTTTCGTGTAGCCTTTTTTTCTCAATTGGAAGAGAAAAATATAGAAATTGCAGGGTGGTTTTCATCCATCTTCATAAAAGGCGTTGAATGAATAATATTAGAAAATCAAGTTTATCCATAGCTTTCTTGATGTTTAGCTTTGTTTGCATACATACACATGTTCATGATCATGGACTACTGACAATTTGCCAATAGTAGAAAATGTTGATTTTATTTACTTAATCTATGAAGCAGAGGAAGTACGGGTTTGGGAGAGAAGCTCAGACTATGACATATTTTAGAATAATAAAAATTCTGGATTTATAGTTTAATATGTGGTTTATTTTCAAACAAATTTAAATTTTACTTGTAATGTAATTTCTTATTTCTTGAGATATTTATGATTTAAGGGCTATGCTGACTCTTGTCAGAAAAATTGAGATGTGGCAAATGTTGCTAGTTGCTCACCCAGTATCCACCCTTACATTGTTCCTTTTATTATGGATTCCTGAAATTTTTAGGAGATGGCAATTGGCCCAGCAAAAAAAAAAAAAAAAAAAAAAAAAAAAAAAAAAAAAAATTCTAGCATTGGAAAGACTTCTGTGAACTCTTAAATGAGTCCCTAATAGAAAATTCCTTCTTACACTTGGTAATTCCTCCTTTCATCCTGTATGGATTGGATACACAGCTATTGGAGCTCTAGCAATCATCTTGTGAGCCCAGAGAGCTTGCATATGGAAACCACAGAATAAAGATGACAGAAAAGAAAGACAAAGGAGCCAGAGTCCATGAGGTCACTGCAAAATGACAAATGTAATGCTAGGATATAATTTTGTAATAAAGGAGAGGCAGAAAATCCTATTTTTTTAAGTTATTGTTATTTTACGTCTTTGTTGCTAACAGCCAAAGTAATTTCCTAGCAGATGCAAGATACATGGTGTGTACCACTGGTTGTCTTTCAAGTAATACCACTTTCATTCTTGTGGAAAATTTTTCTCCCCCTATTTCAGCTACATAATTCTAATGATAACTGCCATCTTTCTACAGAGCTTTGCCTTTCTTTCCATTATTAATTGATTCAAAGTCTCCACCTGAACTAAGCTGGACGAAACAACACACTTAATCCTTACTCACACCCCCAGTTACTATTGATTAATCTTGCAATGCTCATGTGTCTTAAGTTGTATCTGTATAAAGGTTTCAAGGATCTTTGAATTTAGCATTGGAGAGAAAGAAAAAAAAAACCTCTATTATCTCTTAGGTGGTGATATAATCAGTTGAAACCCAGGGTCCTTTTGTGATCTTATTTCCTACCTGACAGAGGAGGTAGCCAGATAAAAGGGGGAAACCTGCAAAGATTTAGAGACTCGAGGAAAGAAAAGTCTTCTGGTCATTTTCAAGTTCTTGGTTCCAGCCATCCTTAAAGGTGTGTTACACCTTTTGTTCATCCCAGAGATATACTGCACAATTTATTCCACATTTTACCTAAACTTCTTAGAATGCAAGTGCTTGATACCTGCTACCAAAATGTAATGAGCAGTTAGATTAACTTGGGTCATTTTATTGTTTACAAAGAATACAAAGACACATTCATCTGTATCCGCATAACTGGAATTATATTAGTAACTCTGTGGAGTTCAGTTTTAAGTTCCTCCAAGACAGGCCTAAGGGTACAAGGTAGGGGCGTGCCAGAAAAAAGATAGGCCTAAGAGTATGGGCGTGAAACTATTCCTGGACTTTATCTTCCCTGTATGATGCCTAGTCGCTGAGTTGTTCAAATGCACCAATGAAATGCATAGATTTAGGTAATTGACATATAAAGAATAAGGAACTCACCTACGTGTGTAGTGACATAAGTGCTTGTTTACTCAAATGCATAAAAATTCTTCGAAGGAGAGAGGCGGGGCTTCTTGCCTTAGCACTGCGCTGTGTCGTGGGTGCCGGTGGGAGCCCCAGCTAGCTGGAAATAAACCCTCTTGCTCTTGCATCCAGCCTGTCTTTTGTGGGTTCTTTTGGGAGGGTCTCGATCCGGACATAACAACTCAAGTAGAGCAAAAGTGATTCATTAAAATTAGTTTTTGCCAGAGAAAATTATTCACTAAGACATTTCAGATATCATTCATTCCCACATTCTGAAATCAATATTTTACCCCAAGTCTTATACTGTCTTGAAGTTTTCATTCTTTTGTGTGTGTGTCTTATTATTTACCCCTTTTTCTCCTTTACTTACGTTTGCTTCCTGACAATCTGCTTGACTCAGCTTAAAGGAGGGAAATATTTGGTCATTATTCTTTATATATTTATTTAATTAATAATTCTTAGGAATCAACAAAGGAACCTGTACTGAAGCAGGATTGTAAGTATGACCAAGACATAGTAACATAGCAACCCCTTTCAATGATCTTAAAGGTTAATATACTTCTATAAAGATAAATGCAAAAATATTATGATGCTAGAAAAAATTACAGTGAACAGTAGGGTACAAACAGGGGAGTAATCATATTTACCTTAGAATTGGGAGTTTTTAGTAAAGACATCACACAAGAGTCAAACTAGAACAAAATCTTGGAAGGCGAGTATAGACAAGAAGTTAAAAAAAATTATTTTCCTCCTAAAATTTTAGTCTTTTTTTTTCTGGTCTATAGGTTAGGTAAATGTTTAGGGTAGATGGCAAGTCAAGAAATAGCAAAGCTATGTGACTAGGTAACGAGGCAGAAGCAAGATCATAGAAGGAATGGTAAGATTTGTTAAAAATTAAGATATTTCTCTATTAGTAATGAGCAACTATTGGATAGATGCAACAAGGTCATTCTGAATACAATAACTTAACTGATATGTTATAAAAGTCTAAGTAAGAATGAAGTGGTAAGGATTAAGGAGTAAATAAATTTGAGAGACCATAGGGATACAGAGTTTCTAATATTCAGTAAGCAAACATATATAGTTGATGAAAGATGAGCACAAATTCTTCACTTCTATTGAAATATGGAGTTTCCTTTCCTTGAATCTGGGCTGATTTGTGACTAGTTTGACTAAAAGAATGAAGCAGAAGTGGCACTGTACCATTTTCATGCACAGGTCTTAAGAGACAGGTAGTTTCCACTGCCTGACCCTTGGAATACTCTCTATGAAAACCCTGAGCACAATGTAAGAAGTCCAACTACTCTAAGATCACCACAGGTAAATGTTTTGATACACAAATTCACCTGTGCCCAGCTTTCCAATCATCCACTCCAAAGTCCCAGCCACATCCTCTAGACAACCCATTTCACAGCTGGATACTTTATGTTACATAGTAGACATCTTAGTCTGTTGGGCTGCTTAACAATTGTTACATGTTATTGCAGCGGGAAGGAAACACTGGAATGTCTCGGCAAGATATTTCTGAAGTCCTGATAGCCCAGAATTCAGCAACATTTCCTAGACTACAGAGAAAACTCTTAGAGCAGCACCATGGAGATACCAAATTTGCATCTCAGATACTCCAGATTTGCACAGCCATATACATGACAAAGAAACACCATCCCTACTTCCTTCCAAGGGGTCAGAATCGCTCCCAGACTGCGCAGGCTAAGTGTCATTCTTCCTCATATTATGCCTACTCTGTCTTTCTATCCTCCATCCTCCCTCTCTTCCCTCTAGGCTGCAGCTGCTTTGGCCTCATGGATAAGATTTAAGCATTTAAAATATATGAGGCATAAACCCCCACCAAAATAGTATGTGCATGTGTGTGCCTGTGTGTATATACAAGTACACATTATGGATGTGTTTCTATGTATGTGTGTGTGTGTATATATATATATATATATATATATATATATATATATATATAATGAATGTATATTTATATAATACATATTATTATATGCATTATATTTTTTCAGAACCATCTGAAGTAAGTTGCTTTTATAATGATCCCTTACTTCTAAATACTTTAGTTTATATTTGTTTAGAATAAGGACTTTTTTTTATAAGTACAGTAGTACATAATAGATCTATCACCTTCAGTAAACAATATTAGCACAATAATTTTATCTGTTAATTCTAATTTTATGAATTGACCCAAAGATTTATTTATAATATTTCTTTCCTTCAATACTATATACTCTAGGTTTCAATACAATACCTATTGAATTTTGTTTTTACATTGTTTTAGGCTCCTTTATTTTGAACATTTTCAAAGCCTTTCTTTACCTTTTCTGGTATTGATATTTTTGAAGAAAAATGTTCATTTATACTTAGCAGAATGGTACTTATTTTGAGTTTATCTGATGTTTCCTAATGACTGGAATCAGATTATGTATTCCAGACTAGAATGCTTCATAATTAATAATATATTCTTTGCTGGGTTCCATATTTGACAGCGCACAATGTGTATATCTGCTCTTCATTAGTGATATTTATTTTGGGCATTTGGTCAAAGTGTTGTCCAGTTTCTCCAATGGAGAGTTATTTACTTTCCCTTTACAATGAATAAACCATCTATAGGAAGACACTCTAAGACACATATAATTTGTTCCTTATCTCAATATCCCACAACATTTAGCATGAATTGTTAACTATTGCTTACAATAATTTCTAGTATGATTGTTGCAAAATTGATAGTTTTGCCAACCTCAATACTTTTTCCATAAATCATATCACTTGACAATTTACTGTAAGGCAAGAACTCTCCCTTTTTCCTACTTATTTATGTATTTATTTAACTATATCTATTCATTATCAGTATTCTTTTGTATTTTCCACAATTTATACTTCATCAGTTAATTACTCTAGCTTTGAAATCAATTATTTTCTGAGGATTACTGGTTTCTTTAGTGGAAAATGAGATTAAACACCATGATTTGGGCAATAGATGCACTAAGATATGCTTTTTACTACTGGGTGTCTATGCTTCTAGACCCTTTCAAGATCAGAGCTGGGAAATACATGCATATATCTATACATATTCATACACACATGGGGAAGTATATATGTACATGTGTGTATATGTGCATATGTGTATACATGTGTAGACATATATACGTACACAAATATGCACACATTCAAAATCATGTCCACACACCAATATGTGACACCAGCTCATTTTCCTTAGGTGTTTTTTTCACCCATCACATATGTGTTTCTTCTTTCACAGTGAGAACCTGCTTCTCAACAACATGAATATAATTTTTCACTTGTTCAATATATAATCTAAAATAGTTTCAAAATACCTTTTCCCATGCAACCACAAAATAACCTATTTTGAAAAGTTCAGGATTCATCTACATTTCTATTGTTATAAATCTCTCTTGAGACTAAAGCTGTATAGTAAAATACTGTGTTTATAGATTAAGTTGATCTGTTTTTATTTTTAATTTTCCATTTCACTGTGATTATTCTTTAAGAAAAAAAGAGAAGGTTTTTTTCTTTAATATTTTTGTGGTTCAATAAGTCAATCTTTTGTCTTTTTACAGGTTAGCCATAGAAAGTTTTTCTTTATATTCAGTTTATGGAGGAATTAACTTTTTAACATTTAAATTTATGATGCCCTTGGTGTTTATTCTTAGTTATGATATAAGCCATTGATAAACTATTGCCTTTTCCAAAAGTTGTACTGACACACCAAAAACATTTATTAAAAAGACCATCTTTGTCCTTATGATTTGATATAGCACCTTTATCATGTGCTAAACCTCTGTGGGTAATCGAGTCCATTTCTGGACTTTTCATTTTGTTTCATTGACCTTATTATTCATGTGCCAGTATCACACCATCTTAGTATTAGAGGCATAGTATTATATTTTGTTATCTGGTAAAATCAGCCTCTCTTAAAAGTTTATTTTTCAAAGATTTCCAAGTAATTCTTGCATTTTGGAAATTATTCCGTATGAACTTTAGAATCCAACAATCTAAGTCAAACAAAAGGTCATTGGCGATATTATTAGGATCTTACTAATTAAATTAACATGTTAATTTAGGACACACTTATATTTTCATGTTGAGATATTTATATTATGAAATAAGGAATGTCTTTCCATTTCTTCAAACCTATTTTTGTGTCTTGTTTTTCAGAAGTGTTTTATGCTTCTTTTTAGATAGGTTTTTGAATATTTTTCATAAAGTTTATGCATAAATATTTTATATTTCTGTTAATGAAAATCAGATTTTTTTCATCCTTTATAACTTCCAAATGGTGGTTAATTATGTTTATAAATGCTATTTATTTATATTTATTTGAGAAAGGGAGCAAGAAAGAGTGTGAGTAGGGGAAGGGGCAGAAGGAGAGGGAAAGAATCTCAAGCTGACTCCTTGTTGCCTGAGGAGCCAGACAAAGAGCTCAGGGCTCAAACCCATGACCCATAAGATCATGACCTGAGTCAAAATCCAGAGTCAGATGCCTTACCAACTGAGCCACCCAGGCATCTCAATGCTAGCAATTTGTGACTGAATTTTATATTTTGACATATTTTTGAATTATTTTATTAAGATAAGCATTGTCATTGATTCTCTAGGTCTTATTTTTTTCCAGTTAAACTATCATAGCATCTGCAAATAGAGAAAGCTTCAGTTTGTCTTATTTTTGTGCTTTTAATAGTTTCATCTCATCTAATTGCATTGACTAATACCTTCAGTATAATATTAAGTAATACTTAAGATAACGGGAATCTCTGCCTTTTTTCCTAGACTTGTGAGAGGTCTCCAAGGGCTTACCCACTGATTAGCCATTAATTAACCTACTGGCCAGTAATGATGGGCCAAATCTTTCTCATGTTTCAACTCTGTCTTACTGCCTATTGTGACGTAGCTCCCTGTCTTCTGCTGCTATTCTCATTTGCTTATAAGCATTCATGTCATTACATTGGTCCCACTTGGATAATCCAAGATAATGTCCCTAATGTAAGTTCAGGTGAGAAGTAACCATAATTATTCCACCTAATAAAGGAAGCTCTTATCCTTGTTTTTTCAAAGTTTCAGAATTTCTATTAGAAATAGCCAATAAATATTGCCATTTTTGCTCAACATCTATGGAAAAAATCATAGTGATCTTTCTCTTTAAATATTCATAAAAATAACTAAATTAATACATTTCTAAGTCTGCCTTATTCTAGCATTCTTGTAAAATCCACCCGAATATGGTATATTATTTTCATAATGTGCTGTTAAAGTCACCTATTAATTTGTCAAAGTTTTTTTCACCGATATTCATAAGAGAGGCTCACATGTAATACTCCTTTGTGAAATGTCAAGTTTAAGTACCAATGGTGCACTTGCCCTAAAAACATTATTTGGAAATTTACCTTCACTTTCTGTGTTTGGAAAGAATATCTATTTATTTTTAAAGATTTTATTTATTTGACAGAAAGAGAGTGAGAGAGCACAAGCAGGGAGAGTGGCAAGTAGAGGGACAGGAAGAAGCAGGCTCCCCACTGAGAAGAGAGCCCAACATGGGGCTCAATCCAGGACCCTGGGATCATGACTTGAACCGAAGGCAGACACTTAACAAACTGAGCCACCCAGGTGCCCTTGAAAAGAATTTATATAGTAAAGGAGTTATGTGATCTCTAACGGTTTAATGGAACTCCCCAATTAAATAATATGGGCATGATAAGTTCTTATTCAGAACTTTCACTATGTCTATGGAAATTGACAAAATTAAGGCTCTTATTAATATTGGGGTGAATTTTGGTAAATTTTTTTATTCCTAATAAATCAACCACTTATGTATGCTTCAAATTTATTTCACAAATGTAAAATTGTCTATTATCACTTTTCGATTTTTTCAATGGTAATTTCTACTTATTTTATTAGCTTTCTTCCTTTTAAAAATTTAATTATTTTTTCTCTTTTATAGAGTATCTTCAGAGAAATAGAATTCTACTTTTTTTCTGTTTTCTATCTTATTAATTTCTGCTTTTTACAATTTCTTTCTTATGCTCCATTTTTATGTATTCTGATGCTCATTCACTAGCTATTTTGGGGGAATCATGTTAGTCAGTGCTGTTCAGAGAAACAGAATCAACCAATCAACTGACAGAGCCATTTCTCATAAATAAAGAAATGTTTTATAAGGAATTGCTCAAGTGACTACGGAGGCTGAGAAATCCCAAAATTGCAGTTAGCAAACTGGAGAACCAGGAGAACCAATGGTGTAAGTTCTAGTCAAAAAGCCAGCAGATTCCAGACCCAAGAAAAGCTAATTATTTCAAGTCTAAAGGCAAGGAAAGACCAATATGCCAGATCAACAATTAAGCAGTTTTCTCTAACCTGCAGGAATGTCACCATTTTCTTCTATTCAGGACCAAATTAGAAAGCACAATCTGCTTTACTCAGTCTATTCAATCAAATGCGAATCTCATCCAAAAAATTCCCTCACAGAGTACCCAGAATTAATTTGACCAAATATTAAAGCACAGCATAGAATAGTCAAGTTGACACATAAAATTAACCATCACAGGAATTTAAGTCATTTATTTTCACTCATTTTTTATTGATGCAGATATTTGGGGCTATAGATTTTCCTCAGATCAGTGCTTCAAATCTACTTAGATTTTTTTTTAATTTTTAACTGAAGTATAGTTGATGTATATTAGTTTCAAGTGTATGACATAGTAATATAACAATTAAAAACATTACAATACTCTCACCATAATGATTATAGTTACCATCTTTCACCACACAAAATTATTATATCATTATTGACTATGCTGTACTTTTCATCCCTGACTTATTTATTTTATAATAAATCTATTTTTAATTAAAGATTTTTAAATGTACTTTTATTAATTTTTTCAGAAATTTTCAAATCTCTTTCTATTTTATCTTTCACTGAAGGGTTGGTTAATAGAATTTTTCACATTTCTAAGTGGAATGGCACTTGGAGTGGCAAGTGTCTCTTGCACTTTTTATTTCTTTATGACATTTTCATTCTTATTGGTTTCCTGATTTTCTTGAATAGCATTTAAATAAATTTTCATTTGAATCTATCAGTTACTTTATATGATCCAATTTTTTAAATTAACTTATTTTATTTTTTCAGTGTTCCAAGATTTATTGTTCATGTACCACACCCAGTGCTGCATGCAATACGTGCCCTCCTCAATACCCACCACCAGGCTCGCCCAACCCCCACCCACCTCCCCTCCAAAACCCTCAGTTTGTTGCTCAGAGCCCACCGTTTCTCTTGGTTCATCTCCCCCTCCAATTTCCTCCAATTCACCCTTCCTTTCCTTCTCTCAATGTCCTCCATATTTTTCCTTATGCTCCACATGTAAGTGAAACCATATGGTAACTGACTCTCTCTGCTTGACTTATTTCACTCAGCATAATCTCTTCCAGTCCCATCCATGTTGATACAAAAGTTGACTATTCATCCTTTCTGATGGAGGCATAATATTCCATTGTATATATGGACCATATCTTCTTTATCCATTCATCTGTTGAAGGGCATCTTGGCTCTTTCCACAGTTTGGCGATTGTGGCCATTGCTGCTATGAACATTGGGGTACATGTGGCCCTTTTTTGTATTACATCTGCATCTTTGGGATAAATACCCAGTAGTGCAATTGCAGGGTCCTAGGGTAGCTCTGTTTTTAATTTCTTGAGGAATTTCCACACTATTTTCCAAAGTGGCTGCACCAACTTGCATTCCCACCAACAATATAAGAGGGTTTCCCTATCTCCACATCCTCTCCAACATTTGTTGTTTACTGTCTTGTTGGTTTTGAGAATGATATTTGCTGTGGACTTTTCATAGATAGATTTTATGAAGTTGAGGAATGTT
>CM053606.1:116114296-116137654 GCA_028646535.1 Procyon lotor
TCTGTTTCTATTTTTTGAAACAGCTTCAGGAGAATAGGTATTATTTCTTCTTTGAATGTTTGGTAGAATTCCCCAGGGAAATCTGTCAGGTCCTAGGCTCTTGTTTTTTGGGAGGTTTTTGATCACTGCTTCAATCTCGTTACTAGATATTGGTCTATTCAGGTTGTCAATTTCTTCTTGTTTCAGTCTTGGAAGTTTATAGGTTTCCAGGAATGCATCCATTTCTTCTAGGATGTTTAACTTATTGGCATATAGCTGTTGATAATAATTTCTGATGAGTGTTTCTATTTCCTTGGTGTTAGTTGTGATATCTTCCCTTTCATTCATAATTTTATTAATTTGGGTCGTCCCTCTTTTCTTTTGGATTAGTTTGGCCAGTGGTTTGTCAATCTTATTGATTCTTTCAAAAAACCAACTTCTGGTTTCATTGATGCATTCTACTCTATCTCTAGTTTCTAAGTCATTGATCTCTGCTCTAATCTTGATTATTTCCCTTCTTGTGCATGGGGTTGGCTTAATTTGTTGTTGATGTTCCAGTTCTTTAAGGTGTAAAGAGAGCTGGTGTATGCAGGATTTTTCAATTTTTTTGAGTGAGGCTTGAATGGCTATGTATTTCCCTCTTAGGACCACCTTCGCCATATCCCATAGGTTTTGGACCAATGTGTCTTCATTTTCATTGGTTTCCATGAATTGTTTAAGGTCTTCTTTGATTTCCTGGTGGATCCAAACATTCTTGAGCAGGTTGGTCTTTAGCCTCCAAGTGTTTGAATTCTTTCTAAACTTTTTCTTGTGTTTAAGTCCCAATTTCAAAGCATTGTGGTCTGAAAAAATGCAGGGAATCATCTCAAACTTTTGGTATTGGTTAAGTCCTGATTTGTGACCCAGTAAATGGTCTATTCTGGAGAAAGTTCCATGTGCACTTGAGAAGAATGAGTATCTGTTGTTTTAGAGTGGAATGTTCTGTATATATCTATGAGGTCCATTTGGTCCAACGTGTCATTCAAAGCTCTTATTTCTTTATTGATTTTCTGTTTGGATGATCTGTCTGTTACTGAGAGAGTGTGTGTTAAGATTTCTTACAATTAATGTATTCATATCAATATGACTCTTTACTTTGATTAACAGTTGGCTTATGTAGTTGGGTGCTCCTATATTGGAGGCATAAATATTTACAATTGTTAGATCTTCTTGGAGGACAGACCCTTTAAGAATGATGTAGTGTCCTTCTGTATCTCTGACTATAGTCTGTAGTTTAAAATCTAATTTATCTGATATAAGAATTGCTACCTCAGCTTTCTTTTGAGGACCATTGGCATGAAAGATGGTTCTCCATCCCTTCACTTTTAGTCTGGATGTATCTTTAGGTTCCAAATGTGTGTCTTGTAGACACCATATGGATGGGTCCTGTCATTTTATCCCGACTGCAACCCTATGCTGTTTTATGGGAGCATTTAGGCCGTTCACGTTGAGAGTGATTATTGAAAGATAAGTTTTTATTGACATCATATTGCCTGTGAAGTCCTTGTTTCTATAGATTCTAAGTTTCTGTTCTGTGTCACTCATGGGTTCTTTCTTCTTTTATAGAACCTCCCCTTAATATTTCTTGTAGTGCCAGCTTGGTGGTCACATATTCTTTTAAACCTTGCTGGTCTTGGAAGTTCTTTATCTCTCCATCCATTTTGAATGTCAGCCTTGATGGATAAAGTATTCTTGGCTGCATGTTCTTCTCATTTAGTGCCCTAAATATATTATGCCAGCCCTTTCTGGCTTGCCAGGTCTGACATTATTCTGCTGGGTCTTCCTCTGTATGTAAGGAATCTCTTCCCCCTAGGTGCCCTCAGGACCTCTTGTCTAAAATTATAATTTGCAAATTTTACAATTATGTGTCTGAGTGTCTTTCTAGACTCATTGATCTTGGGGGGGGCGGGCTTTCTGCCTCTAGGACACAAACACTTGTTCCATTCCCCAGATTGGGGAAGTTTTCATCTAGAATTTGTTTGACCATATCTTCTAGTCTTCTTTCTCTACCCCCTCAGGGATTCCAATAATTCTGATGTTGGAACATTTCATGGCATCGTTTATTTCCATAAGTCTGTTCTCATGGTTTGTGTCAGTAGTTTGTTCCAGCCCTCCTCCTGACCTTTCTTCTCTACCGTCTTGTCCTCTAGATCACTAATTCTACCTTCTGTCTCCGTTATACTAACTGTTACACTATTGAGATTAGATTGGATCTCAGAGATAGCATTTTTAAGATCTGCCATACTGGTTCTCAACTCCTCTGTACTGCTTCTCAACTCTACCATTAGAGATTCTATGTTGTCATTAATGTTTTTCTCCATCCTAGCCATTGCCTGGATAATTGTAACCCTGAATTCTCTTTTCAACATACTGTTTATGTCCATATCCAATAGTTCTGAGGGAGAGGGTGCAGTCTCTGGGTTTTGCCTCTGTTGGGTGTTTCTCCTCCTAGTCATTTTGATGGGAAGTGGTTGAGGGGATGTATAGCTGAATAAAACCTATGATCCAGGCAAGGTGCACCCTGGAAGGTTTCAGAGCAATCGAAATTCACCACCAAGAAGAAAGAAAAAAGATAAAAAGAGAGAGAGAGAGAAAGAGAAAAAAAAGAAATCCCAGACAAAATGAGCCCCAAAAATAAGATTTATAAGGTATACAAAAAAACAAGAACAAACATAAAGACTGACAAAAGTAAGTGACAAGAAATAAAAGAACCTAGTCAGAATGAACCCCAAGAATAAGATTTATATAATACCAGAACAAAAACAAATACACACAAACACTGATAGAAGGATAAAATGGGAGGGTAGTTATAAATCCTTGATGCAGGCAAGGAAGATTATTTCAAATCTTCCTGAGTGTATTGCTGTATGAAGTCTCTAGTTGTAATGTTAAGTAGTTTAAAAAAAATTAAAAGACCAAGAATTGTGAGAATGAATAAAAAAAATAGAAAAAACTTGTATCAATGAAATATACAGGTTTTAGGGCATTATGGGGAGCTTAATATATGTTGGGGTTTTACAGTTTCATGGGGACCCTGTGGTTATTGTCCTCTTGTTTTTGGCTTGTCTTCTTGGTGAGGGGCCTGCCATGTTGTTTTCCATTCAGTCTTGCTTGGGTTGAATCACCCTTCCAGCTATCACAGGGCGTGGTTCTGTGGAAACTGGTTTTTGAGGCTTTTGTTTTCTGGAGGGTTTTGTTCTTTTGCAGCTTTTTGTGGGCTTTTCGGAGGGTCTGAGCAAAGAATCTGCCCATACCCAGACCTCTGCCTCCCAGAGAAGCCTCGGTCTCCTCCCCTCTGGGTGGTCCAGAATACACAGATGCCCCCCCTCTGCAAACTCCACTCACATTGCAGGCTCCCACAGGTGGTGTGCCTCCCCAGCCACGGTCCCAGTAGCCCCTCATAGTTCCTGCTGCCCTTTGCAACCCTGCACCACCAAAGTCAAGAGCAATATTGGTCTGGGAAGCTTGCTTTTGATGGCCGCCATTGCCTGGACGACTTTCTGGGTTCCCAGCCCACCCAAGGTATGGTCAGCAGGAGTCTCTCAGGCACAGGCTGGGAGCACCAAGACTCTAAAGCTTGAGGGGGCTGACCCAGGTCCTAGAGACCACTGGCTAAGGCTCACACCAGGCTCTCTTAGGCACTTGCAGAAGTGCACCCAGCCCAGGCAGTGGTGCAAGCAGTGGAAATCTGCAGGGTCAGGGACCACGGACTGGACTCCCCCGCTGGTCTCTCTTTGACATGGGGGTCACCCGTGGTGGTCTCCTTCCTAGGAACGTAGGCTTAGGCCCATGCCTAAGAGAACCCTCTTCCACTAGTTGCTCCTTAGGATCTTTTGCTCTTTTTGAGTGTTTTTAACCAGACTCTAAGGTAATGTTGGTTCCCACCACAGGGCACTTTCGTTTGTGGTATTACTTTCCTTGGGTTGCTTCTGGTGGCTCCCTCCCTCCCTTCTATTTATCTCCGATATAGGTCCAAGTGTTCCCACTGCACTTTACCTCTCCACTGCTGCTTTCTGCTTCTGTAGAGATCCAGAAGTGAATAATCTTACTTCTCAGGCTGATTTCATGGGTCTTCAGTGTGTTCTGGTAGATACCCAGCTCACTTTGGGGGATGTGTTGGAACAGGGTCTCCTACTTCTCTGCCATCTTGCCCCTCCTCCTATATGATTCAATTATTAAATAAATATTATTTTATTATTTGTGTAATAGCTCATCATATGTAAAACAAAAGTTAAAGGATATTTTCTATATGAAAAATGTAAACACTATTATTATAAATAAATCATGCCAGAGTGGTTTTTTTTCAGTGTATGTGCTTTGTGTGTGTGTGTGTGCGTGTGTGTATACACACACATATATATAATATTTATTTATAAATATAAATATATTTTATGTATATAAAATATATATATTTAATATAATATATATAATATAGATTCTTATTCTTCTTTGAAGTATATTCAGGCTGATGTTGATCAGTCTATTTTGTGTGTGTATATTTGAAAAATATGCCATTAAAGTTAAGAAGGATTTCTCTAGTATCACTTTGAAGAGGTATTTTTGTTCAATTGGGCATAGACTGAATTTCCTTTGTATTCCTATCATTTTAGTGGAGTTCATTCTATTTTTTGTTCTCACTAATGTTTCCAGTATTACCATTGCTTTATATATTTTTTCTGATGTTTTCTAACTTAATTTATATCTTGTTCTTATAATCACCTATATTAGCTCTGGTTTCTTTTTTTTTTTTTTTATAAAGATTTTATTTATTTGACAGTGAGAGAGAACACAAGCAGAGGGACTGGTAGTGGGAGAAGCAGGCTTCCTGCAGAGCAGAGAGCCCGATGCGGGGCTCGATCCCAGGCCCCTGGGATCTGACCTGGGCCAAAGGCAGACGCTTAACGACTGAGCCACCCAGGCGCCCCAGCTCTGGTTTCTTAATATGCCCTATTATTATCTTATTAGAAAGTATATATTTTTGATAAAATTGTGTTTTCATAGAAAATCCCTCCTTTGGGGCACCTGGATGGCTCAGTTGGTTAAGCAACTATCTTTGGCTCTGGTCATGGTTCCCAGGGTCCTGGGATCAAGTCCTGCACCTGGCTCCCTGCTCAGTTGGGAGCTTGCTTCTCCCTCTCCCTCTGCCTGCTACTCCACCTGCTTGTGCTCTGTCAAATAAATAAATAAACATCTTTTAAAAAAATGAAAAAAGAAAATTCTTCTTGTATGCTTTCTCAGCTTTTTCTTTCACTTTCTTTCTCCTTCTGTTTTGACGTATTTATAGATTCTATATGTGTTTCTCAGGATTATTATTCATTTCTGAAGGGGTCACTCTTTTAAATGATAGTGTAGAATGAAGGCTCATGTTCTCACAAAAGCTATCTAAAACTAAATATTTTATTCCCTTGGGCTCAGGATCACAAGACCTATCTCCTTTGGGGAGTTCTAAAGGTTCCTTGTTTGTTGCTTTTGGTGTATTTTGATCAGGTGCACTTTTGATTCACCACGTTCTTCCCCCTTAACAATCACAATCCTAGATTTCTAGATAATATACAGAGCTGTAGTAATCAAAACAGTATGGTACTGGCACAAAAATAAACACATAAATCAATGGAACAGAATAGAGAGCCCAGAAATAAACCCATGATTATATGGCCAATTAGTTTTCAAGAAAATTGGCAAGAATATGAAATGGGAAAAACACAATCTCTTCAACAGATGATGTTGGTAAAACTGGACAGGTACATGCAGAACAAAATTGGATCACTTTCTTAAACCATATACAGCAATAAACTGAAAATGGATTAAAGTCCTACATGTGAGACCTGAAATCATAAAAATCCTAGATGAGAGAGCTCAGGCAGTGATTTCTCTGATATTGGCCCTAGCAATATTTATCTTAATATATGTCCTGAGGCAAGGGAAACAAAAACAAAAAGAAACTATTGAGACTACAAAATGAAATGCTTCTGCACAACAAAGGAAACAAACAGCAAAGCTAAGAGACAACTGACTAATGGGGAAGATAATTGCAAATGAAATATCTATTAAAGGTTTAGTATATATAAAGAACTTAAGACAACTCAACACCAAAAAACCCAAATAATCCAATTAAAAAAGGGACAGAAGACTTGAACAGACATTTCTCCAAAGAAGACATACAGATGGCCAACAGACACAGGAAAAGATGCTCAACATCACTCATCATTAGGGAAATGCAAATCAAAACCACAATGAGATATCATCTCAAACCTGTCAGAATGGCTAAAATCAAAAACACATGAAACAAGTGTTGGCAAGGATGTGGAGAAAAAGGAATTCTCATGTACCGTTAGTGAGAATGCAAACTGGTGCAGCCACTGTGGGAAATAGCATAGAGGTTCCTCGAAAATTAAAAGTAGGACTACCATATGATCCAGTAATTCCACTATTTGGTGTTTACTCAAAGAATACAAAAGCACTAATTTGAAAAGATATAGTCACCCCAAACTTATTTACAATAGTCAAATTATGGAAGCAACCCTATTGTCCATCAACAGATGAAGGATAAAGTTGTGGTATATATAATGGTATAATAGCCATAAGAAAGAATGAAATCTTGCCATTTGCAATAACATGGATGGAGCTAGAGATTATAATGCTAAGTGAAATAAGTCAATCAGAGAAAGACAAATAACATATGGTTTCACTTGTGTGTAAAATTTCAGAGAGAAACCAAAGAACAATGAAAAAAAGAGACAAACCAAGAAAACAGACCCTTAGCTATAGAGAATAAACTGATGGTTGCCAGAGGAAAGGTATTGGGAGGTTGGATGAAATAGGTGATGAAAATTAAGAGTACACTTATGATGATCAATGAGTACTGAATAGAATTGCTGAATCATTATAATGTACACCTGGAACTAGTATAGCACTATACGTTAACTATACTGGAATTAAAAAAAATGAAAGCAAAGTGTTAATCTAAGAGATTGATTAATATTGTTGGCTCTGATTTGGTTCATTAATTCCACGAATTAGAGTTTAGCAATAACTTTCTGTAAATATGTTCATCATGTTACTTAAAAGGAAAGGTAGAAATTTTCCTGCAGAAATATTTACTTTATCATAATCGTTTAAAAAAATTACAAAAGAAAAATAGTACTTTCATGTAAAAAGAAACATAAGAATAAGTTTAGAATATGATCCAGAAAGTGCAGTTATAGATGTACATTGCAAAATGATTGGGTCCTCTGTTTTTTCTAATTTTCTTGAGAATTTGAATACGCATAATAATGATGTTATTCATAATAATTTGCATATGGACTGGACTGAAGATGCTGAAATTATTTTATATTCCTTTTGCTTCAGAATGTCTTATTTAAATACAATGTGATTGGAAATTGTCATTTTAGGTTATCAGTTTATCTTTGTGCTCTATCTCTACAGATTTTGAGCTTTTATGTGTGAAACTACACATATATATCATTTCTATTTTAGTAGTAATATAAAAAATAATCTCCCTCACAGTTATTTGTGTACACAAAAATACAATTTGATCATGAGTTTTTGACCATTTTAAGAATCATCTAATTCAATGTTAGCTATTCCTATTTCAATGATTACTACTTCTTTGATTCTATAATCATTAAATACAATATAATTCAATATGGATTCTTGGAAAGATGTATAATAAAAATTCCATTTTTATAGTAATGGTTTAAAAATAATTATATTATCATACACCACTACTTGTGTTTATACACTAATGCTGAACATTCTAGTAATTTCATGACATAATTTTCCAGTGTATCATAGGTTTCAGGGAAAATTAACCATATTTATCAGAATTTTCTGCCTTCCAGTACGCTCTTTAGTTTAAATAGCATAGCAACATATTTCTTTGTAACATCAATATAATAGAATTGAATTTTACAATTATGTAGCTTCAGAAATAGAGCAAGAATAGAGATAGAAGAAATTATGCAAATTTGCTCTTGGACTTTGACTTTTATACTATCTCTTTTTTTATTTTTAGATTTAATTATGAAAATATCCAAAGCATACAAACACAAGGATAATGATATAATGAATCTTGTGTGTCTATTCCAAATTTGGTGCTTGAGAAAATTCTGCCACTTTGTCGTCATTTATCTTCTTTGTCTTTTTTTTCTTTGTTGGAGTTTTTAAAATCAGAGTTTCTATAATGTTAATGTTCATAAAAAATCACTTGGGGATCTTCCTAGAATGGGATCTCTGATTCAGTAAGTTTGTGGTGATGACTGAGATTCTTCATTTCTCGTGGTCCCAGATGAGGCCAATGCGTCTAATTTAGGGACCATACTCTGTAATGTATTTGTAAAGCACACTTCAAATATTATGCTTTTTCATCAGTACCTACTTCAATGTGCACTTTTAAAAATATGACTTTTTTACAAAAACATGTGTTAGCCCCCTTAAAAATTGACAGTAATCATTAGCATCATCTAATTTCTAGCCCATTATCATGTTTCTCCAATTATCTTGATCATTTATTTTTATACTTGATTTATACAAACCCAACTTGACAACTCAGTGCACAATTTGTCTTGCCTCTTGAATTTTGTTTAATGTGTAATAGCCTCTCACTCTTTTTATTTTATTTTTTTAATATACTGACTAATGAAAGTTATCCTGTAGAATATAGCACAAATTGGGGGTGGTCTGTAGCCATTTTTTTTTTTTTTTTAGTCTTTTAGCTTGTCCTTCTATTCCCACTCATATTTAGAGCAAAACAGAGAAATTTTACTTTGTTGCTGCCACTTTTGCTTAGTAGATGTACTTTTTCTAGTGTATCTTTTTTTGTTGAGGGTATAGTTTTTGTGGGGTTCTCATTTCAACTCTTTACTAATGATACTTGAAGCCTTGTCTTTTGTCCCATCCTGAGGCTCCAGAATTCTGAAGACTTCTAGTGCTCACAGAAAAGAAGTGGCTTCAATGCTCCACAGATCCCATGTTCTCAGATCTCTCTTTGTCTAAAGATCTAAATGTTTCATTTTAAAAAATTTTATTATAGACAATTTCAAACCTATACAAAAATAAAGAGGAAAAATAATTTATAATATGATGAATTCCTATATACACATCAAGATAAAAAAAAAGATCAATTTTCCAATTGATCTCATTTTGACCCCTCATTTTGACCACCCCTCCAAAATAATGTTGAATTAAATCCCAAATAATGCATTTTGTTCGTAAATATTTGATTACATACCCAAAAAATAAGAACTTAAAAACAGTTCAGAAGAGATCTAAAAATCATCTTACACCTAAAAATTCATAATGATTTTTTTTAAAGATTTTTATCTAGGGCCACCTGGGTGGCTTAGTGGGTTAAAGTCCCTGCCTTCGGCTCAGGTCATGATCTCAGGGTCCTGGGATTGAGCCCCGCATCGGGCTCTCTGCTCAACAGGGAGCCTGCTTCCCCTTCTCTCTCCGCCTACTTGTGAAGTAAATAAATAAAATCTTTAAAAAAAGATTTTTATCTATATATTTGAGTGAGAGAGAGCGAACAACAGCACAAGCAGAGGGGAGGGGCAGAGGGAGAGGGGTAAGCAGGCACCTTGCTGAGCCAGGATCCTTAGGCTGGCTTATACCTGAGAGGAAGGCAGATGCTTAATCAGCTGAGCCACCCAGGTGCCCTCATAATAATTTTTAACTTCTTCAAATACCCATGTTATATTCATATTGTATCAGTTGTTTTATAATTCTTAAATAGAGTTTTATTCAAAATGCAAATTAAGTTCTATATTTTGTAATTGGTTTATTTATTGGTATCTCTTGTTTAAATCTTAGTCATCTCTTCCTACCTCTTGCTGTATGAATCTTGTGTGTCTATTGTTGTCTATTGTTGTGTCTATTGTTGATGTGCTTGGGAAAAAAACCAGGATATCTGTCCCGTTTCCCATACTCTAGATTTTGCCAATTGCATCCCCATAATATCATTTGACACATTTTTCTGCTACTATATTTCATGTAAATTTTCATTAGATATAGACACCTAATCGGATTTAGGTTTGATACACTTGGTAGGTAAAACACCAAATTTATAGATAATATTTTCATGACTTTTATTATCAACTTTAAATTTAATTCAAAAGATGGAGTTTTTTACAAAAATCTAGAAAATGCTTGATCTCCTTTTTTTCCTCCTTGTTCTCCTCCCACTTTTTGTAAAATCTAATTTATTTATTTATTTATTTATTTATTTATTTATTTATTTAATTTATTTGACAGAGAGAAACACAGCTAGAGAGGGAACACAAGCAGAGGGAATGGTAGTGGGAGAAGCAGGCTTCCCGTGGAGCAGGAAGCCCGATGCGGGGCTCGATCCCAGGAACCTGGGATCATGACCTGTGCCGAAGGCAGACGCTTAACGACTAAGCCACCCAGGCGCCCCTGTAAAATCTAATTTTTAAAGTAATGATTTAGTTATCTATTTTCTTCCAAAGATGACCAATCAAGCTTTTGTCACTGTCGTTTCGTAATACCAATAGTAAACTTATGAATTTAAATATATTTGAGTTTTGATCCACTGCATTCATTTTTGAGGATTCTTTTTTTTTTCCATTTTTGAGGATTCTTAAAATTCTCCAACTATGTACATTTACAATCTATTCAAATTTGTTTCTTGAATATTTTTGACAAGACCGTAGTAGTTTTAGATGGAGTTTATGCTTTGTTGTGATAAGAAGAATAGAATACAGCACCTTTTAAAAAAATAGTTGATAAAATGATTTTTTTAATCCTATACTTTTGCATGCCATGAGGTGAGTTTGTAGAAAGCATGTTTAAGTGACTGAATTTGATAAAAGAAATAAAAGAAAAAGTACTATAGAATTTTTAATTTATTAATTTACATGGGATTCTGACAACTGTCTTTGGGTTCTGGGCTATAATTTTTTTGCCAAAGAACATTGTCATATTTTGCTGATGAGCTATATATCAAATTCTTGTATTCCATAAAGGTTAAGTACATATGCTTCAATTGTTCTATCTGCATTCTTCCTTTACTAAACTCATTTCGGTAACAAGGTCATTGATTGTGGAATAAGCTGTTTTATCTCAATAATATATCAAAGAGGTTGATTTTTCTAATTATCAAACCCAACTATTTATGCACCAGTGGCTATCAATTTCATAAAAGATCATAACATATCATACTTTGTGGTATATATAAAGCCCTTATTTTATTAGAATAAACTTGTTTATCTGAACCACACTTTCTCTCCAGGCAATATATAATCAGATCTTCTAAATATATCACAGAAAGAAAGTTGGTCTCTTGAAGGATAGCTAGATTGATTTTAATGGCTATACATATTTAATACAATACTGTGCTTTGGAAACCAATTGTGAAATGGATGTTAATATTTAAGGATATTATTTTAACCAAGAACATTGGTAATTCTATACAGTGTAAATACGGTATAGATAGCAGTGATTTCATGAGAATTATTAAATTCAGTGAAAATCTTCCATCTTCTGTGAATTAGTTAATTCCACTTTGTTTTATTTGTATTTCAACTGGAAGGACTTTACTTTCAGAAATCTCTCTCAAATAAATAACAAAATTTAAAACTTGCACTTACAAGGTTAATGAGCATGTTACTTTTCAAGATGGCTGCAACGAATGTAAGAAAAAAACAATATAACATAATAACAAGTATTTATCTAGATACATCATTTAGTGCCCACTAAATTTGCCTCTGAACTGCTTAAATTCCTTTAATAAGTTAGAATAATAATCAAGCCTGGGTACTACCCTTGTTCCATTTGCCATATAAGCCTTCTGTTTTTGTCCTCACCATGTATTTTCAGGGCAAATAAAATCTAAGTTTTTATTTAAAATTAAATAATTCTTAGTGTTTCAAGGGGGAAGATCAACATTCTTGGGAACAAAGAAACCAGGAAACAGTCTGAAATCTCTTTGTTTTCATTGTCATTATTCAAGAAAAGTTTTTTTTTTTTTAAGAAAATATGGTTTATCATTGTAGGAGAATTGCTATTGACATGGAGAGTAATTAGTCGCAAATTATCTTCAGCATAGTTCACATCCATCCGTAACAGACCAGAAAATGGGAGTCTTAGACAAATAACCCAGGTAAAAGATCATTAAGATTCCCATTGTGACATGCCATGTGAAATCATGTTGATATAAATTAGTCATCTGTATTGTTCTATATTTTATACTATGGGAGATACCAACTTATTTCACAAAGCCACAGCTGCTACACATTTATGACCTAAGTAGAATGCTGCATACTCCCATTTAGGAATTGCATTGCAGATATTCTAATATGTTTCACTAATAACTATTTGCAGTGCCATGTAGAATTCTCACTCTATTAAACTTTTTTTTTTCACAATTAAGTTTTAAGTTTATAGCTTCTTGATGTGACTGTGCAATGTTCTGGCAGTGTTAAAATTGAAGGAGTAAGGTTTTTTAGACCCAACATTTTTGATCAGTCTATTTTTAAATCACAGAAGGAGTTATTTTGGTTTTATGTACCTAAATAGCTGGGTTTAATAATCAGAAAGGAAATACATAAGGGAAAAGGGATGCATTGTAGACCAAAGGAACATAATGGCTGAGGGAGTAAACAATATATATATGTGATATAGATACAGACATAAACTTTGTTGTTGTTGTTGTTGTTGTTATT
Source organism: Procyon lotor (assembly GCA_028646535.1). Lineage (NCBI taxonomy): Eukaryota > Metazoa > Chordata > Mammalia > Carnivora > Procyonidae > Procyon > Procyon lotor. The sequence continues at coordinate 116,126,998 of CM053606.1, forward strand.
CATGGTGTACCAAAGAGTTTAACATAAATTAGTAAAGATGAGTTCAAGAGTTAAGTTCAGAAAGGTAAGCTAGGACTGAAGAAAAGCTTAGTTTAACAAGCTAAGTATTCCACATTTTAAGAATGCAGAGAAATTACTGGATTTAAGGACTTAGTGATTATTTTACTTTGAATAAAAAATCACCATGATCAAAAAGTAAAAGACAAACTAAAAAGGAAAAAAACACTATATATAATAAATATTATATAAATATATTCATGTATATAATTTTATTTCTTTCCTTTGAAACGAACCAATTATTTCTATAAATATATAAATTATTCTATCCAATCACTGGATATTTGCTTGAACTTAAGTTATGGAAAGAAGTTCTTTCCTCAAATATAGGTTTGAATATAAATTTTCTAAAGTAAGTTCCATTGCTCCAAATAGTCTATCTAATGATGATTTCATTAATGCAATGAGATTTAGAAGCATGAGTGGGTCCTATAATTTTTTTTTAAAAATTCCCTCTTAACAATTTCAAGGTTGAAATTGTTAAATGTCAAGTGATCTGTACTGAAGGGCAAAGAAAATTCTGACATGCTATTTTTCATATCTATAACTCACTGTCCTAGCTTAAAATCCCTTCTGGAAGTTAAGGGGGAAGAATGTGGTGAATCAAAAGTGCACCTGATCAAAATACACCAAAAGCAACAAACAAGGAACCTTTAGAACTCCCCAAAGGAGAGAGGTCTTGTGATCCTGAGCCCAAGGGCTCATAGAATGCCTCATAGAATGAATTTGGAAACTTTCCTTCCTTTTCTATTTTTTTGGAATAGTTTGAGAAGACTAGGTATTTCCTTTTCTTTAAAATTCACCTGTAAAATTCACCTGTAAAACCATCTGATCCTGCACTTTCGTTTGTTGGGAGTTTTTTGATTACTGATTTAATTTTATTGCTGGTAATTGGTCTCTTCAAATTTTCTATTACTTCCTGCCTCAGTTTTGGAAAGTTATATGCTTCTAGGAGTTTATCCATATTTTATAGGTTGTCCAATTTGTTGGTCTATCATTTTTCATTATATTCCTCTTAGAATCCTTCATATTTCTGTAGTGTCAGTCGTTATTTCTCCTCTTTGATTTCTGATTTTATTTGAGTTCTTTCTTTTTTCCTTTCTTTCTGATCAATCTCACTAAAGATTTGTTGATTTTTTTCAAAGAAACAGCTCCTGGTTTCAACCTCCTTTCATTTCATTTCAATGAAATAAAAAAAATTTCATTTTTTTTAGTTTCTATTCTATTTATTTATGCTATAATCTTTATTATTTCTTTCATTCTATTGGTTTATAGGAGTTTTTTGTTGTTGTTGTTGTTCTTCTTCTTCTTCTAACTCCTTTAGATGTAAGTTTAGGTTGTATATTTGAGATTTTTCTTGCTTCTTGAGGTAAGCCTGTATTACTCTAAACTTCCTTCATAACAGATTTTCCTGCATCCCAAGATTTTGGACCATTGTGTTTTCATTTTCATTTCTCTCTATGTATTTTTTTATTGCTTCTTTGATTTCTTGGTTAGCCCATTCATTGTTTATTAGCATGCTATTTAACCCCCATGTATTTGTGCTTTTTTCTTTTGTTTGAATTCTAGTTTCATGACATTGTGGTCAGAAAAGATGCATGGTATGACCTTGATCTTTTTTAAATTTGTTGAGATTTGTTTTGTGGACTAATGTGATCTATTCTGGAGTACATTCCATGTGCACTTGAGAAGACTGTATATTCTGCTATTTTAGAATGAAATGTTCCCAATATTTCTGTTAGATCCATGTGGTTCGATGCATCATTTACTTATTTATCTATCTATCATCTATCTATCTATCTATCTATCTATCTATCTATCTATCTATCTATCTATCATCTATCATCTATCTATCATCTATCTAACTGTTTATTCTTAAGTATTTTTTTACTTATTAGAGAAAGAGAGAAAGCATGAGCAGAGGGAGGAGCAGAAGAAGAGGAAGAAACAGACTTCCCTACTGAGTAAGGAGACTGACATGGGCTTGATCCCAGGACCCTGAAGTCATGACTTGAGCCAAAGGCAGATGCTTACCGACAGAGCAACCCAAGAGCCCTCAATGAGTCATTTCAAGCCCATGTTTCCTTGTTGATTTTCTGTTTGGATGATCTATCCATTGATGTAACTGGGGTGTTGAAGCCCCTACTACTGTACTATTATTGATTATTTCCTTTATGTTTGTTCTTAGTTACTTTATGTATTTGGGTACTCCTATGTTACAGTCTTTGTTTTAAAGTCTATTTTTTCCAAAATAAGTATTGCTATTCCAGCTTTCTTTTCACTGCCATTTACATGATAAATGCTTTTCTATCCCTTCACTTTCAATCTGCATATGTCTCTAGGTCTGAAATGAGTCTCTTGTAGGCAGCATATGTATGGGTTTTGCTTTTTATATCCCTTCTGTCATCCCATGTTTTTAACTGGGGATGAGTTTTTAACTCATTTAGTCCATTTACATTCAAAGTTACTATTGGTAGGTATGTACTTATTGCTATTTTGTTACTTGTTTTATGGTTGTTTTTGTAGTTCTTCTCTGCTTCTTTTTTCTCTTGCTCTCTTCTCCAATGGTTTGCTGGCTTTCTTTAATACTATACTTGGATTCCTTTCTCTTTATTTTTTGCATGTTTATCATGGTTTTGATTTGTGGTTGCCATTAGGTTTATACATAACATTTTCTGCATACTGCAGTGTATATTAAGTTGATGGTCACTTAAGTATGAACCTATTCTTTCCTCCCTCACATTTTAGGTATATGGTGTCATACTTTACATCTTTTTATTTTGCAACTACCCTTACTGATTTTTATAAATATACTTATTTTTACTGCTTTTGTGCTGCCTGCTTTTCTTACTCCTACTTATGATCTTTCCTTTCCATTCAAAGAGTCCCTACTAATACTTCTTGTGGGGTTGGTGTAGTGGGCCATGAGTATCTTTAACTTTTGTTTGTCTAAGAAAGTCTTCATCTCTCTTTCTATTCTAAAAGATAGCCTTGGCTATAGGGTTTGTTTGTTTCTTTCTTTTAGTACTTTCAATATGTCATGTCACTCTCTCTGGCCTGCTAAGTTTCTGCTGAAAAATCAGCTGATAGCTTATGGGAGTTTCCCTTGTATCCAACTATTTTCTTTTCTCTTGCTGCTTTTAAAATTCTCACTTTATCACTGCTTTTTTCCATTTTAATTACTATGTGCCTTGGTGTGGACCTCCTTTAGTTTACTTTGTTGGAGGCTCTCTGTGGTTCTGGATCTGGATTTCTGTTTCCTTACCCAGATTAGGGAAGTTTTCAGCTATTATTTCTCTCAGTAAATTTTCTAAGCCCTTTTCTCTCTCTTCTTCTGGGATATTTATAGTGCAAATTTATTAAACTTGATGGTATCACTGAGTTCCCTGAGCTTATTTTCATTTATTATTATTTTTTTTCTCTCTGTTCAGCTTGATTACTTTCCATTATTCTGTCTTCCAGGTCACTGCTCCATTCTTCTACTTCTTGTAGCATACTATTTATCCCATCTCGATCATTTTTAATTTCATTTATTGAGTTCATCATCTCTGATTAGTATTTTTTTTATGTTTTCTATCTTCTTGTTAAGGTCTCACAAAGGTCCTCTACTCTTTTCTCAAGTCCGGTGAATATCTTTATGGTCATTACTTTAAATTCACTGTAAGGTATACTACTTATCTCCCTTCCATTTAGGTCTGTTGCTGTGATTTTTGTCCTATTCTTTCATTTGGGACATATTCTTCCATCTCCTCATTTTGCCTAATTCTGTGTCTGTTTCCATGTGTTAGGGAAGTCAGCTATGCCGCCTGTTCTTGGAAGTAATACCTTTATGAATAAGAGGTCCTATGTGCTCTGCAGCTCAATACCCCCAAGTCACCAGAATGTGGAGCTTTAGGGATGTCTTCTATGTATGTTGCATGTGCCCTGCTATTGTGGTTGAGCCCCTTTTGGATTTAGTCTAGTTATTGGCAATTGCTCTCTTTGCCTATGGTGGGCAGGTTCTGGTCCCTGTGTTGTTAGTGGGCCAGTCTGGGTCCACCTTCGGTGAAGTTGAGTCAGACCAGGTGTTTTCCAGACATGCAGTAGCACCAAAATGCAGAATAATGTGGACGTGGGGCAATAGGTGCCAGTAAGTTCTGTTCAGGTGGGAGGGGACCTGAAGCTGCCAGGAACCTAGGCAGGCTGGGTTGAAACAGGAGGATCCACAGAAGCACACAGGGTTTGGACTTGATGTTAACAAGGTTTGCCAGGGTCTGTTTGGGGAGGGGGTGCAGGCATGGAGGCTAAGCCTGGCTGGAGGAGAAATGTCCACAGGAGAATGTGGTAAAAAATTGTGGTGTTAACGAGTTAGGTATCCAGTGTTGGTGCTTGCAGGTTCCCATGAGTGTTCCCGCATTTATGCTGAGGAGCAGCGAGGGAAACGGTGTCCACTAGCTCATTTGATTCTGGAGAAATTTCCCAATGATCCCTACCCCTCCCTACCACATGCTCTGAGTTTAGTAAACAGATCTCCCTCCTGTATACACCCCCAGCATTTTTCAAACTGCTGCTTCTATCCGTATCTCCACAAGGCTGTTTGTTGTGCTATCTCTTTAAGGGTGGTGACTCAGTTTCCTCTTGCCCACCATAAGCCTCCTGATTTTTAAAGTTCCAGATTTTAAACCCTACTGATTTTAAGACCTTGAAAGATTTGGCCCTTCTGGTTTTCAAACCCAAATGTTATGGGGATTCATCTTCCCTGTGTAAGTTTCCCAGTTTGGGGAGGTCTGTTTCATTCTCCTCCCCATACCCAAGCATTCCTCCTTCCTGTGAACTGTCCTGTGGGTCTGTTTAGCTCCTAACCATCTCTCTGCCCTTCCTACCCTCTTCAATACAGATTTCTCTCTACAGTTAGCTGTGGAGAGACTGTTCTGCCAGTCTTCAGGTTGTTTTCTGGGTTATTTATAGTTATATAGCTGTTATTTAGTTATATCTATGGGACAAAATGAGCTTAGGCTTCTCCTACTCCACCACGTTCCCCAGAAGTCCCATTTTGTTTTTATTTTTTACTGTAAGGATACCTTACGTTTTTATTGAAAACCTCAAAGATCTTTAGTTTTTGTGGATTATATTTATCGACATTTCCCATATTAGAAGTTTAAAGCTGAGAATTTTTTAATTACTTGATTCTGAAATAACAATAATAAGCCCATTGCATGAGTCTAAATTGCACACTTTTATGAATTATACCTATATTTTTCAGGAAGAAAATATCAATGAGAAAAGTGGCACTATTTTACATTTTTACAAACATCTTTAATCTCTGGCTCAGTGAAAGACATCTAGAGTCTCATATTTATTTCTGCATCTAGTTGGCTGTGATACTATAGGTGTGTACAATCTGGAAGACTCCACTTATGAAACAATGAAAAAAAAACGATATTTTAGTGTTATTAGGAAAAATTGTCTTGACCTTACAGATTCCCAGGAGTCTCTGAATCACACATTGAAAATGTTGCTGTAATTTGATTCTGGATCATATATTGTCTTGAACTGAAGGATGAGATTCATACATTTCCTAGATGGAATAGAAGCTACACACATTGAAACAGCCAATTCTACTTGTTCTTTAGGGGAAATCTCTTAATAATTCACTTGGTCATTGACCAAATACTTATTTTGTAATTACTTTCTAACAAGCTTTGGACAATGGATCAATGGATCAAAAATAAGTGAATGTGCCCATATTTCCTTTCCTCAACATCCCTCAATGGATTTATAATCTGATAAGGAATAAACAAAAGTGGAGAGATACCTAGTTATGGCCAGTGTTGTCATATTTACGTGCATAAAGCGAAAAAGTTACACCTAAGAAGAGCACACACTCCTTTTGGTGTAGAGCAGTACAGGAGAAACTCAAAGAAGTCTCAGAGGAGTGAAAGCTGAGCTATTAAGAACAATAATAGTTTTTGAAGAATAGTTTAAAAAGATGAGGAAGGGTAGAGGTATAAAGAGTAAAAGGAAAAAGTGAGCCTACAACTGTACCTTAGTTAATACTGTAGCCTAGTGCATTTGGGAAAACACAGCAAATTCAACATGGCCAGAGCAGTGTTCTGTTCCAGGAACATGGAATGAGAAAGAAAAGGAAGACAAAAGAAGATGCTCTAGAGGGGAGGGTTAAGAGAAGGCCAGAACAGAGTAGTTCATATACAAGTTGTATTCACAAGTTAGAACATTCTAGTGTTTCACTAGGGAATTTTGTCTATTTGTTAAAAAATAAGATAAAAACAAAAACGTATATAGCCCTATGAATTGGGCTTCTATGTACATTTTGATACATGTCTTCTGAAAAGTAGACATTTGAACATATTCTGTTGGAACTATACCTTGAAGGGTAAATTTTGAGTCATGGGCTCTGTACATGTTCAATTTTAGCAGAGGCTGACATTGTCTGAAATAATTATATTAATTGTTCTGTATCTTCAACAATGCATACATTCCTTATTTTTTGGTCTAGTATTTCTAAGAGATTTGCAGTGGTAATCCATTATAATCTAATTTGCATTTCCTTAATGATTAATAGGTTGAGCAACCATTTTGTATGTTAAAACAGACATTTGAAAACTCACTTTGTTTATTGAAATGTGGTAATTTTTCTTTTGGTTGTCTTGTATGTGTGTGTGTGTGTGTGTATATCTTTTTCTTACAAATTTTCAGGAGTAGTCTGTGTATTTCTTTCCAAGGTACATGATGTTGGAATAACTTCTGCCCCTGGTCATTCTCATTTAATGGGCATTTGATGAATAAGAGTTGTTAATTCTAATGTAAATTCATTTATTGATTGTTTTTCTTCATATTTAGCACATATGTCCATTTTTAAAAGTCCTTGCCCACTTGGAAGTCATAAAGATATGTTTCTGGTTGTCTATTAAATGTTTCATTGTTTGAAATTCATCTTTTTTTTAAAAGATTTTATTTATTTATTTGACAGAGAGAGAGAGAGATCACAAGCAGGCAGAGAGGCAAGCAGAGAGAGAGAGAGGAGAAAGCAGGCTCCCTGCTGAGCAGAGCGCACCATGTGGGGCTCGATCCCAAGACCCTGAGATCATGACCTGAGCCGAAAGCAAAGGCTTTAACCCACTAAACCACCCAGGTGCCCTAAAATTCACATTTAAATATGTAATCTATATTCAATTCATTTCTGTGTGTGGTGGAGAAAGGAATTTTATACATTATTTTTCATGTGAAAAACACTGATATAGGCTCATTTATTGAAAAAAACACACTTTTCCCACTATATTATAGGATCTTCTTTTTTTCGTAAAATATGTTCATATATGTGTGAGGTCTGTTTCTTGTCTCAGTATTCTTTTCACTATTCTATTTGTGTCTGCAATGGTATCACACTCTGCTAATTAAAATAGCTATATAATAAAATTTGATATCAGGTAGTGTAAGTCCCAGCTTTCTTTTTTTTCAATTATTTCTTCAATTATACTTACTTATAATTTTATATTTAATGACATTTCAAACTGATTATGCAATTAATCATGAATTATTTCTATAACATTTGTTTGTAAAACCATTAAAAAACCCTATTTAAATAATGTATACACTTGTCTGATTATTCACAAATGATATATGTTTTAGCATAAGGTAAGAACCACAGATATTATCTTCTGAGACAAGTCCATCTGACCCTAACAGATTCAGTTTGGTATTTCTACCTAATAAACTAAGAATAAAATAATTTATGATAAATTAGTTGTTTCCTTTTCTAAAATTACTGATAAACCAAATCCAGTCAGAAGATGGTTCAAGCTTTTAGCACATTTCTCTCATCTCACGTATTTTTAGATAGATGGAATAATAATTAATAATAACAATTTTTCAATGACTATTAGAACAGCAATATGGAAAATATGACTTAATTATATGTAAAACAGTGTTTTAGGAGATATAGATATTTAGATGTAGCTATAGATACATAGCATGTATACACAATATATAGGATACAGGATATGTAGGAAAGCACCAGAATGGTGCACTCTATTATTCCTGAGCTGCTCTGAAAGGTAGTTATTTAATATGAGTTCACTTGGCACAAAGGGCTTTATTTTCTGAACTGAGTTTCAAGGAAAAGATTTGCCAATACTTTTTCCCATAGCCATTAAAAATCTTGGCATTTCACTCTTCAACAAGTATTTTGAAAGTCTTATAATTTTCTGCAAAGGATGTTGTCAGTGACCAAAAAAAAAAAAGAAAAGAAATCAAAATGTGTTAAAATTAATCATTCTTTATATTCATTTGCTTTTTAAACTGATTACTGTTTCTCAAGAAAAGAAATAAATATCCTTAAATCATTTTTGTTCCATGTGGACCAACTATATTTATAATATAAAATTTGCATTATTTATTAATTTATTTTACTTATGTATGAAATGAAATCATTTTATTTTCCTCTACTATATTCCTTTATAACTAGTGTACTTTCACATTTTTTTATTCATACATTTTTATTGAGTATTTAAATTTTAGATATTTTCATTATGCAAGACAATCCATATGATAGAAAGGAGCTTAATTTTGATAAGGCCGAAGAAAATTTTCATAATTTCAGACTCTATATTTTATAACAGCAAAAATTTGCTTTTCCAGGGAGGCTAATCTTATACCTGCATTGTCTCATCTCTTTTAATCCCATTCTGTTTATTTTTCATCTCAGAAACTCTATATTTTCATCTCTAAACGTGCAATTTGTGTTATATTTATATTCTCCATGTCTCTTTAAAATGTCGATGCTTTCCTTTAGCTTTGTGAACCCATAGAAATTAGTTGTAATAATTGTTTGAATGTCTTTGTTTATTAACTATACCATCCACAACACTTTTCAGGCTATTTCTGTTGACTGATTTTTCTTATTATGGGTTATATTTTCCTTCTTTGCATCCCTGCTAATTATAGATTGCATGTCAGATATTGTGAATTTTACTTTGTTAGTTGTTGAGTATTTTTGTATTATTCTAAAGATTCTTGAACTCTGTTCTACAATGTAATTAAAAAATAGTTTAATCATTTTGAGGCTTGCTTATAAGATTCATTAGGATGCAACTGAGATAGAATTTAGTCTAAGGCTAATTTGGCCCCATTACTAAGGCTGTATCCAGTGAATATTCCATAGGTATTGAATACTTTAGTTGATGCTGCATGTATTAAATTATACCAAAATATATTTGTATAATTCTTAATAAATGTAAAATTTATAAAAGTATTTTTCTTCTAGTAGTTATAGTATCTTAACATATTTAAGTATTTCATTCTATATGAAACTTATTTTGTTAGCAAATGTGGAAAAAAAAATCCAGCTTTATTTTGTACAGATGAACAGAGACTTGTTCAGATGTGAACACTTTAGTATATTGTACAAAACATTATGCCACTGGTTTTTAGAGATTATCACTATAATTAATAACCTTATACAATCCATTGCCCTGTGCTGCTTGTTGTTCAATATATAAAAATAATTGTTTAATACATTTTGTTCTATTTTGATTGTTTAAGCCAACAGAGTAAATCCAATTCCTATTATTCCATTTTGGCTAGAAGTACAGTCTTTTTTTTTAAGATTTTATTTATTTTTTGACAGAGAGAGAGAGAGAGAGCACGAGCAGGTGGAGGAGAGGCAGGCAGAGAGAGAGGGAGAAGCAGACTTCCCACTAAGCAGAGATCCCGATGTGGGGCTTGATCTGAGAACTGTAGGATTATGACCTGAGCTAAGGGCAGACACTTAACCAACCGAGCCACCCAAGTACCACAACTACAAGCACAGTCTTAAGTCAAATTTGATATCAAAAAAAGATTTCCAAATTTTGCTAGCAGATCCAACACTGGTTTTTAGCATATCATCCCACAGCTGAGTCACCTAGATAACTCCTGCTCATTATTAAAGCTTTATGATAAGCAAAACATCTAACGCCGTGATTTCCTTAGCACGTGAGCATATTTCTAATTTATTGATTATAAATATTCTCTATTTATCCATTATATTGTCCTTTTTTATTAGATCTTGATTTCCACATTTTTTCTAATAGCTGACAGAAATTTCTATCAGTAATAATAGAAATGACAATAAATTTGAGAGAGCAAATTTATGTCGCATTATTAACTTTTTATTTTGCTTCACGAAAACTACAGGATACAACCACTATCATTAGAATGAAAATAGGACATTCTAAGATAAAAAGCTCAACATTACTCAGCATCAGAGAAATACAAATCAAAACCACAGTGAGATACCACTTCACACCAGTCAGAATGGCTAAAATTAGCGAGTCAGGAAATGACAGATGTTGGCAAGGATGCGGAGAAAGGGGAACCCTCCTACACTATTGGTGGGAATGCAGGCTGGTACAGCCACTCTGGAAAACAGTATGGAGGTTCCTCAAAAAGTTGAAAATAGAGCTACCCTACGACTCAGCAATCGCACTATTGGGCATTTACCCTAAAGATATAAACGTCGTGATCCGAAGAGGCACATGTACCCGAATGTTTATAGCAGCAATGTCCACAATAGCCAAACTATGGAAAGACCCTAGATGTCCATCAACAGATGAATGGATAA
>CM053606.1:116138154-116166990 GCA_028646535.1 Procyon lotor
CTTAAAATTCAGAGGAGCCCTTGTATTCCCCCTCTACTGATGCCTTACAACTCCAGATTTTCCTACTTCATGGCATAACAGTGTACAATTATTGTGTGTGCTAAGCACTGGGGATCAAAGATTAATGAATATTCATTTGTCCTAAGGAGTCACAGTGTACTAGAGGGAGGCAGAACTGTAAACAGATGACTGTATAGAGACAAAATAAGGTCTTGTTTATTTAAAGGAAGAAGCCCTCATCCTCAAGCAACAAGTGAAATCATTTCATTGTCCAAGAGATGAATATGAGATTGAGAATGGATACATTTATCTCATTATCCATCCAAAATGATCACCTCTCATAATCACAAAGACTTCTTCATGGCACAGCAGCCAAAGAAGGACATCCTGCAGGAAGTTGTCATATTCAGAAAATGAGAGTGTCACATGGGGATCAGCACAGGAAAGGAAATAAACACAGGAGCAAATTTAAGATTCACTTTAACTGTTCTTACTATTATTAATCTACTTTGGCTAGTAGTTTTCATTAGTGTTAGCCTTTTTCATCCAAAATTTGAAATAAGTCTTCAATGCTACTATTATAAAAATACTAAATATTGACTTATTCACAAATTGATAAAAATGGATCAGCACCATAGACCTGTTTATTAAAAACAAAGTAGAACAATCAAACTCATCGATAGTTCTTTGCCAACCAAGGTAAACAAAAGTTTTATTATGTAGAAGTTAATCTTGGGCCAGAGACTATTTAATATTTTCATCAATGACTTAGATGATGGAAAAGTCTACAATCTTAGTAATTTACAGTTCTCTATAGTTGTAAAGACTGATTAATGCTTTGAAACTCAAGATCAAAATTCATCATGACCATAATATGACCCTGACAAACTGGAGAGGTAGTTTAAAAGTAGGCAATTCAATAAGACTACAGGTCAGATACAGACTTCAAAGAAGGGGGAAGGAAATGGAAATTATAATAATGTAGGTGATACCATGCTAGTGAGAATGTGTATGTGTAAAACACTATATAATAAATAATATTGTGACTTGAGTGAAGACCGTAACAATGGCTTTTAATTTTTTTCTCTCTTGCCTTGGCAAAGTGCTTACTCATTTATAAATGATTTTGAGACATATTATCACAATTTACTCAAGTTAAATCCTATATCCCTCCTGATTAAATTAAATGTGATTTAAAAAATATATAAATGAGAAGGGTATAAAAGTATACATAAATGAGTGAATATTAATGAAATGATTTTGTAAGTGTATCACGCATTACAAACACTACTTGTCCATTTATCTAGTTACTAACACATTTATTCATTCATTTATTCATTAATCATAGAATATGTAGAGAGCTTCTACTACGCTCCAGGCACTGCCTTAGATGCTGGTAATACAAGGTTGAGAAAAACAGGTATTGTCCTGCTTCTGGAGCCTACAGTGTATTGAATACTTACAAATAATAGTAAATATTGTCAGAGTACTATGAGCCATGGATGCACACGACATAGGCAGGCTAAGGGAACAAAGGAATTAAAAGAGTGAATGTTTCTTGAAGAGGACAGCAATATTAAGGATCTGAGCCTCAAAAAGGGAAGGCCTGGTGTTGATATAACAGTAACAATAAATGCAATTAAATTTCTGTTTGTTGATGTATTGCACAAAAGTGGAGGAGTGGATTTCTGCCAAAATTAGAAGATAGAGTTAGTATTAAAAATGTACTGTGTGATATCAGGGACTTTGACACCGTGATGGGACTGGGATAAAATGTGAACAATCAGAGGTCCTCTGCAGCAAGAGCACTGTTGTATATCCAGGTCCCTGCTGAACTGCTTACCCTGCTATCAGTATCAAGATGGCATTAAATGAGAAACAGTGATTTCAAATATGAGTTCCAAACTAAAACTCAGAAAGACAATTGCTCTACCATGACTTAAATTTGAGCTGTTTTTAATATGCAATTTCTACTTCCGGATAAATGGAATCTGGGATTGCTTTCTCTAGTGATGTCAATAAGCCATTTTGCCGTTAAATTTGGCTTAATATTTTCATTTTACAAATATCTGACCTCGAAAACTGTCTAAGGGAGAATAAGGAGAAAGGGAGATATCCTGTTTAGTTCCATTACCTTGCTTTTAAGGTATGAAGTATGACTTCAAACTGAGTCATACCATCTCCACCAATGCTTAAGTAGAAGCAAGTGCAGTGCATAGTGGTAATGGAGGAGACCGGTTTATTTTAATTGACATACTTGATGAATCTCAAAGAAATTCAGGTAAACAAGTCTGCATAGTTTAAAGTCAATTATTTATACTTAAGGAGAAATGAATGCCATAGCCTAGAAAATTTCAAATGATGAATAATCTGGAACATTCACATTTTTTCATGGATTGTCCTGGGTTATACAACCATGCTACATATGTTTTGATTTTCAAAGACATGTTTTGGAAGTTACTGGAGGTTTCTAAGGAATACCTTCATATTAAAATAATCTCTAAATATTTTAGGAATAACTTGTATCTTTATAAATAATTCATGCCTTAATTAATTATTATAATAGCTCCTAATTAATACTTAAATATTTCAGGAAAAGATAACATATTATCATATTAAGAATGTGACATTGCTTCTATGTCATATAAGAGCTTTGGGGATATCTCTATATGGAATGCATTGCATTTTGCTACACACTTTTGTCTTCTCTTCCAGATACATCTTAAAAAAATAGGTGTGCAAAGATCTAAAGTTGTTGCGTATTTTTGCAGCACTGGAGACTACAATTGAAATAGTTATAAGAGCTATTTTAGAAAATGTTATAGGCAGAACTCTACCATAGATTCTAGTATTATTTAATAATCTTAAAGATTGGTTAATACAAACTTTAATCTCCCAAGGTACTTCTTCAACACATCTGAAAAATGATCATCAGCTGGTAACTGAATATCTTCACTGAGAAGGAAATTGCTGTCTCAAAAGCAAGCTTATTGCATTTTTAGGAAGCCATAATTGTTGGGAAAAAAATACCCTCACTACTAAAATAAATTAAAATTTCTATGCTGCAACTTGTGTGCATTTCTTGGTTGTTCAATTAATATACTATATATTTATTTTTTATTTTAAAGCTTTCACAAAGCTAAAGTTGGCTTTCATACCACTTGCTCCTTACCCACTTGTTCACAATTTTTTTATTAAAAGAAATTCATTGTGCTATAACACATATAAAATTACACCAACTTAAGTGTGCACACTAATGAATTTTCAGAAATGTGAACACATGTGTTACTTTTATTACCATCAACATAGACAATTTTCCTAACACCCAAAAATGTTTTCTCTTTCCCCGTTGCAGTCACTGATATGCTGTACTTTTACCTTTCCTAGAAACTCATATAAATAGAAAAAAGTAGATATTCTTTTGTGTTTGGCTTCTTTTTCTCAACATAATGTTTTGGAGATTCATTCTTGCTGCATTCATCATAATTTTGAATCCTTTTACTACTATTTCATTGTATGGATATACCACACAAATTGTTCACCCATTTAAATCATTTTGGACATTTAGATAGTATACAGGTTTTTTTTGTTTTGTTTTTTAAAGATTTTATTTATTTGACAGAGAGAAACACAGCAAGAGAGGGAACACAAGCAGAGGGAATGGTAGCGGGAGAAGCAGGCTTCCTGCAGAGCAGAGAGCCCGATGCGGGGCTCGATCCAGGCCCCTGGGATCATGACCTGAATCGAAGGCAGACGCTTAACGACTGAGCCACCCAGGTGCCCCCAGTTTTAACTATTATAAATAATGGTGCTACAAAACTTTGTGTACAAATTTGTGTGGCATACGTTCTCTTCTCTTAGGGTAAATACCTAAGCATTTAATTGCTGGGTTATGTATAAATATATATTTAACTTTATAAGGAACTATCAACTGTTTTGTAAAGGGATTTTGCATTCTCCAAACCTAATAACAATGTGTGAGAATTCATGTTTCTCTAGGTCTATGTCAAGACTTGGCATTATCAGTCTTTTAAATTTTAGACTGTAGAGTGCTATGTAGTGGTATCTCATTATGATTGTAATTTGTATATTTTGATGACTGCTTATTTAGAGTAATTTCACATATGCTTATTAACTGTTTGTATATCTTCTCTATTTTTAAATGGCTGTTTATATTTTTTGCTATTTTCTCCCAGGTTGTCTTTTCATTTTTAAACTGTAAGAATTCTTTATTCTGCATACAAATTCCTTGCTAGATATTGATATTGCAAACACCTTTCTAAGTGTATATCTAGCCTGTCGATTTTCTTAATTTTGATTTTCACAGAATGGAACTTTTAATTTTGATAAATTCTAAATTATCAATATCTTCTTTTATGTCTCAAGCTTCTTATAGTATCTAAAATTATTTTCTTGTCTTAAGATCATATATTTCCCTTTGTTTTCTTTTAGATGTGTTAAAGGTTAGGAATTTACTCTTCGATCTATGATCTAATTAGAGTTATTTATATAATGATTTTAGATGTAAGTCATCATGATTTTTTTTCCATACAGGTGTTCATTTGTTCTGTCATTGCTCTAAAGCATGCTTCTCTGTAGAAATACAACATGAAACATAATTTTTCTATCTATAACAGCCATATTGAACTCTAAGACTAAAGATAATTTTACCATGTAATTTATGTACCAACATATATTCAAAATATTATTTCAACATGCAATAGAGATAAAAATATTGGATTAAGAAAAAATCAGTAAAACAAACTGCAGTGCCTATAAATGGTTTCCCACACAATGAAAGTTTAAATTGTTGATTATTAGAGATAGCAGCTAAGAGCAAAGCAAAAAGGCAAAGCTAACTATGAAATATAGAGTCTAAGCCACTAGGGAATAATAATGGTTTCAGAAAAAGAAAATAGTATCCAGTATAGTCATTAGTCTTATGAATAGAAACATATCAACCAGAAGAAGGGAGGTGTACACGGATGAGACAACAACTAGAATTCTGAACTTGCTGCCGGGCTCGTTATGTTTTAGAGATGTGTGCAAATTCTGCTTCACTTTCCCTAGAGATCACTGTCCTTAGATGCCTCTTGTTAAATTTCTGGAAACACATAATCAATATATTTTGTTCATTTTTCTAGTTGTTAAAGAAGGGCAGAGGTTCTGTAGCAGTTATTATTTCACAGGCAGAATCAGGGTCTGGAATTCAATGTTAAGAGTTTCTTTTCAGGGGCGCCTGGGTGGCTCAGTGGGTTAAAGCCTCTGCCTTCAGATCAGGTCATGATCTCAGGGTCCTGGGATCGTGCCCCACATCGGGCTCTCTGCTCAGCAGGGAGCCTGCTTCCCCCTCTCTTTGCCTGCCTCTCTACCTACTTGTGATCTCTCTCTCTTTGTCAAATAAATAAATAAAATCTTTAAAAAAAAAAAAAGAGTTTCTTTTCAGTGCTCTAGAGGTGCCATTTTACATCCTTTTGGCTTATATTGCTTCTGACAAGTCTGCCATAATTCACATCTTTATTTTAGGTACATAATGTATCATTTTTCTCAGGCTGCTCTTAAAGATTTTCCTTGTTGCTGTCTTCAACAATTTGATTATGACATGGCGGTGGTGGTATGTGTTTCCTGAAATTCCTTGAGGTTGATTTATTGGTTCAATAGTTTTTACCAAATTTGACATTTTTTGTCACCAAAGAAGATACACAGCTGGCAAGTTAGCATATGAAAAGATGCTCAACATTGTATGTCATTAGGGAATTGCAAATTAAAACAATTAGATATTACCACACACCTATTAGAATGGCCAAAATCCAGAACACTGAACAACAAATGCTGATGAGAATGAGAAGAAATAGGAACTCTTATTTATTTTTGGTAGTAACACAAAATGGTGCAGTCACTTTGGAAGACAGTTTGACAGTTTATTACAAAACTAAATTTGGTTGTACCTGAAAATCCAGCAATCATGCTCTTTGATATTTAATCTAATGAATTGAAAAAGACACACAGAAACCTACACATTGATATGTAGAACAGCTTTATGATAATTGCCAAAACCTGGAAACACCCAAGATGCCCTTCAGTAAGTGAGTTTAAAATAAACTGTGGTACATCCAGACTGTGGAATATTTTTCAGTACTAATGAGAAATAAGCTACAAGCCATGAAAAAATACGCAAGAATCTTAGACATGTATTTCCAAAAAAAAGAAACCAATCTAAAATGGTTACATACTATATGATTTCAACTTTTTGGCATTCTGGAAAAGGCAAAACTATGGAAACAGTGAAAAGATCAGCAGTTATCAGAGGAATGAGTCGATCAGCAGGACACAGAGGATTTTAGGGGAGTGAAACTATTCTGTGTGATACTATAATGGTGGGTACATGTCATTATAGATTTGTTAAAACTCATAGAATGTATAACACCAAGAGTGAACCCTAATGTAAACTATGACTTTGGGTGATTATGATGAGTCAGTGTGGGTTCATCATCTGTAACATATGTATCATTCTGGTGTGGAATATTACTAGTGAGGGTGGTCATGGGGACAGGGAGTAAATAGGAACCCTCTGTTCTTTTCACTCAGTTTTGCTGTGAACAGAAAACTTCTCTAAGAAATAAAGTTCATTATTTAAATTTTTTTTGACATTTTTTTTCACCCATTGTATTTTCAAATTCCTTTTCTCTCCTTCCATTTCTCCTTTCTGTCTGATACTCCGAAACATGCATGATTTGTCTCTTGATATTATCCTATAAATAAATGAATCTCAGTTTATTATTTTTAGACTTTTTCTCTTTATTTCAATGACTTGGCATGAAAAAGAGATGTAAAATAGCTCATTAATAAGCTTCAGAAATCAGAATAATTATGGTGATTCTCATAGTAGAGTGACTTATACATCTTTGTATAGTTGCATATTGAATAGCACCCTTAAACAAAGAAAAAATAAATTTTTAAATGCTTCTTACTCAGTATTGCTTATGCTGAAAACCAGAATGTTGACTGGAGTTGTCAGTTGGGGATTTTTATATTTGAAAGGAATTTTCAACCATAGGGCTTGATGGAAAATATAAAATATCTATTGAGAATGATTTAATGAATATCATAAAAAGAGCACTATAAAAAAAGAGCACTTCTATACTAGAAGTCCTATTGCATGGGACGGACTATAAATTATATACAGTGGCATTTGATAACAATTACTAATATTTCCCTTATAAGAACTAGAAAGGCATCTTTGCCACATGTATCATCTCTCTACTGGTCACTTCTTGATTTTTCTCTTCTTTATCCTCTGCCCATGTTCTCTTTTATGTTTATTGCAATTTGTTCTATAGGAAAAAAGAGATGATTCTGCCTTATATTAAAAAAAATTATTCAAAATTAAGATCACAAATGACAGTTCCCAATAACTGATCTCTAGAAAGTTATTTTCTCTCGTAACTTCACAATGCCTACTAGTATTTCCTCTTTAGCCTTGATTTTTTTTCCCTAATTTAATGTTTTTCTATCTCTTATCTCATTGAAATCTTGCTAACCACCATTTATCAATGTTCTTTCCAGCTGTTTATATATTCACTATGATAATCCCTGAGCTCTTTTGGGAAAATTTAATTTTGATGGCCCTTCCTTACACTTTTTCAAAAAATCAACAATTGGGTTCTTTGCAAACTGTGATGAAAATATGAATACCATTCTTCTTATGCAAAAGTTTTAACATCTAAACCATTGTATGTAATATTTATGGAGACTATAACAGTGTAAATTATTCTTCCTTCAAATATTGCCTGAGATTCTTAAAAATACATTACTGTTAATAAATTACTTCTAATCTTGATGTAACTTCAATATTTCTACTCCCAAATGTGGAAAATACACCCACATATGGGACAGGAACTCTTGCCTGTTGAAAGATTTTATCTCATATTGGGTGTGTGCGTGCGTTGACCAAGAAAGCTTGATGTTCCTCTCAGCATGACTAAAGTTTAGACAGATTTCTTCCTGCCTGTAGGCCCCCTTTTTTAGAGCATTTACTTTTTAAAAATTGCAACTGTGAATTTTTTCTCTGTCTTTCAGATATAAGTCTTCTTTAAACCTCTTGATAGTTTTATAATCCAAGAATATCTGTCTCAAGGACCTGGGCATCAGAGTCATCAGGAAAGATAAAGGCCCATCTCCTCCTGTCTCCTACTCTCTGTGGGATGGTAAGAGACTAATTTAGATAAGTGACAGCAAACACGAATGGCCTCATCATGTTGACCAGCCTCTTTCTTATCCTCTTCTACTAAAAATTCTCCCGCCTTTTACTTCTGAGAGTTTGAGTCCAAACTCTCTCCCTTACTGCAACAGTTCTAAACTCTATTCCAATAGTTTCAAACAAAGACTTTCTCATCTATTTAACTTTGTCAAGAGAAATTTTTCTTTGACAGTATGTTACATGTGTATATGTATGCATGTATGTTTCTATTATATATATGTGTGTATATATATTATGTGTATACAGATTTGTATGTGTGTACATGTGTATATATATTTATATGATATGTGTTATGTACATGTGTGTATACATATTTATATGATATGTGTTATGTGTATGTATATACACATATCATATGTGTGTAGATGTGTACACGTGTATATGTGTGTACATATACATACATTTATGTGTGTGCACACATGCATATACAAAATCTGTGTATACATAGAATATATACATATATACATATGTATACACACACTACACACACTTGCTCATGCACACGCACACACACACACACACACACATAGACATCTACCATACATACCAGGGCCACTGTGGTTTGATTTTGATTTATTTGTATCCTTGGTTTTCTATATATTGTTGCGCTCATTTTTCCTAAAGAATACTAAAATTATTGCACAGAAAATTTTTCAGTAACGCAGAATTAACAAAGAAACATTTTTTTGCCAATTATTTAAAAACACAGTCATCAAAAATCTGAACATGTACAAGAAATCTAAGATTGCCAATCTCTAACCTGTTTTTTTATATTTGGCCATACAAAAAATACATTCTTCATTTAGTACTCAAGTCTCTGAAGCAACAAAGAAAAAAGCTACTTAAATTGAAAATGCATGTTGATTTATTTCTGTGACCTTCAAAACATTTCTACAGTGATCCACAGCGAAATATATTTTACACAGTAATCTAATACATACACACATACACACACATATTTGTGTATAAACAGACACATGTATATATAATTGAAAAAAATTTTCATGATAAAGAACTTATTTTTACTTTGAGCAATGCATGTTAGTATTTATTAATTTGATGCTTATTGCTACCAACCTGTAAAGTTCACCTGTATACAATGCACTCTGGTATTGCCTTCTCAATACTCACCACTCCCAACTAACTTGATAATATAACTAATTAAATAATGGCCCACCTAGAATTTGAAAATCACCGACATAGTGGAATTTACAATTTATTTTTTTTTTAAAGATTTTATTTATTTGACAGAGAGAAACACAGCGAGAGAGGGAACACAAACAGAGGGAATGGTAGTGGGAGAAGCAGGCTCCTTGTTGAGCAAGGAGCCCGATGCGGGGGCTCGATCCCAGGACCCCAGGATCATGACCCGAACTGAAGGCAGACGCTTAAAGACTGAGCCACCCAGGCGCCCCTAGAATTTATTTTTGGCATAGCCATAAAATACTGGTAACAAAATACATATACGAATATATACTGTATGCATTGACCGAACATTAGAAGGTTGCTTTTCCCAGAGATGTAGTTTTATAGTGATTTCCTGGGGCTTTTGCCAATAGAGGTGGTTCTTTAAAAGTCCTGTAGTTTAATGCAGGTATACCCTTAAATTAAATGATAAGAGCAGTATGAATTCTAATTTGCTAAAACATTTAAAGTTGATTCTTGAAAACAAAAGGTTCATTTACAAAATGGCAGCTGATGAACTCAGGGGGAAACTATTTTGGCTTAAAAACAAAACCACATATGCCTGAGGAATTATTGTTTTCACTAAGTTCTCTCTTCATGTGTTAATTGTAGGGTAGGAAATGATTCATATATCTCTTATTCTTTCTCTACTTTTTCTTGCCAAATTCCCTTAAGGTAGTTACAGAAATAAAAGAAATATTTGTAGGGAGAGATATAGAAAGTGAAAAGTAGAATGGGCTTTGAATAACATAGTATTAAGTACAAACAAAAAAATAGTTTAAAAAGTCTTTGCAAACCTTAAGATCATGACAAATAGTAATATCAGTGAGACTGATAAGAGGATCTTGACTACACCTTTTTTCTTCTTTTCAATAGTACTTTGAAAAATGGGAGAAATCACACTGGGATAAAAATAGACAATTTAACATAACTTTAAGTCACTTGGATTTCAGGAAAAAAGTTATGTTAATGTTGATAACTAATTCATACTCTTATGCATTATAGCTGATGAAAATAACACCAACAAATCCATTATGTGAGCAAGAAATTTTTCCACTAAGAATTTTATCATTATTATTATAAAAGATAACTTTAAAAGGTCAACTTCTTTTCTAACCAGTCTATTGATGAAACTGTTAAGAAATTGTTAATAGACAAAGATTTTGCAGTGATTTTGTCATACCATTTTTCCCCCTGTTAATTCAACTTTTTTTCCCCTCTTTACAGAGTTGGAGTGGAAGGAGGGGTATATTCTCTCCAGTATCTCTCTGGTTATAAATAATGTTTGCAAAGAAAATTAAAAAGAACAAAAAAGGAATGCCGCTTGGTTTCTCAAGTAGATAGAGTTTCTGCTTACAATGTAGAGGAATGCAGCAGAAAAAGCAGGAGTTGCAGTAATAGAGAGACCTGAACTCAAATTACACTGCTGCCCATTACTAGTTGCTCGATTGTAATCAAAGTAACCTACTGTTTCTGTGCCTGCTTAATCAAATGTAAAATGAAGATGAATAATACCTTCTTCAGTGGCTTCAAGTGAGTATTAAGGGAGATGCAAATTCTGGAATATATTATATTATCAATAAATATAGTTCCTTTCTCTATAAAGAAAGTACTAGATTACTACCTGATTACCTTACTTTCACACCTCTGGGATATGAAAGCCACCAGGACAGTAATCGAGAGAATGAGAGAGAGAGAGAGAGAGAAAAGGAAATCAAGTTGTAGAGTAAAACAGACAGAAAGACCACCTTCCTGTCTACCCCCTCTGAGTTAATCATGGATACCTTCAACCCCACTGCTGGGACAAAACTGACTTTTAGCCAGAACTCATTAGACCAGGGTGTGTAGTGGGCACTTGATCCATATGCAGTCAATTTCCCGACTGATAAGGCTGGCCAAAGAAGATCTGGGCAAACTTACTTTCTTGGGTCTTTGGAATTGGGCCACTGAGAAATTAGGTAACACAGAACCTCCCCAAGTCCAGAACCTCCCCTGGACTTTAGTAGCAATCCCAGGCCAAAGAGGAAAGTTAGAGCTGGGAAGGTAGTAACTGAGGGTAGGCAGTGGTAAAGTCAACCTACTATTGTTGTTGTTGTTGTTGTTGTTGTTGTTGTTATTATTATTATTACCTTAAGCCAAAACTTGAGTTTGTTAAAGAAGAGGACGAGAAAGGAGGAGGAGGAGAAAGAGAAGAAGAAGAAAGAAAAAAGAAAAGGAAGAGGAAAAAGAGAAGGAGGAAGAAGAAAAAAGGGGAAGAAGAAAAAGGAGAAAAGGAAGAAGAGGAGGAAGACAGAAGAGGAGGATGAGGAAAAAGAACAAAGAAAATTGTCCCACATAAATAAATTAACAGTTCATGTGGGTAGAGCACTATTTTTCCTCAATGTGTGATTCATAAAGGAAAATATTCCGAACTGTGCACATAGTAAAATGTGGTGAGCATTTTAGAAAAGCCCACACTTTGTGTGCACATTAAATATAGGCACTGGGAAAGCCCTAACTGTGACACAAAGACTGCTGCATGGTGAACATATGGAACTTATTCTATCTTCTGTAAACTCCACATGACTTTCTTTCTGCTACACCCCTCATGCAGCCAGTCAGCAAAAGAGATGTGTGGCTGTCACCCTGCCTTTCAGCATACCTTCCGGTTTTCCTGTGAAAATTGACAAAAGGCAACAACGTGTCAATGGGCATGATGCAGCTAAAAGACCTCCAGGACCGCCAGGAAATCTAGAAAGAACAGTGTTCTAGGAAAGGACTCGGCGACGGCTGATGGAATCCGTCTGAAGGCTTCCATCAGTCCCACCTCCAAGGGCCCCTGTGACTGGGAACCTCCCAACCTCCATGTCTCCTCTGTAGCCTGCAGAGTGCTCCCTGTTACGGTCACTTCTTGAGAAGGACAGTTGAGATATTTTAGGTATCTATTGGAAATACTTTGGGCCCCTTACATATAAAAAGTAAGTTGGGGCGCCTGGGTGGCTCAGTTGTTAAGCGTCTGCCTTCAGCCCAGGTCATGATCCCAGCGTCCTGGAATCGAGCCCCGCATCAGGCTCCCTGCTCGGCGGGAAGCCTGCTTCTCCCGCTACCATTCCCTCTGCTTGTGTTCCCTCTCTCGCTGTGTTTCTCTCTGTCAAATAAATAAAAATAAATAAATAAATAAATAAATAAATAAATAAATAAATAAATAAATAAATAAAAAGTAAGTGTATCAGTGTTTACAAAGCTGAACGATCCGGTTAAAGGATTCTATTTAAAATTCTTAGTGAAATAGTAAACAAATACTCCTGGAAAACATCCTATTATAAACAGAATTAAGATAAAAGTTTAAAAGAATATTGTTGCCCACAGAGTTAACTACCTCACCAACATTACCTTTTATGTTCTTGTTTAGGATAGAAATATAAGTAACTTGGAAGGAATAACGATACTAGATAAAACTTTGCCTCCTCAAATGAACATGAAACCCGTAAATACTAAAAGCTCTCCACCATAGTAAACCCCACTTCCCCTCCACATATTAGTTCCCTTTTTTGTTGATTCAATAGCAGGGCCAAGAATTGCATAAATAAAATCCCTGTAAGTGTTGCTAATATCAATATCTTTTGAAATCATCATTTCAAAAGAACAGCATGTACTTATACAACCTAAATCCATTTTTATAACAGTCTGACCACGAAACCATTTTAGTCTACAGATACGTCAATTCAGCATTCTCTACCAAATTCACACAAGCAATAAAAAGATACCTAACCCTGGGTTTATCAAAGATTTAGCCAGATATTAATAATAGTTGAGTAAAGCCTAGAAGTAGGAGCATCACATTGAGATCAAAAACTCTCCAGTCACAATGAGCTAAATTCAGTTTCTGGCTTCCGTATGAATGCATAACTTTAAACAACTTAATTAACTTCTTTGTGTTTCCTTTTCCTTATCTGCCAATGGAATGAATAATCAGACCATTGTTAGAATTATATGAGATAAAATATGCTTGGAATTGTGTTGGGCTGTAAAGTAGACACTAGACACACGTAGCTATGACTCGCTATAAATGTGGCAGGTGTGAGTTAAGATTGGCAGCATTCAACACACAGTAGATTTCAAAGACAACACAAAAGTGAATATCAAATCTCTCACTACTAATTTTTAGTGAGAATGCTAAAATGATAAAATTTCAGAAAAATTGAATTAAAATGTTAATAAAATTAATTTATCTGTTTTTCCTTTTTTAACATGGATACTACAAACTTAGAAATTACATAGCTGTTTCTCATTAGAATTCTATTTGACAGTGCCAGCAAGGAACTAGAAAGTGCTTAATAAATCAGAAATAAATTAAAATATAGGTTAGTACTATGAATTTGACTTAGGTTTTTCAAAAGTCAGACAAAATTAAACTGTGTGGAAAAGAAAAAGTTAGGATCATCTGTTCTTTTTGTCTTAAATACTTAGACATAATCAGGACAAAAAAAAAAGGAAATATTAGTTAAAAGCTATCTTCAGCTAATACGAGTTCACGGAAGAGAAAAGGCACATTCCATTTTGAGACAGAACTTTCCTATCTTTCTGGCAAAAACAAAAAGCATTCATTGGACTGCTGGGTTTTGAAAAGCCAATGCTTCCGGTGTAGAGTCCAGCTGAATAGGCTTAGACAAGAATACACTCATTTTGCAGAGCAGTTTAACAAGTACAGTGCTTCTTCACCAGGAGGAGAGGATGGATAGGAGTTGTGGGCAGGAAGAGTCTCTGTGGAAAGAGGGACCAGTGAAGGCAAGCAGCTGGCACTTAAAGAAGACACAAATAGCACCAATTTCATCAGGGTAAAGAGGGTCAGTGACTATTCTTCTTTTAAGAAGAGTAATAATGGATATTCAATTTTAGGTTTCTATCTAATAGGCACCCTAAAATTTTACTCCAACTCAACATCAGAAATCTGTTTAACGGAAGATCCTTGACTATTGTTGCTTTATGAGATGCAGCAATGGGGGGGTGGAGATAACTTGAGGGTGAAGGTGTTTACAAAGATGCCTAGAGATACAGGAAACAAGGAAATATCAAAGATTATGAATTCATCAGAGGCAGGAAATCAGAGTGAGAAATATAGGATAAATATAATCTCTTAGAGAATATATGGTACTTAATGGTCCATATCATACTAGGAATTAAATCTCAATCTGTCTAGTGAGATACTAAAGGAAAATTGACCTCAGATAAACAAAGGAGATGAAGTTTCCCTAGAACCAGCATGGGTTCTATTAAATTACATTTATTGATGCATTTGGGCCAGGAATTACAGGAATAATGTTAGCTAGCATTTTGTATACTGAATACAGTTTATCAAAAAGCTAGGGATTATTATTTCTTCCATTTTAAAGATAATAAAACTGAAGCTTAAAAAGGCCTTGTGACAGAACCAAGATCACGCTATTAAGTATCAGAAACAAGCATCCTGATCTTAAGAAGGTAAATTTGATGTTCATTCACATCAATGTATATATGATTGCAATTTTGAGGTTTTAATACCCCTGTTAAAATACATATTGATATTCTCAATGGCATAAATATTAAGTGTAGGTGGACAATGAGGCACTAATACAGTTTCTAGTATTATCATTACATTGTTGAATTCATTCGAGCAACAATTTTTGTGCAAATTCTAAGTGTTGCAAAGTCTGTGTACCAGGAATACTTTTATGTGCCTAGTAGAGAGGGCAGAAATATGAATCCGAAAAAGCCTCAAGTTACTCACAATCTAGTTGGGGGAAAAGGTATGAAAAATAATTAATAGGCAATTGAACAAATACATACAAATATGAAAAGGTACTAGGAAAGCATAGAGGATCACGGTAATTATTGTCAGAAATGAATAAAGGGTATTCTGGGTTGCTAACCCTTGTCAACATTTACCTGAGGAACAATGTCTCCTTTCACAAGAAATAAGATGTAGTGGCTGATATTTTTAAGTTAATAGGCAAATATCATCCAAGTGTGGAGATTCTGGCTTTTCTCTCTCTTTCCCTCTTTCCTTCCTTCCCTCCCTACCTCCCTTTCTTCCATCTTTCCTCCCTCCCTCTTTCCCTCCCCCCTTCCTCTCCTGTCTTCCTTTCCTTCTTTTTCTCCTTACTTCTCTTTCTCCTTGAAAGAAGCAGTCATCAACTCATCAGACATCAAGCTAATCAATTCTGTGTTTACATTTGACCTTTTATTTTAGTTCTGTGGGTTGGGTTTATTATTTCGTTTCTTGAATCACCTAAATAGAAAATTCATGAAGCTACTTGTAAAAATAGAAGTAACAAGGAGTTCCCAAACCAACAACATAAGTATATTGCAGTAATTGTTACAGAGATCATAGAACAGAGTGAAGGGGGAAAAGAATATGGAATCAATCAGAACTAAATTTAAATTCTGGCTCTGCTACTAGGCACACAAACTCTGTCAAATTAGTGAAGTTCTAGCAGCTTGGTTTCCTTCTCAATAAAAATAACAATTTTCAACATGCTTTATTGAGACCTAAATGAAACCATGTTTACAAATACCACTAGCACACATTACTGAGCATATAATATGTAGCATACAGTAACAATATGACATTAACATTATTCTTATTTATCACAGAACAGATCAAGCTTATATTCTTCCTGAAGCTGCTGAGGATCTCAAAACAACATTAAATGTACTTAAAACTCATTTAAATTATGGAAATATTCTAATACTTGGAATAAGCACTCTAGAACAGTATTTCTTTGTTCCTTCTTGACTCCATCATTTTTCTTTATTTGACAGTGAGACATGATCCTATTTCACTGGGTTTTTTTACTCAATAAAGTACTGTGTGTGTCTCTTCTCCATGTATGGATAAAAACAACCTTTCTGCAACATGTGTAATTTGTAAGAATGCAACAAATGCCTCCAAAACACACAATCTGAACCATCACCACAAAATAAAATCATTGTAGCTAACTATGCACAGAACCCACTAAACTAAAAGCAGCCTTTGCAAAGCGAACCATTCTTTTCTTAAGCAATCAGTGCAAATTACAAAAGCAACAAACATTTTAGCCACAGATGAAGGAGCCACAGACAGTCTGCAGAAGCCTCATCTGAAATCCGCCACATATTACAGAACTAGGAGAAACCATTTGCTGGTGGTGGGAGCTGACTGCAGCAAGATATTCTAAGAGATACTTAGAATTCTCAAATGCATGAATACCCATCAGAGTCAATATCTTACTGGCACAATAATGTATTTTCATGAGGTAGGGCTATGAAGACATCTTGACTTAATTTTAACATACGGTGTTGAGAAGTTGTGAATTTTAAGAAAATAAGAAAAGCCATATTATAAAATAGATGCAAAAGATATTTTCAAGAAATTGATCACAATTATGTACTTAAGACATATTTGAAAATATGTCTTCCAGAATCTGATGTGACAATAAATGCAGAGGCTCTAAGCAATGATACTATCACTCCTTTATAATAATGCTAGGGGATCAAATACAAAATCTCGGGAAATCATATAAAAATTTCAGACAGCCACATAAAACATCTGAAGAAATCTGGATAAAGAAGCTATAAAAAATTGATATTTAAATTTAAAGCAATCCTATTTTCTTTGAAAGACAACAAAATATTGTAAGACAGAAATTCATGAGAATGTTCAAATTAGTGTAATTTAGTAAATACACTATATTCATGTGGTGTTAACATTTTGAAAAATAGCATGAGGTTAAATTCTGAATCCTACCCTCAGTTTTTCAATCCTTACTATATATGGAATTTTATTTTAATATGAAACACATGGCCTGGTTTTCTTTAGTACGCATACATTGTCTTCACAGAATTGAGAATTTCTCATATTCATCTAGTTACTGTTCAATTCCCACCCCAGCTTCCTGAGGATGTCATATCAAACCAAATATCTTTCTTTTTTTTATTAACATATAATGTAACACTTGTTTCGGGGGTACAGGTCTGTGAATCATCAGTCTTAAACAATTCACAGCACTCACCATAGCACATACCCCCCCCAATGTTTATCTTTCTTGTAAGAGACAGACTGAGAGATTTACCTAAGTGTTATCTGAAATTTAGGCATAACAAAGTAAAGAACAAGAAATACTACTGACGAGCACATTGACAGTGATATTAAGAAAGCCCCCTATCAGTATATTCTACTCTTCCATTAGAAACAGAAGTTAAATGAGCAAGTACTATAGCTCAAATTAAGAGAGACATGGCAACACACACACACACACACACACACATACACACACACACACACACATTCCTTATACCACGCTGATCTTAAAGATGCCAATACGATTAGTATTATAATGTTTTGTTTCCCCTCAAAAGTGTTCTATTTTTTTTAAGATTTTATTTATTTGTCAGACAGCAAGGGAGAGAGAGAGTACTAGCAGGGGGAGCAGCAGGCAGAGGGAGAAGCAGGCTCCCCGCTGAGCAGGGAGCCTGATGTGGGACTCCATACCAGCATCCTGTGATCACGACCTGAGCCAAAGGCAGAAGCTTAACTGACTAAGCCACCTAGGCATCCCTCGGATGTATTCTTTTAAATGTATTCTCAACTGTGGTTGCTATAGTTTGTGGGGAAATGTTTTCTGTGGATTGTATCTCTAGGGTAATGAACCACAGTCATCTTAGGGTATCCTCACATTAAAAGGCATGGCACATTTTACATGATGAATATTTATTATTGATATATCATTGCGTTTTATGTAATATTAAGTTGTTTAATTATAGAATTTAAGTATCAAGATTTCTGACTTTTCCTAATGACCATACCTAGTAAAATTTTCTGGAAGTCTTCAAGTGTCCCTATTTAAAAATAACCCTTCTGGGGTGCCTGGATTGCCAATTTTGATGACCTCTTTTAATGGACTCTCACACAAATGCAAAACTTACTGTCCAGGAGAGAAGTACTCATTGTCATGAATACACACTCATTTTATTACTGAATATTCTGAATTGTAGAAAAGGCCTTTGTCATGCAATGAAGCCTCAACTTTCCCATTTTCTAAGCTTTTAGAAAGACAAAGAAAAGAAAAGGACGATTTTGTTAGTTTCAAACCCCTCTGATAAAATGCTTGTTGTTTGCCTGAGCAGGAAAATAACCAGAAAAGAACAGGGATGCCCAGAGTATTTTATTATACCTAAGTACCCATTACCACCTTCATCCCAGTTTCTCTAAAAGTTTTCAACATGAACAAAATAACAACGTGTGACAAGGAGCAGTACACGTGTTAACATTTTACTACAACAACACCTTCATGACCTGTACATCAGCGTGGCCCAGCTACCAGTATAGAAATAACTGAAAGAGGAGAACAACAACAAGGGAAGGGGAAAAGGGGAGGGAGATGAAAAGCAGCAGCAGCAACAGCTGTGGAAGTCAAGATGTCCCAAACTGCAAGAATGAGGAAGACTAACAAGGACACACCAGGAGTGACACACTTTAATTTTCAGAGCATATTTGACAAACTGAAGAAGAAAGCGCACAAAGAAAGAGCACCGTCTTACCTGCAGAAGGCAGTCTACGGGGGTTTGATGGAGCCCAACTGAATTAAATGAAAAATTCCCAATATGTAAAAAGGCCATTTAAGAATATTCATTGTTGGGGACACCTGGGTGGCTCAGTTGGTTAAGTGTCTGCCTTTGGCTCAGGTCATGATCTCAGGGATCTGGAATCTAGCCCAGGTTAGGCTCCCTGCTCAGCGGGGAGCCTGCTTCCCCCTCTCTCTGCCTGCTTCTGTGTGTACTTGTGATCTCTCTCTCTCTCTCAAATAAATAAATAAAATCTTTAAAAAAAAAAAAAAGACTTAGTGATTACAGACTTAATTTACTTTTAATAGATTTTCCATGGTGTATTGTGTGTTTATCAGTAAGCTGATGTTATTTATCTGGGCTGTTCCTTGCAGAGAACCTAAAGATATTTTCAGTCCCTACAATGCACGATGAGCCATTCTAAAATAGATGCATCAAGGTGAAAACAAATTTTGGTCGATGTTACTTATGTGAGTGATCTTGTTTTGAAATCTATCATGTTTTATTTGTCTGTTTTGATATTTCTGTCTCTATCTCTTTTTGCCTCTCTTTCCCATGAGACTGTGCTATAAGTCAGGAATGTAGGTGTTAGGGACAAATTCCAAGGGTAACTCAACTATTAAATCAGAAATATCAGTTTGGAAGGGATTATTCAATCCCTTCATTTTTAAATGGCAATGTTCCCCAAAAGGAATCTTAAACCAGTTATAAAGACAACAAGAATGTGAAAGAGAATCTCTGCAATACATAGCAAAAATAAATCTTAAATATAAATTTACTATAAAGCAATAGAAAAAAACCAAAAATCCACTAAATTGGTTAAAAGAAATGAGTATTTAGAGAAAATACACAAAGATAATAATAAATATGTGAAAATAGGTTTCCTTTTGCTAAGGATCAAAACCAAAAGATCAGAAACTAAAGCCAAAATACTACTTTACTTGACTTAGGTTGGCAAAATTAGAATGATGGCGAACATACACATTATATTAGCAGAGATATAAATGAGTACAATATTTTGGAAGGAAAATTGGTATGACTATTTGACACAACAATTTTAATTTAAGAATTTATCATGTAGGAATACTTCCATGGTGGAAAAAAGATATCTTCGAAGATGTATTGCTGCTGCATTATTGTTTAAAAGAGAAAAAACATTAGGAGTAATCTAACTGCCCATCAGCAGAGGATTGATTAAATTACAGCACATCTGCATAGGTCAAGATTAGAAAAATTAAGTTCATACATTTTTTTTTAGAAATATAAGCATAAAAATAACTTATTAAGTAAAAATAGTGTACAAAATATTTTGTAGGGTACAAGCCAATTTGTTATTAAAATACCAATGGACATATTAAAATGTATGCATGTACAAATGAAGAGTTATATGATCATAAAAAATATTTAAATTAGGCAAAGCACACACATATATATGAAAGTTTTAGAATTTATTATATATATTTATAATTATATATACAAGTATGTCCATAAGTCATTAACTATAACTTTTTTTACTCAGTGGACAGTATAAAGAAACATTTGATTAAGAACTTTGTTTACACAGCATTTTGTATTTTGATATTCTGGAGAATATAAAAAGAATAAAAAAGGATGAAACAGCCCCTTTCATCCATGGTCCTTGTCTCAATTAATTTTTACTTTATATTAAGGATGTGAATAAAGAAAGTAACTCAAGAAAAACTCAAAACAAGACAAAAACTCATTGAAAGGAGAAATTGCTTCAAGACTTCTAGTTACTTGTGGCCAGATAGGGCTTCATGCAAATGAGGAAATATTATAAAGTGGTAAGAATGACAAGAAGATGAAATGATGTTACATGGGGGGGAAAAAGACCCATGGAAGAATAGAAAAAATGGAATTTAGACAATTTATACTTGCTATGCTATATGTTTCTGTTAAAATCACATTTACAGAATTTATAAACTCTCTCTGACTGACGTGTCCTGTTGAACAAATGGAGACTCTTTGAAGGAAACCTTTGAACAACAACAATAGCAACAAAAAGTGCTAAATGTGGACCAGAAATGAAATCAAATAAAAGAAAGAGAAGGAATTTGGGGAAAGATGGGGAAACCATGCAATAGAAGCATAATTATGGAAAGGAAAGAAAACACTGGAAATTTCTGGTTAGTAAGGCAAAATGAATCCAGTTAAAATTTCCCTCCTAGACTGTTTATAATATTGGCAAATGTTTCACACTGACACATAAGCAGACACACATAGTGGAAATGCATTCACCAGTGGATGAAAATTAGGTTCGTTGAAATTTTAAAAATAATTTATGATTTTTTAATTAATTTCTGAGTATCTGCCATGCCTTTACTTGCCTTGAAAGGATCCTAGAGTGGAGTAGGAACAAGGACAGATCTTTCTGGATCATGAACACTTGGAAAGCAGAAGGAGACAAGGAAGGTAGAGTGGGAAGAGAGAGGATACTGCTTAACCTGTTGCTATAGAGCTATTTAAATTTGAGCCTATTGTCCTATAAGTATAAATATCATTTATATCAATTTGCAGATTAAATCATCCAAACCAACTATAAAATTACATCTTTTTCAAAACATAATTTTATGATTTGCATAATTTAGAACTGCAGCTTGGGAAAATTAAAAAGAACAGGGTGGTCACTCTGGAAAACCCAATTATTATGAAGTGATTATTGAAGTATTTCAATCTGTTTATGGAACTACATCATTTAAAAATAGACAGTGGTTAAGGTTTTTGATCATTAAGTATGAAAGACTAATGAAAAGGGGGTATTTAATAGAATTAGTAACACTTGTAGCCTATCAGGCTGCTCTCCTCAAGAAATGCAATTTAGCAAAATGAGTGTGGTTGGAAACTCAGGCCAGAATAACAACTACTTTCTTCAGATCCACCCAAGACTTATACAGTGGCCATTCCAATTAGCATAATCGTCCAATGTTCCTTGGGAAGTGAGGTCTTTTGTTTGGGATATTTCCTAATTAAAGAAGCTTGTTTGAAGTGGGATCTAATTTTAACTTTGTAATGCCAAAATATGACTTGAAGAGTCTGTTTTTATTTCAAGAAATATTGGCATTGCATTTCCAAGTTGAGATAGTTGTCATCAAATATCCACAAAACTCATACTTAAGACAAGGAAATGGAAAGGCAGGGTATGAAGTAAGTGGTTTAAAAAGCCAGTTCTCTGTTCAGGTTTTTATTGAGTTGATCAGTCATTCTGTTAGCATTCTTCCCATTTATAAATGAAGTGCTTTTTCTGATGGGAATTCCCAAAGTCATTGTAAAATTACATGAAAATCAGGAAGGAGGAATCAAGAATTTATTGCCAGGAAATTGTTATTACACAACTTAAAATAGATCTGGAAACTTCAAGTGCAAGAGTTGGTTTTGGTGGCTTTTGTTATTTTTGTTGTTTAAAATTTACTAGTACTAAAACCACTTAGATGATTTCAAAGCACTACTATATGGTACTCTTAAAAAAATGTTTTTATAGTCTCACCATTTGTACGCTAAAATTGTTGCCCCCTTTTTATAGATGAAAAAGAGACAGCTATTTAGCAACTCTCTAAATGAGAGTCAACAGTAAGTACATGATGCATCCAGGATAAAAATAAACAAGTCCCTTCATTTCCAGTCCATGTCATGAATCACAGTGCCCCAGACAATCTTTAAAATGCTAAAAATTTGACTCAATTTGTATAAATGAGGGAGTCTCTCTGGAAATAATTGTAATAGACATCATAAAAAATATATGATTAAAAAGTTTAACCATTTATAAAAAAGCAGCATCCTACTTACCATGTTTCCATAAGTGTGGCATGGTAAATAAAGTGCTTCTCAATCATGACTGGTGTGGAAGGCAACCTCTTCAATAACCCAAATGATCCCCGTGTTCTGGTGTTCATGCCCTTCTGTAATCTCCTACCTTAAGTGAAAGTTGGAATTTGTGACTTGCTTCTGTTGAGAAGGCAGCAGAGGAGATGGAATGTCACATCTGTCATGTTGTGAGCTGCTCTACGGAGACATCCACCAGACAAGAGAAAGGCCTTCAGCCAACATTCAGAAAGCATCTGAGACTGCCAGTGTAATAACCCCAAGCAACTGAATCCTGAACAACTACACTAGTTTGGAAGCAGATTTCCCTCAGTAAAGCCTTTAGATGAGATCTCTGACAACCTGACTACGACATTCCTAAGAGACCCTTACCCAGTGGTACCCAGCTAGGTCAAAGCCCAGATAGCCGACCCAGGGAAACAATGAGATAGTAAATGTGTTTGCTGTTTCAAGATGCTGAAGTTGTGGTGATTTCTAACACAGCAATAGGAAACAGATATAGTGGATTTCCTTTACCTCTTTTTCCAGCTTCACTTGGGAAGGAAAAGTTAAAGTCTGGAGGATGGAGAGATGAGACAGACATCTTGCTTCAAGGTTAGTAAAAAACACATTGAAGTTGAAGCATGACGAGTTCATAGCACATCATAAATGGGAGTTCATAGCACATCATAAATAATGGCAAAATGAAGTCAGATAGCTATATTCAGATGGTGAAGATTCAGCATAACCAAATGGGGAAAAAAAAAACACATTTTACTTCTTTTGATCAGACTGTCCTAGATAATGAAGCTCTGGAAGGAAGGTTCCCATGATCCCATTATGGCATCAATCCTGTCCCTAAAACTATTTCATTCTTTGAAGGACTCAAATTATTTAAAATTAGAACACAAATTTAAAAATAGAAAGATATTAAATAAAAAAGATGCTTAATTTTTAATGTCATTTTAATATAATACTATACACTTCTCTTTGTAATGGTGAATCCAACATTATGTTCTAATATTTTTAAAAATAATTAATAATAAGCATCTATTAATAAATGCAGTAAGAGTATTTTATTTATTAAATGAACCAACAAAACTTCCAACAACTCTGGGAGATAAGAACTCTTACTACCCTAAATTTAATCAAGGGGAAATTAAGGTTCAAGGATAATAAGTGATTTGCCAAAGTCACCAGCTGGAATCTTGTGGTCCTGCAATTTGAATTCAAGTTTTTTGTTAAAAGTGCCTGCTCCTAACCACAACCCTATAATTCCTTTCTATGGAGTAGAAGCTTATAATTAGTACTACTTCAGCCTTAGTTTTTTACAGAATAACTGCATGTCACAGTTACAACAGATTGATTGCTGTTAAGTTTTATAACTGCTATACTCTAATGAATGCAAAAGTAACATAAAAATGTCTAAAAATTCTTCAATCTAATTTGGGAGATATGGAAACAGTAAAGGAAATTAAGTCTATATATCCATATATTAGCAATTGCTGAGTCATATTGATTTAATCGAGTACAAGAATTTCAACTGAGGCCAGTCATGAAGAGAATGGTCTTCTCAGAAAATGTTTCTGCTATATTGTGGAATTTGAGCTAGTATTTAATAAGGGTTATAAGCCCGTTACAATTCAAAAAAGGAAATAAATATCACTAATATTGTTTTCAGCTCCTTAGTAGTAGCTGTAAGAATATACCTCCTATCTTTCTAAAGATGTAAATCAGACATTTAAGGCAAAATTTCCATAAATAACTTAATCGGATATTGACCTCAAACCTGCAGAAAATATTAGAAACTCCAAGACCAATCTTGGGGTTAATGTTGTTCTGAAACATCAGCAAAGTCTAAGAAAACATTCAAAGATAATTTTTTTTTAATTAGGCTCAACCTAGAAACTATGAACTGTTATCTGAAGAAAAATGTTCTTCTGTAGAAATTATTCTGACTGTTTCATAACTCTTCCAAGATTGAAGATTATAGTCCTAATCTAGAAAAGACCATCCTTGGATGACTGCATGACTGAGGGCAGAGAATGAATGAAATTGATTCTGTATGTCAAACCCTTGAGTTTAGAGGAATAAACTTATTTGCTCATGTTTTGAGAAGCAACCAAAATCAAACACAACCACCTCTACCATCACCCAAGCTATCAGCACACCTGTCAGAGATTGTGTTCCTGAGAAACAGACTCAGAGAGAAAGTTATATATATTTGGAGGGTTGATTGGGGAGTGGAGTTGGCAGATACACTGGTTAGGAAATGAAGAAAACGGGAATAGAGGGAGGAAGAAGCTGACCCTCAGTTTGGTACAGTGGAGGATTCAGCCAGTCTCATGGAGAACTGGGATGGCTCTTCAGAATTATCCCAACTTGAAGCAGTGGGTCTGTATACTCCATCATCAGCCACTCAAGAGGCATAACCTTTAGAAACATAGTTCTTTGCCTCCCATAGCAAAGCACAGTGAAGGATGCAGCTGTGAGACTTCAGCAGTCAATTTACCTAAGTTCCGGTGGAAGGCTGAGTCAACCCTTAAAGAAGGTAGTTAGGCAGAGTCCTACAAGGCCTTCTGCACTCCTTCTAAGGACTGATGGCAAATTCCTGGTGAAGATAGAATTAAAGAGGGGGTTTAAAAAAAAAAAAAAAGATTGAAATGGAAGAAGTAAAGTGAGAGAGAATTCTGTTTCCTCAGCCCCACTCCTCAGTTCTATGGGTACTCTTATAGCACTGATTTGTCAGGGCTACAGAAACACTATTACCTACTGCACCTTCTAGTCTTTTTTAACCTTTCTCCCACCACCAGTAAAAATTATAGAAATCATAGGTTCTTCTTCTTTTTCCCTTCTTTTCTGGCCTACTCTAAGAAATGAGTCTTAAGAACGGACTCTGATCTCAGGAGACATGAAGAAATCTTGTCTTCAGTGTAGTGGAGATCCACCTTAGACAGTGCATTAGAGCCCACTTTTACTCATTGCAATTACGACCTTAGATTTATTTGGCCTAGTCCACCTTAAATCAGGCAAAATTCTACTGTAGACTACAAGCACAAGATTCGATAAGAGGTTTTAAATTTGGATCCAGCTTGTTGCTATAATGTACTATGTTACCTTAAAGATGAAGCCAATAGCAATGAGAAAATAAAGGAGAGCTGTGCCCATATCTGCCTCTGTATTTGTCTAGGGCTATCACTTTTCTTCTTTGCTAGTGTGACTGAGCAGATAAGCTCATGTGTCTTTGGCTAAATGGCAAGCAGGAGCCCATGCCTTTCAATGAAATGGATATACAAAATAATGGAAAATATTTCTAGATTGGATTTTTTTTGTTCTTTATAGGAAAACTCTATATGTTTCTTAGTTTGATTTTTCTAACGTAGTAATAGCAAAAGTAAATTGCATTCATTTTAGCATATATTATGTAATTTGAGTTTCAAAACAATCCTGTAAACCACTCCTAATTCCATTTTATCAAACCAAGGCTTGGGAAAATACATAATTTTTATAAAATCATACACTATGTAATGTAGATCATAGATTCAATTCCAAGCCCTGTGTTTCATAGAAAGCATACTGCCTTATAGAGTCCTTCCTTTACTTATATTGAGAGTCACAAATACTATGAAAATTGTGAAAAAAAGAAATCTAACAAGTAAATATTAGGAAGTACAGTAAGCACTAAATACAAATAAAATTCACTTTGCTTAATTTTTTGAATAGTTTTATATTTATTTTTTTCAAGTGGAAAGTAAAAAGATCCACAGTGCAAATTTCTCACTTTATCCTTCTTTCTTGTTCATATCCCCTTTAAAATAATCATTTTTATTAGTCTTCTGGTATGTCCTTCCACTATTTTCTTATACCAGTACAATGCATACAATGCACCAGTACCATACAATGCATACTTTATCCCCCACGTATTGACACCAAAAATAACACATAATGCCACTCTTTATGCTTTGCTCCTTTTTCCTTAATATTTTATGGAGAATTTTCCATATAGGTAGAAAAGAAGTTTTTTACACGCTTTAATTTTTTTTTAGTAGTATAGTATTCCATTGAATGAGTTTATTATAATTTATTTAACCACCACCATTAATGGACTTTTTCTCCCAATCCTTTTCAATTATGAATCATGCTTGTGTATATATCATATTACCTTTCATACAAGGAAATCCAATTCATAAATTTGCTAATTGCTGCATTAATGAGTAAATCATTAAGATCAATATCTGTTGGATAGATATGAAAAAGAAATTTTTCAGTCTAACTCTTTTCTAGACTTTTGACTTTCATTAATCTGGAAAAATAATCTCCTGTGAAGTCCAATCTAATCTAATCTATCAAAGGAATGCTTTAGGATCTGATGTTCAATGGTTTAGGTAGGAATAAAGTACTAGTTTACCTTGTTTAAGGATAGAGATCCAAATTCAGGACAGAATCTGTATAGATCTGTGTCCTGACCAAATACCATTACTAAATACTACTTTAACAGAAAGGTTGTTTGTTTGTTTTTTCCTTAACAGCAAAGTGACTTCTGCTTGGAAATAGACCAAACTGTTAGTCATTTGTATCCTTTTTGACAGTCAACCTGTTCATTGGCACTCATGAATTATTCCAGTTGCATAGATCTATAAAGAAGTGTGGTTGGAACAAAGAAACAAACTATGTTCCGATCCACTGACAGTTGGATATTCTTCTTGAAATTCCCAAAATCTGCTTGTAATTCAACCCAAATTGCAGCCTCCCTTGTGGTAGATCCTTTAGTACCACCCTTCATTTTACTGCCTAGTTATCTAGGTAACTAGAACAAAGCCGAGTATGAACTTTATCACCCGGTAATCTCTAAATCCATTCTCCTCTCAGGGATGTTTAGAGGGTGAATCAAGTACAATATGACATTTTTCAGGAGGTAAAATGCTGCTTAGCTTTCCTGAAATTAGCATTGAAATGTATATATTTAGAAAGTGTTTACTCAATCCATCCAATTAATAAGGGATTTCAGTAGTACAAGTGAAAATAGGTTATCAGAAAGTAATACTTCCAAATATTAAATAGATATTATTTACTTTATCCCTGCTGTATTTCTCAAAGGAAAATATGACAGTTTAATATTTATATTTACACGATTCATAAATGACAGTAGAGTCAAGCATAAAACCAAGGTTTTCCCCTCTGGGACCAGTGCTATGAGTGAATTGCCAACTTTCAACGTGATAGAAGAGTGTTGATCGACCTAGGGATAAGATCCAATCAAAAGGAATTCTGTCTTATCTGGATTCAATTTTAGAAAACTTTTGGCGATCTCCCCACAGTAAGCCAGCCAGCCAAATAAACAGATCCACTGAAAAGAACTTGTATAATATTTCTTGAAGTGGAGCAAATGATCTGCACGTCATCTACGTGTTACAGCTGAGCAAAGTGTGTCTTCCAGAGTTGTGTGAGTGTTAATGTATAAATCTCTAAAGCATTCAGATGTAACCCGTCAGGCTCTCTGTTATGCAAGAGCCATAATCTGTGGACGAGTCCTGGCTGAAGGAAACCGGAATTAAATAAGAAACAAAACTAACAAACAAGGCCAGATAGACCTTTGTACGACTGAAACACATCTCCGTACATTTCCTGGTGGAAGGCAGCAGTTGCCCAGCCAAGAGGCCATGGTGCAGGAACTTCTATAAAA
The DNA here is from genome assembly GCA_028646535.1 of Procyon lotor. Classification (NCBI taxonomy): domain Eukaryota; kingdom Metazoa; phylum Chordata; class Mammalia; order Carnivora; family Procyonidae; genus Procyon; species Procyon lotor. Next base: position 116,166,663 of record CM053606.1, read on the forward strand.
ATCCTTGAGAGTGTCAGTGAGACACTCAGACCATTTCTACTTTAAGAAGTCCAATTTAGGGGCACCTGGGTGGCTCGGTGGGTTAAAGCCTCTGCCTTCGGCTCAGGTCATGGTCTCAGGGTCCTGGGATCCAGCCCCACATCGGGCTCTCTGCTCGGCAGGAAGCCTGCTTCCTCCTCTCTCTCTGCCTGCCTCTCTGCCTACTTGTGATCTCTGTCTATCAAATAAATAAATAAATAATCTTAAAAAAAAAAAAAAAGTGCAATTTATGCACTAGGAAAGGACAAAAGTCCTGACTGAAATTCATTCAAGATCTGATGACAGTCAA
>CM053606.1:116167490-116211849 GCA_028646535.1 Procyon lotor
CCTCGTATTCAGCATTTCTCTTACTAATAACTATTCCATGTACAGAAAAACTTATATTTCCTAAAATTATAGTTAAAAATCAAAATTCCTACTACACAATCCTTCAGAAAAGAAAAGGGGCTCTACATTTTTAGTCACATGATAATTCCTAACTAGTAGTTGATTTTCTGGCTTCAATAATTACTTGAACAGTGACAGAATGGTTCATTTAATCACAAAAGTTAGTTTGTTTTCTTAAAACAGTGTTCTCAGAAATTGAACCATGATACTGAAGTGTGAAACTAGATTGAATACAATATTGTTAACTATGATGACAATGAAACAGGACAAAACTATCTAAGTCAAAATCATAGAAAACAGAATACAACACATGTATTTTACTGTATCTTTAGTGTTAGTACACAGTGCGGGGTTGGATCATACAATGAATTACTGCCCAGACATCTCCATAAAGTTGTCTATCCCCACCTCGATGCACTTTGAGCTTACCTTGCAGTTTCTTTTGGCCATGGAAAACAGAACATTTTGTAGGCAATTTTGTGGGTTTTTGCAGTACACACATCAAGGGGTAAATTACCATAGCATCTCAAATAAAACATTCCTATTTTCAATGTTGTATTTTGATGACTTTTCATTGCTTTTTCTTCCAGAACTATGGTTAAGAAATAATTGCTCTTCAATAATCAATCACTCTACTCAGTAACTGTCAAATGTTATTCAGCTAGCCAATTGTAAAAGCAAGTGTTAAAAGAATAATAATAGGAGATTTGGGTATATTTAAAGAGATGAAAAAAATTAAAGTATCCTACTCTACATTTTCTCAACAGAGAAACTTCATTTTGTTTTCTGTACCATCTATGAAGAGAACTGAATTTTTGGGGGGGGGCGGGTGAATGAAAAGATAGCATTTTGTATAACTGCAGATTTTACCTTTAAAACTGATAGATCTAATTTTTTTTAATTTTCAGAAGCTATAAAACTTCAATATCAATATGCAGTCTCTGAAAATAACAGTCATTTACCTAATCTATCTACTTTGGTAGAATAAGCAGTAATTTTTAATTTGTAAAATTCTATTTTGTTCATGATGCATGGCTTTTTTAAAATATTACTCAATGTGGGGCACCTGGGTGGCTCAGTGGGTTAAGCCTCTGCCTTCTGCTCAGGTCATGATCTCAGGGTCCTGGGATCGAGCCCCGCATCTGGCTCTCTGCTCAGCAGGGAGCCTGCTTCCCCCTCTCTCTCTCCGCCTGCCTCTCTGCCTACTTGTGATCTCTCTCTCTGTCAAATAAATACATAAAATCTTTAAAAAAAAATATTACTCAATGTTCTTCATCCTTAATCTTCTAGTGTGTGTGTGTGTGTGTGTGTGTGTGTGTGTGTGTGTGTGTGTGTTTCCTAATGTCAAAGTAGACTGCTTTTAGTCCCACAAAATATACAGACAGCTAGGTAGATAAATCTAGATACAGATAAAGTAAACTCTTAAGGATATCTATATATTTTAAATTATCACAAAATTGTCCTAGTAATTAATTTCAATTTTTCACAATTAAAAATTAAAAGTAGGGGCGCCTGGGTGGCTCAGTGGGTTAAAGCCTCTGTCTTCGGCTCAGGTCATGATCTCAGGGTCCTGGGATCAAGCCCCGCATCGGGCTCTCTGCTCAGCGGGGAGCCTGCTTCCTCCTCTCTCTCTGCCTGCCTCTCTGCCTACTTGTGATCTCTCTCTCTCTCTGTCAAATAAATAAAATCTAAAAAAAAAAAAAAATTAAAAGTAAAAAAATTTCACAGAAAATACAACTAATATGTACTTTTTTATTTAACCCCTTTGCAGCCACATGGTTTTTCTTTTCTCCAGAGAGGAAAAGAAAATCTTCCCATTTGTGTATGCCACGTTAATTTATCCATTTATCTATTTATCTGTTTATGTATGTGTGTATTTATTCCAATAACTTACTTTAACATAAAAGCAAGATAGAACAAGACCAGTGATCGGTATATTACAACATATAGGTGTGCTTCGGAAAGCACCTTCGGAAAGAGGAAAATTTGCCTCTCCCAACCAAGCACTAATAACAATCCAAAAGCCTAGAAGTCAGTATTTCTGTCACAAGACTCTAAAAGTAGTGCCCATACTTTCCAAACTGTTGCATGGCACATCAGCCATAGATCATTTCCAATATTGGTAACCTCAACTATACAATAGTTAATAAGTAAATCTATAGTAAACACACCACGATGTATTTGGGACATCACACAATACAAAATGCCTGACTTGTTAATGGAGAGAAGATTAATGTACTGCTCTAATTTACAGGATTTGTTATCCCTTTTGCACAAGGAACTGTTTCTTAGATAATATTTCTCTGACAGGCATAAAGTAGCATCACATGCTGGAATAAGCTTAATAAATGTTCTTTCATGAGAAGGGATCAGCATTATCGTTTCCCCTCACCCGTCCTGAGAAATTCAAAGCACCCACAAATAGAGAGTGAGTGGCTTCTGGTATGCGTGCACAAAACATGTGGATTGGGTTAAGATTTCACTGAATCGCATAGACAAAAGCAAAAAAAAAAAAAAAGTAAATCAATTCCATCAAAGAACAGCTTGAATTCAGTTTCTGAACTTTGTCACTAATATCATTTCTGTCTTCCAAGTAAAGAGTTAACTTTCTCCAGGTAGCTATGGAAAGATGAGCAGCATATCCAGTACCTATTATAATTTTAAAACAATGGAATAAATTGTGCATTTCTAAGGAAAATGAAGAAACAGTACTTCTAATACATCCATGGACATTCAACAGATAAAAACTACAATGAAAATGAATACTCTCATGCTATTTTCAACGAAGTGATATTTGAAATTATTTTATTATTACATTGTCACTAACTGGATGATAAGATGTGCACCCAAAAAAATGAGAAAAAAAAATTAAAGAATCAGAACAGCAAATGTGAACCCCGCCAGTGGAATCAGAAAAGGAATTAAAAATCTAAAATAGAGGAAGGCAGAGCAAGGGCTAAGTAGAGTCAGGAAAAAAATATAGATCCATAAGAGAAAATACACAAAAGAAGAATTCGGAGACAGAGAAGCAACAGAAGAATAAGAAAATAAAATTTAATTCAAATGAGAAAGGATCCAAGTGAAGAAGATAAGAACTGAGGAGCAAATATTAAAACCAAGAGAAAGTAGGCAAAGGAAGCATACTGCTGGGGAAAGAAGAAACAAGAGTCCATAGTGGCAAAGGCATGGAGGTGCCTAGAGAAAAAAAGAAGCAAGACGGCATAATGAAGAGAAACACAAAGAAAAGACAGACAGAAAGCAGAAGACAGAAAGATGGTTAAGAATAAGTGAGAGGTAGAAACAAAGCAAAAGTTAGGAAGAAAAAAATTCCTACCAACTATATATAGTCTTATTACAGGAAAAAAAATTTGTATATTCGTGCTTTTTTGGTATCATAGCAGCAAACGTTCCAATTTCTGTAAAACTATTGGCTGGTCTGTTCTGAGTTCAGGTTTAGAATATAAAAACATCTTACTAAAGTTTAACTACATTGGTTTTATATAGCGCAATTGAAAAGGTTTATTCTTATTGAAACCACAGACTGTAATACTATTTAAAATTGACGAAATGCCATTAAATAATTGATGAATCATAATTTGGAGGCGAATGTAAGTGATATTTTGGTTGTAGTTTTATTTGATGCAATTATCTATAAGGAATTGTGTCTTTCATGTGCTAAAATAAATTCAGAGCTACAATTTTAATGATATATCAGTAAATGAGCAAATCTTATATTTTGGTTTTGACAAGCCTAAGGATTAAACAAACCAAAAGTATACTGTAGAAAATAATTTTCCTTTGAAAGTTTAAGTAAAAGTCGAATCATTTCAATATGTATGGAAGATATATAATGCGTGTGTATATATAACATATATGTATATATATATGTATACATATATACAGACATTGTAAAAAGCATTTTTCATTTAAGAAATGTCTAAAGAGTACTGTTGTCTATATAGTCATTCAAATCTACTTTTTCCAATGGAAATTAAAGTTTCCTTTTATGCACTTATAAAGAAATGAATATTTGAAAGAGGAACAGTTTTACTATCCTATTATATCTTTAAAGATAAAATGAAGGGGCACCTGGGTGGCTCAGTCGTTAAGCATCTGCCTTCAGCTCAGGTCATGATCCCAGGGTCCTGGGATCGAGCCCCGCATCGGGCTCTCTGCTCGTCAAGAAGCCTGCTTCTCCCACTACCACTCCCTCTGCTTGGGTTCCCTCTCTCGCTGTGTTTCTCGCTGTCAAATAAATAAAATCTTTTAAAAAATAAATAAATAAAGATAAAATGGAGAAAAATGAGTAGAATGATAATGATCTAGGTGAATTTCTAGCTTCATCAAACAAGAAGTACTGACTGGTAGTATTAAGTGTAGAATGATTTTGTGTTTCCAACAGGGAAGTATTACAGGGGAGTGCTAAATGAAATCTTTTAATCAGTAATGTATGTATAACATGCAGAAAAGATTTAATTAAATATAACCAATATTTTATTTCAGGGGCCTTCATAATCTCTTATCCAAATCCCTACTATAGCCTTTTAAATAGTTTCTCAATCATTACTTTCCCCCCACTTCATTATGTACTCCAGAAATACCCTGAAAGTCTAAATATCCTGAAAGTCTAAATAATGTCTCCATAATCTAAAATCTTCTTAAACTTATTACTTCTTACAGGTAAATATAAATTATATATTTCTTTACTTATTTAGTCCTTTAAGTCCCTTCAGCTCTGGACTCATCTGTTCTTCAGTCTCATTTCTTCTAGAGTAATAACCGTGTGTCTTAAGCCCCACTGTTCAAAAACCTCACATGTTTCTCCATGCTCTATTCCTCTGACTGGCTTGCTTCTAACTTTAACCCACTTCACTTCACCCTGCTCCTTTGCTGACCAATGTATACACTTTACTCAGGGTTCAGTTCCAGTCTTCTCAAATTCTCAGGGGTCCAGTCACTTGTTGCAGGTTTTCAGATGTAAAGGAAACATCTATTCCATTGGGTCTCCCTTATCTCCTTACTTGCGTGTGAGTTTCAAACGGATGGGACTGTGTTGGTTTTCATTGCAACTTGTATTGCCTAGAGTATAGTTGACACACAGTAAGTGTACAGTTAAAGGACAACTGAAATAGAATACGCATAAAGGCATTCTTTATTTTAATAGCTAATCGTACCTATAAAGGATAAGAAAGAACATACTAAAAGGAATAGTAATTTAAAAATAAGGATCACTTGACCATCAGTTCAAAAGGGTGCCAACAGAGTGGTTTAGCACATTAAGAAGTGACTTTATTTAAGGTGACCCTCATAGACATCCAATGGTCAGAATATGATATATGATGGTAACTTTGTTTTACATTGTACAAGTCAGATCACTCTAGAATATTATGTTCAATGATTGACACTACCTTGACACGGACAAACTAAAATCCCATCAGATGCAAGTTACCTGTGAGTGGTGAGGAAATGCTTTACTATAGCAGTTAAGGATGTTTGAGGGATTTACGGAAGTTTAGTGGGAATAAGAGACTCAAAATATGTGAATATTTTGTATATGGATTAAAAAAAAAAAAACCCTTGTATATGGATAAAAGAATTCTGTGTGACTCCAGGGAGCAGAACTAGGACAAGTGAATAGTTGCTACAGGTAAAATCAGCCAGGAAAATTTAAGAGAGAAAGGTAACTTTCTTTTTTTTTTTTTAATTTTATTTATTTATTTATTTGACAGAGAGAGAGAGAGAGAGAGAGATCACTAGTAGGCAGGGAGGCAGGCAGAGGGAGAGGGAGAAGCAGGCTCCCCGCCGAGCAGAGAGCCCGATGTGGGGTTCGATCCCAAGACCCTGAGGTCATGACCTGAGCCGAAGACAGAGGCTTTAACCCACTGAGCCAACCAGGCGCCCCGAAAGGTAACTTTCATTTAGTGATATGCCAGGAATATTCACCTACTTGATATCATTTAATCTTTAAACAGCCATGAGAGCAAATTATTATCTTCACTTTTGAGAAAAATATGGTTTGATGAGGTTATCTTAAAAGGGAGTATTCATTTGTTTGTGTTATCTGCTATGAGGAATTTCAAGCTGAAAGTGATAGAGGATCTATCATGGGAAAATAAAAAGATTTTCTATAGAAAATAGAAAAGAAAAAATAGCTGCTTCTTCAAAAAGTTAATGTGAAAAGAATTGTTCAATAACTATGGCTATGTCATTTGATATTCATTAGACATAAATTTAAAAACAGACAACACAAGTATACAAATAACTAAAACTAAAAATGGAAATTTAAATGTCCTCTTGGTTTTATTCAAATGTTAAAAGCTAGATTCTAAGGAGCCAAGAGAAAGAGACGGAGAGATGAGAGATTCGTAAGCGTTAGGAGTGCAGGGAGCTAATCTGCTTCTTCACTGCTGTGGACCCAGAAACTACGAGACTTCTCACACATTTTAGAAATTTAATCAGTATTTGTCAAATGGATATTGAAAAAGAGGCTGGATAACTACTTGTTAAAGAAATAATAAAGGAAAATCAAGTATCATTTGGAGCATTGGAAAAAAACGAATGTCACTCAAGGTCCTAAATTCTTAAGACATCCAGCCCTTTCATTTGAAAAATAGAATTTATCAAATATGGTAACTGATTAAACTTACAGAACACATTGTTGCAAAATTACAGTGTGTGTGTATATGTATTTCAAACCAGCTATCACAAAATCTATCTATCAAAACAAACCCGCAGAAGAAATAATGGAATACACTTTCAAAGGGCACCATAGGGGAGAACAAAGGTGTTAGCTTTCTTATAACATATGTGAATTTAACTACATTTGGATCCTGAGCCAAGTTGATTTAGCAGGGCTCAGTGTTTTTGATTTTGTTTCCAATAATCCTCACAACATAGAAGGAAAGGAAGACAAAAGGTAATGTGAGTATTTTGAGATTTGTGAAGTTTCTTGAATAACTTGGCACTCTCCAACAGAAATATCACAGAAAATGGCTCCAATGAAATGTATGTGTATTTACATAAAGTTACTTCTTATAAACTCATACTTTCTTGTCAAATGAATAGCATTCCAAAGAAGCAGGGTGATCATAATCATAACCAAAATGCCATGATCAGTTTTAGCTATAAAAACATTGATATTATAACTTCTTAATATATAAAAAATAAGTTTGAAAGACTGCAGAAATGCTCAATTTGAAATAATAACCATAATAAAATTCTAATTTTCTGACTATGACAGGACATTGACCAGTACTCCTCTAATTTCACAGCATTGACCAGTATTTCCTCTCAATTCAGGCTTTAGATCTTAAAGAAAGATAAAGAAGGCAAGAAGGAATCAGAAAAATTCACGGCCCAATGAAGTTTGGAGAACTTTAGATCATTAAAAACAGTAGTTTATATGCAATATTTCAACTATACAGGTCATAAAGGCTTTCCAGTTAATGGTTAATATATAGGAATGCAAATGGAGGTTACTTAAGTTTATAGTAGAGAAAGTCATTATCAGTCATCAACATCTGATTCCTTGTACTATGTAGAAACCTATTCCTTCTCATGTCTGTGATATAAGTGAATTGAAAGTAACTTTCAAATATGTTCGGGTACAGAAACGCTTCTACTTGTGAGGCATGTGTGGCACATGACTTATATAAACAAAGACAAAGAAACATTCTACAAGGATAACATAATTCAAGGTTCATTTGGGAACTATGTGAATTTACTACAATTTGAATCACAGCCTGGGTAATTTCTACTGTCAGATTAGAAGAATCGAATCACACTGAACATTAGCATCATCACTGAGTTCTTACAAAAGAATAGATATGGTCCATTGGAGGGAACAATAGTTGAGCATTATAATTGGACAGGAAACAGCTTTGATTTCTGAAACTATAGTCACTATCTCCTAAAACTTCCACTACAGTCATATTTGAACACTAACAAGAAAAATCTTAAAGAAAAGAACATAAAACTTTAAACTACAGATCTTGATATCAAGTTATCCAAACTATCTCTATCAGTAGCACATAGAAAACAAGAAAAACTGGTTCCTGTTAATTTCTAACTGTGTCTGAGCTAATGCGAGTCTCCTGTGGGTAAAGAAAATTAATTTCATGTGAAATTATTTTGACCTAAATTTTTTAAGCAGAAACAGACCTGAAATGCTTTAAAGTAAGTAGAAAGGAATTCAAAATGGCACCTCAAAGATAAGTATTGAAATTTCATGTGTCTTCTGAAATAGTCCCTCCAGGCTATATCTGCATTACATTAAAATCTAATAAGCCTTTAGTTTTCTTACCTCTTTGTCTGAATCAACATCTTTTTATTAAAAATGGCGAGACTAGTTGAAAGTGAGCCCTTTCACCCATTTGCTAATAAGGTACACCTACTTTGAAATATCCTAATTAATTTTCTGCCTTATGCAAACACAAACATGTCTGCTATAGAAGAAATCAAGTATTATACAAAGTCGTGAAATCAGAAGATTTTCAGATATTCATACAAAATAAAAACTACAGGATTCTCTTCAAGGGCTCTGAAAAATGGTGCCCAATAGTAATACAAAGGGAAATAAGGAATCATTTCTGACACTACCTACAGAGTACTTCTATTGAGCAATTATTCTTTTTCAACCTCTGTGACAAGTAAATCCACAGTGCAACACTGTCTTCTGTTCTTTTGAAACCAAAATATTCACATTTGCTTATTCATTGCGATGCTCAGGCCCATGGATTAGAAACTGCCGTTTACATAGAGATGAATAATTAAACCTTCTGTGTATTAAGATATCCTGAGCAGTTGTCTTATTTTGCAAGAGTTCCTTTTATAACTCGAAAAAAAAAATAGCCTTGAGTATTAGATCAATTGAAATAATTCACTTTTAATGTTAGAAGGAATTTTCAGGACCTGGAATCCTGCTTTTCCAGCTTAACTGCATAAGAGCAAACAAAGAAGAAATATCTTATATTTTGGTGGTGATCACTGCCATATCCCCATAGATATTCAATGTGTAATTATTTCTTGTAATCCAAAGCCTTCCTAAGAATAATCCATGTTGATGTGCCTGGGTGGCTCAGTTGGTAGGCATCCATCCCAGAGTTCTGAGATCAAGCCCCTCATTGGGGTCCCTGCTCCGTGGGAAGCCTTCTTCGTCCTCTCCCACGCCCTCTGCTTGTGTTGTGTGTTCCCTCACTCAGTGTCTCTCTCTCTCTGTGTCAAATAAATAAATAAAATCTTAAAAAAAAAAAAAAAGAAGAATCCACGTTTCCCAATAGTTTGAGATATAGGCAAAGCTCCCCCTATTTTTATGCTCCCCTGCTTGTGCTCTCTCTGATAAATAAATAAATAAATAAATAAATAAACAAACAAATAAAATTTTAAAAATAAAATAAACATTAAAAATTTAGTTCGTCAATCATACTAGCCACATTTCAAGTTCTCACTATACCAAGAAGTGCTATTATATTAATGCACATTATGGAAATTTTCATCATTGGGAAAAGTTCTATTGGATTCACTTGGTCAAAAGAAACGGTCATGCAAGCAAATAATAAAAGTGCACTTTGATTGTCCCAGAGATATGTTCAAAGTGTGAGGGGAGATAATGGAGTTCCCAAACATTTCACTCCGTGGTCTCTGACTAAAACCATTTGGGCAGTACTGAACATAATAATGCCTATATCCTAATAAAGTACAACATCGTATTAAGTTAGTATGGCGAATGATTGGTGTTTGGCAAGTGATTCCTAGCTACCTTACAGAGAATTTTTTTCATTCGTGTTTGGTGAATGATTCCTAGCTACCTTACAGGGATTTTTTTGGTTTTTTTTTTTTTGTAACACCAGAAATTAAGAGAAGTGACGATGATCTATACTGTTTAGCCTCTTCATCAAGACGTGTATAAGGTCCATGGAAACAGGATCTTGAAATCCTGAAATCACAATTTTAAAACCTGACTCATGGTAACACAAAAGTTTTATTGGATGTGGGACTATGGTGAATAAAGAAGAGGGACTAAATGAGAATTTAGAAAAGTTAGTGCGGTGGTAGATAGGTTTCAGGCCCAAGAGCTAAAAAGGCTTGAATTTCAATGCAAGTTTGTCCATTTATTACCGGCATCTTCCATTTCTCTTACATAAGAAGCCTCGACAATTCATCTTTCTTCTCTTCAACTGATTACATCAGTTCCAAGCTAGCTGTCATAAACTCAAATACCTGCACAGGTCAAGCACATGACCCAAGAATGAAGTGGATCCAGTAAAAGATAAACAGAAGTGCAGATGTGGTGATTGTAAAACACCAACCAACATTGGAATAAAATGTTGGGGGCACTGGACATGGGAGCTATGGAGAGAACATGTTCTTTGTGAAAAGCAGTTATCTTTTACTTGTAGCCAATTGTTGCTTTGGTAGAGAAGCATGTGCTATGTTATGGGAATTTTTTTGAAGAAGAAGAAGCTGGAAATCTGGTTTTCCATGTAAATCTTTCAATTTTATATGTTGACAACTATTTCAATATTTTAAATAATCTGTCTAAGACAACACTGTGCAGACCGATAATAACCTGCTTCTTTCTATTTGGAACTTTATATTTAAAGTTTTAGGTTATTTACCAGGGAAACCTCTCCAGGGCTGGGACTAATTTTTGCTAAAAACATAATAACAAAAAAAGTGATTTAAGTATTAAGATCTTCTTCTAAAACCTACCCGATTTCCAATTCTAGAAAAATGCTTAATTTCCCTGAGAGTAGGACTGGTGGTATGCAAAATCTGCCTGGGCTTTCTCTTGGAAAAAGAAGGCTCAAGGAGAAAACCATGATGGAATGCTATTAGAGGGACCGTCCAGTAGGGCAGTGCTTTCCTATGCATAGTATAAAGGAGCCCTGGAGGCCCTTCCCGATCTCTGGTTTGGTTCCAACAACAGTGATACATTATGTATTAATGCTAAGGTTGTTTCTTCTACTGTAGATAGTAGTATACAATAAGCTACATTAGATACAAATACCCTAAATTTAGACAGACGTAATTCTTTCATCCTTAAATGATAGTTAATTTTTACATTAACTTAGGATGTTCACTAAGTATATGAATTATATCCGTCATTTAACAGATATGTGCAACCCTTTTAAGAAATGTAGAGAATCTCAGTTAAAACATTTGATTGAAAATATGAAGCCAAAAAAGAGAGAGAGAGAAAGAAAAAAGAAAATGTGAAGCCAAATTATGTATTGAATTACAAAATTGCACTAAGTAAAATCATGGTATTCTCCATATTGCTTATTGCCTTGAAGATTGTAGCAACTGAACTTATAAACAATGAGCATGATATTTGTAACATGCAATTTAACATTTTAGCCATGATTTATTTCTGTGTGGTTTTGGTGTATGACCAATATAGCATATCATGTTTAAAAATTCTATTTCTATTTTCTGTTGCCATTACTTGTCTCCTATTGTTAGTATTTATCATTTTTATAGTTGTGATTTCCTTAATAAAAAAGACCATATTTACTCGATGCCACTGCTATTTCCCTCCTCAGGAAACACAAGAAGGGAGAAGTTAAAACAATTTAATTTTCTCAGAATCCCAAGAAAGGTAACTTAAACATGTTTTTCTATTTAGAGCAGGGAGGGGTTACAGAAAATAAGATAACTGAAATATTTTGACTAGAGACTTTGTATGCATAATATGCACAAGACTTTATACACAAACTCTCACCCCTGGAATTCTAATGAGAAACCTCAGTCACATCCTATAGACATGTTAGAGTAGAAATAGACTAAAATGTGCTGGCCTAATGATAAGCATGTGATAGAGTCACAGGTTAAATGTGTTCACTACTCTAAAAAGGAAAGTGAGGAAAGAGTATGTGTGAAGAGAGAGAGAAAAAGAGTTTCCTGAGCTAATTTTCTAGCCATCAGTCAGCTTATTGTTCCTACTAAAAGAGATTGAAAGAGAGAGTGAGAGTGAGAGTTATTATAATAAATATAAAGTAGCTTTAGCCACGGGAAATTACACTTGGAAGGTCAAGGGGGAGAATCAGGGAGAAGGATGATGAAGGGGGAGGGGTGAGCAGAAAGATGCAGGGTCAGGCTTTTGAAGGAAGAAGGAACAGCACCTTTGTCAATAAGTGCAATAGATGTGTTACATGGTACATTAAAATATGCAGTTTTCTGAAAGATAATTTGATTTGTGTTTTACTTTTAATTTCACATTCCAAATAGACATGTGTATTAAATGTGTGTGTGTGTGTGTGTGTGTGTGTGTGTGTGTGTGTATCTAGATCTAGTGTCAATCGATTAACAGTAGCTATATGCTTCATGAGGGAAGTTTTCCTTTTTAAAATATATTTCCTCTGGATATGCACCAAATTGATATGGAAGAGCAGAGTCAGACTAGTTCGCTACGTACATGCTGCCACAGTTCCATGATGTGTCTATTGAGCAAGTACATATAAGTGAATTGTATTTGCCAAAGTCATTGTCTTTACACTTTATATTGATTGTCTACAGAGCATGTAACTTCTTTGAATGGGAGCACAAGGACCCTTCTGCTAATGTACTTAGCATGTTCATCAAGTGTTTAAGACTAAGTCTCAGCAGCAAGAATACCCTGGCAGAATCTGTCATTAAGTTAGCAAATTAAAAATGAAATAAAATATTTCCTGAATAAGTGGGAGCTTAGTGATGTTACCTGAGGAAGACAAAATATGTAGGGATTCAGAAAGAGCAAATGTCTCCACACAAAGATAAAATGTGGGGGGAAAAAAGTTCTTACACAAAGAAGAACCTGGAAAAATAATGACTTATTTAAAGCCTCGTTCAACTTAACCTAACCGCTATCTTTCTCCTTTGTCTTCTTTTTAAATTTCTAGAGCTCTATAAGGGTGGAGAAACATCTGAACTTTAACCAAACTTCCATATTTATTTTAAAATCAACCTTTATGAATTTTGCAAAAAGCAATTAAATCAATAAAATAGTTCAAAGCACCAGGTAGAATCATTAACCAACCTTCAAAAAAGAAGAAAACAGTATGAATTGTGTATTCTCTAAATTTAGTTTCTTGGATTTGTTTACTCTGCTTTTATTTCAACTGGACGAGTTGACTCACCTCTCCCTTCAATAGAAGATGGTCCTTAATATGGGTTTCTCTTCCCACTTTATATTGGAAGAAATAAAAATATGATTTTGAGTCCATGCTGAATAATAAACAAGTCTCAGAAATTTGTACTGACTCTAACAGATTTTTATTTCATATTTGCCAATACACATGTGCATTTATAAATGTATTAGTATTCCTATCGTGTACCATCTTCTGATATTGATGCAAAATTCATACCCGTATTTTCAGATGTTGTTTTCCTCTATCCAAATGCCAAAATCTAATATGTCTACCATATTTTATACAGCTGGTATTTATATCCACTGTGTATTTTAGTAGATGTTTAAATTAAAACACCATTTTAGATCCCAGAAAAATTAGCAGTCCTTCTATTTCATAAAAAAATAAAATCCATGGATTTATGCATAAAAGTATAAGTTGTATATATCATATGTATATGTCTATCAATACTACATATATATATTTCTGAAAATGCATGCTTTTACCACAAATTTTACTCAATTGAGTAATATGGATCAAATTAATAACACAAAGCAATCAATACTTCAAATAAAGAAGAAAATACATACTGATAAGGAAACATTTGTTTCATGTTGATAAATTTGGATTCACTTGACAATTTTAAAGTATGGATAGATCTGTGAGAAACTCAAATTAATTTCAATCACACAAGTGTTTAGTGACCATGAATTATGTTTCAGGAACTGTGTGAGGTACTAATATAATGGTGATTAATAACATTCTGTCTTATAAAAGAATGATCCTATATAATCAGATATGATTCTAAAGTGTATTAGTAATAATTCATGAATACCCAAGAAGCATTCTATGCTTTCAAAAAATTAAAGAACCAGTTGACCTTACTCCCATGTTCCAACCTCAGGAATCTATACCATACAGCAACAAATATTTCCAAATATAAGCAACCCTTATATTTTCCTTCCTAGGAATCTTTAGTATGACATAGCTACTGATTGGATAAATTTTAACTTTTCATCCTGGCTTTCTGTCAAAGGCCTCAACAGGCAAAGCAAAATTATTTTTTTCATGCTTCAGATTACAATCACCACTTCTTTAGAAGCTATGTCTCAGTTTAATGCTTCCTTTCTTTATTCTTCTTTATTCTCTTTGGCCCCACTCCAGAATCTTTATTTTCTATCTGCTTTAAATGCTTTGTATCTGAATTTAAAGCTCTTTACTATAATACCTCGCCAGTATTTGGCAGATGGATTCTAGATACTTGCTGAATGAATGGTTTGTATCTCGAAATCACTGTTAATAAATTGCTGTCCAACGATTGTCTCTTCTCTGAATGTCAAAAAGACTTGAGCATACCATATGATATAGTACCTAATTTCTTATTGCTTTCAGATCCTTTCTGCCTGTACAGTTTATCTCTCTTTCCAACTCCATCAAATATGTCTCAAGGTTAGCAATTTGCTTTCTAGCTTTTGTAATCTTATTAGAGTTGGGTATATGTAGGGAGAGAGTTAATGTTCAATAAATACATGTTTATTAGTTTATTGAACTTGGATTCATAGAAAATTTTAAATAAAAAGTACTGTTTTTCCGGAATAGTAGAAGCAGACACACCAGATTTGAATTCAAATCCTAAATCTATTTTTCACTAATTTGGAAAGTGTCTTAAGTCTTGTAAGCCTTTTTTATATGTAACACTAGGAATAATGCACACTTCATCCAATTGATGCCCTGGATCAGATGATATAATACAAATAAAATACTGACCAGGGCAACTAACATATAGTAAGGGCTCAGTAAATAGTAGTAGCTACCAAGTAAATACATATATTTTTCTATTCAATATTTATTGAATGCTAATCACATTTCAGTTACATGCTCATATTTTTCAAATGTATTAAGTGTTGAACACCAGCACCTTCAAAGACAGGCTAAATAAATTGGCTTATTGAAAAAGGAAAAAAAAAAAGACTAAAAAGAAATACAGACAATTTTCAGATACATAGGAAATTTTAACTCCCATTTCTCTGGATCACAGTTGGAAAAAAAGCAGACCAACTATAGTATGTAAAACATAGTTTGACTATGAAGGGAAATGCTGACATTGAAATAAAACTGTGAAGTTTCATTTCCTGAAGTCATTAAGTACTGAATACAATCTGTATGTCTGCAACAGAGACAGGTGGAGCCTTATCTGAGAGCAGTAGCCTAGAGAAAATAGCCTCTTGGAAAACATTTCAAACTTGCAGATCCCGAAAGACCTTTATTCTAACAATGAGATACCCTACCCTATTTTTCATAAACATAATCCCTTCTCTAAAATGTGTGCCATCCATGAATTAATACACATCAATATATGTTTGCAAAACTCATGGGATTTGTTTGTCCCTGCTATCCTTTGGACCAAAAGTTTCTCAGATCTTCATTGTCAAATTCTTAACACACTAATAAATGAATTAGATAGGCTAGAAGTTGTTAGTGAAATAGTCAAAACCTTAAAGCAGGACAATTACCAAATGTGAATCTTCTATCAATCCAACTGAAATAACCAGTTCCAGACCTGGGTCTTTTTGATGACCTATTCCCCCTAAAAGTGTTGTGGTGGTGGTAGCCAATATCTCTGGTCTTCATTATGATTGTCTCAGCTTACTGCCCTGAAGAGATGAAGGATCCAAGAGGTGCTAATCCATGAAGCAAAAATTCCCAGTGATTTACACCAGAACTAAAGGAATAGCTTTCCTAACCACCCCCTACTTGATTCTCTGTAAGTAATTTCCTTGATAAAGTACAGCCTATATGTAGACAGGAAAATATGCTAGCAGATATAAGGGTAATCCTACAAATGTTCTCTTACTATGGTTTGGGTCATGCCAACAAAGGAAAGGGAAAGCTGCTTCTATTTATCTGTTCATCATATAAAGAGATGAGTAGTTTGAATGATGCCGTGGAGGAAAAACATTCAAGTGATACAGCCATACTTAGTTACTCATAATCATTAACTATCACGCTGTGACACCAATAGAGAAGCCTATAGTTTACCTTCATGGAACTTTATATTTAAACAATGCCTGGCTGCAGAGGAAAAGTTATGAAAAAGAGTTTTGCCACTTCCTGGAAGGGTCAAAGACTACTGAAATATTGAATAGTCCCCTACATCTGAATCTGAGACGTGGTGACCAACGTTCTTTCCCAGCCCCCCCTCCTCCCCAATCTTTCATTCACACCCTTTCCCTTCCTACCAAAAATAAAAATTTAGTATCCTTTGTCTATCTTCAGAGAAGCTCCACACAAAATCCAGGACCCCGACCCTGGCTTCGAGGAGAAAGAAAACATGTTCAAATGCCAGTCTTTCTGTCTGGATATCTTTCTGTAGTTAGTGAAAACACAGTTAACAGTGTTTATGAGCTTCTCGCAGCGGGCAGCTCCCTACCCTTATGCCTCGGGAAACGCAAACATTTTGTTTTTCTGTACAACAGCGCAACCTAGTGGATGAAGAAAAGAGCCATGTCCTTAAGGGCCGGCGAAGGTGAGCGTTGAGAACGCTTTTGACAGATTTTTGCTATTTCAAAGTCCCTTCCAAACTCACCTGATGCAGTCTATTTCCTACAGTAGCATAAAGAGATAAAACAAATCCCCATGTTCTTTTGTATGTGTTAAAATGGAAATACAGCTGATCCCATGAAGTATTTAGTATTAGTATTAAAATACCTACTTCTTTAAGGTTACTATCAATGCTTGAGTGAATGTTTGGGAGGTATATTTTCTGAGATCTTAATTTAAAAATATGGAATAAACTACACACAATAAAAAATAAGCACAATTCATATATCATTTACTTAACTTTATGTTAACTTCTGCCTGTTCTAATCTAGTTGTAACTATGTATGTGTGTGTATAGTATATTCTATGTCTCCAAAACACAGTGTGTGACGCTATATAGAAAGACTCTTTCATTCTCTCTCTCTTTCTCTCTCTCTCTATATATATATGCAATGCACAGCAGTGCTAAAAGTCACGCGCTGCTACATAGAAAAAGAAATAGACATCACGTATACATAAGCACATACTACACAAACACACAAACAGTAAAATAATTTGTTCATTAAGTGACAATTTAGAACAGAAAGCTTATTTCAGTGCCTACATATGTTAAAATCAGTGTCCCTGAATAAGAAGATGGGATCTTCATATAGCTTACCTTTTTTTTTTTTTTTTAAACAACTCGGTATTCTATTTCAGGATAATTCTTTTAAAGAGCTAAATGCTTAATAGTTCTTTCATGTTGATTTGCTTGCTTTTATTGCTTCTGTTAAACCATTAAACAAGCTCATTTAATCACTAAGTTTTTTTAATCTACTAAGTTTTAAGTGGGTTTTAAAATACATATTTAAAATTAAAACATGTAAATGCGGAAGTCTGAGCTATATAGAGAAATGGAAAAATGACCTTCTGAGAAACCATGCATAAAAATTTAACAATTTTCCTTTGGTAGAACATGGTAGAAGAAACATCATTCACTTTTCTTGTTTATAGGATATGCTAGGGTAAGAATTAAATGTAATTTAGTGAGACAATAAAATCTACTCAACTACTGTGCTGTTGTGTTAGGGATGGATTTGGGGATGATTAAATGAGTAAATCACACAGATCTGAAACATTTTTTTTATTCTTTCTTTCTTTCTCCCCCTTTTTTTTACACCTCCTTAGATGGCATCTTGATCGTGCATGCACTGTGAACACAAAAGGCCTATAGGTCAGACCTGAAATTATAGCTAAACCTCAACTCCTGAGGTACACAGGCTGTTTATATCGATGAAAATTTATGATCTCTATACCCTAAATCCCCGGCCTCTCTTTTACATTGACTTCTTTACTATTTGCTGCTTTATTTTATGGTGATCCCTTGCCCTCTATAAATATATCACGGTTACTTAACCCCAGAACCCACCCCTAGCCTTCAGGACTTCAGAAAGGATCTATTTGTTACATATTCTGCTACTGGGTGTTTCATAATCCTCCACATTAGCAGCTATTATTTTATAGCAGCTAACATTTTCCAAATTTTCATCATCTGACTGTTAGTCCTCTAACTGCCTAATAACGCGTCCTAGATCTGCTGTTTAGAGATTATGCTGAAGTAGGAATTTTTTCTTAGCTTATACAATGATTGAAGTATTTTCTATTAAATATTTATCTGTAGAAAAATGAATAAATTTAGCTGTAAAAATTACATTTAGGCAAGCTTAATTGCCTCATGTTACTTTATATAAAATTTATAAAAAACTGACCTAATCTTAAAAACATGCCACTGAGTAATTAAAGTTTTCTATGGTTAGGTTTTAATAATTATCTTGTTTTGACTGAACTCTTTATTAGACTCCAAAACATAAAGCTGGAAAATAATAAGGGATTATAGATTTGCAAAAGCTATTGTCTGATGTTAAAATTGTTAAGAAAATATGAGTCAGTATTATGCAAATTCTGACCTAATCCCAGCAGCATTCTGGTAGGTAATTGTATTTTTTCTTTAAAGGAGGACAGACCCTACAATAATTATGCCTTGTTAGTGTCCACATTGCTACGTTTTTGATTTATGTATTTTTCTGGGAGTTGACAGATAAGCAAGAAAAATTGACATATTATAAACTAATAAAAATAAATAATATCAGAATCTGCCTAGCAGCAGTCTGCATTGGGAAGTTAAATCAATGCATTAATCACACAAATTTTTTGAGCACAACATAGTTTGTACAAAAATTTTTTAATGGCATATATCAAGTAGAATATAGTATTTAAATTTCTGTGTGTTTGTGTGTGTGTGTGTGTGTGACTTCTAGGGTAAATCTTATATACAGTATATGAAAGCCATTTTGCTTTATTTCCTTTGGTAATTTTCTTAGGAAGTCAAGACATTTGTAATCTCTCTATACAGATTGTTTTATATAATATTCCCGCAAGACTTAGCATTTCCAGTTTTTCTCCAAAGAATATTCTTTAATGGAAAATCTGATTAGTATACTCTTCAGTGCCTCGTTAAAATTCTTATCACTTAAAACACTTCTGTTTGAATGCTTTATATTATTTCCTATTAAATACTGGGCAAAAAAATTCAGGGTATGACAACAGCTCATGCTAAGAGTTGTGATGTACTGCATCACAGGCTGGATAAATTAACAAAAAAAATACAGCTTCCCTGAGCTCAGGTTTGATAAAATTTAGCAATTGAGACTGTATAGTATGAAACGATGAATTATAAAACGAATGAATTATAAATGTTGTTCTTTTCTTCAAGTTCGTGTACTTTATAACCTCATGTTTTGCTAGTATATCCATAGTTTCCTTTAAATATAATCTGAGCTTGCAAACAAAAGCTTCAGGAGCAATCAATGTAACAGCACTGATTGACTGATTGATTGTTGCTATTTCTCTTTTATTCTAACCAAAACGAAGCACGTTTTGTTTGATGTTAAAATTTCAATATTTTTCTATTGCTAGGTTCAGCTAGATTTTATAACCAAGCTGGATAATCAGTTTTTAGAAATATGGTGACGGAGAAGGGATAATTTTTTTGCCACAATTTGTATGGATATGACCAACATAATCCCAGAAAACATTACTGCCTTCAGCCAGGGGTGAAAAATGTCCATGCGATATTCCCTAATACTGTGCTTTTCAAACTGGAAAATGAAACTTCTCAAATATGTATAAATACTAAAATTTAACAAGCCCAACCTGTGGTTAACAGATTCTATAAACAATTAAGACTAGTTGATGATGGCCTATAGTTTCCTGTCCTCTTAACAATTTTACACAGTCATGCTTGAAGTAACAGCTCAAGATCTAACAACCCATGTTAGACCACAATAAAAATCTTCTAAAATAACCTCTAATTAGACACTGTACATACATATAATTGAAGTCCTCAAAAAATTACCTTCTTTACATTTTGTTTTTCTGTGTATGTAACTAAGAAATGGTCTACAAAACCAGCCAAGTGCACTAGATCATTAAAACACTAATTATGGCAAAAATCATATACTAATTAGCACCAGGTTCATAGCAGTCAGATACAAATAAATTAATTGGAACCTTAGGAGAAGTCTACTACTCATCTCTTACCTTAAGAAAAAAAACACCAATATACTAGGCTGAGAGAAACACATGGCCTAGAAAGTCTACTATGAATATTTAGAGCCTTTGAAATGTGCCACTTTTGCAGCAAGTCCAGAAAATTCTGAAATTGACAAAATGATGGGAAATCTCAATACTTACTAAGCACACACACATATATACATGTATATTTTTATACACACACACATATATTAGGTTATACATAAATGTATATATATATGTGTGTATGCATCTATACGGTGGGTTTAGGGGTGTGTGTGTGTGTATATACATATATATATAGTAAGCTATGCAAATTTCTGTGTATGTATATAATAGGTCTGAATATATAAATATATATATCTAAGATCCTATGGTGGGTTTGAATATAGGAAAAATACTATAAAACATATATAATATATTTTTTTATTATATCCACCATACAGCCTTAAATGTTGTTTTTGCTATCAACGACTAGCTCTGGCTGAATGATTTTTGTTTTGTTCATATACTCATTCACCACTAGACAATTTCTAAACCCAAGCATATAATTCTACCATTTGATAAAAAGCAGAGGTATATTTATTCCCTAAGCTTGGAAGTATCTTCCTTCATTGATAGAAAAAGAATTGTGGTATTAAGGTTTTGAAAGTATAGGTGTTTGTTCATGTGTGTAATGATGTAGAGAATATACACACAGAAACTTACATTGAGTAATAACTTCTATATGTATATTCAGCATCACTTCTAGGCACCTGCTCTGAACCAAGCACTTTATATCATTATTTCATTTAATAATCCCAAATAACTTTCAAGTAGGTATTAATATCCCCATTTTATAGAAGATAAAAGTTTTTCCAGGACTCAAGGCAAGAATTTCAACCATTTCTTGTTAACTTGCTTAGAACACCAATTAGGGTCCTTTGGATTGAAAGCACTAGATATTATCTCTGACTAAATCAAGCAAAGGTGATTTTATTATATTTTATTTTATTATTATTTGGGGAGGAGGGGCAGAGGGAGAGAGAGAGAGAGATAAACTTACATGGAGACCAACGTGGGCTCGACTTCACAACCCTGAGATCATAACCTGAGCCGAAATCAAGAGTCGAACACTTAACTGATTGAGCCCCTTAGGTGCCCAAAAAGTGATTTTTTTTTCAAGATTTTATTTATTTATTTGCCAGAGAGAGACATCGACAGAGGGAACACATCAAGGGGAGTAGGAGAGGGAAAAGCATGTTTCCCCCTAAGCAGGGAGCCTGAAGCAGGGCTCCATCCCAGGACCTTGGGATCATGACCTGAGCCAAAGGCAAACACTTAATGACTGAGCCACCCAGGCATCCACAAAAGTGATTCTAAAAAGAAAATCAAATGATCACATAACTGACTAAAACTTGGAGCACTGGGAAAAAAGTTCTTAGCAGGACCTGGCATAGTGGTCTCATGGATGGAACAGTAGAAATCATGTGCCACTGCTTGGAAAGAGTCAAATTTCAAACATGTTCAGTTTCTCATTGTCTCTGATCAAGTTTTGAGTTTGAGGAGGGAGCATCTAATTGATCTACTTTGCTTTTCATGCCATCTCCTTTACGATGCCCCTAATTACAGACTGACCGTAAGACACTGAATGAGAAGAGATAGTTCCAATAATAGGAAAATTGAGAAAGGAATAGAAACAAAGCCTAGGCAGCCAAAAAGAGAAAAGGAAAAAGAAAAAATACTAACCAAAGCAACAAAAAGATAAGCAAAACAAATATCAGTAGTCTATGAGGTCAGACTTGATTGATTGTTGCTATTTCTCTTTTATTCTAACCAAAACGAAGCACGTTTTGTTTGATGTTAATTCATATCAAAAATACATAATGTTTGATGTATTCGGGAAGGTGGCTCTACTTCATGCAATCCAACCGTACTGAGTGCTGATTGTAATGACTTCCTAACTAACTGCAGAAGGAATTTCATTCAACATAAAACAAAGATATGAGATTTTCCACCATTTTCTTGTTTTTGTTTGTTTGTTTTAAATACTTGTTGAATGAAGGAATAGGAGCAATAACATTAATAACCCAAAAGAGGCTATAAAAATAATATGTAATAGAGTTAAAATATAAGAAGATCTAAGGCTTCAAAGAGTTTACCTCCCTTACATGAGGACAACTGAATTAAGGAGCCTTGGTCATTTAAATATTTGGCAAATATTACATATTTTAAGAGAGGTGGTTTAACTTGTTACCTGCTTAGGATATCTCCCATTTGCCTTTCCAGATCTACTCTCCACCACCTCCGACTTACTCCCTGGTTCCCAAATTCATCTCCTCAGAATTCATTTGCATCTTCCTTATATTCCTAAAATACACCATTTAAAATTTACAGCTTTAGTCTTCTATTAGGGTTTATTTTCCCTAATGAACCAGTTGTATCTGTCATCCACATTCTATACTAAGTTCTTAGAAAACAGAAAATGTATTATTTTCTTCTAAACATATTCTTATGTTTGGTGCAAGTATACTAAAGCCTTTTAGAAATGTTCAAACTTTTTGTTTAAATGGAATTTCAAAGAAGAATCCACAACGTCACAAAGACTTTCTGGGGTTAGACACTTGTTTTTGACAATGAAATCCTCTTAACACACCTGCTCAAGTCTTTGTGCTGAATGCTAGTCCATTTTTTCTTATTAGATTTTTACTATAGAGTGAAAATGAGTTTTCACCATATTTCATAATCAGCTTTTGAGTCTTTATTTAAAGATAAAAAGAAGCACATAAATAAGAAATTTCAAGCAACCACCAAAATATTGGAAACAACTAAAGCAAGCAGAACCTTAGTGAACAAAGAGGTTTCACATTGTAATTTGAAAAATCACAAATTGTAGAAAAAAAGAATATAACAGTAAACAGGCACATGTCTTTAACAGAGCCCCAGGAAAAGTTACATAGTTAAAGGAGTAATTTCAATTATATGTTATTTATGCTTTGAAATAGAACAAATCAGAAGTCAATAAAGACTATGAAATAAGGAGATTTTTTCAGTTTTGTCTACCTTTGAAAGGTATTTTGTAAGTGTAACTTTTAAAAGTCCTTTATCTTCTAGAAAAATTTTAGGAAGAGTACAGTTTAGTTTAAGAAGTATTAGCTGGAAGTTCAAATCCCAAATACCTTACTTCATTTAAAAATCTCTATAACAGAAGTTATGGGAAGGATTGTAATAGAATGGAATTCAAGTTTCATTCTTATCACTTAACTGGTTGTATGAAGTCACACTTGCTAAATTAATCTTCTCATTTGCAGAAGGGGACTAATGATAGTGACGTCACAAGATAGTTGTGAAAGTAAATAACATAACTGAAAATATTAGAACAATATGGCTCAGTAGGGTAACCATTAGCCTCATGAGGCTATTGGGCACTTAAAATGTGACTAGTCAGGGAGGCCTGGGTGGTTTGGTCTCAGGTCATGATCTCAGGGTCTTGAGATCAGGCCCCATATCGGGCTCCATGTTGAGCACAGTCTCTATAGCAGATTTCAAAGACCTGGGGTGCCTAGGTGGCTCAGTGGGTTAAAGCCTTTGCCTTCAGCTCAGGTCATGATCTCAGGGTCCTGGGATCAAGCCCCGCATCAGGCTCTCTGTTCAGTGGGGAGCCCGCTTCCCCCTCTCTCTCTCTGTCTGCCTCTCTGCCTATTTTTGATCTCTCTCTCTGTCAAAAAATTAAATAAAATCTTTAAAAAAAAAAGATTTCAAAGACCTAGTGTGAAAAAAAAGCATATAAAGTAGCTTAATAAATACATACTGAAATGATAATATATTGGAAATGCGTTATTAAAATTAGTTTTGCCTCTTTTTTATTGTTTTAGTGTGACTTTTAGAGGACTTAAAATATATACATGAATCACATTATAGTTCAAATGGACAGCACCAATCTAACTGAATGCATAGCACATATTAAGTACTTAAAAATGGCTTAATATCAATAATTTGAGTAGTTGTGCCAGATTTTGCTGTCTTTAATGTCATGTCCTTATTCTGAGTTCTGCGAATTCTTCTGGACATCAATGAAGATGTACTACAGAGAAATTTTGTTCTGTTAAAGATCTTTAGAAACAAAGGAGCTTTGACTGGCAGAATCACCTGCAAAAGAATTTGGACAATTTTTAGGGAATAAAGAGAGAAGAGAAAAAAGAGACTAAAATTAAGACAAAAGTTATATGTTAAAATTAAAATCAATGGTTTGTTTGAAATTTATGTATATTATTTATTTGGTAGGTTTATTAGAGTAACCTTAACTAGAAAACCCTGACAGTCTCTGAAATAATCTGAAGTGTAACAACACTTATGGAGTATATCCTTGCATGTTCTCAAACAAACAAAATAACTTATTAAAGAAATGTATGTAATATTGGGTATGTCCATAGGTAAAAGTGACTCTAAGTCCAAGTGATAATTATTGATGAAATGCAACTCAAACATGAAAGATGTTCAGCTGTCTTTATTGTAGATATACCACATTGTTCTTTTTATTTATTATTTCCTATAAGACTGTGGAAGCACTTTATCCATATGGTTTTTATATCCCTTACTGATTTTAGTAAGGGATGGTGTTTTAGTAAGCTATATCTTCTTATAGCTTCCTTCTTGTCTCCTAGCTCTTTCAGGTAAGGACTGATATTTATTGCATCTTGTATCTGCTAGTGAATTTAGTACAGAACCATAGGAATTAGAGTTACTCACACAAAATATGTTAGATGAGTGCTTAAATTATTTTCTTCTAACCCAAAATAATCTTTCCCTCATTGAATCTTCTAATTTATTAATAATCTTGAATGTGATCATGGCCTGAAATTTTACAAATGTGATATAATTCTAAAACATTTGTGACTTATCAATATCAACCAAATACAAAATTTCAAATAGCTCTAGTTTACCTGATGCCAAAACCAAGAGTTAAAAATATAATTATCATTCAAAATTTGGTTATGTTTGTTTTGTTTTCCTTTCCTATTCCCTCACCTCCCAAAGAAGTTGACCTATGTATCATTTAGGGTCGTAAGGTCTTTTCCTATTTTAACTCAACTGGGTTTTCCATTTCCAGGATATCCTTCTACATTGCCTAATCTTCAAAAGAGATTTCATTAGGTTATATTTTTGATGTGCATTGTGCAAGTGCAGTATTTGTACTGTAGTATTCATTCTAAAATACATATTCACGTGACAGCCCATAATATCCTTGAAACAGCCATTACAGTCTGTCAAATAAATAATGCGCATTTTAAAGATGGTCTTTATGTGGGATGACTCTCCTGCATTTTCATGAGGCAGATTTTCTTTTATTCTTTAAGAAAGAAAAGCACACAAAGGAAATGAACATGCAGCAAAATATGTTAAGGTAAAAATGACACAAGCCAGAAAATCCAAGCATCTTTTAGTTTCTGGTTCTTTCTACGGCTCCACCATTTTCCTCGTAACATTCTATTAAAAAAAAAAAAAAGACTTATGGAGCTTACATCACCTTCTGTAATCTTCTGTATGTGGACATTTGGAAACAAAAGTAAGTCTTATTTTGTGTATTTTTGTAATATGAATCATAGTTCACATTTAAAATGTGACTGTTTTTCTTCAAAATCATAATTTACTTGGCAAATGTGCCTATTAAAAGCACTGACATCTCAGTAAAGTTAGTAAGTGTATTCTTGTTATTTTAAAATGGCAGATTCTTCCTTCTCTTGTCTATGGCAAGTGTTTATCTACACTGATTTTCCAAGGAAATTACCTCAATTCATAGGGGGAAAAAGTGTTTAACTCTTTCATGTTTTGATCTCTTAATGGTGCCAATAATGGCTCATGGGAAAATAAGAAAACTGGAAAACAGCATTTATTTCATGCCTACTATGTGCCAGGCACTATGCTATACACGTTTTACATTATTTTCTAATTTAACCCTCACGACAGCTCTGCAAGGTGACTACAGTAGTTATTAACATATGAGGAGTTAAATAAGTAACTTGTAAAAAGTACTGACAGGTAGTGTTTGACTCCATAGTTCAAACTTTAATAAAACAAACTAAAAATATAATGTTTACTTTAGTCCAGTTAGGGTCAATTGTGTCATTATAATTTTTATATATGACACGGAGCATTCTTTCCAGATGCATGCTTTATAATACCGTAGAATGACATATTATTTTTTTATAAAATATTTTCACTTTATTATATTATAATTATCCTTTGCCGTTCAAAAATTTTCAGTGACTTAGGTAATAGTTCTTATACAAGAAAACCAAGGATAAGGGTGCCTGGGTGGCTCAGTAGGTTAAAGCCTCTGCCTTCAGCTCAGGTCATGACCTCAAGGTCCTAGGATCAAGCCTCGCATTGGGCTTTTTGCTCGGCAGGGAGCCTGCTTCCCCCTCTCCCTCTGCCTGCCTCTCTATCTACTTGTAATCTCTTTCTCTCTGTCAAATAAATATATAAAATCTTTAAAAAAAAATTTTTAGGAAAGAAAACCAAAGATAAAACCAGGAAAGATTTATTTGGGCTTCTATATGATAGTTTTAGACTTTTTAGATTTATGAACAAGCTTCCTTCCTACAATTCAACATTTTCTCCCCAATTCCCCAATCAACACAAAGGAAATCACAATAATTATCCATTAAGTGGCTGAGTTGTCACATTACTTTTTCAAATATCACAGAATTATAGCTGGGAAGAAGTTTATTGGGTCATATCTAGCCTTTATGAGAAATGTGTAACAGTGGAATGCTATATATAAGCCAAATATACTATAGACCTTAGCAGGATAAAAAGCCAAAAGATTTAGATTAAAATCTAAGTTGTTCATATTCACAACGCTGTGACAATTCCAAGCTCTGTAAATAAACACTACTCAATCTGTTAGAAATTATCTGTCACAATCAAGAAGACAATCTCCAAAATAGTAGCCACTAGCCACATACAAGAATGTATATTTAAAGTTGCTAAAACTAAATAAAATTTTAACATCATATCCTCAGCCACACTGGCCACCTTTAAAGTACTCAAGAGCTACATATGGTTAGTGGCTATCATATTGGATAGCACATTGAACATTTCCATCATCACAGGAAGTTGTATAGGCCAATATTGCTCAGTTACTTAATAAGACCAATGATAATTTCAATAGATTTCCATAAGAGACTCCACAAATTTTAATACACTATTTTGTTTTCTTTAAAAGCATATATTAAGTTCCTGGTATGTGAAAGGAACTAAACTACGTATTTGAAATTTGACAACTTATTTTTTAAACTTGAATTTTGGGATACATAGGCAATTGCACCAATAGCAATACTCTAATTGATTTATATAATTTATTTAGCTTTAATATCCATGATTGATTATGTTAAAGAGAAATTTTTTAATGATATTTTCAGGTCCCAATTGGCTTCATCCTTTACCAATTGCTTACCTTCTCTGTGTAATCACGTGAATTACTGTATTTGCATGGATAAAAGCTGAATAAAAATTAAAAAATCAGATTAAAGAATATTAGCTAATTATAATTTAATAAATTATTTTTCCTCCTAACATTTTTTTCTTAAGCTTGTATTGGTATTTGTAAGATTAGAAAATGCTGATGTTCATTTAAGGCAGATAATGTTATTATTGCTTTATCCCAATTTCAATGGAAGCAATTGGAGCTGGTAATCATTTTCAGAAGATGGAGGTGATAGCTTTAATAAATATGATATTCACAATATATTTAGGTAATAGTAATTGACAGACTCATTAGACAGTGAGTCACTTGAGGCAAGATGCCACATATTAATTCACTGATTGATTCATTCATTCATCCAGTTATTTATTAAGTCACAAAAATTTTGAATATCAAAAATGTACCAGCCATAGATATTCCAGGCAACGCAAACAGAGCAGTAAACAAGATGCAATGGCTTTACCTTATGGATTTCACATTCTAGTGGAAATGAAAGACAATAAGCAAATAAATAAAAATAAGTCAGATATTGATAAGTGTCACAAAGATAGAGTGGGCTGGGAAGACAACGTTAGAGTAATCAGGTAATTCTTTACAAGGGAAGAGAAATTCGAACAAAAACCAGAAGTTGATAGTGGCAGACGTGTAGTTCTACAAAGAGAATAACAAGTAAAAAGGCCATGAGATAGAAACTGGCTTGACAAATTAACAAAAAAATGAGGCCAGTATTACTAAAGCATGAGAAACAAGGAGCTGAGTGATGAGAGATATTTTTTTCATCTTCTTTATTTGTAGTGCCTAAAATATTGCAAACCAAGAAACTGAACAACCAAAGAGGACACATATAATGTTGTATTGATATTTCCAAAATATCTAAGACCTTTCTTAAAATGTAAAACATCTTTATTATAAAATAAAGTATGTAATACAAAAATTATATTAGAATGACGAGGATCTTAGGACCTCTTATGATATAAAGGGACCATGAAAAGCTAGAGGAAAGAATGATCATTTTTTTTAAAGATTTTATTTATTTATTTGACAGAGAGAGATCACAAGTAGGCAGAGAGGCAGGCAGAGAGAGAGGGGGATGCAGGCTCCCTGCTAAGCAGAGAGCCCAATGCAGGGCTCAATCCCAGGACCCAGAGCTCAATCCCAGGATCTCCCAGGAGATCATGACCTGAGCCTAAGGCAAAGGCTTTAACCCACTGAGCCATCCAGGTGCCCCAAGAATGATTATTCTTAATGTATTTAAAATAACTGTTGAATAAAGTGTAAAAATTTTAACAATAATATAACCTAAAGGAAAATATCCTAGATTCCCTGAGGATATATTGCTCCCCCAAATCAACTCCCATTCCCTCCCTACATCTGATTGGGAAGTGCTGATTAGAAGATACTTAAAGACATAGGTCCTGTAAGCAGTAGGTTCAACAAAGTCAATGGGTAAAATGTCATTCTTACCTTCTTCCTTCCTTCTAAATAGGATGTAAACATTAGCAGAGTGACACTGATGATGGAGGAAATAAATATTCCCATAAAGCTAAAGCCTTTATTATGCAATTAGTTATGTTATCCAGGATCATTATTTTAATGACAGAAGTAGAATGAAATTAGTACATATTTCTAATAATACATCTTCCAAAGATTGATATACTGCCATTAATGGATTTCCTATATAAACCTTTCTCGTCCTCTAGACAAAACAGAAATATTAGAAATGACTTCTTGGAACAAGCAAAGATCCCAGCTAAGACTACTTAAGACCCACTGTGGTCTTGTACAAGCCATTATTCATAATCCACTTCTAATATGAAAGTTATATGCAACATACACAATTATCCATTTATTCACAATTATCCATCTCTATTCTGGTGCAGTGGTAAAAACATCAAGCATCAGTACTAATGCACTAGGTACATGGGCAGATATCATGAGCAATATTAAGACACATACAAGTTTAGTTCTTATTCTTCTTAAATTTTATATTTTAAAATTATTTTTATTATAAATTCTGTGTAATAAAAGCTTAGAATTAGAAAGGATGTACAGTTTGTTTACATAAATGTGAAAAGTATGATTTTATAGTCAATCTAAGTAGAAAGTTTTCACGTGTCAGGGAAATCATATACACCATTTTTTTAGATAATATGACCTAAAACTATTTCCTTGTACAATTTTGAAATGTGCAAAACCAAGAGGTAGTCAAATCAATAAAATATACTGTATTTATTATCTCTAGACATCTATCCAAGTATGTACCAAAATACAGATTCCATAGCTTCAGTTTGAGAAGACATGGTCATATATCTACTATGTATTAGTGCTTTCAGTTAAAATTTGTTATCATGTAATTATATTAATTCAGAAAAAAGCATCATGATCTTATATAAACAAGAAACCAGAAGTTGAGATGCATGTTCAAGAGAATGCTTCTTTATATAACATTGAAATGCTGGGCATCTGGTTATGTCCTGTGACTATATTTTGCAATTCATAGTCTGGCTCCTATTATGTTTACAGCAGCCCTAGAGGAGTTAACCAATAAATTAATATAATAGAATTATGTCTGGTCAGAGGTTTGTTCTGAATGTGTGTGACTGGCATCATTTTTCTCAGAATAGATTTCAATTCTAAAATGTGATGCATTGTTTCAGTCCTAAGACTTTATTTTCTAGACAGGAAAAAAGGATAACAGTTCTTTATTCAACTACTATAATTGATTTTAAATTAATAGTGACTGTTTCTCAAGCATTTCCAAGAGATAAACATGGTAAGCTATTAAGTAATAATCAATCTGGTAATAAATAAAAAGTCTTTGGTATTAAATTAACCTATAACAGCATTTAAATGATGTAATAAAATAAGCCATTCAAATTAATTCATCTATCATACATGACTAATATGTTTCCAATTCTGTAACTAATTATTTACATGTATAATGTATAACATGAGATTTTAATGGCCAAATAGATACTATATTAGAATCAATAGTATTTACTGATGAGTAGACAAACAATATTATATTTTAGTGAATTAAACATTTACACTTCAACAAATATAGTCACTAGGTTTGGATTTTGGAGATATTTTGATGTAAAATACACCTTCAAAAAATGTTTGTTTATCTTTGGGAAGAATATTGAACTAAAATCAGGAATTCTGGATTTTAATTTTTTGGCTCTGTCACTAGTAACTCTGTGAGGCTGAAGAATTAAGTTCAATTCAATTCAATATCACTTCATTAAATATTTATGGACCAACCTCTTTTGTGCAAGGGTGGGGAGACCAAAACATATTTGAAGGCAGAGGGGAGGAATCCAGAAGAGAACAAAAGATTAAAGATGCTGGCAAGGAGAATAATTGATGCAATAAGAGTCTGAGACAGAAAAGATAAGATAAAGAGCACAAATCTAGGGGTTAGTCTTGGTAAAGAAAAGGAGCAGATCTTTTTAAGAGATAAGAACTAAAAAGGAAATGTAAACTAAAGATAAAGAGAGATTTTGCGGTAGAGGTAAGGCAAAGTAAGGACTCTTGCATTAGATTGATTTCAGTCTCAATAAAGAAAGTGTTGAAGTCATCTGCTGAGGTCAAATACTCCTTGGAATATTGAGGTAGTGAAGGTTTGAGATGACTGCAGTAGAGAATACAATAAAGTGGGAAATGAGCCATCAAAAATTGCCAAGAAGCACTAAGACCTGAGCATTAATTAATATGGTTTTGTCTTGGTCACAATCAGTAGAGTTTCACAACCTTCTCCATAAAAGCTACAATCAGAAGCAATGTACAGAGCATAAGAAAGTTAGGAATTCAGAAGTTCCTAATTGTAGATATTAAAGACACAAAATGAGAAAAGACCAAAAGAATAGATGGCAATTTTCAGCTAGGTTGTGAACTGTAGGTACCTAGTTTAGTAGTGAATTATTGAAATGAGAAATTATGGTGTCAAAACTAGGAAGAAAAATGAAATTTGAACTGAGAAAATAACCTGAAAGAATTAAAAGTTTTTACGGCAATGTGCTTCATGAGAAATAGTGGATGAGATTCAATTAATAGGAAACTCAAATACCCATGATTTGGTCACAGTGAAATTTCAAAATTAAAAGAAGTATTATGAATGGAAATATTTGGTCTAGAGCAACATTTCTCAAACTTAACATTTGAATCATCATAACAATATTGATTCCCAGACCATGCCACAGACCTATTGACTCAAAACTACAGGGGTGGGAGATGAACATTTTTATGGTTAAAAATTGACAGAAGAAAAAAAAATTGACAGAAGAAATTCTGATGCATAATTGAGTATTGCTGGTCTATATATATTTCAAGTCTAGAATTCTTCAAACCTACAATTAAACAAAAAATAAAGAGAACTTAAAGAGAACTCCACCCTTGGAAG
Organism: Procyon lotor; assembly: GCA_028646535.1. NCBI lineage: Eukaryota > Metazoa > Chordata > Mammalia > Carnivora > Procyonidae > Procyon > Procyon lotor. The sequence continues at coordinate 116,199,634 of CM053606.1, forward strand.
GAAGGAAGGAAGGAAAGAAGGAAGGAAGGAAGGAAGGAAGGAAGGAAGGAAGGAAGGAAGGAAGGAAGGAAGGAAGGAAGGAAGGGAGGAAGGAAGAAGGATGGAAGGAAGGGAGGAAGGAAGGAAGTGGAGGGAGGAAAGGAGGAAGGATGGAAGGAAGGATGGAAGAAAGGAAGGAAATGGAGGGAGGAAGGAAACAGAGGAAGGAAGGAAATGGAGGAAGGTAGGGAGGAAGGAAAGAAGGGAGGGACAGAGGGAGGAATATAGGAGGGAAGGGAAGAAAGAAAAGAAAAAAGAAAGAAAGAAAACATTCTGAAGGGATCTCAGGTCAAACTAGGCAGGATCAGGAAGTCAAGAAGCTTGCATCGGTGGTACAGTTTCCCCTTTCCAGACAGCATCCCATTAATCCTACCACCTTTAATTTACTCAGGTTGTATTCAGTGCCTTTTATATATTGCTGTAATGAACAAAACCCTCTGTATCTACATTAAGCCAAAGGGAATGTTTTATTAATGGAGTTGCCTAATTGAAGTCTAGAACAAAATGTACTTTGGTTTTTGGCAGTTGGTGGAATCAGGGAGGCCAAAAGGACACTTCAGTTCTTATACGAGCTCTACTTTATGTGTCTGTTCTATTCTTTTGTCTTTCTTATGGATCAGCTTCATCTGCTCCCCAGTCAGTGTGAGGAAACGTGGTTACTCCAAGCTCCTGCTTTTCTATATTACATATTCAGCTATTTGTAAAGAATAACCATTTCTTTTAAATAGACTATTTTTTTAGAGCAGTTTTAGGTTCACAGCAAAATGGAGAGGAAGCTACAAAAATTTCCCATATACCCAGTGAATAACCAATTTTTTATGCTTTCTATGTATAAATGTCTTCCAAAGTTTAGCAGTTTTTGCTTAGCTGGGTTCATGAGAATGGTAACATGCAAAATGACGGTGAGATATCCCAGTCTAAAGGAGAGGAGTGCTTGTAGGAGGCTAACACGCACCTGGCACCAATCCAGGATGGGCCTTCGTCAACAGCCAACACATACAGCTCTACAATATGATAAAAGACTAATAAAACGGTAGTTTCGTTGAATAACTACTCATATGATATTTATATTTTTCAGGCATATTGTTTACTTCTGTGCAATTATATGATGTGCTATTTATTATAACAGAGTATTTAACATATGTATTTGAAGTTTTAGTTCTATTTTACTTAGCATTTGCCATGTATTTTTTGTTGTTGAAGTTCTTCTCTATTTTTCTTTTCCCTCTCCCCAATGAAATAATCTTGAGAAGCAAAGATTTACTACCATCTAGTGAGCATAAACATTCAGAATACAAAAAAAAAAAAAAATAGTTGAGGGCAAAATACATATAACAAAGTTTATATTCTATGTTGTATATTAATATAAAATGACTTCATGACTTATTTACTTCTAATTTATTTCTCTTTTAGACACATTTCTAATAGAGTTCTCCAAACTCAGAACAAAATGGGTGATTGAGTTTGGTTACTGCTGCCAGTCAGGATCATAGCAATAGTAAGATACAATAGACACTGACTCAAAGGAGGCAGAAGCAGTATAGAATATGGACCAAAAAAAAAAAAAAGAATATGGACAAAAGTCTCAGTACTTGAGTGTATCACTATGCTACAGCACAACACAATCATTTAGATTAATCATCATTTATTATGCATGTTAGGTATTCTGACACACTTTAAATATATTATCCTATACAATCTTGTCTTAGAGGGTAGGCATTATCCTTAGTTCTACCATGTACTCAGTGAAAACACAGAACATTTAAGCAATCTAAAAAAGTCACACTAAGTAAGTTGGTGCCTCCCAAGATTAGAACTCAGAAAGACTGACTCCAAACACCCCTTTTAGCCACTATACTAAAAAAAATTCCTATTGATTATTCAAATTGGTAGAGGAAATACATTATTAAACCATAGACTTAAATGAAAAACTCAGGGGCACCTGGGTGGCTTATCAATTAAGTGTTGGACTTAAAGAGAACTTAAAGAGAACTTGATAGTGTCATGATATTGATTATTGTGTAGGGCTCCATGTGAAGACTGTTTAAAATTCTCTCTCCCTCTGCCCCTCAACCCCACTCTCTCTCTCTGTCTCTCTTTCTCTCTCTCTCTCTCATAAATAAATAAATAAATAAATAAATAAATAAATAAATGTGAAACACAACACTCTAAAACTTGTGGAAGATAACATACCAGGAAATCTAGGTAACCTTGGAATTGACAGTGGATTTTTAAATATAACACAAAAAGCAAAATCTAAGAAAGAATTGATAACTTATCAATTAAGTTTTAACTTCATTCAAATTAAACACTCCTGCAAAAGACTCTCTTGAAAGAATGAAAACACATGCTACACACTGGGAGAAAATCTTAGCAACACTCACATCTGATAAACCATAACATATAATGTATTGCTGAAACTCCACGATAAGAAAATTAACAACTCCATTAAAAAATAGACAAAAGATCCTAACAAATGCTTCAATATCTAAAACACCTACAGCGCAAATCCTGATGAGGATGTGGAACAACAGGAATCTCATTCATTGTTGGTGGGAATGCAAGAAGGTACAGACTTACTGGAAATAGTTTGGCAAAATCTTACAAAGCTAAACATACTCTTTCCATTCAATCTAGCAACTGCACACATTGCTATTTACCCAAATGAGCTGCTAATGAGTTGATAACTTATGTTCACACAAAACCCTGCACACAGATATTAAGAGCAGCTTTATTCCTAATTGCGAAAACGTGGAAGCAACTGCGATGTCTTTCAATAACAAGTGAATTGATTAAAAAAAAAAAAAAAAGCTTTGGTACACCTATCCAGTAGAATATTAACAGCAATGAAAAGACGCAAGCTCTCAAGCCGCAAAAAGACGTGAAGAATCTTAAGTGTGTATTGCTAAGTGAAAGAAGCCAATAGGAAAAGGCTATATACTATATGATTCCAACTACATGGCATTCTGAAAGGCAAAACTATACGGATGACATAAAGATCAATGGTTGCCTGGGGTTTGAGGGGATTTAGAGACACAGCTTCACCCACCCAAACCCTTACACCCCAATGTTGCTATTTATTGAAACAACTGGAAAAAGCGAACTGAATTTTTAGAAAAATGAAACTATCCTTCTGTATGACAGTGAACGGTGGGTACATGATACTTGCATTTGGCAAATCTCTACAGTTATAGAACACAAAAAGGAAACCCCATTGTAAACTACGGCCCTTAGGTGATGATGATGATAATAATAATAACAATAATAATAATAATAATAGTAATAATAGTAATGTATCAGTATTGGTTCAATTACAGGATATGTACAGCACCAGTGCAAGATGTTAATAACAAAGGGGGAGAGAGATAATATGGAAACTCTCTGTACTTTCCTGTAAACCTGAAACTGTTCTAAAAACTAAAGTCTGTTATTAAAAATAAAAGGAAAAAGTTATTTGGCACTCTCATTTGCTATCGAGCTGTAGGCTTGGAAATTAACATGGTATTGTATAAAGGCACTACATTCTAAAAATAAGTCTACAATTTTACAGCAGGAAAAGTTTACAGGAAGCTACATGTAAATGTCTCTGATACACATTCATATCTATGAAATGGAAATAATAACTTTCATGCCTAATTAACTGGCTTTTGTGAGAATCAAATATCTATGAGAACCTACTTTGAAAACTGTTATAATAAATGTATATCATTATTTTAAGGCATGCATGTTTAAATATATTATTTATCTAAATGCATAATATATGTTGTATTATTTACATAATTTATCTATTGTTAAGACTACAAAGGGGCAGGCACTTGATCATTGCCTTTAAACTTGACCTCATTTATATGGTGGGAATTGAAGAAAGGCTTTTTTTGTTAGAAACTAGTAACATTCTTCAGTTTAAAAGCCTGTTCAGAAAAAGCAGTTCAAAAGCTGAGCTTTTTTCAGCCAACATGGACATTCACAGACAAAGGAATTATTTTCCTTTTCATCCCATGACATATGGAAGGGGTACCTTTGAACAGAAGTCACTGTAAAACTAAACAGCCTGGATGTCATTAGTGAATTTAATAAACTTTGTGTTATATATTCTTCTGCCATAGCAGGTGGCATTGGCATCAGATAGGAGCTGTTAACAGGGGTCTGTACAAAGCCATCAGGATGGAGCAGAAGGTAGGGCAGGGGGCATCACGACACCAATCAGGGCCAAGTGCAGTGTAGATCTTAAATGACTTGAAAGAACAGAGTAGGAGGATGGTCAGAAATGTGAGATAAGGTGGGTTTGGACAAAAGGACGTTGATGCCCTGAAGGGGACTTGGCTGAACATTGCCATCATTAACTTTTGGCCCCAGACTAAAGCCTTGCACATGAACAGCCCGATTTTCTCTAGCAATTTCGTCTCCTGATAGTATCATGGCTTAGAAGAGGTCAGGACCTAAAAGAAACTCACTCATTCACTCCTTCCTTCCTCCCTTCCTCCCATCCCACTCTTTCTTTCTTTCTTTCTTTCTTTCTTTCTTTCTTTCTTTCTTTCTTTCTTTCTTTCTTTCTTTCTTTCTTTCTTTCTTTTTCTTTCTTTCCTTCTTTCTTTTCTTTCTTTCTTTCTTTCCTTTTTCTCTCTTTTCTTTCTCTTTTCTCTTCTTTATCTTTCTTTCATATTCTTTCTTCCATTCTTCCTCTTTTTCCCAAAGCCATTCATTAATTGAGTGTAATTTGTGATGACCCTGCTAAGTGCTGAGTTTTAAATTATTAAAAACACAAATAAATACTGAGTAGTAAGTGATAAAGATATAGAGAGAGGCAGAGAGATTATGAGAGTACATAAGAAAGACTTAATCTAGAGAGCAACTCAGTCTCAAAGGACAGAATGAATTATGTGTCAGTGTGGGGGAGATTTAAAAAAAAAGAAAAAAAGTAGGGAAACAAATGTGTGCAAAAACATTGAAATAAGGTTTATTAAATGTCATGCATTTTCAGTATGGCTAGAGCATGTGTATAAAGTGAGAGATAAGGTTAGAGAAATGGGTCAAGATTAACAATAAAGTACCTTGTAACAGGAAGAAAAGGATGTCAAATCCAATTACAATTATTTCAGCAAGTTTGTAGAGAGTCAAAACACTGAAAGTTCAAAGGGGATGGTAATAATAGTGACAGGTCAAGGTCTTACTCTAATGCAAGGCACTACATGTAGTATAATATACATAATACCTAATTTAACTCATGCTAACTATGAACTATAATAACCTTATCACCCCTTTTAGAGAATATAGGAAATTTAAGTATCAGATTTCTTAAGTTTCTTACAGTTAGACTGTTAGTGTATTCAAACTCAGGCCTTCCTAACTTTTAGGCAATAGCCATTAACCACTACCTAAGCAATTTGGAAAACTTATAGGTATATTCATTTTCAATTGAATACAAAATAAACATATTTGTATTCATTTCTAAGTGATTGATAAATGTGTAAATATCCAACAATTGAAAGTTAAAGAAAAAACTAAAGTGAAAATTTAAACATTTATAAAGCCAAGGTACATTGAGATTATAAATCAGGACAACGGATTTTAAAATGATTTAAACATCCATAAAGCATAAGTATGAATTATTTAATGGTAACAATTGTTAGTTTTCCTATTTTGGATCGTAAGGATTTCTTGTGTATTTTAACTACTTTATGGATTCTTTGATGATATTATAGATCCTCTATCTATATTTCCTGTGAATCCACTTCCATATTAGAAATAAATTTATCATCTGCTCAATCACTATAGACAATTTTTCTTCATATTTTCTACACTGCTGGACTCCACCTCTTTGCACCTTCATCCCCGTTAAGATTTTTCTAACGTCCACTTAGGTGCCTGTTTCTGTTCTCATCACTAGTCAGGGATCCACAGGTCAATGAGGCAGCCAAAAAATCACACACGCGATGAAAAGAACATGCTTTTTTTTCTCCTTTGGGTTTTACTCTCTCTTGCTTTGAAACCCACCTATGGAACACCAATTTGTTTGTTTATTCTCAAAACACGTTACTTTTATCATTGTAAAATATGTAATACATATTTAAATATATAGCATTATATTATATACATATATCACATAAAAATGCCATATATTATCATAAGGTATGCAGGATATACCCTAGTAATAATTACTAATTCTTTCCCCAATATTAATAACAAGTGCAGTACATACATATGGAAACACACATACACACATTTACAACATTTTTTATTATAATATTCCATTGTGTGAATATATGCCACTAAGTTTTTTTTTAAGAAGTTCTTTACTGGCAGTTTCTCAGATTGAATCCAAGTTTCCTCTGCTATAAACAATACTTTAATGAGCGTATTTGTACATATACTTTGTGGACTTGCATGATTATCTTAGTTAGGGCTGCGGTAAGAAAGTACTCTAGACTGGGTGGCTTATCACCAACAGAAATTTGTTTCTCAAAGTTCTGAATACTGGAGGTCTGAGATCAGAACATAGTCAGGTTCTTGCGAGGTTTCTCTTCCAGGTTGTAGACTGTCTATTTCTCCTTGTAGCATCGCATGGCAGAGAGAGAGTAAGGAAGTTCCCTGGGGTCTCTTTAAAAGGGCACTAATCCCATTCGCGAAGGCTCTACCTTCATAGACTAATTACCTACCAAAAACGCTATTTAGGAGGCACACAAACATTCAGCCCATTGAAATGATCATTTTCTTATAATTCATTTCTGTAAGTTGAATTTTTATGTCAACGTTTATGTACATTTTACTTTTTAATGCAGTCTTACAGGCTGCTGTCTATACAAGGCATGCTGATTTATAATATCACCAAATGCAGTTTCTTTACCTTCTTAACAAGAATTTTTGATGACTAATAGTATTGTAGATTAAAACATTTTATTATTTTTAAAACTTTTATTTCTTTAACTGACAAGTAGTAAGACTAACTTTTTTCATATCTTTTGGCCATTTATACTTCTTTTACGTAAATTTCTCATTCTGTACTTTGCCCATTTTCCACTAAGATGTTGAAAATACATTATTAAATATAGTAACAATTTTTATGTAACATATATGTAACATGTAATTTTATGTAACATTTATTCTATTTTAACCACATATAATTTATTATTTAGTGTTGTTTACAATTTGGAGACAACAAAATTATTCTTTAAAAAGTAAAATTTATCAATTTTTATTTTTGTCTTATTGTCTTGCTTAAGGTTTTTTTTTTTTTAAAGATTTTATTTATTTGACAGAGAGAAACACAGCGACAGAGGGAACACAAGCAGAGGGAATGGTAGCAGGAGAAGCAGGCTTCCTGCCGAGCAGGAAGCCCAATGAGGGGCTCAATCCCAGGACCCTGGGATCATGACCTGGGCCTAAGGCAGATGCTTAACGACTGAGCCACCCAAGCGCCCCATCTTAAGGGGGTTTTAATGAACCCTAATGAACCCTTAATGTCAACCCTAATGTTGACAAGTCAGGTAAACTCCCTGCTCATATTTTCAAATTATTGTTGTTTCTAGTACATTCAGTTTAATTGTAAATTGACCATTATATCATTTCTCATGAAGCTTTAATTGTCGACATGCACCTCTAACATTTCAATTGTTTCCCACTAAAATCTCTAACAATTTTAGAAGTGTGTTGTTTGATGATAAATGATGCAACAGCTGGCATAGAATAATTCTATATAGAGTTTCCTTTGAGAGAGTATAGGATTTTAACATATCATTACATTTGTTCTATTTTTCAGCTCTCCAAATAATATATATGAATGAATGAGTGAATGAGTTAGCTAATTCCTTCATACCTGCAAAAAAGAGGACATAATGGTGGAGCAGTAGGTTTTGGTGCCCTCTGCTACCATCCCTCAAGCTAGCTCTGATTTCACTTGTGGTAGCAGTTGACCTTTCCGATGCATTACCAGTATATCTTATTAAAAGTGAGTGCTGAAGCAATGTCCACCTTAGCCTCCTGTGGAAGGAGCCGAGATGCCCTTCAACAGACAAATGGATAAAGAAGATGCGGTCCATAGACACAGTGGAATATTACTCAGCCATCAGAAAGGATGAATACCCAGCTTTTCCACCAACATGGATGGAACTAGAGGGTATTGTGCTAAGTGAAGTAAGTCAAGCAGAGAAAGACTATTATCATATGGTTTCACTCATATGTGGAATATAAGGAATAGAGCAGAGGACCACAGGGAAGGGAGAAAACTAAATGGGAAGAAATCAGAAGGAGACAAACCATGAGAGACTCTGGACTTTGGGAACCAAACTGAGGGTTACAGAAGGAGCAGAGGGGGGAGATAGGGTAACCAAGTGATGGGCATGAAGGAGGGCACATGTGGTGATGAGCACTGGGTGTTATATGTAACTAATGAATCATTGAACACTACATCAAAAACTAGTGATGGGTAATTGAACATAATAATAAAAAAATAAATGAAAAAACTCAAAAAGTGAGTGGTTTTCTACATTTCTGCTTCAGGGCTTTCTCTGAAACTGTAGGTGCTCCCTGAGTCCAAACACAGGGCAGTTCTCAAGATAACCCTTGTATGAGTTTCCTATTGCTGCTTTAGCAGAATACCACAAACTTAATAGCACAAAACAACACACATTTATTATTGTAAAGTTCTGGAGATCAAAAATCTGAAATGGATCTCACTACTAAAGTCAAGAACTTGGCAGGGTGATATTCCTTCTGAAGACAGTAGGGGAGAATCTGTTTCATGGCCTCTTCCAGTTTCTAAAGACTGCCAGCATTCCTTGGCTTCTGTCCTCCTACCATTATCTAAGTTGATTATCTTCCTTTATTTCAGCTGCAATGTTAAGTCCCTTTGCCACATAACTAACATATTCACAGATTCCAGGCTTATTAGAGCATGGGCATCTTCGAGGGGCCATTATTCTACTTACCAAAACCCTCAAACAATAGATAAGAGACAAATAAATACCGCAGCCTCTTGTCCTCCTGACAGACAGTCCTGAGCCTTATTTTACATGGGCCTTCACAGAGTCTCTGTTGAAGGTAAGACAACAATCTCAAAGAAGGGATTGTGCCACTTAATTACTCTTTGGCCAGAAGAAATATTAAATCCCAGGTGAAAATATAAATAATGTTACCAACTATAAAAGTCTATGTAGATTGTGGTCCTATCATAATCCTGTTCAATTAACCAATATAGCTTCTATAAACATGTTTATAGATGTTGGCAATGGACTCCTAAGAACTTAACTAGTGGCCCAAATGTAGCTGCTGTGCTCACATGAGGTATCTTTGCTGGAACTGAGCAAAGACTGTTGCTCTTTAGCATTTAGTATACAGCTACATTTATAACAAGTGTATTTTTTCGATCTCTGGCAATAAAAAGGGTGAAATGCATTTTTCCACCTACATGCAGAGGTTAGCTGTTCTTCCTCAAGAGCCATGTGAACTCTACTATTCTCTCTCAAAATATAGCCTGCAGAGAGAATGACTTACTTAATATTCTGAAGAATATCATACTGGTCTAATATATGGAGGTCATCAATGTAATTTTGCCTTATGAATAAGTAATGGAATGAATGTACCCTAAATGTCCTAGTAAGAAATATTCATACTGGTGAGTGGCAAGTAAACCCCCAAAGGATTCAGGACCTGCAACTCAGATAAAGCTTTTAGGGGAACAATGAGATGGGTCTTGCCAGTACATAGTCATGCTAGTCTATCTGAGGTAAATGACAAGCCATTATACCTGAATACTCCACTAGTAAGAAAGGGCACAGTGCTTGGTGAGCTGCTTTGAATTTTCTAGGCAGAAATAGCAAACTCGAAATACTGCTTCAACTCATTTATGAAATGATTCTGAAGCCACCAGTTTCAAGTGGTGTTTAAACAAGATCTATGTGAGATTAAGGACCAGGCTGAGTTACAACCTTCCCTGCCTCCTGGACTGTGAAAACAGATCCAAAATTGTTAGATGTTTCATTGGTAGAAAAAAGACCTGTTTTGGCATCTCTGGGAGATTCAAACAGGAGAAACTCAGAAAAAAGCCTAAACAAAACATGCTTTCTGGGGCAGTATAATGCTTGTCACTTGAAAAGTAACTTTCAGAGTTTTATGGAGTCTTTGACGAATCTGAGGGCCTATTCATTGGTTATCAAGTGGCTGGAGCTGAAGTACTTATCATGTATTGGGTATATTACAGTGATTTATAAGCAGAAATTTCCAAAGGCTTACTAAGTGGCAGATTTATCTGCTTGAGATTTTGTAAAATGCCACCTCAGGATAATAGACAGAATTTTTGGCAAAAGGGGTAATCAATGGGCACACAACCACAGTATTTTCTAAATCCACCCCTCTTAGCATATTGAAGCCCTAACCCCTACTGTGACTAGATTTCAAAATAGGATTTTTTAGGAGGCAATTAATGTTAAAGGAGGTCATAAAAGTGGGATCCTAATTTCATAAGATTCATGGTCTTAGAGAAATCTCTCTGTCCTTTCTCTCCCTCTCTCATTTCTCTCCCTTTCTCTTCCCACCTCTGTCTTTCTTTCTCTTTTCTGTCACATAAACAACACACACACACACACACACACACACACACACACGAGTCTCTGAAGAAAAGCTTTCACAGCAATAAAATGGCTTTCTGTAAGTCAGGATGAGAGCTCACCAGGAATTGAAGTAGCTGGCATGTTAATCTTAGACGTCCCAACCTCCAGAACTATGAGAAAATCAATTTCTATTGTTTAAGCCACCAATCTCTAGTATTTGGTTATGGTTTGACTACAACAAAAGGATTGAAGTTTCCTTGGAAGGTAATAATAGTGAATGGATAACTGCAGCAACCGTGTCCCCAAAAGGGTGGGCCAGTCATGGGTTCACTCTTCCCATGGGAAAAGGTCTAATTCACACCACCAGGAAAACTACCTATACTCGATGAATTGCAGGCTGGAGGTGAGATAAACCTGGAATGGCTGGTAGAGGAATTTGATGATTATTAAATATAGTCTATGGATCAATTAAAACAGTAAAGACCATCACTTGTAAAATAATTCTGTTGCTTTTAAGTCTTTTTTTAGAGATTACCACTGGCTATTATTTTGAAGGTTAGTAAGAAAATGGAATTAACAAGCGGAGCTGAGTAATAGTTGAAGTGGACTGGAGCAAACCCTTTTGATGTTCCATGCCTCATCCCATTGGCCCACGTCCAATTTACTTGCAGTTCCTATGTACCCTGACAAAATCCCAACTTGAGTGCCAAATTCAAACAACCAAATTCTTTCTCACACATGTTACTTGTTGGCTGTGGATCAGCTGCAGCCCTGTTCCAGGTCTTCCCTACTCAGAAAACTTGGCTGAATGAGAAAGCCTTACATGGGAAACATCATTCTAATGGGAGAAGCTCTCACTCCTACTTAGAAGTGGTACACAGACTGCCAATGCCAAAGAAATTCACATCATTAAGATTGAATCATAATGTGAACAAGATATAATCTTTCAACAGTGAGAGCCACCCCAAAGAAAATTTTGAATGATAATTAAATCTAACACGGTTTCCCTTCTTTGTCACAGTATGTACTTCTCTTCCTCCTGCCCACACATATTCTCGCTCGCTCCTAAAGGGAGAAAATCCCAAAGTGCCTTCCAATAATAGCATCAGAATTAAATCCCAGAATCTCAGAATAGTCTCTACATCAGCTCATGATTCAATTCTTATTGATCTTGAGACCTGCAATCTTAAAAAATGCTACTTACATATCACTTACATGTCTGGTAGATAAGAGTAGAAGAAGGGCAAATTAACTACAACAAATCCCCCCATACAAAATAAATAGATAGATAGATGATAAGATAGATAGATAGATAGATAGATAGATAGATAGATAGATAGATAAAGGCAAGTACCAAGAGTCAATGGTTCACTGCAATTCTGAAATTTTGCCAGACAGATATTTGTGGGGGATTCTCACCCTATGGAAGTAGAATGTTTCTTGATTAGCTAGTTTTTCCCCAGAAATTAGATTTCTGTGGAAGGTGGTACCTTTCTTGAGGAGTTCTTTCCTTTTCTATTTTCTTCTTTGGCTACATCTGAAAGTGTTTAGAGAAGATGCCCTCTTTGGGATCCATGTAGCTTTTCTGGCTACTATTTGAGTAGACAGAAATCAGTATCATTATTAAGTATTT
>CM053606.1:116212349-116262038 GCA_028646535.1 Procyon lotor
ATTTCAGGGTATTTGATGGCTGCATAGTATTCCAGTGTGTGTGTGTGTGTGTGTGTGTGTGTGTGTTCCATAGTTCAGCTATTGTGGACATTGCTGTTATAAACATTCAGATGCACGTACCCCTTCAGATCACTACATTTGTATCTTTAGGGTAAATACCCAGTAGCACAATTGCTGGGTTGTAGGGTAGCTCTATTTTCAACTTTTTGAGGAACCTCCAAACTGTTTTCCAGTTTGCACTGCACCAGTTTGCATTCCCACCAACAGTATAGGAGGGTTCCCCTTTCTCCGCATTCTCGCCAACATCTGTTGTTTCCTGACTTGTTAATTTTACCTATTCTGACTGGTGTGAGATGATGTCTCACTGTGGTTTTCATTTGTATTTCTCTGATGCTGAGTGATGTTGAGCACTTTTTCATGTGTCTGTTGGACATTTGGATGTCTTCTTTGTAGAAATGTTTGTTCATTTCTTCTGCCCATTTCTTGATTGGATTATTTGTTCTTTGGGTGTTGAGTTTGATAAGTTCTTTATAGATTTTGGATACTAGCCCTTTATCTAGCTTTTGATCTTGATAAAGTCCCCATAGTTCATTTTTGCCCTTGTTTCCCTTGCCTTTGGTGATGTTTCTAGGGAGAAGTTGCTGCGGCCGAGGTTGAAGAGGTTGCTGCCTGTGTTCTCAAGGATTTTGATGGATTCCTGTCTCACATTGAAGTCTTTCAGCCATTTTGAGTCTATTTTTATGTGTGGTGTATGGAAATGTTCCGGTTTCATTCTTCTGCATGTGGCTGTCCAATTTTTCCAACAAAATTTGTTGAAGAGACTATCTTTTTTCCATTGGACCTTCTTTCCTGCTTTATTGAAGATTAGTTGACCATAGAGGTAAGGGTCCATTTCTGGGTCATCTATTTTGTTCCATTGATCTATGTGTCTGCTTTTTGTGCCAGTACCATACTGTCTTGATGATCACAACTTTGTAATAGAGCTTGAAGTCTGGAATTGTGATGCCTTCAACTTTAGTTTTCTTTTTCAACATTCCTCTGGCTATTCGGGGTCTTTTCTGGTTCCATAAAAATTTTAGGATTATTTGTTCCATTTCTTTGAAAAAATTTGATGGTATTTTGATAGGGATTGCGTGAAACATTTCCTCTTTAACTTTGATTTTCCTCTAATTATTTTGATGTGGCTCAATGTGGTTCTTTTTGTAGTTACCCTAACTAAGGTTAACTAAGGTCACTGGATCTGTAGATTGATGGTTTTTTACTAAATTGGGGAGATTTCTATCACGATTTTTTCATGTGTCTTTTTGCCTTATCTCTGTCTTCTCCTCTGAGACTCCAATCACGCATATGTTAAACCACTTCATATTATACCACAGTTCAACAATAGTCTGCATAGTTGCTTTTTAAGTTTTTATCTTTGTTCTTCAGATGAGATAAGTTTAACTATCTGTCTTAAATTCACAGACCCTTTTTCTAATGAGGCTTAATCTAATACTAGCCATCCAGTGAATTTGGGGAGTACAAACAGTCCATCCATAACAATTTCTTTTGTTCCTGCCTTTTTTCCTTGATGAAGTGGGTCTATATTGATTTTGTACCTAGTCCTAGGCCATGGTCTTTATTCCTAAAGCATAGTCTTCCTTGGGATGCAACTGAATGCCTGAGGTACTCAGCAGTCTCTTTAGTCTGGTTGCATTAGAATTCCAATCCATTTTCTGGTATCTCTGTTCAGTGGCCAGTCTTAAGATGCTGTTCTCTGGTAAACCTCATAGTTTCACCCTGTGCACAGCTAAAGACCTGCAGGAATCCATGCCCAAAGTTCTAGATTATTTTCTTCTCTCTCTCTCTTCTTCCTAGTTGGTGCCTTGAAAATTCAGCTACTTCACTATCTCCAAAATCAAATCTCTGCCTCTTCAGCTCAGTTTGATTACCTTAATCTCCTTGGACATTATAATCAGAAAAATACTCCAAGAAGAAAGCTCAGGCAAATGTGAGGTTTACCTTATTTGTTTCTCTTCTCCCAAGAATCAAAACATCTATGTGTCCTAGTTCCCAATGGAAATTAAAATAGTTGCCTTGTGCATGCTGTCTGTTTTATGGCTGGTGGCAACAGAAAGGCAAGTTTAGCACTAGTTATTCTGTCATGGATAGTAGTGAAAATTACTGAACAGCTATGACATATTATAAAGTAAATTTTTTTCAAAATCCTAATTGCCTTTTTATCTATTTGACGACAGTACACTCTATGCAGTAAGAAATATATAAATGGGGTTTTTTTCCCATTTGTAGATGAGAAATAGTTACATCTTTTAACCCTGAATGTTTCAGAATTTCTGGGTGGTCTACATTCTCTTTTATATCTTTGCAACTTTCCCACTCACCCTACCCTGGTTCTTTCCTCAGATCATCTCCATCTTTCACAATCTCATCAAAGGCAATCCAAAATATGTAAACATGCTAATAACACCTGTTCCTAACGTCTTCATATAAAACCACAAATTCACCAGTACATTTTTTTTCTGGCTGGTTATGATAGTTGACACTCATACCAGGTTATTTCACTACTGCATACCACGTGCTGTCATTTTCCAACCACCACTAATAGTTTTCTCACCATCTTCCTTTTGGCCTTAAAATCAAAGCCACATAATTTACTTTTTGTTATGTTATTATAGCAACATCTCATTTCTAGTACTAATTTCTATGTCGGTAATTTATCTATATACATTGTTTCCTTAAGAAACAATCTTCCACTAATAGTTTTCTCACCATCTCCCATTTGATCTTAAAGTCAAAGCCACGTAATTTACTTTTTGTTATGTTCTTATAGCAGCATCTCACTTCTAGTACTAATTTCTATGTCAGTAAGTTATTTATATATGTTTCCTTAAAAAAAAAAGTCCTAAGCGACACCTGGGTGGCTCAGTTGGTTAAGCATCTGCCTTCAGTTCAGGTCATGATCTCAGGGTCCTGGAATAAGCCCTGAGTTGGGCTCCTTGCTCAGCGGGGAGTCTGTTTCTCTTTCTCCTGCTGTCCCTCCCCACTGCTTGTGCCCTCTCTCTCTCTTTGTCTAAAATAAATAAATAAAATCTTAAAAAAAAAAACAAAAACCAGACACAATCATATTCAGTGGATTTTTAACAATAGGGTTTTTCCCAAGCCAGTATGTGCCAGCTGCCTGTCAGCTGTAGTTCTTTGTGTTCTTAGGAACCATGATGAAAACCCAACACTTAACGGTGGCAACACCATCATGATGTGGCAAAGAGAAGAGGTTTGATAAAATCATGCGATCGTTCTTTAAACTGCTGCTCAGAAGTAACAAAAGTCACTTACACTTAGCTTTCATTTGCCAAATCAAATAGGACCAAGTCCAACATAAATTGGATGAAAACTGTAATCCTCACATAGAAGGGGTTCTGTGGTAAAAGATCATGAAAAGAAGGGGTCTATACAGAAAGATAATGTATATTTTGGATAGCAATGCAATGTGTCACCTCAAATTTATTTCTCAAAAGATTTCTTTGATTGATGTATTGAGGAAAACATTTAAGAAGGTAAGGTAGAAGCAAAGAAATCTATTAAAAGAATAATTAATAATTCAGGTAAGAGATAATGGTGGCTTAAATAGAGTTGTGGCAGGAGCTGAAGGATGGGTTGGTTTCTGAATGTATTTTCAGGAAGAGTCGGTAAGATTTAATGATTAGTTACTTGCTGGGCATTAGAGAAAACTAGGACACAAGAATGACTTCAAGGTTTAGGCTTAGGCTTAGGATTGCATAGTACCCCGACTCAGTCAGTCAGATTTCCAGGTTTGAGAGCACAGCCATCAAGACTGCCCTGAACTATGATATAAACTACAAGTTTACAGAGTTCCCAAAACTACCTTCAGGTTTAGTAATCTGCTAGAAGGACTCCCAAAACTCAATGAAAAGCTTTTATACTCACAGTTAAAGTTTACTAGAGGGAAAGAAAATAGATTTAATTTAGCTAAACGAAAAGCATTAAGCAGAATCTGGAAGGATTCCATATACAAAATTTTCAGAATGTATTATAATCTTAGCATCAATGTGTAACAGTACACATGGTATCCAGTCAGTAAAAGCAGCTTACCCACGCCTTGGTGTTCAGAGTTTTAAATTGAGGACTCTTTCATTTGGTCTTGATTCATTGATTGCCCATGTGGTTGATTTCAGTCTCCAGGTCAACTGATAACACATGAACCAAAGTCCTTACTCTAAATCCTCTAGTTTGTCTCGCTGATATAGCCACCCTCCATCCTATCAGCTAATATATTCAGTTTCTTCCCTAAGCAAAGATACTCCTACTAGGAATGGTATGCATTACCTATTAGAAGACAAGGATAAAGGGAAGTCCTCTCTTTGGGCAAAACCAAATTTTTTCTACACACATGCCTATATCCAAACTAATTACTAAGTCCAGAAAGACTGGATTGGCCCGTGTTTTTAGCAAAATCATACTCCATTCCCCAGACCAAATCAGAATGCCGTTGGTTTTATAAACCACATCTTTGTAACACAAGACAACAGTGGAATAAACCTTATTGAGACAACCATATTATTAAGAACAAGTGTTATATAAAGAAAATCAAAAGGTAATGTGAGAGAAATCATCTTGATTAGGGGGTAGAGTATGGGTGATGCATACTTTAATAGACTTATGCTAAATGGCTTTGTGAGGAGGTGACATTTAATCTGAGTCCTGAAGAATAAAAAGTGAGAAGAGAAGAAACAATTTAATGATGAATTAAAAAAAATAAATAAAATAAAAATGGTTATGTCTGGAGCACAGTAAACAAGGACTGAGACGTATGAGATTAGAATGATAATGAAAATAGAAATCGGGCTACAGGGCTATAACAGGCATTATGAGTGTCTATATATCTTGAATCCTACCATTTCAGTGTGCTCAAACTTCCAGAAGCTCTACATTTCTGGAAACTATCTACATTCTGTGCCCGAGGGCTTTGTGTGAAGGTTAGAGGTATGTAGAATAATACCCACATCCCAACACCCTTCAAATAGTGAATAAGAAAAAAATTAAATATAAATATTTAATATTAAGTTAAAATTTAAAAATTAAACACATTATACGTATTTACATACACAAGTCTATTTTATCTCCCTTCTGAAGGTTGGTAGGGCTGGTAATTCTATGATATATGTATTATTTATATTACTTCCTAAAGTTAGACCATGGGATAAAGTTCCAGTATTTCTTCTGGTTTCTGGATTAACACACACTTTCTTGGCTCCTTCTCTTTCTGATATTGTATCTCTATTAATCTATACGTATTTCTAGTATTTCTAACAGAAAGAGAAAAAAAAGAAACTAAATCTTACTTGCACTTGAATCCTTCTGCCTAGGTTTGCTACAGAGGGATCCAAAACTAACACAAAGACAGAAAAGAGGAAAATCGCGGACATATTTTAAACAACTGAATAATATCATTTAATAAATATTTCAAAAAATCATTCTGACCTCTATAATTGAAAAGCATTACTGTGGACAAAAGTATAAGCAGAAACGCTAAAGACCTACTGCAATATCTGGGTAAATGATGATAGTGATTTAAATGAGAGTCAGAACAGAGGATATAAAAAGAAGTTGGAAATTCAAAACATACTTTGAAGATAGAACTGACAGGACAGTTGTTGGTTTAGATATGTTAGGTTTAGGCGATGGAATAATCAATATTGACTCCCATATTGCTTGATGATATTACTTTATAAGATGACAAAATCAAGTGAAGAAAATTTGGGTGTTTAATTTGGTCGGGGTGATCAAGAGCTTCATTTTGGGCATCTTTCATCTGTCTAATAAGACACTCAAATGGAGTTGTCAAGAAGGAATCTGAACATATATTTAGCACTAAGGAAAGAACTGGGCTGGAGACCTAAATTAGGGACCCGTCATCTTACAGATGCTATTCAAAATCATGGGACTGAAAAAAAAAAAAAAAAACACCAAAATCACAGGACTGGATGAGATCACTTGCAATATAATTAAATAGAGAAGAGAAAAACGAGTGAAATAATGGATTATTCTATAAATGGGTTTAGATAAGTAGCTCAATTTCATGTCCTTCTATAAATTAAATTTATAAAAAAATGAAATCAAAGAAATCAAAGAAGAAAATATTCATATATGTTTATGGGACGTGAAGAAAGCCTTTATAGGCTTAAAGTCATAGTCAAAAACAATAAAGAGTTGAACCATAATCACTCATCTCCAAGGAAAGCGCAAATCAAAACCACAATGAGATATCACCTCACATCGTCAGAATAGCTAAAATCAAAAACTTAAGAAACAAGTGTTCAAGAAGATGTGGAGGAAAAGGGACCCTCATGCTCTGTTGGTAGTAATACAAACTGGTACAGCCACTGTGGAAGACAACATGGAGGTTCCTCAAAAAATTAAAAATAAAACTCCTCTACAATCCAGTAATTGCACTACTGGGTATTTATCCAAAGAATACAAAACACTAGTTCAAAGGGATATATGCACTCCTATGTTTATTGCAGCATTATTTACAATAACCAAACTGTGGGAGAAGCTCATGTTCATAAATAGACGAATGGATAAAGAAGAAGCTTTGTGTGTGTGTGTGTGTGTGTGTGTGTGTGTGTGTGTGTGTATACATACACACATGTGTATGTATACACACACACACACACACACACACAATGGAATAGTACTCAGTCATAAAAAAGTCATAAAAAAGAATGAAATATTGCCATTTGCTATAACATGGATGGATCTAGAAAGTATAATGCTAAGCAAAATAAGCCAGTTAGAGAAAGACAAATATCAAATGATTTCACTTCATATGGAATTTTGGAAACAAAAAAAATGGACAAAGGAAAAAAAGACAGAAACCAAAAAACAGACTCTTAACTAGAGAGAAGAAACAGATGGTTACCAGAGAGGAGATGGGTGGGAGGATGGGTGAAATAGGTGATGGAGATAAAGAGTACACATCATGATGATCACTGAGTACTGCAAAAAATTATTGCATCACTATATTGTACACCTGAAGTATACGTATAACACTGTATGTTGATTGTACTGGAGTTAAAATTTTAAAATAAAGTAAAATAAAATGAGTTTGACCATAAAAAAGAAAAATTTTTTAAAGTACATTATAAAAAACTCTCCTAATGTAATTAAAAGATAAATCTAAAAATGAGAAGATGGTTTTATTATCTTTCTCTGTGTGTATATTAATTTATATAAGGGATTATGAACATACAAGAGGTCAAACATTTTTTATAGAAAAAAGACATACAGTATGAATGAAAATTAAGGAAAAGAAGAAACTTAAATCTCCAACAACCATATTCAAAATATAAATAAATAAAAAGGTCAATTATGCTAGTAAAAAAATAAAAGACACAGAAATTAATCAGTTAGCAGATACTTTTCTCTACCTAATAAAATAGAAAAGTTTTAAAATTATAATATCATATATTGGCAAGCTTACAGAATAATAGACTGAGTCTTTACTGATGAAAATGTAATTGGTACAATTTTCTGCATGGCAATTTTAGGATAGTCTTAAGCAAAAGTCTTAATGCTTTGATACAGCAATTTCTCTTCTAGTAATTTATCGCCCCAAATAATTAAAGACACGTTTAAATATTTACCTAATCAAGATAAATCCAGAAATGTAATGTGATAAGCTTGGGAATTATATATTTTATTTGGGGGATATGAAGAGAAGATTCCTAGCTATCATTTTGATATCAATAATGGTGGACAAATCCTCCATAATTCCATGACTAAACCTCACAGAGATTGCGATAGACTTGGAGTCAGAAATATTCAACATAAAAGTACCTGGAAGAAAAGACAACTTGACGAAGCAAGGACATTGGGAAGGATACTAAACAGGGAAGTTTCTCATGACGAATGCTATTGATTTCCTTTTTGGGTACAGTCTTAGGTATTTTGATTTTTTAATTGCAATAAAATGTCAATGAGCTCAGAAGACCAAGTCACAGAGACACTTTAAACAATGAATGGCTAATGCCAATAGAGTCTTGCAAAGTTTGATTATTCCTCAATCCAAGAGATAATCCTTCTAGAAATTAATAGTCTTTTAAATGTATGAGGAAAAACAAATAAATTTCAGTTTTTCTAAATCATATTCAATTTCATGATAAAATCACCACATAGTTAACATCTAAAAACCCACAAACTCAGAGATAGAGTTTATGTTATGTTTTAATTATCTTATCTCAAATTAATTCTTGCCCAAGCAAGTAAAAAAAGCTTTTAATGTACAAATGCTTACCAAACTGTTAAATTCTTTGATATTCTTCATCACATTCAACGTGTAATAAATATTTATTGTGTGTTGTGTACATTTCTCTGAACAACTTGCAATTAAATTATTATTGCTAGACTAAACAAATTATTTTGACTCACAGTTAATCCTTAAATTATTGAATACTTTGTTCCTAAGCTGTATATATAATTTATAATTAAATTTATCTGAACAAATCAAAGGCATGGCAAACAGAATACTGTTAATATTTCTAATAGGCACTTCTCTTTCCTATACATATTCTTTGAAGATAAATGACTTAAGCATAATTTGTATTCTCTGCTTTAACAATTGAGAATCTTGTTTAAATAAAAGCAGTCATAGATAAATGGCTACTCAAACGTTAATTAATGATTGAGGGAAATATTTAAAGTGATTTTTAAAAATTAAATTATTTTCTAAAATTTGCTGTAGATTTATTTCTGCATTGTATGTGGAATCACATAAAATATTTTTTAATACAAAGATGACACATCTGGTTATATGGTTTATGGTTTGTGAACTGCACAAAGGAACAAGACCAATGGGCTCATTGGGAAAGGATGAAATCCACCCAAACCTCTGCTAGGCTAAGCCACGTGTGAAATACTGCATCTATCAGGGGTGAAAATTCATGAAATGAGTCATGAATGTTAGAGTCGGTCCCGATTTAAAGTATTTCTGTGCTTGACAGAGTAATTATATTACATAAGCATACTACATAAAAATTTTTTTCTGAACCATTTTGAGAATAAGTTTCCAGCCAGATACTCTATCACTTCCTAATATTTTAGCATCTATACACTACAAACAGGGACATTCTTCTGCATAACCACCGTACTAGCAGGAAATTAACACTGATACCAACTAATCTTCAGACTCCACTCAAGTTTCACCGAATGTCCCCAAAACATTCAGAATTTCACATTGTCTTTAGCTGCAATGTCTCTTTTGTCTCCTGCATATCTCCATCACCTATTTCTTCAGTCTTTCCTGGACTTCAGTGATTTTGACAGTTTTGAATATTCCAACAATTTAATTGTGTAGGATGTCTCCCAATTTAGGATTGGCTGATGTTCCTAACATTTAGAGTCAGATTATATTATTAGGAATATCACTGAAGGGGCACCCATTTTGACTGACTGAAATCTCTTTATGCTGGCTCCTGTGTGCTTTTCGTTATGATCTCATTATTCTTTGGGCACTTCCATGATTTATGACACAATAAAATAGTCCAGGTTAACCTTGGAATTTTCTTGCCTCAACCCTTGCTTGAAAGATTTGGGTAGTAGATGTGCTCATTGCTATGAGAGTGTCACTACCCCCAGGCTCTCCCAGGGGACACAGTTAAGGAATATTTCTACGTCTACGTATATAAGTTGAAATATTTACCCCACTGCCTTCACGTCCAATCTGAAGTTACGAGGTTAATTCTAGGGTTGTTTTTTTTTTTTTCTGTTAATTAATTTTAATACATTTTTTAAATCAACTGGCTGTGTTTGACCAATTTCCCGTTACTACCACCATCTGCTCCCCAGGAATAGCTCCCTTCACCACATCACTGCTTTGATAATCTATGCTGGGCTACCACTCTAATGGGACGCACGTGTTCACTGTGCTCTAGCTCTGACAGCCCATGCCAGATAAAACATCTGGGACTCTGAGAGCCTTGACCTCAGGCTCTGACCAGGCCAGCTTTCCCATAGGACATTCACCTCACTCTCCTTGGCCCTGAGAGGCCATGCTAGGGCACCCCTTGTAGGTATATCCTCCCCACCCTAGATAACCTCTGACACTCCAGGCTAGTTTGTTCCTTCTCTTGAATGTTCTATTTGCACTTCTCAGATTTTAACACCCACCCGACTCCTGCATTCCGCAACCCCGTCTACATACACCCCTACACACTGCATGGCTACACTCCTTTCTTGGCTTTGGCTCTAACAGCCTGTGCTAGGTAAGCACCTGCACGAATACCCTCCCAATCCCACAAAAACAAAACCCATTGTTCCAGGCATGGATAATTACCTTGTCTTAGGGGCGCCTGGGTGGCTCAGTCAGTTAAGCTGTTGTCTTCCGCTCTGGTGATGATCTCAGAGTCCTGAGATTGAGCATCACATGGGGCTCCCTGATCACTGGGGGTGTCTGCTTCTCCCTCTCCCTCCGCTGCTCCCTCTGCTGCTCGCTCTGCTGCTCCCTCTGCTGCTCCCCTGCTTGTGCTCTCTCGCTCCTGTTCTCTCTCTCTAAGAAATAAATAATAAAATCTTTTTTAAAAAATTACCTTGTGGGGCACCTGGGTGGCTCAGTCCATTAAGCGTCTGCCTTCCGCTTAGGTTATGATGCCAGGGTCCTGGGATGAAGTCCTCCATGGGGCTCCTGGGATAGAGTCCTGCATCCAGCTCCCAGCTCTGCGGGGAGCCTGCTCTCCCGTCTGCCTGCTGCTCCCCCTGCTTGGGTGCTCTCTCTGTCAAGTAAATAAATAAAATACTTTTTTTTTAATTACCTTGTTTTGTACAAACTAACAGCTTTAAAACTGAATTGTTCTGGAAGGGAAAGGAAAGATAAAGAAAAGGGAGATCAGAAACTTGCTGGTTTAAGTTAGGTGCAGAGGGTTGTGTTAACTATTCATTTCATGATATATCATCATGGTCAGAGCAAACACCAGATCTGGTTTTACTTACTTTTTAATGTATTTCATAATTAATTTTATGTATTAATTTGCTCATATGTTATTGTATCGAATGGTATGTTTAAATTTTAGTCCAGACTAAGTATTTCCTCCATCTTTCTTTATGTTTTTATTTGTCCCAGTATTTCCTAGGGCTTTTTAAAATATTGTGTTCTACTTCAGAATGCCAAATTTAAGGAGACGATCTTATATATAGGAAAGTATTTTTAAACTAATAAAATATTTTTAAATTAACTGACAATTAAAATTTTAAATTTGTTTTTAATAGTCAATTTTTTTGTCCTGTGGCCTTGAAAGATTATTCATTTATTCTTTTCTCATGGAGATTACTCTCTAAGACGTACACTATGTGTGTATCAAATTTACATTTTAACTTTCTTTCTAAACAATACCTTAGAAAGCTTTGATTCTTCCTCCAAATTCATTGTCTTTTATTTTAATTCTACTTGTGTAACCTCTTAAAAACCAGTTCAGTTATCATTATATTATTATCATCAGCATTGCTTTTATATTATACCAAAAGCATTTATCTAGATTTATGTTTGTATTTTAATAATCTTTTGTGCTGCATTTCTTCATACATCTCAAACTGGTCTTTGGGATCATTTCCCTTTGTCCTACATATATTATTTAGAAATTCCTTTAGTTAAGGTTTGTTGCAGACTCTTTTGGGGATCATTTGCCTTCCTTTATGAAGGTCTATTTAGATATACTGAATCTACATTGCACTTCTTAAAATATTACACATCTGTCTTCTGAATTGTTGTTTAGAATTGCGCTGTGATTTGTGTTGTCATCCTTAAGTGGGCACTCCAACTTTTCCACTCAGGCCTCTTTCTGATTTTGTATTTGCCTTAATGATTTTTTTATTGTACCAATATTTCCAGATGTAGATTTAATTTTATTTTTTCTCTGCTTGATATAAAATGTTGACAGAATGATTTCAATAATATTTAACAATCATTTGTGTTTTTAAAAAAATCAAAAAAGGTGAGTAAAATGTAATTTCTTTATTTGATAAAGAATCTCTAACTCCCCATATTCTAACTACCCTGTACACAAACATTTTTTTTACAAACATTTTTTTAAAACGCAGTAAACATCATATTAATGATGACTGATAGAAACATTATTTAGGTCAGCCAAAAGACTAGGACATCTGCTATCACTACATCTAATTCACATTATTTTGCAATTCCTGTATCACTCAATAAACCAAGATTAAAAAATTGTTAAAATTAGAAATATAGGAAGATTGCCATATTTTAAATCAACATGCTGAAAACCAAAAATATCTATGAGCAGTCTGCTGGAATTAATAAATCATCATTAATTTCATAAATTCATGACCAAAATACAAAATAATATTTTTGTTATGCATCAATAATAGCCATCAGTCAAAATATAGTAATGAAATTTTTTACAATTCACAATTGTAACAATGACAAAAATAAGATACTTAGAAATAAGTCTAATAAAATGATGTGAAGTATTTGGGAAGAAAATGTGAAATTTTATTCTTATAATTCTTATGTAAGGTTAAAAAGCTAAAAGAAATTTTCTTAAACAATTCTTACAAAGAAAAATAAAGAGAATTTGCCTTTTCAAATATTGGGAAAGATTCTAGCCAGTAATAAAAATGGTATGATCTCACAGAGATACACAAGTTTACCACTGGACTAGAATACAGAACCTAGAAATAACCTACTAATCAGTATTAAATTATCTATTCATATGGAAAAGTAATTAGATCCTTTCCTGGCCATACAAAAATAAGTTACAGTTAAGTTAAATAGATAAAAACAGGAAAAGCAAGACAATTTTTCTTTTAAATGCAAGAGAATATTTTTATGTGTTTGCATAGGAAAGACCAGGAAACAATTTTTTTGCATTTGTATAGGAAGCATAGGGCAGTATTTCCATAACAAGACATAAAAAAGGCAACAAATAACGTATTTAATTTTTAAGAATCTATAATAGAAATCATTGAAATAAATTTAAAAATAATTCTCTTTAGGGAGAAAAATATTTTAATGAAAATAATTGACAAAGGAGTAATCTTAATAGAAAGAACCTTTTACAAATAAATAAGAAAAATTACAAATATACCAATATAATAAAAGCAAAAGATGTGGGTTGGCAGATCACCCAAGAACAAACCATAAAGCTGCTTAACCTTGTCAATAATCAAGTGAGTGAGGATCCCAGATATGAAACCAGACTCCCTAAGATCTGAAGCTGCTTGCCCACTTACTAGTTATGTAACTTTCTAGTTATTTCTGTTTCTCAGGGTCATCTTCCCCCAGAACAAGAATGGTGATACCATCTAACTTACATATTTATTATGAGAACTAAATGGTTTAGTACATGGGAAAGACTAGAACACACTTGGCACAATGTGATGGCTTAGTTAAATATGCCTACTATTACACTGTCAGGAA
This sequence comes from Procyon lotor, assembly GCA_028646535.1. Taxonomy (NCBI): domain Eukaryota; kingdom Metazoa; phylum Chordata; class Mammalia; order Carnivora; family Procyonidae; genus Procyon; species Procyon lotor. The sequence continues at coordinate 116,225,803 of CM053606.1, forward strand.
AGTCCTCAAGCAGAAGCAGCAAGAATGGAGTCTTATTGGGGCACCTGTGTGGCTCAGTGGGTTAAAGCCTCTGCCTTCAGCTCAGGTCATGATCTAAGGGTCCTGGGATCGAGCCCCGCATGGGGCTCTCTGCTCGCCAGGGAGCCCGCCTTCCCCTCTCTCTCTGCCTACCTCTCTGCCTACTTGTGATCTCTCTCTCTCTGTCAAATAAATAAATAAAAATCTTAAAAAAAAAAAAAAAAAGAATGGAGTCTTATTGAATAGGAAGTATGCAATTAACCAAAAGTGTCTTGAATAGAATTCAACGCTTGGGGGAGAATGAAAAACTAGGTTGAAGAAATGGTATTCTTGGCAAAAAAATTATTCAAACAATACATAAAGCATTTATTTTGAATTTTAAAATATATAAAACTACGTGTTGTGTTGAACTATGAATGTATAATAAATATATCAAAACATCATGGAGAAAGGATATATAAGGTTAGGAAATGAACTTCAATGGTGTATGTAGCCTTGTATTTCTTTAAAAATAATAATAAAAGACTGGTAAATAAATCAAATGTCAACATTTGTTAAATCCAGATGAGGGAAATATAGCTGTCTATTATTCACTGAAATTTTCTCTCTATGTTTTAAATATTTTATAATTTTAAAATTTTTAAATGGGTTGAATGCAGAGCATTATTTTTACATGCTTGTCAGAAATACTCTTGCTTTATTTTATAGTTATTCATGCACATATTTTGAGTCTGCTACTAAATATAATTCCTTGACAACACAAGCAATTTCTTTTCTAAATTTTATCCCTTAGCTCTGAACACAGTGTTTGATACCTAACAAGGATGCAATAAAAGTTTGATGAACGACTGAATGTTTTACTGGGCACTAGACATTTTAAATTTTCAGTACAGACATCTGTAAATAATTCACACAAACACCTACAAAGGAACTTATTTACTTATTCTAAATACGGAAAACAATCAAATACATATTTTAAGTGTTAAATTTCTATTTACCATATTGGAAAGAAAATAAGTGTTTGTCACAGAGTTCTTATACTTTCCCTTCACTTGATTTTTTATTTGAAAAGAAAAACTAAAGAACTTCTTTTTCATTTATTCATTAAACCCTATATTATACTTTGTTACATTTTGACTCTCACAAAATCACTCCTAGTATTATAAATAAATGCTCAGAAAGTTCTCCGACCTTAACTGAACATCCAGGAATAATCAAAAGGAAATAAATTAGAGGCTGCCAACAAGGAAAGGGTTTTTAATTCTTTAGTGAATAATTTATGTTTTCCTCTCAACAAAAGCAAAGAATGTAGCATTTTACCCCCAGGATCAGGTAGTTAATTATTTTTGGCTCAAAAATACTTGTTCATTATATTATTTTATTATAAGTATATTTGTGCAATTTCTTTGGGCTTGGTGGTGGGGGAACTCTCATGATAGAACCATGAATAACTAATTAGGAAGAGAAAGGCCTTCCAAAATAAAACAGAGCCCAAGCAAAAGCTACTCAAGAAACAGAAAAGACATTCCAGGTTGGCTATACACACACACACACACACACACACACACACACACACACACACTTAGTTTAATGAGAGACACAAAACAATGACCTGACCTAAAGATTTGTTTGAAAAATAGGAGCTATTATAATTAATTCTTTACAGTTTTGCTTTGCAGTATGTATTTTCTTTCAAATCAAAAGTGTGTGAAATAATCATTTTAGCACTGCACATTTTGAATGCAATCTCATTTTGTTTTTTAATTTCTTGTAAGTGCTTATATGACTTCAGATAACTTCCAACTTTTTGCTATTTTCCTTTTTTTCACTCATTCAGACATAATATGTAGAAACTCTACACATTTCTATACAGTTTCTAATAATATTCTCCTTCACATACTTTAATATTATCTGTTATAAGATTTCTCAAAAAAATCAGCATCATTAAAAATGTTAGATTTAACTAATTAACACACTGTTACTAATAACCCCGTTCTATTTTTTGTTGATAAAAAAATTATAATGTATGGGCACTACCATCAAAAAAAGCAAAACTAGATCTGAATATTTTATAATAAATCTGTAGGGAAAAATTCAAAGAAAGATTAAAAGATTAATCTTGCAAAGATTAGAGCTTACATGAAACCTTTGTGTGTCCCTTAATAATAAATTACCAACTGCCAAAGGCAAATCTGAATTCAAGAAAGGTGAATGGGAAAAAAAATGTAATTCATTTTCCTTCTAATGTAATTACTGAAAATATGTTCAGCCAGTTAAAATGATCTGCAGACTTGTTTCGCCTATATAATTTCATTTATATCTTTATTTATTGATTAAAAAATATATGTATTTAGCATATACAATGTATTAGTCACTATTAGACACAGGAATAAAAAGAATTTAAGCCCTGTCTCTGCCTCAAAGGAAGAACAGCAAAAGCTAAGATGATAAACTGGAATAGAACAAGGATTATGTATTTGCCTCACTACTATGTATCTAATGTCTACAACAGTGCATCAGGAAGTGACATTAAACCAAGAGTGAACTTGATGTCATAATTCAGTTTGAGAAGATACAGATACTTCTTTGGGGAAAATGTCTGTCAACCAGACCACGTGATTCTACTGGGGGTACCAATTACAGGAACTTGGAAACCCCTTACACATACATCCAGCCATCCATAAATGGGCACTTGCCCCAAGATCAGGCAAACAAACCCACTTTGACAAAATTTTGGTTTGGTTTTGATAAACTGAATTAGTAGCAGAGAAAAGATGTGACAGCACCAGCAGAAATTCTACCAACCCACTTTTATATCTCTATTTGATACTATCTCATAAGAAGGTTTAATATGAGGACCTTGTAATAAGACCTACTGAAGCAATTTATGGGTTAAATGTCCCTTTTGCAACTATTATCTCTATCTTTAAAAACCTTCATTAAGTATTTGTAACATCTCTCGGAGATACTATCTCTCATTTTTATTCAAGCGCCCTTGGTCTGAGCTGTGGAAATAGTCCCCCTAACAAGCTGTCTTCAGAATTCCAACCCTCCCATTCCAAATCCCATCTCCTCAACACTACCAGATTGCCAAAAACAACTCTTATCAAATTATTCAATGACTACTCATTGACTATAGTCATTAAATAAGTCCAAATGATTTAGAATGAGTATCGTCTACTAAACTCCTACTCTAAAATTCAAATTTCCTACATTCTAAACTATTTGAAATCTTAAATCTACTCATTTAACTTTTCTGTACTTTCATAGATTATATTTTCTCTACCTAGATCATTTATAAATACTTGTCAGTATAATAATACTTGGTAGGGCAGTATAATCATTTGTTTACCTATTTAACTACCATTCTGGGTTGGACAGTTTAAGGGGAGCACAATGTCCTACTTATAGCTTAACACCTGAACATAATGCGATGTCTAACAAGCAGTGCTTAAAACATGTTTATTGATTATGTTCATTCTCCATCATAATGAGATTCAGGGAGATTAAGAGACTTGCTGAAGGCTTCCGAAATGAAGAGACCAACATTAGAACACAAACCTTATAATTTCTAGTATTAAACTTCTTTGAATATATACTTTACTTCCCAAATCCCAGCAGGCCCGAGGAATTCCACAGAAACTAATACAAAGAGAACCAGTAACAGCTTTCTAGTGTTTTCACAGATTCAAGCCATTTGTTACTGGGGCTCAGGTGGAGGGGAGGATTCAAGAATGAAAGTGACTGGGGCTCCTGGGTGGCTCAGTGGGTTAAAGCCTCTGCCTTCAGCTCTGGTCATGATCTCAAGGTCCTGGGATCGAGCCCCGCATCGCGCTCTCTGCGATCCTCTCTCTGCCTACTTGTGATCTTTCTCTCTCTCTCCATGTCAAATAAATAAATAAAATCTTTAAAAAAAAAATTAAAAAAAAGAATGAAAATGACTGAAGTTTTGGTTCTTTGTATCCCTATTTTCTATCTAGCACTTACTTCAGTAAGTTTTATATTAATTATGAACAAATGAAGATAAACTGAACTTTTTTTCTAATTGGTTTTTAGTGTTATAGATGAATACTGACCCCAAATAGTGACATTAACCTTATCTTTGCCCCAGTAGCCACCCTCCTCTTTCTTTATTGCATCTTTTTATTCTTATAAATAGGGTCCTTGAGTCTTAATAATTTGATTTATATGTCCTATGTGATATCTGAATGCTAACATTTTCTGCTAAATTTCTTGCTTTCATTAATTGCCAGTAAAATGGCCTGGATTAAATTTACATCATAATACATTCCAATTATCTCCAGAATCTTTGGATCAGGAGATCTTGGTCTTTTGGCCTTTGTCAGATTTATTTTTGTCCTTGGCAATTTGTCGTGAACTTTTGAGTCTATACAGTTTCTCTTGGATGCTATTTACTCCATTATCATTCTGTACTGAAAAGAAAGAAAAAACAACTTTACCAAGACTGAAAGATATCTTCATTTTAATTTTGTGATAACTCCTGAATTATGAAAATGAAAATATATTTGACAAAAAAATTACTGATAAAGGCATTTATATCACTAATTTTAACTTTAAAGATTTTATTCTATTCATTTATTTGAGAGAGAGAGTGAGAAAGAAAGAGCACAAGCAGGGGAAGAGCAGAGGGAGAGGGAGAAGCAGGCCCCCACTGAGCAGGGAGCCTGATGCAGGTTTCAGTTCCAGGACCATGGGATCATGACCTGAGCCAAAGAGGCTTAACAGAATGAGCCACCCATGTGCCCTCAATCTTAACTTTAAACATTTTAAGAAGTTTCCTCATTTTATAGATACTTGATGGCATGATTTCTAACAAAACACTATACATGTTATGACACAAAAGAACATAATTCACTAGTGAAATGTACTGGATATGGGGCAGCCTTGGGAATTGTATTGGCTATATTTTCTCTTTTCTGTATTTTTGACTGTCTGGCAATAGGACCCTTGATCCTGAAGAGACAGCCCCTCTCAGGACTAGATACTTCCTAGAGATAGCAAACTCTCTGCCAGCACATTTTTGATACACATATCAACCAATCCAGAGCCCACACTCCCATTATCTCCTTTATCAAACTGCTACATACACCAATCCTATACATCCCTGTGTTCTAAATTACCCCAGGGCCAATTACAAGGCAACTAGAGACCATTTCTATGGTACAGAGACCACCAAAATTATTCAAACTATCCAATCCTAAAGTTACTCAGCATATACACTTACCTTGCCTTGTCCATTCCTTCTTGCAAAAATTCCAGTGAAAGATCTAGGTCCTTTCCCCCCCTTGTCCTTCTGTCCCCTGACTGTGCCTTGTCCTTTCTCTTGTAACTCTGCTTGGTGAGCCATGTCTTGTGTTTCTACAGATGAGTGAGTATAAATTTCTTTCTTGACAATCATGTCCATCTATGTCTGTGTGTTTTGCCATACCTGATTAAAACAAATCTTAGGTACATTTTTCATACAGCAAAGCTTATTAAAATAAACTCAAGGTATTTCAGCAGTACATAGGTAACTAGTAAGGGATATTATAAAGAGAATAAATACACAGGATAAGGGATAGAGAATAGATAATTTCTAAAGTTCTTTCCAGTTCTGATATGATTCTATAATACTCATGATTGGCTCTTATTTAATAGTTGAGTTTTTATTTTCTTAGAGTTGTCTATATAGAAAAAACACAGCAAATATACATATATTGAAATATTTCTAATAAGTATACAAACAATAGATTTAAGGATGAATTTACTATGTGAGTTTGTAACATCTAAATTATGTGATTAAGTGGGATCTCAAGGAGGAATGAGGTGGAGTGGTTATGACTGGTATCTTGAAAAATTTGTATATAAATGCAGCATCATAGAAGATATGATGGTGGCTCCCTTAGATAGCCTCGAAATCCAAGATAACAAAATTTACTATTTTCTTAGGGGAAAGTTAAATAGCTTCCTACAAAGGAGGGTACTTAAGAGCTAAGCAACTAAAATAATTGCAAATGGTGATACATTAGCTGAGAACTAAGTGTTGACTCTGCACTTTGAGTTCATTTAACTCTTAGGAAAAATTTGATACTGAGTGGGTATAAGAATTGTATCATTTAATGGATCGTAGTTAAAGACATCAGTATGAACTCATTTTTTGCTTAATATAGATGTTTGCATATAGAAATATTTATAGGTATTTGCATGTGAGCAGGTTAGTATACACATGTGCATTTCTTTGTGCTGTCAACTGAAAGAGCCTAAATGAAATTATATTTCAGTAGCAAAGTTTCTGGATCTTGGTTTTCAATGCCATTCTCTAAAAAAAAAAAAAAATCATTCTCCTCAAAATGCCATTCTCTAAGGCTATATGGAAAACTGGCTGATTCTAAAACTTAGCAGGAAATATACAAGATGACCCTGGAGCACCTTGTACTTCCAGAAATTAAGAAAATGGATTAAAAAATAAAAAGCAAAACTCACAATGCTAGGGCATATTAAAGGGACAGAGAAAGTAAGTAAAAGAACTGATGACCAAAGCTGGAACAATTGGAGCAAGAAAATAAAGTAATATTGTATTATAACCCAAAGTATAAAATGAATATTCATGAGTCCATACTAATGAATAATTGAATAAAAAATAAATTGGGGCAAAGAAACAAATTCTAAGTATTTTATGTAGATACCTCTCCTTCAAGGATAACTGCCTATCTCTCCATTCCTTAAGTGTGGGCCTTGCATAATGACTGCTTTCCAAAGAGTATTGAAAAAAAATATAACTTTACAGTGGAGAAACTTAACAAACACTATCTCAGCTAGGTGATCAAGATTAATATCAACAGTGGTAAGTCATGTTGATAGTATGTACCTGTGATGTTGTGGTTTATAGTAAGATACATATTTGGTCTTCATCTCTGATTCTGGCACAGAGTTCCTAAAACCCTTGGAATTTCTTAAGTGATAAGAGCCATAAATGTGTCTTTTGTTATGTTAATGAGGTGACCTTTGGATGTATCAGGCTACCATATGATTAGAGGGTGGAACTTTCTGACCTACTCCTAAGACCTCTGGTGAGGGAAGAGGGACTGGAGATTTTGTTTCATCACCAAAAGCCAATGATTTAATCAATCGTGCCTATCTAACAAAGCTTCATCTAGCATTGTACTACCAATGGTGGCGTCAAATTCGTGTCTATACTTAAAGTTGTTGCTTGGAAGAGATGGAGAGAAGAGAGAGAGAGTAGTATTCTCCATTCTAGCTGTTTCTCATCCAAACATGTGGTATTATAAGGCCACATAGTTTTGGACACTATACCCATCCAGGATAAACATCTGATGCCTGAAGATATGTACCAAATTAACGCATGAGCTGGGTTTAGCTGTTGAGTTTTGATTTCAGGGACATTATAAAATACATTCTAAGAGGTTCAGGTTAACCAAAAAGATTATCCAGTGTTTCTTGGATTCTGAAATAAACATATAATAAGCCAGACAGAAATTGTCAGCCTGTCATTATAATACTGGCTGTTAACAACCACAATTAAGGCAGACTACATATCAATTATTATTTGTCTGGAACATCAACTTCCCTAAGCATAAAAGGAAGTGAGGCAGCCTGCATTACTGTCTCCCATCTTCAGCTAATTAGTACTGTTTTTAATGGCTTCATCTGCCCAGGATCAATTGTCTAATAGGAACAGTGCTCTGTCAGTTAATAAGGTGAGGAACTGTAGAATGTGATTATGTCTGGCTCCGAAATAGTGCTTCAAACAACACTAAAACAATCATGTGACAGAAAAATAGACTAACAGACTCAGGCAGTATTTTTGGTCTAATTCTTGAAAAAACAGTGTTCCAGGAATATTTATGGAAAAATTAAAAAGGAAAAAAATTTGAGAAAGAAAAAATATAAAGAGATTTAAAAACAAACTCAAGACCAAAAACACATGTGCATACACACACACACACACACACACACACACACACACACACAGATACAGTCTCTAAAACATCAGTGAAGAAAGAAGCCAGCAGTATTATAAATGGATTTTTAATGACTATTACTATAAAGAGTGTTGATGTGATGATGAACCCTATTTTCCAAAATTGCTTTTTGTAAAAGTAAACTATTTTGTGGTTGTGCTGATTGTAACATAAACTGTATTCATTTTCCAGTCACAAAACACAACTCACTAAAGAAATGGGGACTGATGATATTCATTTGTACTCAATTGGCTTTTATCATCTATTATTAGACTTATATAACAACTTTCATTTGAGTAAATGTGCTAAACAATAGACTACCTAATATAGAGATACCTAAAAATATTAATTCATAATATTGGAGCTTCCCAAGTTGATGTAGAATTGGGCTCAGGGAATGAACCAAGAGAGACTGAGTTGAATGACGGAGATTAGAGGATATGGGCTTAGAATCTGTATTACCCCGGCTTAAATCCTATCACCATTACGTACCAGCCTGCAGAACTAAGACAAATTGCTTTCCTTCTCTCTCTGTCAGTTTCCTTATTTGTAAAATGGGGATAATAAAAATACTATTTTTATGAAGACTAAATGAGGAACTCAGGAACTTAAGGCACATTCTGTCACAATTACAGAGAATTTAGCTATTATTAAGATTATTTTGAAAATAGTTCATCTTAATTACTTTAGCATACTGACAAAGGTATTCCCTGAGCCAATTACCTATCATGCTCCTTTTTTGCAGCTTATCAACAATGCAACAACAGCCTGATTAAAAATTTTACACCTTGAAATTTGCATTTCTCTAAAACGGTGGTTTTCTTTTTTTTTTTTTTTTTCTTTTTTTTAACTGTGGTTATTTTGAGTGCTATCCCCAGACCAGAAGTATCAGCTTTACCCAGGAACTTCTTTAGATACACAAATTACCAAGTCCCACCTAGGCCCTACTGCATCAGAAACTTCAAGGGTGGAGTCCAGCAATCTGCTTTTAAAAGCCCTCCAGCCGATTCTGATGTACACTAAAGTTCTAGAACTATTGGGTTAATAAACCCCAAAACTGCAGATGTGTTCCTCCTTACTAAGAGATTAATGGATTCTAAACTACTGAAAACACAGTTTTGTTATCAACTGAATAATACAGTGTTGTTCAAAATAACTCAAATCTAACCCTGAATCCAAAGCTGTTAACTAAAACCTCTAGCTATAGTTTGAAAACATTAATACAATCATGCATAATAAAAAATCTAGGAAAAACAGAAGAAATACTAAACTATGAAGAAATAAGACATTAGGGACGCCTGGGTGGCTCAGTGGGTTAAAGCTTCTGCCTTTGGCTCAGGTCATGATCTCAGGGTCCTGGGGTCGAGCCCCACATCAGGCTCTCTGCTCAGCGGGGAACCTGCTTCTCCCCTCTCTCTGCCTGCCTCTCTGGCTACTTGTGATCTCTCTCTCTGTCAAATAAATAAATAAAATCTTAAAAAAAAAAAAAAAAGAAGAAAGAAGACATTAAAGGTGTGAATCAAATATTTATCTTTGTACTTTGAGAACTTCCATGAGATATGGAGTGCTACATAAATTGGTTTAAATGATTCTTATAATCTAGCTTTTCATTTTATTAACTAGTTTTAATTAACTAGCTAATTCCTTATTAAACTCAGGGCCCAAGTTTCCTCAGCTTTTATGAAAATATTAAAATGGCTCTTAGGATAGACAATCTAATATAGAAATGCCTACAACAAAATGGCATCTGTTGACCATATCTGTGCCTGCAGAATTGCTTTATTTAACCTGAACAGCGTATCAAAAATCAGGAAATTTCTCATAAAAAAATTTTAAATACCAGCTTTAGAAAAATTATAAGACCTTGCAATACTAGACCTAGCAATACTGGGCCTGCATTACCACAAGTCCTCTGTCCTCTAGGGCTAAATAGCAGCTGCTTTCTTGGGTTCTGACTTTGATTGCCTCAAGCTCAGCTGACTTCATGCACCTCTTCTGCCTGAGCACTGCAGGCAGGCATCTTATGTGCTCTATCCTAAAGCAAACCTGGCACAAAAACCCTTGTAAATTCCAGGTCTTCCCAGAGCCATCTCTCTTTCCCATTTCTCCAAAAGAATCATCATGGGGAAACTGGATGGCTCAATCAGTTAACCATACAGCTCTTGATTTCTGCTCAGGCCATGATCCCAGGGTTGTGAAACGGAGCTCCACACTGGGCATGGAGTCTGCTTAAGATTCCCTCTGCCCCTCCCTGCCACCAAATTAAAGAAGAAGAGGAAGAAGAAGAAGAAGAAGAGGAAGAAGAAGAAGGAGAGGGAGAAGAAGAAGAAGAGGAAGAAGAAGAAGGAGAGGGAGAAGAAGAAGGAGGAGGAGGAGGAGGAGAAGGAGGAGAAGGAGAATCCTAGTGGTTTTTGGGAGGTGGGAAATATGTATAGATAAAATTTTAAAACAATGTACTCTCATTCCCATTATATATATAGTCAACCAGTGAAGCTATTTTATCTCTGTAGATTGCTTTGAGCCTAACAGAAGAGGAAATTGATGTACAACTGAAAGTCTCTTACTGGAGTCAATATCAACTGCGGGAATTAGTGTTTTGACAGTGAAACCTAGATTTGACCACTTCAAAGTCAGAATTTTTAAAATTAGGTCATTGTAGGAAATAAGTTAAATCCAAATGCATGAAGTATAATGTATTGAACGAATTTTTATTGAATTTTTTTGATCCCAAAAGAGAATTATTTGCTAGAAATGGCAGTTTAGATATCTCTGGAAACTTTGGTTTTAATACTAGTCCAGCTGTGACTGGCTTTGTGGATTTGAGCTAGTCATTTAACCTCTCAGGCCCTCAGACTACTCTTCTATAAAATGAGGAGGCTGGGCTCAGGTACCTTCCAGCTCTCAAAGTCTATTCTGTGATTCTAGGATGCTGGGGGCAGACAATTCATTTCAGTTTTTTGTATAAATGACATCCAGTGTCATGAAATAATGTATCAAGAGCAGCAGCAGGGTCTTTCTATCCTGAATTTGGTTTGAAGCCAGCAGATGGGGTTGCTTGAATTCATTTTCTTTCTTTGGTGAGGGGATAGGTTTGATGACCTAATGGGCCTTTTCCATCTCTTGTATCTTTGATGAGGCTACTAGGCCTCTGCGTTGGGAACTGCAAAGAGTTACCGTGGTGAATTCTCCTTTGTAGTGATTTTCTCTTTTTCATCATGTTTGACATTTTTGCAATTGTGCTTTGATTCAGATTATATCCACTACATAGCTCAGTGTGCTAGTGAGCTGAGACTTTGCTAAGATATAGATGCCCAAGTATAGAAATTAAAAATGACAAGCTCAAGTATTGCTGCATGCTGTTTATATATATTATTTGAAGTAGCTGGTTGTAGTTCAGTGAAGTTCCATAATGATCATATGGGCTTCAAAAGAAATAGTTACATTTTTTTTTTCTGTATGGTAGCTTACTGATAAATTACTACAACATCCTGTTCCCTTCTTTTCTTTTTTTCTTTGAAAAATTTCTGAGATGCATATTTCTTTTTAGTCCATTCCAGGAAATAAAATGGATAGTCCATGAAAATAGACTCTAGTTGTAAGGACAAATTTGCTTCCAGCAAAGTGAAAAGAAAAAAACATTTTTAATTCAGTTCTTCCAGGAAAAAAAGTTCAGAAAAGAAGCAATCAGATTTGCTTTACCCACTTCACCATTGGAAAGTATGTCCTACAGCTTTCTAAATTGTAGATAATAAAAAAATACAACAAAGATGTGTAATTACACAGAAAGCAAAGACATTAAATTTTCATAGACAGATACAGTCTTGATACTGCCTATTAATTTTCAAAATGATACATATATATAATTGTACATATTCCTTTCTAATTATGTATTTCAGAAAAACACTAAAATCCTTCAATATTTCAGAAATATTGCCAAAACCAACTGCAATGCATAGAAGATGAAGTTGAAAGAATAAGAGGGGAAGGGAAAGGAAAATCCTCCAAGGAAAGGGAGGTTGAAAACTTTACAACTATTTTCTAAAATGAGTCACAATTACAAAGAAATCAAGGAATGAAATGTCAAAAGATGAAACAGTGGAAAATTTTTCTCTTACCAACATTGTCCATTAATACTAAAAATAAAAACACTAAATATCTATGAATTGAGTTCATGCTGTTCAGAAAGCATGACAAATGTATTAATAGAAAATGAATATAACACAACTCTCAAATACAATTATAGTTACAAATATCAAATCTAAGTCTATAAAAATTATTTAAAGTTCAAATAGAAAAACAATAGAATCTTTAAATTTTCTCCACATCATTTTAGTGCTAACATACTTCAACAAGATAAAAGCAATTTTAATATTAAGTCTCTACTTAGAAGTAATCTTAGGTAATACCAAGATTATGAGGACCCATGTATGAGCATGCACACACACACACACACACACACACACACACACACACCCTGGGATACTATGCCCATTAACAAATCATTGAAATTATTGTCTATTACTCTCTAGTTTGGATTAAATGTTGACTTTCATTCTCCTTGCTTTAAAATAGAGGTCTCTTTATTAAAGAAAAATCTTTCTACTCTATGACAAACATGAATGTTAGAATCAGATTCATTGGAAAGCCAAAGTCAAGAATATCAATTAATGTCTAAGTTAGGCAAAGAATATCTTCTTGACAAAGGAACTTTCCATTGAGCCCCTCTCTCCCTATCCACTCTTCTAAATTCAAATAATGGTCAATTAATGGAATTTCTTATTCTGATGGATATTTTAGTTCTTATTATTAGTTTTATATCTACTGATCTCCTGGACATTCATTAACTTTTGCCAAGGGATTCCATTATTTTTTCACAGAGATGTGTGCCAGTACTTCCCACCGACAGACACAGTACATAAACATTTAGTCAGTTATCTTTATTCCACACCAAAGAAATTGCATTCATCCCAGGAGCAAGAAATAAGTTTCTTCCAGAGCAACAAGGAACTAGATTATACCTAAATAATTCCATTATAATTTTTAAATTCAAGCCCTTTTTAAATTTTATAGTATTACATAAACTAAAAGTATGTTTAATTAAATTAATGTAGTCAACACACATTATGAATTGCTAGCTGTATAGGAAATGATAATCCAAATAATTTGGCTAATAAAACCCCTTTCTGTAAGAAAGAAAGAAGAAAGAGAAAGAAAGAAAGAACGAAAGGAAGGAAGGAAGGAAGGAAGGAAGGAAGGAAGGAAGGAAGGAAGGAAGGAAGAAAGAAAGAAAGAAAGAAAGAAAGAAAGAAAGAAAGAAAGAAAGAAAGAAAGAAAGAAAGAAAAATGAATGGTGAAAAGGAAAAATAAACTCACAAACTCACAAATTGAGTCTCATGTCATCAAAAAAACACTTGGGAATATATTACACATCTCAAATAAAAAATTCAAGAACTAATGCTACAAGTAGATAAAATGAAAAGAAGTAATAAAATTAAAGATAATTGACCTTGGGGGAAAAATAAAAAATGATAGAAACAAAGATTAAATTCTAAGGTACCCCAAATCGATAGACTTGAAAACAAACTTAATAAAGAACAATTGAATACAAATGATAAAACAATCAAGAGAATACAAATAAAATAAAGAAATAAGTAAAAACGGTCAAAGAAAAAATGGTTGAAATAAAGGCTAACCAAAGAAGATCCAATGTATGCACAATTGGAGATATTAAAGAAGAAAAATAAAACAGTGGAAGAGAAGTAATATTTTTAAACTATGATTGAAGAAAAGTTTCTGTAAATAAAATGAGAAATGAGCCAAAATAATGAAAAGCCCGTATTAGTTTCTATGCCGCATAATAAATTAGTAAAAATTCAGCAGCTTAAAACAACACGTAGTTATTGTCTCACAATTTCTGTGGGCTAAGATTTCAGGCATGGCTGGGTGCCTAGGTTGCTCAGTCCATTAGGTGTTTGCCTTTGGCTCAGATCATGATCCCAGGGTCCTGGGATTGAGTCCTGCATCAGTCTCCCTGCTCAACAGAGAGTCTGCTTCTCCCTCTGCCCCTCTTCCCACTCATGCTCATTCTCCCTCTCTCTCTCTCTCTTTCTCTCTCTCTCTCTCTCTCGCAAAAATAAATACAATCTTAAAAAAAAAAAAGATTTCAGGCACGGCTTAGTGAGTTCTTAGCTCAAGGTATTACAAGGCTACATAACCAAAACTGAGCTATGTTTTCCTCTGGAGACTAGGGAGAAGGTGTTGGCAGAATTCATTTCCTTGCAGCTATATAACTGAGGACTCCAGCTTCTTCATTGCTATCAACCAGCAGCCACTTTGGAAACTACCCATAATTCCTGCCACATGATATTTCCACAGACATTTCACAACATGACAATTACCTTCTTGAAACCCAGCAGGAGAATAAGAAGGTTGCTGACGAGATAAAGTCTTATACACCGTAACAACATCATGGGAGTAACATATCATCAAGTTTGCAACACTCAATTGGTTAGAAAAAACTCAAAGTTCCCATCCACACTCAAGGAGATAGAATTGTAGATGAGCATGAATATCAGAAGGCAGAGGCACCTTAGGGTCTGTCTACCACAAAGGTCAACTGGGTTTGAAAGATTTAGTTAGTAACAATCTGAATCTAAAAATTCCTTAATCATATTCATAATTCATAGTTTCTACATAAGAGAAATATTATTCAGGTACTAGAGTGTTTAAATAAATCAAATATCTAAAAAGTGAATTTGGAATAAAAATAAAATAACACTGGAATGCCTGGGTGGCTCAGTTGGTTAAGCATCTGCCTTCAGCTCAGGTCATGATCCCAGGGTCCTGCCTGGAGTTCCATATGGGGCTCTTTGCTTAGCAGGAAGCCTCCTTTTCCCTTTGACTGCCACTCCCCCTGCTTGTGCTCTCTCTCTCTTTCTCTGTCTCTCTCTCTCTGACAAATAAATAAAGTCTTTAAAAAATAATAAAACGAAATAATGGAAAATAAAATAAAAATGAAAATATTTTAGAATTAAAAAACAAATAAAATGTCACAGTATTAGAACATATTGGTAATAATTATTATCATCTTCCTTGTTATAACCAGAATTCCCATCTTCTTGGCATCACATTTTCTAAGTTTAATAATTTTTGTTATTTAAATAATACTTAACCAGCAAATATATATTAAGTATTTGTTACCAATTGCAACATAACAGGCAATGTGTTAGGCATGTCTTCAGGACAAAGTCTTAAAAATACAATATCTCTTTAATACATTAGAACTCTCAATTTTAACTGGAAGTGCATTTCACATTTACACTTAAGTAAAAGTAGAAATTCTAAGAATCTAACACTGCCCTTTGTCTCCCTTACACGCATATTTTTGCTTAGCTTGGTAACCTTGATACCTGTTCCCAACTCACCTGCTCCACACCTCACCTGCTCATCATTTGACTCTCTTTTTGCACGCTACCTCTATTTCTAATTCATCTTTTATCTCTGCTCTTTGCTCTGGATTTGCCATATATCTAGAGCACAGGGGAGAAATTTTCCATCTGGTTAAAACCTCTCTGGTTCCTAATGTGGGGAAAAGAAAAATTAATTTTAGCCTGAACAGCAAGCCAACCTAGCTTATCACCACCTCCAGTGTACTCCTTTCTACTTCAATTAAAATCACCTTCATTCTCATCTTCTCCACCATCATCATTACGTTTCTCATGCAACCCCAAATAGTCATATCAAAGTGAATGCTGAGTACATTGTGTATTTTAAATTGTTAAATAATTACCTTTTATGATTTTATTATCACTTTAGAACAATTAGACAACCTCAGTTACAAAGAGGGTTAAATGGCTCCAAAATGTCAAAGCTAGGATTCAAATACTACTCTGTCTGACTTGGAAGCCAGTTAACCACTGAACTAAATTGTTTCCATTATCAATGTTGATTGAGCATTTAAGTTGTGTTAGAAGCTTAACACTCTATTCTTTCTGATATAGTTATAACAGTCTACTGCAATTTAGGCATAGTTGAGTTCTGCCGTACACATTACTGATTTAAGAACTCTCCCTCATTTTAGAACAGAGCTGACTTGTCAAAATTTTATAGTAACCATTTTATTTATAACAGTTAAAGAGTGGGGCACCTTGATGGCTCAGTAGGTTAAGCATCTGCCTTCTACTCAGGTCATGATCCCAGGGTCCTCAGATCAAGCCCAGAACCCAGTTGCCTGCTCAGAGGGGAGTCTGCTTCTCCCTCCCCCACTGCCCTTCCCCACTGCTCATGCTCTCTCTTCTCTCTCTCTCAAATAAATAAATAAAATCTTTTTTTAAAAAGTTAAAGAGTTATAGGATTGTGAATAGGAGGAAATTAAAATGTCACTGCAAACTTTTTTTAAAAAAGTTTTAAATCTATGTATAAAAATCTGGAAATCCACAGTGATAGAAATGAAAACTACGATTAAAAGTAGTTGCTTTCCTGAAATGAAAGGAGGCTCTGAAAATGGACAAAGTGATTTTAAAAATGGATACAATTTGATATCATACAACAAACCAAATCTCCTTGGCCTCTAAAATAATGAAAAGCAGAAGTGAAGAATTGTTGTAAAGCTCAATTAAAGAGTTCAGCTCAGTGAGTAATCAAATGAGAATAGTCAAGAGCCATACACATTCTAAGTGAGTGAGACACACCCTAATGATGGTGAATCCTTGACCTGCTGCAACCTCTGGACAAAATAATGGGTATCCCAGACCTAGCCTTGAAACAACTCAATACCTGGTTCTCAAAGGAAATTTGCTAGTTCTTCAGAAGGAAAACAAAGAAAAAACCCAGATATTTGGAATAAATTATATATATCATTACTCAGGCTAACAATCCAACCTGACAGTTAATACGGATACTTTTGAAAATGCTAAAGCTATTCATATCTAGCATGTATACACACATACGCACTTGTGCACACATACTCATCCATAGAATACACTAGATCCAATACTTTACAATTCATGAGTTATTGTTGGATATTATACATTATATTATTTAAGTTACATACTATAATTGTTAAATCACTAATAATTAATATGAAGCTATCCACACAATTGTGGTCTTAGTACCAAGATGCTGGTCCAAAAAGCAATGATAGGTCAAAGAGGAAAGAGGTATAGATCAGAGAAGATATATATATCTATATATATATATAGTTATATATAGTTATATATATATATATAGTTAACTAGGCAAACTAGTTATAGATGCTCATCAGATGTCCCTATGGTCTTGGAAAGTTACACTTATGATGAAGTAAGCATTCTGGAAGCCACTACATGTCAAGATAAATGATGAAGAATGAGGTGGCGTGGCTTTTATGTGGTCTTCTACAGCATCATAAATATGCTATGTAACAATGGGCCTTGATTAAGTTCTGTAAGCAAATATAAGCCAAAAATGAAAACTGAAATTTCTTAAAGATTGAGATTATGGCAAAATATAGAATGTAAATAGATATAGTAAGAACCTGTGTTGTGGCCTCCTTCCCAAGCCTTCCTTCAGAGGTAGATGGCTGGATAAGTTACTTTTCTGTATCTCTTAGCAGAATATAACTAGATTATAAACATACCTTTTTTTTTTTACTTTAAATCTGTATTATATATTTTAAGACCTGGCAAATAATAGCCATGAAGTAAATGTTTACTTATGATAAGATTATGGCTTCATACATGATTACTAAGCAATAATAAGTTTTCGCTACAGAATTCGCTACAGATCTTATGCACTAACAGAAAACTTTAAAAGACGACATCTGATTATTTATGAGGTTGCTCACATGCAAGAGTGCAGGACAGAATGTACCCTCTCTTTGCATTCTGTCTTGGAGTATGAGGCCTGGGAGAACAGAGCTATGCACATTTATTTCTTCTCCCAGAATCACCAATAAGTTAGGTCATTCTTCCTTCTTTTTCTTTTTAAGATTTATTTATTTATTTGAGAGAGAGAGAGAGCATGAGCTGGAGGGAGGGAGGGGTGTGGCACAGAGGGACAAAGAGAATCCTCAAGCAGACTCCCCGCTAGGTGTGGAGGCAGACAGAGGGCTCTGTCCATCCCAAGACCCTGAGATCATGACCTGAGTCAAAACCGAGAGCCAGCCACTTAACCAACTGAGCCACCTAGGCACTTCTGGTCACTCTTCCTTCTTTAAGAAGAGTCAAGACTAGTAGACAGTTAAGCCTAGCTGAAGGCTAGGCTTCATGGGAATATGAAGGCAGGGAGATACAGGCTGTCATTTAATCTTCACTACTAAGTATTGAGGCAAAGCCAGAACGTGAAGTAGGATTCAGGTCTGTGTTCTTCCTTCTGTCCACCTGACTTCATTATGCATTGAATGGAATGGGTCAAAGAAAACACAGGTTACAAGATGTGAACTAAGAAGAGAAGTTAAAGAAAAATATATAAACCTATTCTAATTCCTGAAACTAAAACACAAAAACAAGAACCAAACAAACAGAAAACTACTGAAGCAACTATAATTATCACCAGGGATAGTCCAACATTTGTCCACAGTAACTACCTTTTTAAACAGTAAACAGCCCAAATTCAGACATTTGTTAGATGCACACAAAAAATATTTATTGGATGTCTAATAAGCTGATTCCACAACAACTTAAGAGGCTAAGAAACTACTGCTCTTACCAGCACCAAGATAGGTAGTACTTAGAAATTCATGTCAAAAGTAGAAATACATCACTAAGCACTAATTACTATGATTACTACAAGATCCCTTTAAAAATCAATTTATAGGGGGGTGCCTGGGTGGCTCAGTCGTTAAGCATCTGTCTTTGGCTCAGGTCATGATCCCAGGGTCCTGGGATCGAGCCCCACATGGGGCTCTCTGCTCAGCAGAGATACTGCTTCTCCGGCTACCATCCCCTCTGCTTGTGTTCCCTCTCTCGCTGTGTTTCTCTCTGTCAAATAAATAAAATCTTTAAAAAAAAAAAAAAAGAAAACCCCATAAATAGTTTAAATGTGCATGATGTGTTGATTTTTAGACACACCATACTGAAACTGTAAAACATCAAGGATAAACTCTGAAGCCAACCAAAAAGAAAGCAAAATGACTAAAAAGTAAGAACATTTGGATTTACAGAAAACTTCTTTTATTCAAAAGAATAGGCAGACTTAGTAGATAGTATTTTTAAGTATTGAGGGCAAAGGATTGTGAATCTAAAATTCAATACCAGCTAAACTGTCATTCAGAAAAATTAAGTTTATGAAACTATTTTCAGTCATACTGAGATTATTTAACACATACGACTTTTATACTGATAGTCTCAAATTATTACTAATTCAATGAATTGATGGTAAAAATTAATAATGATATGAAAAGTTTCCAGAAGTAAACAAGGACTTTGATCTGCATATTAAAAGACTATGAAAATTAATAGAATGATCAATACTGATACATATTCTAACATCACTAGATTTCAAATTAAGCAATAATCCTTTGGGCAAATGTGGGCAAAATGATCAAATCACCTGAGAACATAAATATCAGATTAATTTTGGATTCTCTTTAGCAAAATTCTGCAAGCCTTCAGGGGAAAAATAGTTGATCTTAGAATATTTAGAATTCAATAAAACATCTTTCCATTAGAAAGGTAACCAATAAAAACTTTTGAAGACTCAAGAACCCATAGAATACATTTTCCAGGGATTTTTGGAAAGACTGCTAGAAAACAAAATTCATACACGATATTCTTTCAGTTTATTTAAAGAATGTCTTCATACCAATTGTATATTCAATTGTTTGCTGTTAGCGTAGAGAAATGCAACTGATTTCCATATATTAATCTTATACTAATAAAATATTAATCTTATATCCAATCATTCTTCTTAACTTTTCCATTATTTCTAATCATTGTTGGTAAAATCTTCTGGGGTTTTTAATTTTTTTTTTAGATTTTATTTATTTATTTGACAGAGAGAGAGAGAGAGATCACAAGTGGGCAAAGAGGCAGGCAGAGAGACAGGGGGGAAGCAGGCTCCCCGCTGAGCAGAGAGCCCCATGTGGGGCTTGATCTCAGGACCCTGAGATCATGACCTGAGCCTAAGGCAGAGGCTTTAACCCACTGAGCCACCCAAGCGCCCCTCTTCTGGGGTTTTTAAAATGTAAATCTTCCTTTAATTAACGAGTTAGATCAATACAATGAACTCAATGGATAAAATTAACTTTAGAAAATAAACAGATATTAAGGTTTAAGAAATGAAGATGTATATTATTTTCACAAATAAGAAGACAATATTATGAAAATATGTTGTTTTCAAATTAATCTATAGAGTCAATGAAAATCCAATCTAAAATCCCAATGAGATTTTTTATTAAATTTGGCAAATTTATTTTAAAACATATATGGAATAATAAGGGCCAAACGTAGCCAGGATATTTCTGAAGGATAGAGAACTTTCTCCACCAGTTAAAAGGACTTATTGCGAAGTCATAGCAATAGCAATTGAAACTGTATAATCTGATAAGAACAGATATATGAAATATATATATAGTTAATATCTACATATAATTATGTAATAAATATATCTATGTATGCATATATAATGAAATATACATATCCAACTATTATCTAATATTTTTCATAATAATTTCAAATGAAATAATATAAACAACCCAGAAAGAGACACTCATATAGATGTAATTTTTTTTATATAGTAACAACATATCACATCATTGAGAAAGGAGGGATAACAAATAAAGCTGGAAAAAATATATTAAGTAAAATCATTAAATTGCAAAACAAAGTCAACAAATTAATGTTATGTGGATTGGAGATTTAAACATTAAAACATAAAAATCACAAATTTTTAGTGAGCGTTTCACTTGGGCTGCCATAACAAAATACATAGACTGGGTAGTTTAAACAAGAGATTTATTTTCTCACAGTTCTGAGGGCTAGAAGTCTGAGATAAAGGTTCCAATATGGTGGAGTTTTAGTGAGTGCTCCCTTTCTGGCTTACAATGGCTGCCTTATTGCCCTCATATAGCAGAGAGAAAGAGAAAACAAGCTTTCTGGTGTCTTTTCTCATAAGGAAGGACACCAATCCTGTCATGAGGACAAGATCTAAACTTAATTATCTAAACTTAATTATCTCCCAGAGATCTCAGCTCTATATGAAAACATATTGGAATTTAGGACTTCAGCATATGGATTCGAGGGGGAAACAATTCAGTCCATAATATAGGAAATAGGTTAATATCTTTTAGACCTTGAAACAGAGAAAGATTTCTTAAACAGGAAACAAAATAATTGACCATAAATTTGGATATGTTTAACAATATTTTTAAGAACATTTCTCTCAGCACTCGCTAAAACTCTACCTACATCCTATTGAGGGATCTCCTATAACTTATAGGATCATTTCCTATGAAACCATCTAAAGGAGTGGTAATATAAATCCTCCAGTGTTTTCCATTCTTTCCAAAAGGAGGATGACTGAGATTAGAATCCTATGATATAGGAATATATGGGTGATGGGCTTGGAAGAAGCAAGTCAGAATATTGGTGACAAAGAAGTTTTGGGGGAAAGATATGTGGTTGTACCACTCAGAATAGAATCAGAATGTGAGAACATTTGTATCAGTGGCTCTGAACAACTCTGAGGTTCTGCCAGTGCTTAGTTATCTAGTAACAGCATGGTTATATTAAACATCTTCATTCATGGAGAAATTAATTTTTTTCTCCTTATTCATTTAATCACAGTCACTATTTCCCATCAACTCTTCTTACAGCTGGGATTACGTGATAAACAGATTGGAAAAGGTAAATATTCTCATGAAATTTACATTCTAATTAAAAGTCATATAATGTATAATAAAATAAATGATGATTGGGAATAGATGTCAATATGGATTTGAATTTTATTTCCTTTCTATTCCTCACTCCATCAGCATGGATTTTGATGGTCTCCCATATCTCAATGTAGCAGAACCAGGAACTCACTTCACAGAAGAGGTCATAAAGCAATGGCAAGAAAAGAAAGAAAAGAAAAGAAGAAAAGGAAAGAAAAGGGAAAAAGGGAAAGAAAGGGAAGGGAAGGGAAGGGAAGGGAAGGGAAGGGAAGGGAAGGAAAGGAAAGGAAAGGAAAGGAAAGGGAAGGAAAAAATCTCATAACCATAATCACTGAATATTTCATAACAAAAAACATAAGCCAACCTCTATTCAAAAGCTGCTGGCCTTATAAAAAAGTAGAATGTCCTATTGAAAATCTATCCTTGGAAGCAAAGAGACATTCCCTGATGGATTATCATTTTATCTTCAGTTTAAGGCATGCATCATGAACCAACACCCAATGTATATAGTACTTTTTCCCATGGAAAAACTAAGTGATGGAGACTCTTTCCCTACATGGCCTTTAAAACCTAAAATCTAAGCTTCTAGGATTCCTTTTTCTCCACATCCTTACCAATACCTCTGTTATTTCTTGTCTTTTTTTTCTAGCCATTCTGACTGGTACTTTATCTCACTGTGGTTTTGATTTGTATCTTCCTGAGGTATGGTGATGTCGAGCATCTTTTCCGTGTCTATTGGCCATCTGTGTCTTCTTTGGAAAAATTTCTATTCATGTCCTCTGCCCATTTTAATTGGATTTAATTGGATTACTTGAGGTTTTTGGGGGAGTGGTTGTATAAGCTCTTCATATATTGTGGATATTAACCCCTTGTCAGCTATAAAAAAAAAAAAAAGGATGAGATCTTGCCATTTGTGACATGAATGGACCTACAGGGTATTATGCTAAGTGAAAAAAGTCGGGGAAAGCCAAATACCATATGATTTCAATTATATGTGGAATCTAAAAAAACTAAACAAATGAATAAATAAACAAAAAGCATAATCAAACCCATAAACACAGAGAACAAACTGAGGGTTGCCAGAGAGGGATGGGCAAAATGGGTGAAGGGCAGTAGGACATGCAGGCTTCCAGTTATGGAATAAATTCACAGGGATAAAAGGTACAGTATGGGGAATACAGTCAATGGCATTTTAATAGCATTGCGTGGTGACAGAGGGTAGCTACACTTGCAGTGAGCATACCACAACATATAGAGTTGTTGAACCACTATGCCATATTCCTGAAACTAATGTAATATCATCTTATGTCAGTTATATTCAAACTAAAAACAAACAAAATTAAGCCACCATATTTCTGTTATAGATAAATGCCCTTGAAACAAATTGAATTTAGTTCTTACTTAGTATTATAGCTGCTCACTTTCCATATGTATTTTTATTTTTGATCCCTAGGAATTTCCCTTAAAGTTTGAGATCACAGATATGCTTTTAAAAGAATGTTTAT
This sequence comes from Procyon lotor, assembly GCA_028646535.1. Lineage (NCBI taxonomy): Eukaryota > Metazoa > Chordata > Mammalia > Carnivora > Procyonidae > Procyon > Procyon lotor. The sequence goes on from CM053606.1 coordinate 116,249,160, forward strand.
TTTATTTGATATTTCAGCATGTTCATAATAGAAGAATTTTTCAGACTTTACACTCAGTAATATTGCAAACAGCAATACATCATATGAAATTGTATTATTAACAGAAAAGTACTAGATCTTCCCTATGGATGCTGCAAGTTATGATGAAAGAACTAGGTATTACTCCTTCGGAAGAAGGAAAGAGTACATTCCTGGTTTTACTTGAGATATTTATAGTATGTTAGGTTGGAACATTCAAGAATAAGTAATCAAGTAATTCTTAATTAAAATTAGATAACATCTTCCTATTATTAAACTGAATAGCTGAAAGTAGTTTTATATTCAGTACCAGAATAAGTTTAGAAAAATCAGCTTTCTTAATCACTGGTGGTGAGAGCTGAAATCCAAATAAAATAGAGGAAAAGTAAATTAGAAATCTATAACAAGGATCTAGAAATGAATCTTTTTTTAATTTCTTTTTTTAAATTTTTATTTATTTATTTGACACAGAGAGAGAGATGACAAGTAGGCAGAGAGGCAGGAAGAGAGAAGGGAGAAGCAGGCTCCCTGCTGAGCAGAGAGCCCGATGTGGGGCTCGATCCCAGGACCCCAAGATTGTGACCCGAGCCGAAGGCAGAGGCTTTAATCCACTGAGCCACCCAGGTGCCCCTAGAAATGAGTCTTAAAAATATCACCTGATATTTCCAACTAAAATAGTTACAAAAATATTTTAACTTAAATACTGATTTATAAGAAGAAATTTGGAAATTATTTCATTATTCACCTAGTGAATATTTATCCGGTGCTTACAATGAGTCAGTATTAAGTGCCTCCAAAAAGTCTACCATCCAGGTCTCTGGGAGCTTACAAATTGGAGGTGGGAGGTAAAGGTGGAAACACAGACAATAAACAAAGAAACATAATATAGAAGATGTGGCAATAAGAACTATGAGGAAGAGATGCTATATTCCATATAGCTGGCACCTTCTCTATGTCCAATACGAAATCAGAAAAAAGTTTGAACAAAGATGCAGGCTTTTCCGTTTGGGCAGCAGTGAGGACAACTGTGGTATGTTTTGATTGACATTGAGGCAGCCCTCACAGTCAACTAGAATGGAGACAAAAGGCAGTGTCAGATTTCCTATAGATTCGGCACAGTGGCAGTACCTTTAGAATCCGGTCTCAAGAAGGAATCAAAATGCCCACTTTACTAAAAATTGATGAGACAGGTCAAATCTGATTTTCCTGAGATTTTTGCAGATATTTGAGATGGGGGCAGTGGGGAACGGAAAAGCTATCATTGAACCTCTAGGACTGCAATCTCTAATTCTAGTTCAGATGAGATGGTATTTATTCCTATTCCCCATTCCTGTCACTGTGTGAACTACTGGACTTCAATTCTAGCTAAAATGTCCTTTAGTCCAACTAACCAGGAAAGTCTTTTTAAAACTTCTTTAAATATTAGAACATTGACAAAGGACAGATTTAATTATTTTGGAAGTCAATCAGTAAAACAGCCTCAGTGAGAAAATGAGTAAAACGCAATATGTAATTTCTTAAATTAAAATGACCAAGAACACAGTGGACACATTTCTCTTCAAATATAAATATATACTGTGTATCATATTATTTTATTTTATTTTTCTCAAATGTCACTATATTTCTTAGTATACACAAATACACTTCTAAGTATTGTTATATTATTGCATGCCTTTAAGTGAGGGAGCATACACATTTCATTGGTTGCTTTATTTCTTTTTTTCATGTCTACCCATTCATATAAATTACCCTTCTATATACATTCTAAGTCTATTTAATTGTTTTTAAATTCCTACCCCTTCTAAAATAAATTTTTTGAAAATCTGGTAAAAGGCATTACTCTGTTCTCTTTGTATGCAGAAAAGACAGTGAAATAGTTGCTGGGCAATGAAAGTTGGTCAGGAAATAGCAGAAGAATACATTAAGGAAGTTTTAAAATAAACTATTTCAAGAACAAAATGAAAATGCTAAAATCCCTAATTCAGACGTTTTAAATCCCTGGTTATTACACTAATGCAGTACAAGTAAATGCACTCTATAAAGGATATTGAAAAATAATGGAGAGAAGTTTTGAAATCATGTTTTTGAGGAATGTTATGATTTTACCTTAGAAAAATTCACATATCTTTTTAAAATCTTAGAAAAAGAACTTGCTCTTCCAACCCCTGCTTCCAAGTTCCCTATCAGAAATGAATTGTTTGAGAAAATAAATATTTCAAGTTTGGAAGTGAATAATTAACCCCCAAACACAGACCCTTTTCTGATAGAACAGAATATAAATTCTCAAAATATTATCTCCCTAGCTCTTCTCCTTACTGTGGTTCAAAAGCTCATGGACCCCTTTCAGTTTTCTAGTAATCAAAAGCTAGATATGGATGGGGATTTAAAAAAAGGAGAAAAAAATGACTTCACTATTCTGCTGGCTTTTTTTCTTAATACGCTAACATTTTATAATATGCTATTGATAAAGTAAGATTGTATTGTTGTTGTTGTTGTTGTTTAGAATAAAAAGGAACTCTTTCCCTGCTAAGGAAGCTGTATGAAGGAACCTCTCTGAAGCATCACACAACCAGAAGGGTGCCATCTTAGCCACCTGAGTTAACCACATGAGTTCCATCACCATCTGATTCTTTCTCCTTCTTCCTCAAGTTTTTCAAAGTCTGGGGATCAAAGAGAATCCAAATCCACAATAAAATTACCATCTATCTATCTATCTATCTATCTATCTATCTATCTATCTATCTTATTTTTTTTTTAAACTGAGAAATGTGCTTTTCCAAACTGCAAAGATTTCTAAAAGGCAGGGTAAAACCAGGTTACCTTCTCTGTAAGACTTCCCCTGCAGAGGGGAGCTCTCCTTTCTACTCTTCACACCACAATGAAAGAGGAAGAAACAAAGTAACTGAAGACGTGATTTCTAGGCAGAAGATGTGAAGATATCCTATTATTTTCTCTCCTACTGAGCTAGGTAACAATCTGGAATGGTTTATTAGGTTCTGTTACTCAAATAAAAATAATTAAGACAATCACCCTGGTGAAACTTTCCTTACAAAAATGTAAGCCTCTCAAAGATAACAGGAAGTAGACTAGCTTCTGCTTTTGTACTTCACTGTGAATTAAAGGGATTTTAATCATTCAGATTCCTTAGCTATTGTTATCACTGGCTTATTTAAAGAATAATAAACTTACATCCTTAAATCCAGATTTATCTTGCCTAATGAATGAGAGTCATTACAATTGTTTATATCTGGAAAGGTTTTCTTTGGGAATTTTAAAGGCCCCATAAATAATTTGCTATTATAATTATAATGCAATCCTCTTTAAAATTAGGAATGTTATAAAATACTAATAAAATCTTATTAAAGAATTTGCATGTCAATCCTGTGGGAAAGACATGGCAGTGTTGTTTTGCTCATTTTGTTAACTTACGTGACTTGACAGGTCACATAGTTTGACAAAGGTCAAACTTGGTCTAGAACTCATGTCTTCTGCTTGTAAATCTAGCTCTTTTGGCAAAAATTGATTTTGACCCCGGTTAAATATTAAAAGATCTTAGCAAGTAAAATAGAAAATTCTTCTTTTAAGGGCTCCAAAAATGGGATTATCTCATTTATTACCGAGTTATACCTAAAGTGATGGGTGAAAGAGGTGAATGGGTAGGAAAGAACAGAAGATTAGAGAAGAAGAAAAAAAGAAGAAGAAAAAGAAAGATTAGAGAAGCTCTTAGTCCAAAAGAGATTTATTATTTTGACTATTTTCAAGTGGAGCTGAAATAAAATTAAGCAGAATTGATGAAATAGTCACAACTGTCCAAAAACTAAACAACAACAAAATTCTTAAATGGAGAGCAAATAGAATGCAATAGTGAATAAAGTTCTTGTTAAAAACAAAGACTCCAGTGTTTCACGGTTTGGAAAAAATTTAATATGGCCAACTTTATTTTTGAAACCATATGTTTATTTCAGCAGAATTGAGTGTATGTTCCACAAGTATTTGTTATGTTCATTTAAAATCATTGAAACAAAGAAGAAAGTTTTGTCAGTACTTCTCTTTTCTTTTTACTTACTAATTAACTACTGTTTTCAAAAAATAGATGACATGTAAAAGATTTTGTCTATAAGACAATAATTTTATTTAGGAAAAAGTGTGTTTTATACATAACGTCAGCCAAATAACATATTTGAATGATTTGTCAGCTTTTAATGAGTTCTTTAATTCTAACGGTAACACTGCCAAAGGCTTTAGCAAAGAAACCTCAATTTCTAGGACATAGTTCGAATTTATTGGAAAGTTTTTCTAAATGTTAGTGGCATCAACATAATTACATTCAACAAAACTTAATTGCATTCAACAAAACTTATTGAATGTAAACTATATGCCAAACATCACACTAAGAACTCATGACTTAAGGAGGAAGTATAATAACAGCAATTACTGCCATTAGTCATTATTTTATAACTATAAATTGCTTAACACTATATGTAATGGTACCTACTTTCCTTAATTCACTTAGCATTACAGAGTGAAAATTGACTCTGCAACCAAGGCTCAGCTAACTACTTTTTAGAATACTTTATAAGTGAAATTACTTTGTGTTCTTTTATATTTAAGATTAATTACAAATTATAAAAATGCTTTGCTATACAACCTATTCTAAACAACATTTCTTTCAGTGGAAAAATATATAAAAGAATGTAAATAGCCCCCCTTGCATAGGATATGCTAATCAAACTTCATACAAATCACATGATTCCTATCAGTTTCCGTTTATTCATTCATAGCATAGGTTTTCATTGTCTTTGTAAAGAGGAAGCATTCCAAGATTTGTCCTATTTTTAAAATAAATCTGTTCCACCTGATAAGAAAAAAAATATTTTCTTACTTGAAAGTAAAAAGAGACAAGATTTGGCAGGAATAAGGACTGGGGAAATTGTTGTATTAGCAACCAATCAGCAACAGGGTCATTTTTCTGAAAGCTAATAAGCAACAGCCTCGCTCCTAGGCTTGCACTTCTGAAAGTCAATCAGCAGCAACCACATTCCAAAACCATGCTTCCACAGTTGATAATTAGTCAATCCCTAAACAACTTTGTTTCTGAAAGTTGTTCACTTCTAAAATGCCTTGTTTCCTAAAACCCTATATACAATCAGCATTTTCTTTGGTGAGAGACACTGTGCTTTGAAATTACAACTGTCCCTTGATTGGCAAGAGTAGGGAAAGAAGATTATGAATGTATTCTGGATATAATGAGTTTGCAATAACTCTGCGATATCTTTGAGAAGACTTCAAGGAGCTATTATGTAATATATGAGTCTGGAGCTTAGAGAAGACATCTGGGCTAGGAAAACAAATAGTCAACTTCCTATGGGAACTCCATACATTACTGGCTTAGAAAAAGGTACACATGGAAAGGAGAGAAAAGAGAGAGAAGGGATGGTCAAAGAGGAGGAGGAAAATCTAGAAAGTCAATGGCATGGAAGCCAAATAGTCTCTCAAGAAGAAGGGAGTCGTCAACAAAGTTGAATGCTGCTGAAAGGTCATGTAAGATGAAACCTGAAAAAAAAAATGACCCAAGGAATTAGTGATCTGGAAGTCACTGGTGCACTCAGCAAGAGCTATTTTGTTGCAGTGATAGGACAAGGAATCAGACTGGAGTTAATTAAAGGAAAAAGTTGAGGAAATGGACATGAAAAATGAATAGTAAAATGAGTAGAAAAAAAGAGTAGCCAGTTTTGTTAATGTATTTCATGAGGAAGAACATGTATTTCGCTTCTGTATAGCAAGAGAGCTGAAGAGGGAAAGAAGTAAGGTTTTTTAGAAAGAGAAACTGGGTAATGGAGTTGTTTTTAATGAGAAACTCCCAATGTATTAAAAAGTGTCAAATTGCATTTTCAGTAAACTATTTTCTATTAACAATGATATTGTAGCAAATTATCAAAAGAATAACATTATTTACAGATATTTCCCCAAAAAGATACATTATACACTCCAATAAAACTCCAACTAAAAAAGTCCATGTCTAATTAGAATTCTACTCAGAGTTGCCAATTTCACTCTGCATTTTAGTGTATTTTAAAATTTTGTCAGCCCAGGACTACTGACTTCTAGTTCATAATTAGATTTTGTTTCTTAATAAAGTTTTGCTTTTATTTCTTGTTAACTCTTAGAGCCTCTATTAACAATTATATTGAGAAAAGATTTCCAGAGCAGGTGTCAGCGGCATTTAAACCCATGGATTAGCATGGAGTACCAGAAAGAAAATTGTTAAGTGATCTTAAAAGAAATAGACTTGTTATTTTCTTTTTCTTTTTCCTTGACAGCATTGTCCACTGGTTGAATTGCTAGTCTGTGGAAAGGTAAACTAAAGTAATTAATTGCTCGGGAGGTAGAATATGACTCCACCACAGTTGAATGGCGGTATTACAATAATGCAGAAAGCTAGTAGATGGCAAAAACAATAGATGAATAAATGAAATTAATTAAGACCTGAAAAGAAAACAAAGACACAGTGTTCACTCGCATAATTAAGAGGAGAGAAAAGACTACTAAAATATTACACATGAAAAAGGATTTATCATCTCATTTGCATGACCACAGAAATGTTTACGCACGGTAATAAACGAATAGAGAAATCAACAAATGCAGCTGACTGGCCAAGGAGTAGCATGATTTCGACTCCAGGTCATTGCAATATGTCTCCTGAATACTTTGCCAAAGAATATCTGAAGTTCTCCTCTTGAGTAAACAAGTATTTCCACACAAGGAAAGACCAAAATATCCTTTATCCCAGAAAGACTTTGATCCAAAGGGGTAAACATGAACAGAGTGCTGGAATTACTGGGAACAAAGGATTTATAATATTCTCAAGCCTTTCAGTCTTGTCAGAATTTCAAGAGGTAATTGTATTATTCCACTAAAACTTCCCAATGACGAGCCTGATGGTAGAGTTAAAAGCCAGAGATCTGCCAGCAGTACCCTCTCAATGGGGAAATTAGAGCATAAAACCAGCTGGTTATCTGCTCCTGTTTCAGACCTGTACAAGTGTGTCTAACTGTACATAGAAATGTAAATACCTGAACTTTGCTGCCAACATTTACTGCTTTCTCATTTTCTAAGTTAATTAACAATAAAGCCAATAGCTAACATTCACTGAACATGTTACTATGTGCCAATCCATGGGCTATTTCCCTTCTATATATTATCTCATTCATTCTTTTAAACAAATTATGATGCTTATATTACAATTATTATTTTTCCTATGATTACATTAATTACATTAATTGTCATACGACAATTAAGTATATTTTAAAGTTTGCATAGCTAGAAATATGATAGGTTAGGGATTTAAACTCAGGCAGTCTAACTGTAAGATAAAGACTTTAACCCCAATTTAGAAGGGTGTCTGGCTGGCTTAGTTGGAAGAGCATGTTACTCTTGATCTCAGGGTTGTGAGTTCAAGTTCCATGTCGAGTGTAGAGATTACTAAAAAAAATAATCTTACAAAAAATAAACAAATTTAGAAAGAATTGTTAGGTGCACTTGGAGATGAATTTTTTTTAATATAAAACTTTATTGGGGCACCTGGGTGGCTCAGTGGGTTAAAGCCTCTGCCTTCGGCTCAGGTCATGATCTCAGGGTCCTGGGATCGAGCCCCACATCGGGCTTTCTGCTCAGCGGGGAGCCTGCTTCCCCCTCTCTCTCTGCCTGCCTCTCTGCCTACTTGTGATGTCTCTCTGTCAAATAAATAAATAAAATCTTTAAAAAAAAAATACAAAAACCTTCCAAATAATCTTTAAAAAAAAAAAAACTTTATCTTGTAGCAATATTTTCTTTCTACACTGGAATTATATTGAGTATTTTTTCTTTTCAAAGATTTTAATATTTAAGACTTAATTCCATATATTTATTACATATTTATTCTTAACATTTCTACATTTTCTTTTGAAGAATTTATATATTTTTATTTCTTTGCATTTTATAAATAAAAATATATCATTATTCTTCAATTTTTCTTTCACTATTTACACTTCTAGCACTTCTGGGGATTTTTCACTTTAATTATTATGTTTAAAATGTGTTTATCAAGCACCTGTGTGGTGCAGCTGTTTGAACTTCTGTTTCAGCTTAGGTCACAATTCCAGGGTTCTGGGAACGAGACCTGCATAAGGCTCTACGCTCAGTGGGGAACCTGATTCCCCCTCTCCCTCTGTCTACCACTCTGCTTCCTTGTGCTCTCTCTCTCATTCTGTTGAATAAATAAATAAAATCTTGGGGTGCCTGGGTGGCTCAGTAGCTTAAAGCCTCTGCCTTCGGCTCAGGTCATGATCTCAGGGTCCTGGGATCAAGACCCGCATCTGGCTCTCTGCTGAGCAGAGAGCCTGCTTCCCCCTCTCTCTGTGTCCGCCTCTCTGCCTACTTGTGATCTCTCTCTCTCTGTCAAATAAACAAATAAAATCTAATAAATAAATAAATAAACAAATAAATAAATAAATAAAATCTTAAAAAAATAAAATAAAATGTGTTTATCAAATTTTTGCCTCTTTTATGCATTTAAGATAACTTTTATGATTGTTCCTTCCAATATAACAGACTAAATGTCTTAAAAGTCCTCTTTAGACCAACAAGAATAATATGAAGCAAACGTCCTTCAAAAGACATTGTTAAACTGGTACAAAAATAAGGAAAATCCCTTGGGGATAAAGTTAAAAGGGAATGAAAACCAGAACATGAAACTGAAATTCTACTTATGTGTTTCTTGTGTGTCCTTGTTGATTCCTGAAACCAACAGGATTGAACATTATGGAGCCCAAAACCCAGAAGGCAAAGTTATGGACCTCCTCAAAGGGTATACCCAGAATGTAGACTCCCAGAATGAGGACCCTTATGAAGCAAGGACTTTAAAAAACTGCTTTTGCTTTATAGAAAGGCAAGATAACGTATTACCAGTGTGATTTAAGAAACCCTAAAGTGAAAATTTTAACTTGTCCTGGGTTAATAACTTGATGGGTCACATGTGAAAAACAAATGTAAATCTTAACTAGGGACACACTCTAGTGTAGATCTCCCAATATGCTCACAGATTAAGCCCTTCCCTGAAATGAGTTTATAATAAAAAAAAATTACCATACGTGAAGATAACAAACCACTATAAGCAAGAGACAGCAAATTAATAGTTGACATAAATACAGCAACGATAACTTCAGACATGTCTTTGTTTAATAAAGAATATAAAATATGTCTAAAATCTAATAAAAAGTAAAGCATACAAATGAAAACAGAAGTAAAGAATAAGATGTTTCCATCCTTGACTTCCTACAGTCTATTCTGAACATAGAGTCCTAAGTGATCATTTTAATATGTATATCAGATATGATGATTCCTCTGTTTAAAAACCCTGTGATGGCTCCCAACTCATTCAGAATAAAGAGGAAGTCCTCAAAATGAAAAGAGAGGAAAAAAATAACTCCAGAAGGGAATTGTAATATTACAAAAGTTATAGTGAGTAAAGAATTGGTGGACATCTGTGTAAATCTGAACATACATTTATTTTATAACATGATAACAATAATTTTAAATTTAGAGGATTCATAAAATAAGCTGAAACTAAATACTTGAAAATGTGAAGTCAATTAAAATACACACACACACAAAAATCCAAGAAATAATGACACGTTGTCTAGAGATAAAGCAATCAAGAAAGGCAGACTCAGTAATGACCTATATGTTAAAGTTATTAGACAAGGACATTAAAATAATTATTATTAGCAGATTTTATGTTATAAACATATGCTAACACAATAATTTTTCTCAAAAACAGAAAAAAGAAGCAATTAAAAATAATGAATGCAGTAGATTATAGTGACCATATTTATAATATGAATAGAACAGAGAGTTATCAAGTAGACCAACACATATACAGATAATTCAATAGAACAAGGGTAGTCTTTCCAATAAGTAGTGCTGAAACAACTGGATATCCATATCCAAAATAAATGAATAAATAAATAAAATAACTTTCAACCCTTGCCTTTCATCATATAAAAATATATAAAATATATATAAAAATATTAACTTGAAATAGATCATAGGTCTTAATAATAACTGACAAAAGCAAAATATTGGCTAGTAGAACTTAATAAAACTTAAAACTTCTAATCTTTGAAAGACCATTATTAAGAAAACGAAAAGACACAAGATAAGACATAAGAGGAAATATTTATAAAATTTATAAAACTTGTATTTATCTGTCAAATAACTTTTATTCTAAATATATTAACATTTACCACTTGGGGCGCCTGGGTGGCTCAATCGTTAGGCATCTGCCTTCGTCAGGTCATGATCCCAGGGCCCTGGGATTGAGCCCCACATCGGGCTCTTTGCTCAGCGGGAAGCCTGCTTCTCCCACTACCATTACCTCTGCTTGTGTTCCCTCTCTCGCTGTGTTTCTCTCTGTCAAATAAATAAAATCTTAAAAAAAAAAAACATTTACCACTTAATTATAAGTAAATAAACAACACAATTTTTAAAAAGGGCAAAATAGGAGCACCTGCGTGGCTCAGTTGTTAAGCATCTGCCTTCACCTTAGGTCACGATCACAGGGTCCTGTGATCAAGCCCTGCATTGGGCTCTCTGCTCAGCTGGGAGCCTGCTTTTCCCCCCTCCTTCTGCCCCTGCTTGTGTTCTCTCTCTCGCTTCTATCAAATAAATAAATAAAATCTTTTTTAAAAATATAACAAATAAATAAATAAATAAAATGGGCAAAACACTGCAACAAATATTTCACCAAAGAAGAAATGTGAATGGCAGATAATCACATGAAAAGATGCTTAAGATGCTTTTACTCATTAAGAAAATGTCAATTGAAACCACGATGAGATACCACTACACATTTCTGGAATGACTTAAAACATACATACATACAACAACATATAGCGTACAACAACATACAACATCCCATACAACAACAATAGCAAAACAGATAATATGAAGAGCTTACAAAGTGCAATGCAACTGAAACTCACATTTCTGGTGGGAATGCAAATGTTATAGCACTTAGGAAACTAGTTTGGCAGTTTCTTCTGAGGTTAAATATCCACTGGACGTGGGACACATAAGGAAGAAGAGTTAAGATGGCAGAGGAGTAGGGCAACCATAGACTTGCCTCATCCCATGGACACAGCTAGATACATATCGAATCATTTTGACCACCCAAGATATTGATCTGAGGGCAGAAGGCAAAAATGTACAATGAGAGGTGAGAAAACTACCACATTATGGAAGGTAAGAGGTGTGGAGAGTTGATTTGGGAGAGAGAAGAGCTGCAGGTGCTGTGATGGGGAAGGAGTGCAGAACATGAGAAGCGAGAGAGAAAAAAGGAGACAAAGAGAAAAAGTGAAAGTACATATGAGGAATTGCACAAGAAAAACTCTTCCCCAAAATCATTGACTGGAAAAAGGAAAGGGGCCGAATGCAAGTTTTTATAAAGCAGTGCAATGCAGTGTCTGAAGTTTCAGAGGTCTGCGCCACCACCAGGGTCGCACCTAGCAGGCTTAACGGTGCTCCTGTGGGAAAGGAGGTCATGGACCTGCAAACAGGTAGCATGATCTGAGAATCCCCTAGGTCACACAGAGAGAAGCATTTCCCCTGCTTGAAGTGCATTTGGGAGAAGTGACACAGCCTCCCTGTGGGCAAAAGACCTTCCAGGCACCATAGAGCTGCCCCACTCACTAACATAAGAATGGGGATGCTGGCTAAAGGCAGTGAGCCTTGGTACGGGCTTTCTGCTATGCTTTACCTTTATGCTATGCTTGGAGTTTCTACTCCAAATCTCTGCTTAGTCGCACAACTGATTTCTGGTACAAGCCGGTACTGGCCACAGTGTAGCAAGACCTTCCCCCATGGGATCGTCAAGGTTCCCACTGCACAGATCTTTAGAATTTGGAGTTCTGAAACTCAGCTGCTCACCTGAGATAAAACACAGGAGTGTTGGGCTGCCTGGCAAGCAGACAGCTCAGACACAGGCAAGGAGAAGGCAAGGATTGGGAAGAAGCTGGGGACAAAAGGGAGGTGATTTTTTGCTCTTCAGTGAGGGCTTCCTGAAGAGTGGTGGGCCAAGCTCCCTGTCCCAGAGTGGAGAGAATGGGTGAGACTATTTTTACCCTGGCCATTAGCACTGACACACGTCAGTGAGGAAAAAGCCACCAAGGGAAGACCAGAGCCACTTACACAAAGCTCCACCTTCCTGCACCCTGCAGTTACATCTCCATTAGGGCAAGCCCATCTGAGAATCAGAACAGTAGCTGACCCTCCCCAGAAGACCAGCACAAACCCTTCACATGCACCAAGTCCACTGATCATAGAGTGCTAGAAAGCTTCAGCTCTGGGGGAAATAGGATCTAGTTTCCTCTGTGTGTGTGTGTGTGTGTGTGTGTGTGTGTGTGTGTGTGTTTTCCCTTGATATATAGAAAAAGCAATTATTTTTTTAATAATTTTGGCTTTTTTTATTTTTTATTTTATCTTCTTATGTACATGTATGTGTGTATACATACATACATATATAGGTGTATAGATATAGATTATATAGATAGCTTCTTTTAACCAGTGGACCAAAACACACCTAAGATCTGGCCTCCCTTTTTTTTTTTTTTTTTTTTTTGATGGTATGACAAGATGGAGAAATTCGGGGCACCTGGGTGGCTCAGTGGGTTAAAGCCTCTGCCTTCGGCTCAAGTCATGATCCCAGGGTCCTGGGATTGAGCCCTGGATCGGGCTCTCTGCTCAACAGGGAGCCTGTTTCCCCCTCTCTCTCTGCCTGCCTCTCTGCCTGCTTGTGATATCTCTCTCTCTCCAAAAAAAGAAAAG